>OU612058.1:203806814-204406814 GCA_914767635.1 Melanostoma mellinum
GAGTGGAACTACTTCTGTTTCTTTATGGCGTATGTAACACTTTGAAAAATCAATTCATGTTCTTCGTTTAAGGCTACTACCTTAAGCAATACATATATGTCATTTTCTATTCCGTTCCCTGGGGAACGAGAACTCAAAAAGTACTGAACCAACGGAAACGGGAACTCGAAAATTCCCACAAAAAGAATTACTCAAAAACTACTGAACCCATTTATGAAATTCTTTCATCATTGGAATGTTACATTTTTTATATTAGTTTACTATTCCTATTAAACACATAGAGTTGTATCATACGGAATGAAATCTTTGGCTGTTTTTGTTCTTTTACACCAGAGAAGTACTACTTCTTATGTTGGTATACATAATTTACAAAACAAAGACATAAAAAACAAAGCACTCGCTTGAGTCACAAAAGATTGGAATTTCATCCTTTCCAAAAAAAAAGATTATCCGTACAGACGTATCTCTTCACGGTTAATTGTTATCACAGGTAACCAAATAGTCTTCTAATCAGTCCTATGAGTAATGGTGAGTAGGAAAGACAGCATATCCAAGGCCATTCAAGTTTATCATACCTTCTGCTGTTAGCTCATTATCTTGTTCTTACTAATTGTCTTCTCATTTTGATGAGGAATATTGACAAACATTTATCAACCTATTTCGTAGACTCTTATAATTATATGAAGTATGTAGATTTGTAGATATAAGGGAAATCACAATCTTACATGCGTTGATGATAAAACCCCGTTTCTTATCTCTTATCAAGAACTTCACCATATTTTCACATACTGGACTTTGAGAAACAAATAATTGAACATGCAACTTGAATGGTGCAACTGGTGGATCTGCTCACTGTTCAGCTATAAAAGCAATCAGCCAGTGGATAAGAATATCACTGGACGTTCCAACTGTTTAAGGTAAGTTTCTCTTAACAGAAGTAGTAGTCCTGCATATAATCTTGATCCGCTTCGCTCAAGAACTTTAGCTGATGATTTCAAAGACATCGAAGCTGTTATTCCCAAACGACAAATCTTGAAACTGTTCCGTAGATATTTCGTTGGTGATGCTGAATTTCAACGAATCATTTTATACTTTCGATCTCCAGACGTCATAAAAGTTCGTAAAATCATTGAAAGTCAGCCAGAAGTAAAAGAATTGTATTCGTGGATTGGACAGCAAATCATCTCAGGTCAATATAACAGCCTTTCCGATGAAAGCACGTCAGATGAATCATATAATATCCCAAGCTATAAATTATCTGGTCGAGAACCAATGCGTGGTTGGAAGGGGTTTATGGAAAAGTTTTTGAAAATATACCCATCAGAACAGATCTGCAACCTTATTCGTGAGAAATCGTCTGCCAATGGGACTTTTACCGAGCTTTGGAAACGAGTGAAAGCCTTAAGACCAGTTTATGAGAAAATTTTGAAGATGCCTGAAGTACGTAAGGTCATCGACAAATTCCGTGAGCTGGGTGTAGATACCACACAATTAGGTCAGATTATTCGAAAGGACTTCGTCTGGGAGATATCCTGTACAAGCCCTTTACACAATAACGAAAATCGAGGTGCTGCATCTGATCAACTGAAAATCATACCATTAGCTTGAGGTGGTTTTAGCCGTCGCGTCGTTCGGGCAAAATTTTATTCATGTTTTAATCACAATATATTTTTAACTAAGTTGCAAGAAGAGACAGTTTTTTTTCCTGTAGGTATATAAACTTCTATAAACTCTTAAATGTTACATTTCACTCCACGTCCGTCGGTAACGTCATCTGGAAAACGTGGATATTGGTTCGGTGCTTCTAAAGATTTATCATTGCCTAAGTTATTGGATAAATAGTCTGTTTTTTTTTTTTGTATTTTTTCTGGTAAAATAATCATTCATCAGCAGTTGTTGAATGGTCAGTGTACGGGTGAATGTCTGGTTGACTTGGAGAAGGCTTTCGATTACCGTTTGGTTAGATGGTTTTTTTTATAAGCTGATCAAGTATGGCATGAGTAATCCACTGCTATATATTCTGAATGACATGGTTCATGGTAGAACGTTTGTTGTGAAAAGTTGCAATATAACTTCTACCAGAACTTTTGAAATACAGAACGATCTGCAACAAGCAGCTAATTGGCGATCTAATTGGTTCTCTTCACCATGCTATAGCGTACGCCGACGACCAATTGGCGTACAGAACAGGTTCCAAGATCGAGGTCATCAGAATACTCTTGCAGCGTGATCTCGATAAGATTCAGCAATATTGCGATGACAGGAAGTTGAAAATCAACGTCCAGAAATCGGAAACAATTATTGTGTTTAGAACCCCGTTGGCTCGGGCCTCAAGGGATACGAGAAAAAACTGGCGAAAGATAGTGATCGTTGATCAACTTGGCCACCCACTGCCAAGCAAAGTAGTAGTCAAGTACCTCGGCATCTGGCTAGATCAGTATCTATATTTTAACAAACATATGGATGCGGCTCAGGTCAGGGCTAGAAGAGCTTTCGTTCTGACGAGGCGACTGTTTCACAGCAGTCAACTTGAAAGCAGAGTGAAGGTGATTTGCTACATGGCCCTCATAAAGCCGATGATTGTCTATGGGTGCCCTGTGTGGTTCAATGTTACAGCGTCTCAGATGGAAAAGATTCAGATGTTTGAGAGACAGTGTCTGGCTCGGGATCACTATGCAAGAGCGTAGTTCTTGAACAATGGCCTGATATTTGAGGCTTGCTACCCCAACATGGAGAGAACACGTTTCGGTGGATTTGTCCCACCGGAGGCTTTCCTCTATTTTGACATGATAGGTTTGAAAAAAATCAGATTGGCGGATCCGTTAATCACCCACGTCTGTCGTAAGTCCGTGGAACGACGGCTTATTCGCAGAATCAATGGTTACCGACTTATTGAAAAAAGGCTATCGCCTTCTACAAATGATTAGTGGTCAATGATCCTTGAACTTTACAAAGGCAGCCTTCTGAGTCGTCAAAAAAGCCTGAGTTTTCCGTTCTTCAAAAAATGCATCCCTGGTCAGTTGAAGAAAAATACAGCCCTGTTCCTTACCTGAACTCGCCCCTTCTAAAACCTAGTTCATCTTTAGGATCAGTTCATAGAAAACCTAGCGCTAAAAAGCCCCACAGTTTGACATTCGGGGCTTGAAAGTTTTTCCAAAAACGCTTTGTGCGACCCCAAGGGAAGCCGGAGGGCTTCAACGAACGAATCTAGGGTCACTTCTTCTCTTAATCAAAACTTTCTTATGACAACTCTGCAACTGCTGGTGTTCATTTGATACATCCATTGATCCAAATGACAACTTAATTTTTTTTTTTCATAGATCATAAATCTCACTTTGTCCATTCGTGAATCGTCGTCACCCAAGAGATTATTCAATTAACAGCAAACACCTCTTGATTCACCGCTACCACAACTTTTACCCGATTACAGGTAAGAAAAACTAACCGACACTTCTTCCCAAAGCTGATGACCAACTTTTGCCAATAATATGCCAATTGTTTCAAATAATATAACCTATGCTGCTCTAGTTGGCTGATTATTATAACTGATGATTCTCCTTATTGTGGATACTGGAACAGCACTGACTCTGGCACGTACCGCAACGAGCTTTGTACACGGTTACACTTTCTTTGAAGGTCGCCCCAGTTAACCAAATACGTGTACATCCACTGCCGGTTTAGTAGCAAGTTATTTTGTCCAGTTAGCCGAAGCCGCCAATTCACTGGGCTTATGGAAGTACTATATTACTTGGCCTTTGAATGGATGAAGCTCTTTCTTTGGTGCAGGTACAATACCAATTATCCGGCTGCCGCGCGCTGAGCCGGTGGAAAATGAGAGTTGTCGAGAGCGGAACGGGTTTGATCTGAAAGTGAGTTTAACGCAGAACCAGAGACCAGAGACCAGACGCAGATACACACTCATATTAAAACAATGAGAGTGAAATTTTGGTGGGAAAATCGGATCTTGACTCTGGGGACACAATATTCAAAGGGATCTAAATGGAAACTCTTGCGATGAGTATCTTTGGAAACGTGAAACTGTAACCCAAGAGGCAATACCAAGAAAGAGAACAAATGCTAATGGAATTTTAATTTTATATTCCAACTAACGAGCTACACACAGTCAGAGTGCACCATCTTTTCGAGAATAAACAGTGAAAGTAGACTGTAATTGAGTTTTAATCCGTGGGTGGAACGGGAGGGATCTGTGCTTTGTTTTGTATAAAGGATAATTGAGATGTTGAATGAAAGTGAGCACAGAGCAGACGATTGAAAATGTCTTTTTATGTACTCGTTGTAATAAATTCGTTGCGTTGCATTTACAAGAACTGTCGTGAGTCTGGAATTCTTTTCGTTGTCTGATGGTAATAAATGGAAGGACATTTCGTTGATGCCCCAAAAATGGAAATGAAGATTAAGCCTTTTCTTGGATGGGAGTTTTTATGTAAATTTAGAACAATGAATCTTCTTTGAAGTTACACTGGGGCTTGAGAGAGACGTTACGTTCGTTCACCGTTTTTAATTTTGGAGTGTTTGGGTGCCAACAAATGTGAATACATTGTATACATGTGAGAAAAGCTTACAACGATCAAGTCTCAATCGCATAATGCATTCGCCGTACCATTTTTGGGAGTCAGTACATTTATTACAAATATTTTACCTTGTTACAAGTTGCCAAATTTATCGGGGCATGCATACATTCTTATATTGCATCCAATCAATTGATGATGTGAAATTAAGAAACATTTGATTTATGAGCATGTTCCATTTCCACTTATTGAATTGGTAAAATTCATGATGCTCATCAAAGCAAAAATGGTCATCTTCTCTGCATTGTAAAGGATGAGGTTACAAAAAGATACAATTGGCTAGAAGGACACTCGCAATCAAAAATAAGTTCTTACAAATTTTTGCTAATAGACCAAGAGCTGGAAGCAAATTTTTGGAGTGGAGTGATAACCAAAAATAATGCACATGTATGTGTAGATAGTCGCACCATTGTATCAGATTCAACCGTCTGGCAGGTTTCTTTTTCAGCCGGGGGCGGGGGTGGGCGTTCGAAAATGGTAATTTTTCAGATTTTGAGGTCGAAGTGATAACCACATAAATGATACATCAAAAAATCAGAAAAATTCTCCTGATTACAAAAAACTCGGTCCCAGGCGATTTGGTTTCAGCCTACTGCTTGCCAGACGCATTTTAACACTTTTCAAGTGCATATTTCAGCTTAAAGCACTAATAACTTTTTTCCTATTACATTTAACCAAGAAAATGGTACGCCAAAACATAAGAAAATTTACCTTGATTTGAAAAAAGTGTGTCTTAGACGGTTTGGTTTCAGTCTACTGCTTGCCAGACGCACTTTAACATTTTTTTAAACGCATTTTTCAACTTAAAGTACTGACAACTTTTTTCTTATCACATGTAACCAAGAAAATGGTACGCCAAAAAATCACAAAAGTTCCCCCGACTACAAAAAAGTGTGTCCAAAAGGATTTGGTTTCAGCCTTCCGTTTGCCAGACGCATTTCAACATTTTTCAAATGCATTTTTCAATATAGCTGATAACTTTTTTCTTATCACATTTAACAAAGAAAGTGGTACGCCAAAAGATCAGAAAAATTCCCCTAATTACAAAAAACTCGGTCTCAGAAGATTTGGTTTCAGCCTTCTGCGTGCCAGACGCATTTTAACATTTTCAAGTGCATTTTCAGATGAAAGCACTAATAACTTTTTTCCTATTACATATAACCAAGAAATTAGTACTCCAAAAAAATAAGAAAATTTACCCTGATTTCAAAAAAGTGTGTCCCAGACGATTTGGTCTCAGTCTTCTGCTTGCCAGACGCTCTTTAACATTTAAGTAAAATGCATTTTAATACTTAAAGTACTGATAACTTTTTTCCTATCACATATAACCAAGAAAGTGGTATGCCAAAACATCAGAAAATTTATTCTGATTACAAAAAAGTCGGTATCAGACGATTTGGTTTCAACCTTCTCCATGCCAGACGCATTTTAGCTTAAGCATGTTTATCAAATTCAATGAATAATTGCTTATAGTATTTCATTTAAATGAAATTTTTGATTTTCATTGAATTTGATAAACATGCTTAAGCTAAAATGCGTCTGGCATGGAGAAGGTTGAAACCAAATCGTCTGATACCGACTTTTTTGTAATCAGAATAAATTTTCTGATGTTTTGGCATACCACTTTCTTGGTTATATGTGATAGGAAAAAAGTTATCAGTACTTTAAGTATTAAAATGCATTTTACTTAAATGTTAAAGAGCGTCTGGCAAGCAGAAGACTGAGACCAAATCGTCTGGGACACACTTTTTTGAAATCAGGGTAAATTTTCTTATTTTTTTGGAGTACTAATTTCTTGGTTATATGTAATAGGAAAAAAGTTATTAGTGCTTTCATCTGAAAATGCACTTGAAAATGTTAAAATGCGTCTGGCACGCAGAAGGCTGAAACCAAATCTTCTGAGACCGAGTTTTTTGTAATTAGGGGAATTTTTCTGATCTTTTGGCGTACCACTTTCTTTGTTAAATGTGATAAGAAAAAAGTTATCAGCTATATTGAAAAATGCATTTGAAAAATGTTGAAATGCGTCTGGCAAACGGAAGGCTGAAACCAAATCCTTTTGGACACACTTTTTTGTAGTCGGGGGAACTTTTGTGATTTTTTGGCGTACCATTTTCTTGGTTACATGTGATAAGAAAAAAGTTGTCAGTACTTTAAGTTGAAAAATGCGTTTAAAAAAATGTTAAAGTGCGTCTGGCAAGCAGTAGACTGAAACCAAACCGTCTAAGACACACTTTTTTCAAATCAAGGTAAATTTTCTTATGTTTTGGCGTACCATTTTCTTGGTTAAATGTAATAGGAAAAAAGTTATTAGTGCTTTAAGCTGAAATATGCACTTGAAAAGTGTTAAAATGCGTCTGGCAAGCAGTAGGCTGAAACCAAATCGTCTGGGACCGAGTTTTTTGTAATCAGGAGAATTTTTCTGATTTTTTGATGTATCATTTATGTGGTTATCACTTCGACCTCAAAATCTGAAAAATTACCATTTTCGAACGCCCACCCCCGCCCCCGGCTGAAAAAGAAACCTGCCAGACGGTTGAATCTGATATAATGGTGCGTCTATCTACACATACATGTGCATTATTTTTGGTTATCACTCCACTCCAAAAATTTGCTTCCAGCTCTTAGACTATAAAACTCACCCAAAACAAATTCAATGACAGATACAAGATTCTTTCAGCAACAACAATTAACAGCGAAAGTCCAGTTAGGATTCCTAAAATGGTTATCAGCGTAAGCACTTCCACCAAACGAACAGCTACTGCCATTTTTTTAATTTATTTTTATTTACACTCGAAAATTTTGGTTATTTCATAAAATTTTTAACAAAAAATTTGATGTTTTTGTTGTGATTCAATCAATCAAATTTTGCAAAATCTCCTCAAGCCTACATAGATTATTTTGTGTGTTAGAGTGACTAAGAAGTTTTTGAGGTGTGCAACGTGAAGAACAACCCGATAATGTTGGTCGAAGTTTGAACCTGGAAGTTTAGGAAATGAAACAATAATATCAATTACAAGGTCTTCATACTTCATACCATCCAATAATAAAAGCCTCTCAATTGTTCACACAAACTGCAATCAATATTCCACTGATGGCTCAAATGGAAAATGACCTGTATGCACGTATATTTTTGCAAATTGTGAGTTCAAATGTTAGTATATGTAGACATATACACAAAAATTACCATTATTACGACAAGAACTTTCAGTGGCCACAGAATTGAGAGTATAATCTGGAAACTGAACTTAACCATGTACCAAGTGAGAACAAATAAAGCAATGTGGGCGATCCAGGATGACGTATTTGTTGAGATATGAAAGTTCAGTTTCAACCATTCTGAAAGTACACAATGCAAAGGCATGTCCTGAAATAAAATGGAAAAATAGGTTAAAAAAACGATGTCGTATTTAAAATTTTGCAGTACCGTGAATGCCAGCCCCTGAATATCTTCGCAAAATGTAGACATTAAGAAAAGATGAGTAGCAGCTATCTACTGAAAATTTTGAGGTTTAATCGAATTATGCCTACAACGATTGTACCCTTAGGTTTTTTTTGATTTTTTATTTTATTAAGAAAAGACTTATCAAAATTGATATGTTTTCCTGATGACTGCTTTAATTTAAAAGGCAGAACGAAGGGTATTTTGAATTAAGAACAGCAAACTTAGAATTTTAGAAAACCAGTCACAAGAAATTGAACCTAGCGTTGCGGCGTAACAAAGCCATTGAACCGTCGGAGTCTCCAACGCATTTTCATGACCAATAATCTTATGTCGAATCAAAACGGCAAAGTTTTTTTTTTTTTAATTGAATAGGGCGAATGCAATACACCTTTAGTACGTCTACCTAAAAGATCTTTTGTGCTGTTCCCTTAGGTTTAAAAACGTAAAGTGTGGAGTTGTTCATTCGAAGTTGAAGCCATGTAAGAACCTAAAAAATATTCGAAGAAGGGGTGTTTTATCCGAGGTTTGGAAGTTTTACCAAAGTTAAAAGATCCTGCCAGGGTGGCAAACCCTGAACTCAAGCCTGTAAAGACCAGCAGGGAAACATAGTTATAGAGTCACAGTCGCTACTGAGGATCTGGAAAGATCATTTCTGCAGAGTGCTTAACGGCGATGAGGACACAAATTCCGCTGTCAAGTAGATTGCCCCATTCGGCTTGGACGATGATCAAGAATGCCGTCCTCCCGACCTAGAAGAAGTTAAGCTTGCTATATGCAAACTTAAATCAAATAAGACTGCAGGTGCAGATGGCCTTGATGCCGAACTTTTCATGGCAGCTGTAGATCAGTTGGAAAGGAGTATGTACCAGCTGATCTGCATGATATGGTCGGAAGAAAGCATGCATGGAATGGAACCTCAGTATCGTATGCCCGATCCTAAAGAAAGGAGACCCTCAAAATTGCGTTAGAAACTCAAACGTCAACACCAGAGGAACAATCTTTCAAAAGTCTGTACAATAACTCGCCTATGCAGACGATATTGACGTAATGGGAAGAAAAAAGCGTGATGTCATAGGTGCTTTTGCGAGTATTGAAACAGAAGCGGCAAAAAAGGGTTTGATGGTTAATGAGGGCAAAACGAACTATATGTTGTCATCAAACAAGGACAACGAACATCGACGAATTGGACAATACGTCACAATAGACAGACATAACTTCGAGGTAGTACAGGACTTCATCTACCTAGGATCCGCTGTAGACACGGACAACAACATCAGTGCGGAGATCAAACGGGGAATAACTCTTGCCAACCGTTGCTTCTTTGGGTTAAGAAGGCAATTGAGAAACAAAACCCTCACCAGAAAAACTAAGGTAACCTTGTATAAGACTTTAATGATCCCAGTCCTGCCTTACGGTGCGGAAGTATGGATCTTATCGTAAGCGGATGAGGAAACCCTTCGTCGTTTCGAAAGGAAAATTCTCCGAATGATCTTTGGTCCCGTATGCGAAGACAATGTGTGGAGAAGAAGATACAACAACGAGCTGTATGAGCTGTACCGCGACATGGACATAGCCAGAAGAGTACGCATCGCGAGGCTACGATGGTTGGGCCATGTAGCGGATGGACCCAAACGCTCCGGTTCCGGGTGTTCCAAGCACATTGCAGGGAAATCGCGGAAGGGGAAGACCTCGTCTTAGGTGGCGCAATCAAGTGGATGAAGACCTCAACCGACTTGGAGTACGAAACTGGAGAGAGAGCTCGCCCGAAATCGAAGTCGTTATAGAAGGATGTTGGTTGAGACCCAGGCTCACCCCGAACTATAATGCCCACCTAAGTAAGTAAGGTGTTTCTTATCAGAAGTAGCCCGTTTTAGACGCTTTGTCTGCGGTCTTGGATAAGCTTACGTATTGTCTTTGTCTCGAGAATCTCTATTGATTAACTGTGATTGCAAGGATGAGCTAAGTAAACTGGCGGTTGCCTCTTGGACAATAAATTCTTCACATGCAACACAAAAATGTGGTCAGATTTTTCTTAAGAACCTCGCTAAGGGTAATAGTTAGTTTGTTTTTGATTCAAGGAAAGGTTTTCTGTGTTGCATTATAGAATATTCGGAACCGAAGCAGTGCTAGGATCTTGAGACAAAATAGTGAAACCAGGAGCATATGCTGATAAGAAGAAACCCTTAAAAAATATCCAGCTGAGATTTTTTTTTGTCAGGAGGAAATCTTCAAAAGACTCTTGGCAGTATTCGACACCAAGTAGTGTGGGATTATTACCTCACTAAAAACTCCTCGTAATCAGAACCAATCTATGAACGATCGACAACAGATTTTTCTTTCTCAATAATATAATCGCTTTAGGGGAAACTTAAACTTTTATTGCTTCCCATGACTTTTAGACCATTAGCTCGTGTGGTTTAATCTCAGAACATTGCCTCTCGTATTTAATACGGACTCCATTTCAGACTATACAGTCGCTGATTGTGTGATACAGCATGTTTTCTTACAACTTCTGTAACCATTTCTATAGTAGGCCAAGATGTAAATCGCTATTTCTTATATACCGCATGGTGCATTTACTATTCCACGAAGGAGTTTGTTTTGGAACTTTTAGATGATTACAGTACCTATTTGTTTTCTTTGTACAGCCCTATAATAGATCCACACAGGTCTAAGTACTTGTTTATCAGAATTTCTACCGAGTAACCAGTACATTTTTTTATACTTCAAGTTGAGCTCTTCCCTTTTCTTTTTGGTATACTCTTTTCATTTTAGATTTGCATCCAAATTTATTCCATGGTATTTGGCCGTATTGGCGTAAGGTACACCTTGATTATTGATGAATATTTGTACGTAGCTTAGCTTTTTATTTGTAAAGTTTATATGTACAGATTTAGCTTCATTGAGCTTGATACGCCATTTTTTGGTCCAATCACTAACTTGGTAGACGGCATTTTGCAATTTCTCAGCAGCTTTGACGACCCACTTACTGTATGCCAAAATTGCAGTATCATCTGCTAAAGTAGCCATAACGGTGTTGTTAGCCACTGGGGAATATAACTTGTATATAGTACATACAGGATAGGTCCTAGGACGCTTCCTTGTGGAGCACCGGTTTGTATTTTGTTTAGTTTTGAATATTCTTGATCATACCGTACTCTGAAGAGCCGGTTTGAGATATAAGATTTTAGTATTTCGTAATACTGCCAGGGTAGGTCCCTTTGCAGTTTGTACTCTAGCCCTTCTTGCCATACCTTGTCGAATGCTTGAGCAACATCTAAAAATATAGCCGAACATACTTGTTTTTCTTCTAATGCTTTTTCAACTGCATCCGTTATTCTATGAACTTGGTCTATCGTGGAATGTTTATTTCTAAATCCAAACTGATGATTTGGGATTAGATTTCTTTCTTCTATGACTTTGCTCAGTCTTTTCAGTAGCAATTTTTCAAAGACTTTTGCCATTATTGGTATAAGCGATATTGGTCTGTAAGACGTCACTTCTGTTGGTGGCTTACCTTGCTTCGGTATAACAATTACTTCAGCAATTTTCCAATGATGTGGGACATATTGGGTCTTTAGGCTTGCATTTATTATGAATTGGAGTTTTATGAAGGCTTTTGATGGCATTTCTTTCATAACCTGAGCAGTTATTAGATCGTACCCAGGTGATTTTTTGTTCTATAGTTGATTTCGACACACCCTTTTTATTTCTTTGAGTGTGACAATTGGTATGTCAACTTCATCGACTTTATCAATAAACTGTAAGCTGTTTTCAGATGTATTTGCTGGGAATGGCTCAAAAACATTCGCAAGATGTTCTGCAAACAGGTTAGCTTTTTCTTTCGGATTTCCGATTCAATTCCCGTTTAGAGATTTTATTGGCGGGTTTTGTAACAGCGGTCTTTTCAGGCGCTTAGCTGCTTTCCAGAGCGAATAATCGGTTGAAGCATCAGTCGTTAAATTTTTCAGGAATCTACTTAATGAATCATTTTTGAATTCGTAGATTTGTTTTTTAAGTTTGTTGCTTAGATGGTTAAACGCTGTTTTGTCGTCTGGAAATCTAGTATTTTTCCATCTTCTTCGAGCTCTTCTCTTCTCCAATATCAACTCTCTTATCTCGGCAGGGTATTTTGTTTCAGTTTGCTTCCTACTCGAGTAAGTTGGTGTACTTTCTTCTGCAGCTTGTTGAACATCGGCAATGAATTGTTCTACTTCAAGGTCGATTTGCTCTTTTGTTTCCATAGGGGATCTGAGATTTATATAGCTTTCAAGCTTTTCTCTGAATTCACTCCAGTTTGTTTTATTATTTACAAGCTTAGGATTACTTTTTTCCATTATCTCCGATTCATTAAGTGATAAAATCACCGGTGTATGATCTGATGATAAGTCATAAATACCGGCAACTCTTATATGGTTTCTTTTGATACCTTTATCTACGAAAAAGTCAACAAGGTCTGGTATTTTACTAGTATGCGATGGCCAGTAAGTTGGTGATCTGCAAGAATAAAACTCGCAATTGTATTTGAGGCATGCTTTGTAAAGCCTTCTGCCTTTTGCTGTTTTAAGTCTGGATCCCCAATGGGTGTGCTTAGCATTGAAGAAATCCAACTGAGATGAACTACTTTACTAGTTTCTAAAACGGCTTCAAAATTCAAGTTTTAAAACAAGTCTCAATGCGAATCCAGGGAAAATAAAATTTGAATCACTCTTCGTATACCTCCTGTATACAGCTCGTCTGAAAGGATACCTTTATTCAATATGATTTTCAAATCTTTTCTCTTAACGTAGACATTTATTTATAATTCCTCACCTTGGACACGTTCAAAAACAGCATTCACACAGAGGTCAAAGGATGGCAACTAATGATGTTGGTATAGAAAAATGCCGATAAAACTTCCGCATGCTATACAAAACAAAGATGGTTAAGTTGCTGCACCATCTGAGTGTTTACATTACGAATTACCAAAGTGGCGATTATCAAAGATATTGATGTGTGGATGACTGCACATCTCTCTGGAGAGGGCCACCACAAACACCATCTTCGGTTTTAAAGAAGATGAGCAACAGATGAGAAATACGTTTACTTTGACCTTATGTCTTGCACGGTTAATCCTCAAGAGATAAACGCACACAGAGGATCGAAGACCAATGACTGGAAAAATATAAAAATAAAATAAAAACTGAACTCCAAAGCTATATCGATAGAAAGACGTCCGACTATACGACAACAACACCGTCGACAACGACAGCATACGAAAGCCGCAATGAAGCTATATAGAGAGAAGAAAGAAGAGTCATCTCCTCGTTGTGGATTGGAATTTAACGTTTAAGCGTGTGGCGAATTAATATTCAACATGATCTGTGGGGTAGAACAGGTTGTCCTCATAATCAACTTTAATGATGATCTTTACTGCTTCACCCACAATCAAGTGTTTAATGTTTCCTGCTGCAATTGCCAGGTGGAAGAAGTTCATGTTGACCATGTTTCGTTTTAATTGTTTGATCACGGAGTGTTAAGAACTTGTATTGAATAGGAGACTATTGGTTCAATGGTTGTTGGTCTCCGTGGGAAACATTCTTCGAGGACTAATTGGCTATTTGCTCATTGATTGATTGCTGATGGTTGTACTACGTTAAGTGTTTTCTAAGATCCTGATCTTGTCTGCCAAATACTCTTATTAGAAGAATATGCCATTGACAAAATTTCATCATCGTGTTTTTGCTACCGACTCGATGACGACTCTGTCAAACTCAAACCTATTACCAATGTGTGAAGAAAGTAGATGTTTCCTATTAACAGTACCTAACTGCATTTAGGCTAGTAACCCTAAACCGCTTCTTTGTATCTCGAATACTTAGAAAATTCGTCATCATTGCCTCTGCTTACTTCACTTCACTTGAAGAGATTTACTTGTGAACCAAAAGCTTACGACAGCTAAATTATGAAACATTTGCTACCCTCAATTTGTATGATCGTTTCATTATTCCAGGAAAAGTATTCAATAGCACCAAAGCGCGCACCCACAACGTTTACCATTTGAAAAGACAGACATGCAGATTGCACAGACACCCATCAGAAAGACACAGCCAAAACAACAGAAATCCCGAATATACCAGGTGTCTGGGTGTTGTGTGACATGAAGGTCATTCTTGTTTGGGATCTCGCAATAAATCTAGCACCAAAAAAAGGAGAGAAAAAAATATCCAAACACAGGATGTCGTGACTTCATTGTTTGAGATCATTGCAATTGCTGCAAATTCTTACTCTAGTTTTGCGATTTCAGATGTTTTTCCTTTTTTGTATGGCTTTGTTTGGGCCTTAGATGTTGAAGTGTTGACGTGGTTTTGGGGTACAAAGGTTTTGAACTCAAACATTGTGGTTGGCACATTTAGGAGTGACTTTGCAAATTAATGGGCTTATAGTCATTTGTATAGTTCTGTTCTATAGTTCATATCATAATTGGGACATTAAACACCATAAGTCTGAGGTGGTGACCAAGCAAAGTAAGTTACTTACCAACCGAATGAAGTATTGGGTAATTTGTAAGGATTTTTATCGGAGATAAAAGAGGCGTGTTTTTGTACCTAGATGTCAAAATTGATATAGATTCCAATATTTTCATATATTAAGTCGACAACGGAATATACAAGGATATACCCATATATCCTACCCACTCTCTACCACTATATTTCGTTCTATACGAAAACGTCATAGACAAATTATGTTCATGTTCACATATGTGAATTTGTATGCAAACTTAAAACAATCATTGCTAAGCACTATACGACCCCTTTATTCATTTAATTTTAAGCGTCAAGAGGTTTTAAAGCAATACATTTCCAGCTCCAGTAGTAAGGACAAGATAACTTTTAAAACATTCGCGACGAAATTAACGGATGATCCCTCAATGAGGCATATCAACGCCTTTTTTATGGAGCTCAAAATTCATATTTCCTTACCATAATATATTTTAACAATTTGATTTCGAAAAGTCCTTTACCTTGTAAACTTACATGTATTTCTTTCGAAACTCAATTCGATTCACAATTTTTGCAACTCATTCACAACCAAAAAGCAATTAATTCGCATCTAATAAGTAACAGCAATCCTGCCTAGAGCTCCACTTCAATTGAATTGTAAAACGTTATTCGCTTGCAACTTATTGCAAACTAACTGCTAATGATTCTCAAACTCACTAGAAAATCAACTGCAAAACTATTTCCACTGAATTTAAACAAATTGATAACTGGTGTACAATTAGATTATTTTCAGATGAGAAAGTTTTGAAATTCTTTTACAGTTGGGTTCATACTAAATAATAATACGATTGACTTTTTTCTTTAGTTTTAATTCAGTTTTGGAAACTGATATCCAACCGATTTGCAACTACGTGCAACTAAGCAACTGCAACGTGATTTCTCTGGCGTACGAGTCTTTCAAAGTTGTCAGTTTTATTTGATTCAAGTTTGTATATGGCAAACTCAACTCCTTCTAGACCAGTAGGATGGCATTCTATTACATCATTCAAGTTAACTGTGGCATTCTGCCTGGCTCGAAATTTGTTTCTTCTTTTGTTTTGCTTTTTTCAAAAAAAAACATATTCAAAAATATTACACTTAAATTTCATAAAGATCCGAGATCTCTAATTGTACATACTTTTGGGTGATGTTTACTTAGCTTTGTCAGCCCCAAACGTTTTTCTGCAGCATGATGAAAAAGTTACCGAAACTTACCAAATGTTCTTCGCGACTATATACCGCATATCATACGATTTTTAATATTTTGAGCTCAACTGTTTTGTTTGGCGAAAAACCATGAAAAAGACGTACTTTTTCGAAGTTTTTGGAAAAATAGCTGCTATTTCTTCATTTTTGAAAATATCAAAAACCGTATGATAGTCCTAAAGAAAATGGATTTAAAGTTTGGAAAGATTCTGTTCATCCACTCCAGATATTTTATCAACAGCGCAATCTTCTCTATCTTTTTTGAAATGAGATGAAACAAATATGAAAAAAAATTTCTTGTGTTTTTTAAGAACGTATTTTTCAGGTTTGTATGATTATGACTTATACCGGTGAAAAAAAGCAGCTAAAATAGTCTTTTTCCCTGTTCAAAGAAGGTAGACCTTTAAGCAATCTGCAGAAGTAGTCTTTTCAGATCTTCGGTAGCGACTCCGATTCTATCACTATCCCTGTATGTATTCATAAGTTTGAGTTTGAGACTTATCACACTGGCTCGACTTTTTCGCCTTTTGTAAAAGTATTTGGCATTTCCAACGAGCGCTTCTCATGCTGCTTCCTTTTACTTTTGAGAATTCGGGGTTCTTCCCTTCAATTCTACTTCTATATCTTCCTGTACTGGTTGGTCGCAGGTAGCTTTCGTTTTCTCTTGCTTCAACACTTGTTGCGCTTCTAATACAGTGTTCTGATAACTTTGTGGCATTGTTGCGACTGGTCTTCGAAGCTAAACGCTAGTGGCATAGAATTGAAGGATAGTTAGGTGACCAATCGATTGGAAAAGGAATTGGCTTTTTTGTTATTGCAGATTTCCAACGTCTTATCGGTTCTTGTAATTAAATACGGTGGTTTCGGTACGTTCCTCGTCTGTTTAGGTAAAGTCGCAATTGTTATCAGCGGTTGTAGTTAGTTTTTCCGAAGCATTTGTATTTTATGTTGCTTAGTAGTTAACCCACACATATCCCCAGCCTGGAGAGCCAGATCCTCTTGGAAACCCATGGACATGAAGGGCTGCAAGGGTTTGAAGGCTGAACTCGCCAGAAACCATAGATTCAGCAACTTTTAGGTGATTGTAGTTCAATCGTCTATCGCCGATGGATGGTCAAAAGATGGTTTCATGTAAATTCTCTTTCAGTTGTTGATAAAAACCTATTTTAGTATTGTCTTTATTTAGGTAATTTTTCATGGTTTTAATTACGTTTCTTAAACCTAAACGATAGTCGTCTAAAACGCTACGGAATGACCCCCAAGCATATCATCCGCCACCTGTCAGACGTACGAAAGAAATTCTTGACATCAGCAAACGTGACGCAATGTTACTTACGGCCCTCCTCACTGGACCTGCTCTCTCATATATCATCTTAAAAACATGTGCATCAGTCAGGATGACACCTGCCGTCTCTTTCGCGAAGAGCACATTTTATGTGAATGCCCTGTCATAGCCAGATCCAGGCTAAGAATATTCAAAAAAGGTTCACTACTCCCCTTTCTTGTGCATATTTTTTCGACCATGGCTCATGTAGTCAATACTCAAAAGTAGTTCCAATCTTTCGGAAAATTATATTCGAAGTCGTTCAAAACTAATGTGGAGTAGCCTACCATTAAAGAATGATTTTGAAACCTAAAGCAATTGTTCACTTTTTAAATAATAAACGCAGTGGCAGTATGGATGTGGACTTCAACTTCCGTCATCATTCTTCTCAGATTTAAAAAAATAATCGCTTAATTAACATGAAAATTTATAAGAGATGCGGTAACTCCGATGTGAGGTGGCACCCTACTCTCAAAACTGTGCTTCTTTAATAGTTCAACTCATCTTGACTGCAATTAACCGGTGATGCCTATGAAAAAAAAAATTCTCTCCTCGATCAAAACGAACGCACAAAACTTTAAACTCCTCCATTCGATAACATAAAAAGTGAAACTTGACCCCTGAGTACTTGAGCGTGATTTATGCGCTAACATCTCTTCCCCAAAAGCAATATATATAGGAACTAACACTCTTCCCAAAGATTGACAGATGGAGCAAAACATCGACCAGCATTAGCATGGCCAGTTGATTGACGCTGATGATCATGCTACATTTTGAAGCAAGAGTTGCACTGTTTTACAGTGGCCATCACGATAAGGGAATACACATCTCATCCACGTAGTAGGAACAACAGCGTCAACAACGACTAAGACCAAGACGACGATGTCTATGACGATGACGACGACGACCGACGACGATTTCAAAAGTGAAACTCTACATCGACGATCGGCCATTACCGAAACTGCAACAAGAGATATATTTATTGAGCGAAGACACCACTCTGTCGATCTGTCTGCTGTGCTAGCTGCTTGCCGTTGCTCTTGCTGCCTGATGATGATGATGATGATCGTATGCAAATCTTTAAAAGCATTTGAAGTCTGTTAATGCGTTGCAAACTGATATCGGCACGAGGTAATCTATTGGATAGGACTTTTCCTCTTCCCAAAGATACACTTTCCATTGTAGTTCCTTTTTTTTAGTGTTTTTTGTCTTAAGACATTGCGTTGAGTTTATGTTATTAAGAAGTACGTTTAGAGGGCGTACTTTGTGCCTAAGCTGGCGGAGTAGGAGACACAGCGTAATTTCAGTGAGGCATATCCCTTAAATGAGGAGAATGTTTTAAAGGCTTGTAATGGAGTTTAAAAGGGTCAGTAAGTACTACTGTAAGATAGATTCGGAGAGTCATGCAAGGAGTTGTCTTATCTGGTGAGAATGGAAACAAAAAATTGGCTTTTGTCAAACGTGCATGCCGCAGACTCAGTATAGTTCTCTATACTCCAAGCGGGTTTTAGATCTGGATACTCCACAGTTGATAATAATTTAGTCTTAAGTAGTATAGCAGAATCCTACCACATAAGAGGTCATAAGCTTTATACATTTTTCGTAAACTTCAAGGCAGCATTCGATACCGTGGATCGCAGAGCACTTCTTTACAAATTATATGCAAAAGGGTTATCAAGGAAGTTTTGCATTTTAATGGAAAGAATGTATGATAAGACTTAGTCAACAGTTTGGAACGTTGAAAATCTTTCAGAGCCATCTCAAAAAAAAAAAAAAGACAAGGATGCATCTTGAGCCCATTGCTATTTGCATTGTTTACCGATGATATTACAGATTACTTACCAGGTGGCATTGAGTATGGTAATCAGAAAATAAAAGCCCTTTTATTTGCGGACGACATTGTCATAATGGCTAATTCACCTGAAACATTGCAAATGATGATAAACAAAATGGTCGAGTACTGCAACATGGAACCTTGCTGTAAACCTAGATAAATCAAAAGCTATGGTCTTCAAAAAGAACTCTTGAAGAAACGCAGGAAATCAAAATTGGTCTTTCAACAATCAAGCTATAGAAGTAGCCAGAGAATATAAATATCTTAAGGTATACCTTACACCAACCCTTAATATGGAGAGACACGTTAAAGAAAAACTGGTGAACGCCAAATCAGCAATAAGCTCAACTTGAAATAACTGCTTCGCGAACAAGCATGTAGCTCACAGTAGCAAATATCGAGTGTTTGAAGCTGTATCGGAGTCTGTGTTACTCTATGCGGCGCAAGTGTGGGTTGCCAAACAGTATGAAACAGTAGAGAAACTGCTGAGATATTTTGTGAAAAGGATTTTTGAACTTCCAACTTCTACTCCAAATTATGCGATAATGCTCGAAACTGGACTATCACCGCTCTTCATTAAGACCCTCAAACTTCAGGTGTATTATATCCTAAAAGTGCTGAATATGCCTAACGGAAGAGTACCCGAGATAGCTGCGCTAAACACAATCATGAGCAAAACCGGATTGTTTGGTGAATGGATGGATCTGGCACGTGCATGTGGTAGCCCGTTGAATTTTGACATCAAACAACATATCCTATGGAAGACAAATTTTTTTGGGCTGACAAGAAGGTTGACTAGATGTGCAGGGATTATTTCCTCAGGGAAGCGTCAAGCTCGGTTCACGTATGGTGTGCTTAGCCAAAAACTTGAAAGAATCAAACTACCTCCGAGACGAATATAGCATCCAACAAATCTCAATGATGGTTAAGCTAAGAGAAGAAATTAACTTGTTATTGTAGAATAGCTCTAGCTTACGGGGAAAAAATTATAAAAAGAAAACTTTTAAGAAAAAACATGAAAATATCGATAGAAGCAATAACTAAATATGCAATTTAATAAAATATTAAGTATGTATTCATAAAATAGAAATTATGTCAATCGACAGACGGCAAAGCAATGTCCAAA
This sequence comes from Melanostoma mellinum, assembly GCA_914767635.1. Classification (NCBI taxonomy): domain Eukaryota; kingdom Metazoa; phylum Arthropoda; class Insecta; order Diptera; family Syrphidae; genus Melanostoma; species Melanostoma mellinum. The sequence continues at coordinate 203,826,860 of OU612058.1, forward strand.
TTGATTATTATTTGTATTGTACACACAAATCTAATGCTTATAATGTTTGAAAATTAATAAATAATCTAATAAATCTAAACTTATCTAGTTCTCTTTTAAAACGATTATATCATCTCAACAACGTGGGCACTGTGGAGCCAAGGAGCAAAAAGTCGATTTGCGGAAACGCAAAGCATTCCATATCCGGATAGTGCGCGGGCTCACCACGAAATCTCGAAAGCACTAATCCTGAACGCAAAAATCTCGAAAGTAGGAATCTGGCATAGAAAACATCTCGAAAAATTTCGAGTGCAAAAATCTTGAATTAATAAAATAATTTTTGAGCCAATTCTAGATTATTTTTATTTAATATTTATTTATTCAAATAATTCGAAAATAAATTTACAAATTGTTTTAATCAAGGCATCTGGGTAATAAAACCATACGATGCCGTCTTTTGCATCTTTTTGCTTATAAAAAAGTTCTTGATTTCATTAATACATATACTGTTCGAAGTGATGTGAAAAAAGAGAAAAAAAACGACATTCTTATAGGTACATATAAAAGTAACAAAATAATATTTTATTTTATTTGTTACCTTATAAATATAAATATGATGGCTAATTGGTACGGTATCCGAGTTCTTTCTAGCGAATAATCGGCTTGGCGTGATAGTGGGTATTCGACGAATATGTGCCATATGGACATTTCTGCTTGACAATGTTCACGCACTTCTGGGGGTTCACTGCTCTTCAAATGTCTACTGCTAAAAATTGTCTTTCCAACTCTGATTCGAAGCACTCTTATGCAATATTCGTTGGAAAAAAGACTATCGCATAGAATGCGAAGGTGCTGAGAGTTGTGGGTACGAAGGAGTGTTTGTTGTTTGACAAAGTAGAAAAAATAATTTGGAATTCATTTTTTCGAGATTATTTTTCGAGGTACATATATCCGTTCGAGATTTTTGCGCATTCGGGATTTGTGCATTCGATGTTAAAAAATTTGTTTTTTTTAGAGATTTTTGTCATTCGAAATAACGTTATGATTAAACTAAAATATGAGTCATTATACTTAATTGTACGTCCGAAATTGGGCTCAAGGAAAAACTGATGGTGCGAATGGTTTGAAATCGTTCAGTTTGATGTAAGTTTCTCAGAGACTTACATGAATTCTGAGTGAGCTGAAAATGTGATTTTTTTTGCTAAACAACATTGTTTATAATAAACAATGAAACAATAATTAAACAATGAATAGAAATAAACAATGAAAATAAAATGAAAATGAAAAATGTAATACAGTTGTTAAATAAAATATAAAAAAAACTAGTGAGTGACAGAAGTACAATATAAGAATCAATACTCAGCTACGGAAACTGAAAGTTGTAATCCTATAACAAAACTACAAGTTCCTATGGTCCGAAGTAGGTATTTTCAAACATGAAAAGTTAAAATCAAAACATTTTATAGCTGGAAATCCGCACAGTGGCCCAATTTAAGGTAAATCTGGTTAGTTTTATAAAAGGAAATATTTGTACTTTATTTTCATTTGCTTTTGTTTTTAAATTTATTTTTTTTCTTTTCCACTTATTTCAAACCACTTACTTGATAATAAAATTGTATAAAACAAGCCAATAAAATATAACTAACCTACTAAAGCCAGTAAACCATATCTTATTATGCTAATGGCCTTGGGTCAAATGATACCTTATGAGCTTTCAAATTAGGACTAACCCTGCAGCTACGCGATCAAGATCAGCCTACATATACACCATGTCTGATTCCTGTTCGTGTTTCGGCTGTGACGTAGGCGACTTACAGTTTACTAGGCAAATGGCTTTCAATCGAAATTTCATAATATATTTTCAAAATGGCATCCACAAGAAATTGGAAATTCAAAGTTTTTTTTCCAGGCACTCTTTCTCTTTTTGAGGGTATTTGACGAAGCTGTCAATTTCATGGCTACTGAAACTGCTTCTCGGGTGGCTTTCAATATTCCATACCAGTTGGGTTTCAATTTCGAAAAGTTTGGTTGTGTATGTAAAAAAGTTTAAATGTATCGCAAATGGCTTACCATATATTGAGCGTGTAGCCTCGGGGTAAACAAGCTTAAGATAAGGTAATTATAAATAACTTAGATGTCTCGATCATTTTATTTTTTGTGTTTTCTTAAACCTACTTATAACGAGAGCAGCCACAGTAGTATTTTATATTTTTTTTTGGGTTTTTGGTGTATTTTTTTCTGATTTTTACATTTCTGTTTGGTTTCTGATTTTTTTGTATATTTTTTGATTTTTTTCTACCTTTCTTTTTTTAGACAACCACCAGAACTCATTTGCCATTTTGGCAATATCACTACGATCGCGATCTGAAACCGTTCTCCTAATTCGAAGAAGCTCTTCAGCGTATCCGCCTACTGCGGTGACGTCTCGGTCATAAGGGGCTATGCCGCTCCAAAGACTTATGGCAGACGTGGTAGATCAGCAGAACTTTAGTATCCAGTGGAACAAATCCACTGAAGAGTATTTACTCCATTAAGTCGTTCCCTCGTGAAGATCCTAGCCCGTGAATTCACATTCACGGGCTAGGATCTTGAAAACCCTCTACGGCAGCGCGTCCGTTAACCAAAGAATTGCAAAAGTGAAGGCACGGTAGATCACATCCACGATTCGCGCTAGATCAATTATTTCACGCAATAGTTCGCTCATTTGTGCCTGAATGACACGCAGACCGACCATTACCTCTGACTCCCCAGCAGCAGCCTTTGACACATATGGAGGTGCGCCCGCCTTCCGGAGTGGGCTGTACCGATTTCCCGGACCGGGAATGACGACCCTTAATTGCTGTTGGAGCTACTTTTTCCAATCCAATCCTTCCTTTAGTATGCTAGAAATATGAGTACATAGTTTGATATTTCTGAGATTTCCAGTAAAAAGTGTGTACCATATTCCCTCCAACCCGTTCTGACATTTAAAGAGCTTGAATAAATCGTCTTTTGAATATTCCTAAACGGAATTTTATTTTTCAAAATTAAAAAATGGCCATCAAAATGAAATCACTTCCTTAAGTTGCTGCTAAGCATAAGTAAAGATTTCTTCTTCTTAATTTTTCGCAGCTGTGAATATCGCGCCCTTGAAATTTTCACAGCTCTTAACACTAGTGATCCGTCTTCTCGCTTTTTGGATTGTTCCTTCTTCCTTGTCTGAGCCTAATCATATGCGGATGTCGTTGCATTCATCGGTTGTTTTGGTCTGTCTACCGTTTTGTTTCCTTGCGATCGTGTCCAAACTTAATAAATAAATAAATAAATGTGGTTGAAGAACAAAGTTCGGGGACCGAAACATTTCAGGAGCAAACCATTTTAAGACAATGCCAAACAACCATGTAAGCGATCTTCATGGCGGTATGTAGTTACTCTTGGAAGAATTGCCAGGAAAGGCGATATCCGTAAATCAAATTTTTTTCTTCTGTTTCTGGAACGCACTAACCTCTTATGACGAGACAAGTAGATATACTAACTTGTAACCATTACGCCACGGGCACCGAAAGTTGTATGATATTTTTTTTAAGGGAGTTCTCTATTTTTATATTTTGAACATGGCAATACCCACTGAGTCGGCCGTACTCTATTTTTTCCAAGACAGCATTTTGGCTCACTTTTTTAAAATTTTTTTTTTTTGAATCAACTATAAGAGTAGGAATTAGCCACCTGTTACATTACGATTACGTTTTTTTCGCTCTCCCATTCCTTTTGATACACCTCCACCCCTTTTCACGAAAAGTGGAAAGATGTAATTTATTGAAAATCGTTTTCACATATCAACTACGTTCCTTTAGCGAACAAGAACAACATATGTAACAAAGAAACTGGGCTTAAAATTGTACTTAGCTAATGATTTGCATGAGTTGTCCTTTTCTGGCACCACAACTCCCTAAAACAGTTATCTAAGAGGCATTTAAGAAATGTCTTAAAAAAGTTTCCGTTTGCCTCGAGAAATTTAATTTTGATGTTATATGCAGTCTTCATTTAGATAGGGAAATTCATCGTGCACCTCATCCAAATCAATTTCCACAAAAATTTACTATACGTAACGTTTTTTATGGAATTCTCCACCGTAATTGCCTCTCTTTTTATTGCTGGCACATTATCATCGATTGATTATTATTATTGTCCCCTGGCCATCAACACTCTCGGCTACCAGCGTGCGCCGAGCAGCGCTTCCGATCACTGTTTTTTTTTGTATCGCATAAAAGTATTTTTCTCTTTTTTAATTTGACATTGCTCCATGCCCAAAAGCAGTCAAAGAAATTTAATTCATCTCTCTAACGTTTCAGCAGTGATCGAACCACATGCTGTTGTGTGTTGTTTGGTGTTTTTTCTGTTTTACCGCCAAGCCAAGTCAGAAGGTCTGACCACAATGTAATTTTCATCTGATTTTGACCAAATAAGGTGGTGCATTACATTATCACTGGCATTGGGTGATAGGTGATGACCACCTGTGAGCTGAACGTAACTACTGAAATGTGTCCGGCATCACAGGCTTATATCCGATTCAGAATCCATTAGCATTTAGCTATTTGAGATATTTGAAATGATCGCTTTGTCGGTTTGACTCTTGACGGCTGCATTTTCGGAAACGTAACTATTTTTGGAAAATGGCAGACACAGCGCATGCGAGGCGATTTCATTTCACTTTCATTGGAATTACTTTCCATTTCTGTGATGATGATCTCCTGAGGTGTGTTTTGCAGTAGTTATTGAGATGATTGAGCAAAGTTCGTGTGATCGGTCACATAGAAAATCGTTGTAAAAGGTCAGTGAATGATACGATTGGGGAAGCTTTTATATAGGAATTTTAATAGGTATTCTTCTGTTCAGACATGTTTTGGGGTCACTCAAATGTAATGGGACATAAGAGAAACTATTTCCTCCAAGACAAAAGCATAGCTCGTGAAAACTCGTGTGCCAATAAAGAACAATGAATGGTGATCACCGAAATGGTACGGAGTTTATTGAAAGGATCAATTTGAATCAGTTGAGACCGGCTTTTCGTATTATCCGCATAACACATATACAAGTGAAGAACATTAATGGTAATGCTGTCCCAATCACCATACTGCTATGTACCATCTGCATGCTGCCATGTAAATAGAAACAATTGACCGTCAATTCCCAACTAACTCCTCGTGGTTGTTCTTCTAACATTTGTGCTAGAATAATGGATTCCGGTACTCTGCAAAAATCAACACGGGATTGCTTATTGTTATTGTCCCTATACACACACATGAGGTTTGAAACTATCAGCCAAGCCTTAGGCCGCAATATAGGCGGTGATACGGATGGGCTATTATTGCCACTGTAACATTGAGTCAAGCGTGGCCTCAAGTCGGTGTGAAGAATTCACATTAGCACAGCTGCATTTGGCAACTAATGGCAAAGCATTTACAAGAAACAAAAAAAAAAAAAAAAAAAAATTGGAGGCGGCTTTGTGCGATGGATACGATTCCGTGGCATCACAAACTACGAGTACAAATATTGAATTTTCTATCAAGTCACGCGGCAGTGGAAACTGCTTGCAGTCAGAGTCCGTCCGCGTCCACCATATCACAAGTCCATCTCGCGAAAGTTTACTTAGGGTAATTTCCTTGGAGGAAATGTACATATTCCCCATTACAGGCAGCGTATCAGTGGACATTATTTTGTGGCTGCTGTATGTGTGTATTTTTCTTCTTCTTGGGCTGTTGTTGCTGTTGGAACAGTTGAAACTGATGAGAGTACAACAAAACTAATTGGCTGCTGTATATGTATAGTGGCTATCAGCACACATCCTGACCATGAGTTCAAGAGATGATGACATTAGACGTCGCAACTGTTGTTGTCGCCGAGTTGTCTCTTCCTAAGCGAAATGACTTTATAAGAGAATTTGGGGACATTACCCTCAGAGGCAGGGTTGCCGTTTTTTTTGTTTGAAAAAGTTCCCTCAGAAAATGGACGAAGTGTGAAAGAACTCACGCAGTCCAGGAATAATACTTTCAAATGGCATCTCTGAGTGCCTGTTGCTAAGCAAGTATGCTCTAGATGTCGTATGGAACGTTTTTATTTATTTTTTATGAGCCTCTTTCCATGATGTGAAACTTTGAAATTATTTACGTAAGTAATTTGGTAGCAGTAAGTTCAGGATTGAATAGAACCTAATGTGTTTCTCTCTGCCACTTCTCTGAAGAATCAAGAGGCCCATAGGGTTCCGACGATTTGAGACACCTTATTGAGAAAACACTTTTCTTCGACGTATTAATTATCACCAGTTCCACCCAGTACAACAGTTTGACGATCTAGCCGCTTTACCATGGGCTCGAATGACCCCATCTAAACCTCATACAATAAAAAAGGACTAAATGGTACCGGTTGACTACCACACAGGCGGATCAGAAGTGTGAAGAAGATGAGTGAAAGAGCTGTGATATCTAAGATTAGAAGAAAAAGTAGTAGTAAAAGAAGAAGAAGAGAAAGTGTCCGGATGTTGCGCTGTTCTTTTGAATACTACTCAACGCCTTAATTTTTACAAAAAGAACTACAATTTACTAGCACAAATTTAAGTTTTTAGTTTTAATTTAATAATTTTGCTTTGCTTATTCACAAAAACGTTATCTTTTTTTCAAAACTCTAAACTCTTAATCTCTATCCAAAACAAAGTTTTGTGATGTTTTTTTTTTATCCAAGACTGAGGTGAGCTCGTCCGTTCCAAGGTTTACTTTAGTATTGAAGTTGGCTTATTTCCGATGTTCTTCAAAATAATCATTAAAAACATATGTAGTGGTTGGGTTAGACGTGTTTGTCTGGGTACGAAGTCTCATACTCTTAGACCACACAGAGACCAGAAAGTTGTTCACCCTCTAGTGTCCATCTAGAGGATAAGAGAGTTGATCGCTCTCTAACCGAACCTGGGCTAACAAGTTAATCTTTCAGGATTTTTCCTAGCTAAATCTCTGGTGTCGTCAAAAAAGTATGCAACTAGGTGAGTTTTCTTCTCCTTCTCGTCCATGTAGCTTCTATTAAACTCATTGGAGTAGATGTCTAATCTTTTGGCTTGTCTACTTTTTAGGCAGTGTTCTGTTAGGAACAATCAACGAGCTCTTTGAATGTTTCGGGTATACACAACATGGCCAAATTTGTTTGTACCTATTCCGCATGTATTACTTTGCGCCCATCTAGTGCTCAGTGGTATTCATATTTTTTAATTTTGTTTCATAATTCAGTGAAACTCGTAGTCTATTGATTATTTCTTAAAAAAGGGCATATAAAGGAACTCGAAGAAAAGCGGATTCTTATTGCATGAATCGATTAATGGGCTAGTTACTAAGTAAAAATCGAAAGTGCTATTAAATTAGAGGGTGCAAATCGGAGATATGGATAAAATAAAAATCCGCCCTTTTCGAATTTCTTAAGAAATGACATAATCAATAGACTAAGGAGAGTCTGGTAGGTTCGGCTGAAGTCTCGTCTGATGAGGGAAGATTCGACTCTCTCGTCTGGCTAAAGATGATTCGGGGCTTCAGGACTAGAGTCTCTGTTGACGACACCTCAGGCTTAAAAGTCTTGGGTTCGAGAAGGCGAAACATTGTTTACTTCTCCGTGCCTTACCACTCCTTGTGCATTTTCTTTGGAAATACATTGGCAATGCTCATCCAATTTCTCATGCAAATTTATCACTGACCGGTTATGGCTCACATTCGGTATCAGTGATAAAGTAAATGAATAGATGTAAATTAATCAACAAAAATCAGAAAAAGGGTTTAAGGGTTTTAAGTTAAGACAATTAGACAATTATAATTCTCCTGCTTTTTATTTTTTCTAGCTCTCCGTAAGGAAATTTATTTGTTGTGGCTTGTTTCCAGCCGGGCGTTTGAACTTTCCTTGTTTGGTCTTTTTAGACGCTGTGCTCCCGTAAAGGAAATTTAATCGTTGTGGCTTGTTTCCAGCCTGGTATTTAGATTTTCCTTGGTACGGCATTGCGTCTCCGTAAAGGGAGTTTCATCGTGGTACGTAGTCGCAGGCCTTTTTTTTGAAATCCACCGCTGCGTTGGCGCCGCCAACAGAGTGTTCTGACCCAGTAAACGCAGGTACTTTCTACGAAGTCCGCCGCCGCCGATAAATTGCTATTGCCTTTCACGCAACGCAGACACTTTTCTATGAGATCCGCTGCTGCCGATAGAGCGCCCTGACTAGCGCAGATTTAGGTAGGAGTTAACGCCGCCGACAGAGGAAGTAGCTGCAGCGGTTTACAACCGTATCCCCAGAGGAACCACCACCACTACACCATTGAAGATCGATACCGACCATTCTGTAGACCAGCACCAGAAATCGACCTTATTCAACAAATCATTAAACTTGCTTTCCTTAATACTGAATATAAAACTTTGTTAAATTGTAAACCTAAAAATTCTGAGAGAAAATTTTAATAAATTTAAATTTAGTTAAAACTTCAACCTGCCGTTCCGCGTATCATTTTTGAGAAGTTGGACCGCCGTAACTCAAGTCTGACGAAGCTTCCTTGGGGGTCTGTGTCTGACATTATTTGTTTGTTTACTTAGGGGCCGTCCATAAAATACGTTCGCATACTCGCTGAGTGTGACAAGATGTGACAAGGGGGGAGGGGGGGGGGGGGGGGGAGGTCTACGAAAACGTTACGTTCGCCGTTCATCAAAATATATTACTGCAGTATTTCTCTCGACTAGTTTTTTTTTACATCGTTATCATGATAAAAGTCATTCATTTCGTATTAGTAAATACACAGACAGCTAAATGCATATATAATGCATATACAATAATACAATAAATTGTAAGTCAATATATTTACTAATGTTTTTTTTTTTCAAACATGAGTGCTAGCTCTTTGGTGCGTCTCTAGCGTTTTGACTTGGCTCTAGCGCCATTAGATTCCGCAAAATATATTTGTTAATTTATTATAAAAAAAATTAAAACTTACAACTGCACTATCAATTAAAATTCATCATGCGCAAGGGGGGGGGGGTCTACGCTTTTGTGACGTAATATTCATAGGGGGGTCACAGAAAGTGTGACACAGCGTGACACTGGGGGAGGGGGGGTGCGAAAAAACCTCATTTTAGTGTGACGTATTTTATGGACGGCCCCTTAATAAATAATTGGAATACTCTCGTTGTCTTGAGCAGTGCTGTCGTTTAGAAAAATTTTGTAAGTAAGTTAATTTATTTGAACAGAATATATAATTTGACTTATAACTAATAAGGATATTATGACAATAAACATTTGTTGGCACAAAGAGGGCCTAACCATATACATTCTCTTAACTTTAAATATTACAGAATATCATATAATATACACGTAAAAAAAAAAATTTAAAAAGAAGTCGAAGATTTTCGTTGTAAAAAATGTTCAGCCTTCGAAGGATTACTTCTTCTAGTACTTTGCTGATGTTGCTCAACAGAAATATGGGCCTGTAATTGGAGACTTGATTAGAAGCACCTTTCTTGGGAATTCCCTTGATCCTTGTGGTTGACAGATTTTGCTTGATTTTATTTTCCTCTAATTGACCCTTTTGCTCGAAGACGCTGTGAGTTATACTGTTGAGTGATCTCAAATTCTTCACACCACATACTGTAGTGCTTGTTTTTGCTGCGGTGTTTTCTAGGCAGCGTATGATTCGGGTTCGCTTATTTTGGTGAGCTAAGGGGAGAAATCGTAATGGTTTGTTACACTTCTTTTTATTTATTCGTAGAACAAGTAAAATACAGTTTTATTCAAAGTTCAACCTAAATTGAGGCTTATTGTCTACAGAAAATTTAAGGAAACCAACACCTTCAAAATCAATTAATAACCAAAAGGAAAACTGATTTCTGAGCCATTCTAAGCCCAACTCTAAGAGACTGCGATGTCATGACTGCTTTCATTACCGAACGGGCAACACTGGTCTTGTTGTGATGTGTGATCGTGGAACTGACTAATGTTTTCCTTTTGCATGGTGTACGTAAGGAATGCCAAAAATGTCGTCCTCATTTTCGGATGGCAAAAATTTCCATTGTCACGACTTAGATGTAAGAGAAATGCCCAAAAGTCTTCTACACACTAAATCTAATTGGTACAAGACCTAAGAGTTGTAATCCACCCAAGGACATTGGTTGTTGATCATGCATGTAACCGATCGAGAGATTATACCAATGTGTGTGTTTGTATAATTCAATTTTCATTAATGGCACAATTTATTAGCTAACTCCATGAATGTATGAAGGGGCAGTGCGCACACGGATCCCAGGGGCTTTAGATTTTGTGTTCGTATACATAGTTAGGTAAGGTAGGTACTCTGCAGAGTGCTGCACTCCAAGATCGTGGGCAGTCATTGTTAACTGCAAATTAATGCTTTCGACACGGAAATCAACAAAGCTCCAACTATGCAAATTATAAGTTATCCACCGCAGTACAACTCCTTTTTGAGAAACAGAAAAATATGAAAAACAATTGCGCGTATCCTGTGGGCTTCGATATGATGGTAGCGGTGAAAACACTATACAACAGGTGTAATCTACGCCTGGCAATCAATTAATTGAAAATTGTTTTCAATGAAAAGTTTAAAGAGGAAAAATGGGAGTTTTGTTTTTGTGTTTGAATACATAAACCATACACGTCGACTGCCAACACCCACTTAATCTGTGGCAAAGACACACCAGAACAATGATAAAATAAACTTTTATCTGCTTTATGGTTTAACGCCTGCAATTTATTAATCACCTAAGTGCCTTGTCGGTATTTTACTCTGTTTACCTGGGAAATACGTGAATTGAATAGGCTGTTCTCACGGTTGTCACGAATTTTGACCAGCACTTATCCGTTTGAACGGTGCGCGCCTTCAATTAGGCTTCCATAAAACTGTTGACCCATTGTTGGGTCGACTTTGTGCTGTGTTGGGCAGCTTATAGTTGGCTATTGTTGTTGGCAAGACAATCCAAATACGGATTTGCCATCAGCCCTATGCAGCATTGAGTGCAGAAACTTTAATTTGAATTTCATGTCTATTTATCTCGTTATCGGTGCTGATGGGGAAATGAATTATTAATTAGATTAGTTCGTATGGCTAGACAAGGATGAAGGTTGGCATATTGAGACTATGGTGCGGTATCTTTGACGCTGCGGCTGTGAAATGTGATTAAATTGTACAACTCGTCTTATGGGGGTGATGAAAGTGATTTGGAATTTTAGTAGGTACACTGGTACAGTATAGTTTGGTTTGGAGTTTATAAACAAAAGCGCAATGCTAACAGCAGTCAGTGATTAAGGTAAAAAATAATATTATTAGAAGAAAAAAGGAGAGACCTTTTAATTTTAATCTGAAGATCCAATAATCCAATTAACGAAAGTTTTAAATAGTAACAGTTGATCCATATCTTATTTCGTTCAAAATACTGGAAGAAGTATTCTGCGTTGAAAGACAGTTCACCAGGCTGGCTGTTGATTTGGAGATTGTTATTTACGTTTATTAATTTCGATGAGGGTGTGATCGAAAAATGCCCCCTAAGTTGAAGGGAAGACTCTACACAGCAGTTGTCCGTCCAGCTCTGACATACGGTTCACAATGTTGGACAATGTACAAAAAGTATGAGAGCAAATTGACGGCAGCCGAAATGAAGATGCTTCGGATGACAGCAGGAGTAACAAAGCTTGATCGAATTAGGAGTACTAAGATCCATGGAAGCCTTCATGTCCAAAGTACCATCTTGGACAAAATTCAGCAAGACCGGCTCAGTGGGTATTGTCATGTTCAAAGGAGAGATCCGCAGACCCCGTCAAAAAGGCAATATCGTACAACGTTTCAACAAATTCGTGACGAAAAAGAAAAGGCAGGCCAAAACACACCTGGTACAAGCAAATGCAAAAACAGCAGCATTTGGTTGGCCTCAGACATGAAACAATCCAAAACCGGGAGGCTTGCCGACGCTTTCTGAGGTCAACGCGGCGTACCCCACAGGCGGATCACTAGTGTGAAGCGGAAAAGTGGGAGAGTTGTGATCGCTTTAAGATCACTACTCGTAACGCCGGAAATGACAAAGAAGAATTAATTTTGATGAGGGAAGCGGGATCTACTTATAAACAAGATACAACTAGATTTAGCACCTCATCTCAATCCCCCTTCCTTATATATCTATTGAAGTCACTATAGTGATGACTTTCAAGTCAAAGGACAAAGGCTCATAAATTTTGTTTAAGGAAATCGTAGAAACAGTTTTTGGAACTATTTAAATTGAGCCTATGTGGTTTGTCATGATGTTCTTATTAATCGCTCTATGTGTGATGGCTTTATTCTTGAGTTTGACTCGAACATATCCATAATGAAGGACAAAGGTCTACGGATCTGCACGAGGAACGTAAGATCCCGTCGTTAGATGTACACTCAGGTTATCAGCCGAAATTCAGTGCCGTAGACACATAACATGAAAACCGTTCTTGGTGATTTTAAAGCAAAACTTGGGAAGGAGAACATACTACCGATAAGCATAGCCTGCACGTCAAAACCTCCGAAAACTGACTAGATTTACTGACTAAATGGCGATCCCCAGATCAATCTTTCTTCAATCAATTTGACCAAGAGCTTTCAGAACCGCAACCTCTGGTGTTCTAGCTTTAACTCAACCCGGCCCTCAAAACGAAAACCGTATTTCGATGAAGAATACAGACAGGCAAATGCATCCATACAAAAAGCACGTTGACGTAAAAAAGAAGAGGGGCTGCTTTCGAACAGAGTAACGAGATTTACAAGGAAAAAAAAAGAAGGGAAGAATAACGAATTCTCGAATTCTCAAAAAGAAAAAGAACCAGCATAAGAAGCGTTCGTTTAAGGCACTCAGAGATGACTGAAATGACATTCGAGACTTTTACCAAATTGTAAAAAGATCATGCCAGGGTGGCAAAATCTAAATTCCAGCGTATAAAACCAACAGAGAAACATAACAATAGAGTCGCAGTCGCTACTGAGGATCTGAATTCTGGAAATACCATTCCTAGACTTCTTACCGAAGATGAAGACACTAATTCCGCTCTCGGGCAGAGCCCCATTCAACTTGGACAATGATCAAGAACTCCCTCCCCTCTACCTAGAAGGCGTTATGCTTGCCATATGCAAGTTTAAGTCAATTAAACTGCAGATGCAGATGGTCTTAATGCTCACCTTTTTAAAGCAGCTATTGATCAGGGGGAAAAGAGCTGATCTGCATTATATGGTCTTCAGAAAGTATGCCCGATAAATGGAGTCTCGGTATTTTGTGTCCGATGCTAAATTAGATAGATTTTTACAAAAGCACCAATTATAGCGGAACAAGCTCTATTAACGTCGGGTTATGTATAAGATCTTGGTTGCTAATTTGTGATTTTCGATTTCACCAAAGAACATTGACTTAACAAATTTCTTAAGTTTGTAAGATTATTCCAAATATCGTGTAGCATTTCTTACAAGTTTTTTTCTTCTATAACCCTCGTCGAGACCATCGGGTCTGGCCAGGCATATTTTATGTTTACACGTAAACTAAATACGCTTCTAATTTACCTAGAGACTCGTACTTCTAGGTAGCTTCCTAAAATTTTATTGGCTTTCGATCCATTGCTATGAGAAGTTTGAAAAAGTCCTTTAACAGGACGAAAAAGTAGACTACATTTGCTTTAGTTGCATTTTTCAGGACACATCGTCATAAAATACACCAGAAACCAGAAAGGCAAAAAGTTTGTTGTATTCGTTATTCAAAAGTTGAATGTGATTTTTTTTTTTTTTTCATATATAGGTGTTTCAAATAATTCCAAAAACGTTTTGAAAGAAAGGCTAGGATTAAAAAAGGTATCTCCACCGTACACATATATGAGCTTCAATACAACAGAAATGTCCATACAAATGCATATAGGTGTATGAGGGTACGGCCAGGCACCATTGGTCTCGACTAAGTATATCAGATCGATGGTCTCGACGAGGGTTAAGCAAAGAAAAGAAATTTGAACGATATTAAGCTTTTTCATATTGATGTTATTAGCACAACTTGCAATAGTATATTGGGAAAAGCTGTTGTAAGTTACAGGTTATTCTTTTGTCCGCCTTGATCACAAGCTTGTCAACTTAAAGCATAAAGTTGGTGAAGCAAAAAACCGAATTACAAATTTGAAGCTGAAAACTACAAGTGCAAGTTAACGGTTATAAGTTATAACTTTTATTTTGATTCAATAAGCCACAGGCGCTTCTTCAGTTCTTTTGGACATAAGGATACTCCGATCTTAGTACAGGGGTTTGAGGGCTGCCGTTGATTTACCATGTGCTTTTTCGCCACCGTCTTTCGCTACTCTGTCCTAGTAAACAAAAGCTACGGAAAAACTCGTCGGATAAACTCAAAAAGTTCGAAATATCTTAAGGCATGGCCTGAAAACATTGAAATACTGAAACCATAAAAAGCTCAACGCAAATACAATAAAGGCTATGGCCCAATGACTCCGTCGTGCTTCAACTTCTACTTCAACTTCAACTTTGAAATATGTGAAAATTTTTGTATGGCCCAATGAATCCGTCGCGTTAATGCGTTTTTATTACACAGAGCACCATGTGTGTGAACATGTGTGCCTATCAACAAAACAAAAATACGAATAGCAAATGTCAAAGTCGTTTAGTGCGTTTATATTAAAAATGTTTTAATCTCAACGCCGCCCACTACGGACATGAGAATACATGTGTTTTAATCGAGTCAGTTGTGGCCGCTGAAGTCGCGTGACGGAGTTGTTGGGCCATAGCTTTTAGAGAAGCATAAAAGCTTAGTTATAACATTTTTATAAAAATTTTGTAAGATTTATGTTGTAGGCCCCATTAGGAAAGCAATGGCAACAAAGTGAGTAAAAGTTTTCTCAAGATATTTAAAAAATAAGCACTAAGTTCATCCATCTACTGAGAAGAATTCAACTAATTTAGATCTATTCCGGCATTCGAAAGAGTTCATTAGTTTTCAAATCCGATGATAGTTGGAGATTGATCGGTCAATACCTTGTTCATACAACTATCAGATTGCCTGAAGTTATTGAGTTAGCTGACTTGTCGTCTTAACGCTCCCCGATATTTTGCCTTGAAAATCTTGAAATGAAAAGTCAACTCCAATCAGCGAGTTCAAGTGATTTTATTGACGTGCTATATTGTTTTCGCTTTCTGTGAAATTCTGACTTTGGTTCCTTCCAAACCAACATTGATATATGTATTTCAATTTAGGTATTTCGTGTATTGCTCTCTGTTCTTCTCAATCATACAAACGACAAACTTTGAACCAAATTTACTCACTGTTAGGTCACACAAAAGACTCTGGCCAACGTATTCTCCATTTCTCATGTATGTATAACCTTGCCTCTGGAATCAATACAAATTGAACCAAGGACAACATGAAAGGGCTTCCATCATAACCGAATGATCAATTTTAAATCTAGATTTTGTCTTGCAATTTGTAAATCCCGAAAGATTGACAGACAAGTTCGTTGCAGTAAAAATATAAAATCTGAGGCCACAAAAACTGTATATTACTGTGGGAAAAATAAATTGTAATTTAAAGTCCACTTGCGTATGCAATTTACTGTCACTTTCACAAAATTTGAAAGCTCAATGAATAAAAAACGAAAAGAAGTTTCAAAGGAGATGTTATCTTCTGTGACATTGGGTGGGCTGACAAGCCAATGCCATTGCAAATTAAGAAAAGAAAAAAGTCCAACTTGTGTTGGTGATTATTACAACCGTCACTAATTGCTCAGCTTAATCCCAATGCGCCTCAAAGAAAAGGGACCCATTCTCCGCACCACTCTGATCTTCAATTAATATTCCGATTCTCTGACTTGTGCATTGATTTATCTTTTGGCGTGGAAGTCGACTGTAAGAGGACCTCCTGTGCGAAGATAAATTTTATCCGGTTTTTATTCAGTTACTTGAAAATCACTTTCGGACTTTGGTTCGTTTTCATTTAAATTCCGTTCAATCAAATTGTGTCCTGATTTTCCATTGTGCGAGCAGAGTGCTCCATGTAAAAATTAGGTCATTAATTAAAATTTTTGGCCAATGAACCGTAAGGAAACTCATGTGCAGGGAGTCCCATCAATAAGCCTTAGTTTCATCGATTCTTACATTGTGGACTTCCGCATGTACTCGTACTTTCAATGGCTGCTTCGCAACAAATTAACTGTTTTGTGGGGACCTGGGTTTGAGCTAGACCAGGTGTTCGCGACACTTGGCCACACAGCACCGCACTGCCGCCGCTTGCAGTCGTCGTCGTCGTCGCACAATGAGTGCTGTTGTGCATGGTGCAACAGTGTGAACTTCTGTCAAAAGAGGTTGGATCAGTTCGCTCTTAAGGGTCAGCACGACACTGCATTAATTAGTTGTTTGAAAAAATTCGTGGAAATTGGGGGGAACATTGATCGGTCCTCAATGCACAATTCCCAGTAGCCGTAGGCCACTTAAAGTGAATTTGAAGAAATAGCGGACAAAAGGGCAATGCATTGGAACACGCCTGCCTTATTTGGCCTTTTCATAAACACACACACATACAAATACACACCTGCCTAGTTCAAGAAAAGTAAAAGCTAAAAGCTGTAATAGCCAAGAGAATACAAAACACGACTTAAGGCGTTGTCGTCGTGTGCTGTGGATTATGTCAACTGCGTAGCACTTTCCTTCTCAAATTCAATTTACCACCTTAGCTTAAAAAAAGAAGTCAAAAAACAATAATTGTTCAATAGTTTCTTTTCAGCACTAATGCAAATTAAATAATAAAAGGAAATGATGTAAGCGATAAGAACGCCGAAAGGTTTCGTTTAGTCCCTTTTGGTTGAAATATTGTTGAAGGATTACAGCACTACTTGTGGGACTATTGGAGCAGTCAGTTTCAAATATCTTTAACTATACTCGGAGCTTTTTAAAGCATGTCACATGAATTTGTCGATTGGTTCTTTTCTCTGAGTAGTAAATCGAAAAAAAAAGAAAAAAAGAAAAGAAAAGAGGTGTCGTAGGACATCTGTGTGGAACGATATTCCTTACGACATAAATATTTAAATATTCGAATGAAACCCCTCAATGTGGGCTTCAAATTAAAAGCTTGACTAGCAGAAAAGAGTTCTAAATGAAAATATAATTGAAATCCAGTATGGCCACCAGGAAATGATAGGTTAAAATAAAAAAATACAATTTATTTAAATAAAATGCTTTGTAGGCGGAGAAGGACTTTTATGATTAATAACGCTATCTTTTCATAGATTTCAATGCCGCTTATGTCAGTGGTTGCAGTGACGAGCTGTACAAAGCTATGTCAAGTTTCGGTGTCTCTGTAAAACTCGTGCGTCTACGCAGGATGACTTTGGAGAATTCGTGCTGGTCTGTTACGACCAGTTAAGATTAAGACCTTTTTAGACTCCTAATGTCAAAAAAGGCTTTAGGCAAGGTTTTAAAGTGCCGTATGATTTCTTTGACCTCGTACTTGAAAAGATTGTACAAAACTCGAATCTTTCAAAAGTCTGTACAATTACTCGCATCTATCTAGGGTCCGCTATAAACATGGAAAACAACATTAGGGCGCAGATAAAATGTAGAATAAATCCAACCGCTTTTTCTTTAGGTTAAGTAGGCAATTGATACAAAAAACCCTTTCCAGAAAAACCAAGGTAACCCTTTATAAAACTTAATCATACCAGTCCTGGTTTATGGCACCATTAACTTATCGGAAGCGGATGAGGAAACCCTTGGCCGTCCTTGGCCGTTTCGAAAGAAGAATATTCCGAATAATATTTGGTCTCGTATGGTCAGGGACAATGTGTGAAAAAGAAAATACAACAACGAACTTTATGAGCTGTACCGTGACGTTAGCTAGAAGAGTTGGTACACATCTCAAGAAAACGATAATTGGGACATGTAGAGCTGATGTGCGCCAACACTCCAGCCCAGACGGGGTTTCAATAGACCATTACAACATATCGTGGAAGGGGAAGACCTCGTCTTAAATGGGGCAATCAAGTGGAAGAAGATCTCAAGCGACTTTGAGAACACAACTGGAGCTCGCCCAAAGTCGAATTTGTTATCACCCCGAACTGTACTGCCCGCCAAAGTTAGTGAGTGTATATACACATATACATAATACATATGTATATCAAAGCAGAAAAATAATTGGAACAGCTTGAACAGAAAGAATACTTCGAAGAAAATATTATAAGCCAGTGAGTAGGATTTTTCAGTGTTAATGTAATTATTATCTTTAATATCTTTAAGAAAAATATTTCAAATGATTTCAAATTCAAATTTCAAATTTCAAACTTAACCGCTTGCTTTGTAGTCATTCACCTCTCAATAGAGAGAAAAAGAGACAAAGAGAGAGCATGGTGAAACTGTGAACTGTCAAATATTTTCATTGTTCAACGAATTAGCGAAATGATCGGTCGTAGTCGTGCTGCTCTCGGGAAAGAAGTCAAATTTAATTTCTAAAATTATGTTTCCAACTTGAATTCAATAGTTTGCTTTTATTAAAATGTAAATAAATATAAATATAATATTTCTTTTGAAGTGAAACCATTATTTTTTCTATTAATTAAAGCCATTTTGTGCAGTGATAATTTTCGTTATCTGTAATGTGATGTGCGATGTCGATATTATTCAGTGTTTGTTGAAGGAAATCAATAAAAGTGTGAGAAATGCCTTAAAAAGTTAGTTTACTTAATCTACTCAATAATTGCTTTCTGATAATCTTAAATTAGTTTTGCTAATTCATTCCGGTGCATGAGTGTTTTTTGTTTTGCATAATTGGCTAAGTGTGGAGTGTAAGTGCAAAAATCTTCAATGAACGTTGAGTTTGTAAAGATTTGAATTAATAATTTTAAATAAAATATGTTTGTTCTTCATTGAAGAGAAGAGCCAACGATTGAAAGTTCATTGTACATTGGTGAGTGATTGAAAAATTATTTTTTTTACATATCAACATACCTGATATCAACCGACTTTTAATGAATTGCACAAATGCAATTTTTACAAAAAAAACTTTGACAAGGTTACACCCATTTTATGTCCTAACTTAATGTCACCCGTCCTGTGTTCCCTCTTTTGTACATTCTTAAGAAAATTGCACTTATTTGTTGGCAGCAGATATCTGCAAATGCTTCGGTAAGAACCAAGCACTGGTCAATAGGTCAGGATGGATACTGTTTGCGAACCGCAGTCAAACACAAGTTGTATTCGCTTACCTGCCCATAACAGCAACACACTTCTTAAAGAAAAGCAACAACAATGCTTAAAAAATGCGACATTTGGGTCTCAGAACTTATGTTATCCGTTTTCTGATATATTGACATGCTCATTCCAATTTCCAAATATTTGTTAGCATGGAAATGTGTGTGACGAGTGACGACATCAATCATCAAATGAGCTAAGGGTGAATTATCTTATTAACAAGCTTAAATGAAACAAAATAGCTACAGCTAAGGACCGGTAGCGACTAGCGACACTGAGCCAAAAAATAACACCAAATCAAAAAAATTTGAATCAAAGGATTAAAAGGCAGCAAATTGGGTTCTTAGTACGGATTCTAGTCTCGGGATTTGGAATTTGGCTTTAAAACGTTAACCAAAAACCCACTACATTCAATTCCCTACTAAAATATTAGTGGTAAATATTATTTACCGTCATTTTTATACTTGTTTGTATCCCTCTCCGAACTGAACCATAAGAAACTTTCATTTATTTGAAAAATTCTATAACTGATTTTCTGGGACATAGCGCGTTTTGAACTCCACTATTTCGACATGCTAGTCAACCACGCAACCACTGAACCACACGTCTGTTTGCATCATTAGTAATCAAGATTTTGTCTCCAATGTTACTTGAAGTTCTTTGACCATGTTTGGTACACGCACCTATTAACACTGTCGTTAGTACTCTGATTCTACATATTATGTTTCTACTTTGATTAAAATAGTTTTCGCATTATATTTCATTTTAAAAGCTTTTTTCTTATGAAGTAAAATATTTTTCCTTCTTTACGTTTGGTTTTCTAACAAAAGCTTTTCGTATATTTGAAACAATTGTTTTCGATATGATTGATCGTGATATCCCACGAACTTTTTCCCTCAGTGAATGGAGCATGTACGAGCTGATCTGCGTTTTGTGGTCTGAGGAAAGCATACCCAATGAATAAGACCGCACTGTCTTTTAACCGATCTAAAAAAAAGGAAACCATTGTAAATGTAATTTATAGAGAGACATAATATATTAGATGAGATCTTCTGCTGAAATATGTGAACAGAAGAAAACTCAACAATTCAATAGATCCTTGTCAACGCGGTACCATGGCGTAAAGGTAAGCATGTCGGAATTTACAGTGAGAAATTCGAAGTCCGAATCCCAGAAACATGTTTTAATATAGTTGTCAACTTTTGTGAGAAACTGTGCAAATCTTCGCAAGAGTAAAATACACTGCTATGGAAGACGCTGATTTCATCAGTGCCGTTCAAAATTGCCGTAAAATTGTAGACCCTGAAAATGAAATGCCTATAATCTATTTTTCGTTTTTGCATCAAAAACACGTTTGCCTTAAATGATAATAGTCATCTGAGCAGGTCGCGTGTCACGTCGTACAGTACGTACATAGAAGGCAGTGCTGCTGTAGAGCGCAGCATCAGACAATCCTCCAGCCATTGTTAAATTGATGTAAGCCGTTACATCCAGAAAAACTGACCTCTACCTCCACTGCTTCGAAAACTCAATGTTGTCTTGTCGTTGAAGCTTAATATTCGCCATTGCTATTATTCATGAATGGTACCTGGTACCTGCATCCGCGAAACCGAAAAGCTGTCATTACTTGGTATGTGTGTAAAAGCGAAGATCTTCGTTGGAATGGCCACATATTAGATGTCACCAAAAACGCTGCTAAATGCTTAGGCTTCTTAAGACGATGCAGAAAGTTCTTCACCCTTCTGATCTGGCTACAATTTATAAGGCCTTCATCTGTCCAAAACTGGAGTATAACACCCATATCTGGTCAGGTGCTCCTCAAAACAAAGCGTTAAAATTGATAGGTGATAGTTCAATTGTAGAATCGATTGATTCTCTTGAACATCGTCGAAACGTTACCTGTCTCAGTCTCTTTTATCACTTTTTCCACAAACAGTACTCTAGTGAAATAGCCACTTGCATTCCTCCCCTGAAACAATTTAGCGGCAGCATCCGCCTCGCTAGGAATGCTCATCAGTTTTACCTTGAACCCAACTTCGGGCGTACAGTCAAGTAAAGACATTGGCTGATTTCCAAAATGCAGAAAAAAAAGTTTGACTGCGGTAGTACTACAGTCTCACTGCGCATCTACTGCGCAGCCTTACTGCTTTGCATATGTTTTACTTTGCATTAGTTTTACATTTTGGAACGCATTTAAAATAGCAGGCTGTGAGCTAAAAGTTGTAAGATATGATAACATTTATTTTTAATGAGGATTTTAAGTATGACATAAAAATAAATAAATGTATGTACATAACTCTAAAAGCAAGAATTAGTATTTATTTTCAAGGATTTTCCTCAATTTTTTCATCTCTGAAACTTTTTCTCTTTCGATCTCAATTTTTTTTCTTCAACTCTAAGCTTTTCTTTCTCCAATTCTAAAAGTTCCCTCAGCATTTGTCTGTCTTCCGCAGCCTCATTTTTCAGGAAATCCATCACTTCGCACTTTTTTCTTTTGTTTGGAGGTGGTTGGTGTTGCGGTGATGGATCAACCAGTTTATTTTCTTGCACATACGCTTCTTCGGAATTGAGCACTTCTTCGATGTTATCAATACTGGCTTCAAGATTGTCTTGAGGTACAACGATATGAGCTCGTGTTCCATATACGTCATCCAACAATTCAAAATATTCCCAATTTGTTGCTGCTTCGCCGCTTGTATTATTTCTTCTCTTAATCCTCCCATATGTTACCATCATGTTCATAAATTTTTTTTGAACTTGTTCTCTTGAAAATGGGAACTCAGGGCTCACTTCTATTATTTTCTGCAATACCCTCTGCCATAGGATTACAGGTTTCTTCCTTTTAATCTTAAAATCCCCTTCCATTCCCAATCTGCAGTTTAGTAGCAACATTTTTTGTTCGTGATTCCAAATATTTTCACTGAAAAGAACGATTACAATAATTAACTGAAACAACAGCAAAATTATTAAAAAACAAATTCTTTAAAACTATCAAGTTAACAAAAACTTAATATATACATATATTTGCTTACTTTTCTTTGGATTCCATCTTCTTCTTTGAACAAACGTTTTCTTTTTGTTTGTATTAAAACTTTATTTCACAAACGTCAAATGACAGCATCCAAAAAAAAATGGATGCGTTCACTGCGAAGTTACTGCGCATTGTATACCTTAAAACTGCGTTAAGAAACTCGTGACTTTGTAGAAATTTTCCTTTTTGATTTTCGGAACGCATGACTTTGCAGTATCTGCGCAGTTTCTGCATTTTGGAACTCAGCCATTCTTATTTTAGTCGCACCACCCGTATGTGGAATGCTTTACCTGGCTCTGTATTTCCCCTGCATTACGATTCACCAAACTTCAAAAGCAATGTGCAATGATGTCTCCTATTTTCCTAAATGCTCGCACTTTAGCTTTAATTAAAAAAAATTAAAAAACAAAGATGACCGCCATAGGGTAACGATCACTGAAGACCGTCATAGAGGCATAATCAGTGACTATTTTTACTATTAATTTGAATTGAATTGAATTTCATGAAAAGTGAAGGTATTTCAGTTTAAATTTTGTCAATTTTGTAGCTTTAAATCTATATGCGAGTGCCTTGTATTTGTTCAACTCTACCGACAGATTTTGGTACGTTTTGAGTAGGAACGTCGTCTTTAGCGTTAAGTCGTCATAACCGACATTCTAAAGCCAAATTACATAAACAGTAGATAAGGGCTCATTCAAAAGTTCCTGTCCTGTGTCTTCTTTTCCAACTAACTCTCTACTAATTCATCCTTAGCTAAGTCTCTTTCCTTAATATTCCGCTTTGTTTAATGATATTGTTGACAGAGAAGCCATCAAATCTCTTTAACCCAAACAAGAAACCGTGTAACTTTTGCCATTTTCATGAATCCCATAATGCTATGGACTTTTATCGACCTTTCCATTTGACCCACTGACAAGTCTAATTGAAAAATCAAATAATAAATCGTTGACCATTCGTGTCGCCGCTGGTTAACATAAAAATTCTCTTTTGCGTCAATCAGTCTTTTCTCTGTTGCCATACGCAGAACAAGGACTGCGCGGGTATTGTAAATATTTTTTGTTAGCTATTGATCAGACTTCCCGAGGAAAAAAAAAAAAAATAAATTGTTTAAGCAGGTGAAAGTACACACACACGCGGCTCGGACATGCGTTTACCAAGGATGCATAAATTAAATTCACACAGCACAAGGAACACATTACTCGGGATATCATCAATTCTTTAGCGGTATGAGGAAGACTCTGCATGCTATGTGCACACGGCACAGCAGAAGCCCGATGACAAATGATCGGACAGTACTTATAGCTAGACGCTGCTGTTGCTGTTGCTGCTGCCACCGCCGCCGCGCTGCCGCTGTAATGCAAGCGCTGGAATGTGAAAATTTACAATTTAAAGTTAAAATTTATTGATATGTACCTGAAACGGCACCACCTACCTACAGACCTCCATTTTGGCGTGGATGGTCACAAGCCGGGCCAAACAAGATGGCTTAAGGGGGTCACACACTATGATGGGGTCCACTGCAAACGATAAACCGTCCGTCGGTGGTGACGGGCCAATTGATATTATTGATTGAACGATTTGGTGAGTGGCTCGCTTGCGGTCAACAGTCCTCATAATGCTCGTCCTGGGAAGGTATATGCATTTGCATTTTGTTTTTAAGTGCTCTCTTGTTACAGCCATATTTGCTTCCCAAAAAAAAGAACATGTATGCTGCGGCTGCGCGGAGTGTAATCGAAAATGTATGCGAACTCATAAATAAATTGCGGTCACACCCGCTCTCTGATGTCTAGTCATCGCAACCGCATAGAAACCTATCGTTCTTTCTTGTACAAGTTTTAAATTTGTTCCACTTTCAGTCATGATATAAATGAGCTAACAAGGCGCTGGCAGTGGTAGACATATCTCTTGTTTTGATTTCAAGAGTTATAGCAACATCAAAGGAAACAAGAGTGACCTTCATGCCAATTTTTACATGAAACGTTGCAACAAGCGCTATGGTCCTAATTTGGACATAGATTTACGGGTGAACATTATTTGAGGAGTGGTTGTGCGATATTGAGATTATATCGAGTTGGTTTCTTGACCTATGATTAGTCAAGCTGCCGTCTATTGCAAAGGCATGAATTATGTTTGTTTTCACTTCAGTGAGAATGTAGTCCATCTTTGGGGTGGGAACTAGGCTATGGTTTCATACACACTTCTGTGAAATGGAACATTAGCTGAAGGAAAAAACAGACTTATAATTACAGCTTTTTTCAACGAGTATACCACAAGTGCAATAAAGTTCAATAAAAGGTTCCCCTGTCCCATTGATATCAGAAACACCTCTTCCTCAAAGATTCTTAGGTTCTTACATGACCTCAGCTTCGAATGAGCTAACCTATACACTGCGTGTTTTTAAACCTAAGGGAACAGCACAAAAGATCTTTCAGGTCGACGTGCTTGTAAAGGTAATTTTCACCTTCACCCTACATAATTTAAAAAAAAAAAAAAAAAAAAAAATACCACAAGTGCACTGTATAAAAAATTCCAAGTTGGGTTAAAGACGAAGTTTGGTTTTGATAACTACAAAGGATTCTGAATTTTGCGGAAATCTTCTTCCATGATGAAGGTTTATTTTGAACTTAAGGAAATACTGTGAGAATGCAAAACCACATCCTTGAAGGCAAGATATGGTCTGGTAAACTGATGGCTGAAAACGGAATCTTAGCGTTAGGCTCCGTCATTTTCAATGACTCTCATAGCAGTAAGCTTGGGGCACTCCTCTGGTCAATCCTTTTCAAAACTTTTATGCCAGAATGTTCTCAAAAACATAAAAATACCTATGAAATCTCAACAGGAAATCCTTCAAAACTTTGACCGGACAATTAACCGGCCACTGTTCTCTAAGAAACGTTCCAACTTAATGAGGTTGGTTTCAGACCCTATCTGCAGAGTTAGAAAGTGAGGAAACATCTCACCACTTCATTACAGAATCTTCAGCACTTCTCCGCCTTAGAAAACGACTACTTGATTACGAGATCATTTCTTTGGATGAACTCAAACTCATCCGTAGCCACAGAGAATTTATTAATAAGTTTTAGCTAGACATCGCAGTTCCTAGAGCTACATAAGCTCTACCCTCCATACTAATCTAATTTAATATATGACAGTTGACAGCTAAACCGTCAACGCAGAAAAGTTGATGTACTTTGGTAATGTGTATTTTATCGTCCAGCAGGTAATCAGGGACTGTATAATAAAGAGCAAAGGGCACAAGACGCTTTCTTGGTGCTCACATACTGTGACTTAGGATGCATTGGTTACTCTTGATAGGAATCTTACCTTAGACTTAGCTGGACCACACAGACCTAAGTACTGGTCAATAGTACTACAATATATAGCAAACCCTGTGTTTGTTATAGCCTTCCAGATGTTCGTAGAAAAGTCTAAAGACGCTGCCATGTCAAAGAGCCCAAACTACCAGTTGTCACCATGTCTGAGCCTATTATCTGTGCCTTGGTGCCAGAAAATGCAAGACATTCGATGAGGAAGTACTCCTCATCATCCTCTCCACAGGATTCACAGAGTGTGGTATCAATTAAGCCTTACACGTTTAAATGCTTTACAAAAGAAAAATGTCCACTGGCAACGCCAATAAGCTTTTCTGGTACGGGATAGCAAAAATGTTGCAGTCGTCTAATTAACTTTGGGGAGGACATGTTTGGTTTGTCTGCATCCAATGGAGGCACGCCATCTACGTTTGTGCTCTTGGCTGATCCAATATTTGACTCAACCTCTCACTGAAAACCTCGCAGGCCAAGCACCAATTCAGGTCCTGAAAAAGTTGTCAGAGAACCTTGCCTCGCAAGTTCATCGGCAATCTCACTTCCAGTTATGCCCTGATTGCCTGGAACCCTGGAACGAGGCTCAAAGAATTCAGTCTTCCGAAGTCATTCAGAGAGCTCTTGCATTCCTGTATCACTTTCAAAGTAGTTAGAGGGTTGAGAAGGGCCTTAAGCACAGCATGGCTGTCGATGTTAATACTTCTCTCCATCCAATCAATGTTTGTTACGTAGCTTATAGCCACTTGGATAGCATACACCTTAGCTTGGAAGAAGGATGCGTGCAGTCGTATGTTATCGCTCTCAACAAAGGCTCCAGCGCCGGATTTATCATCGGTTTTGGAAACACCTGCGAAGATTCGAAAACAATCCTATCTTGATTAAAATTCCACAGTGGACCACTCCTCAACCGAAGGAGAAAGTTAACTGTGTATTTTCGACACAGTTTGAGCCTTAGGATTATCGCGCTGGACGGCATTTCTATTAGACGTGAGTCAAAAAATATGCTGCTTCGAGTTCCTCAAGGCTCCAGTGCTAATTGTTCCAAGTCTACACCTCTTAGTACGAGAAATGGTCTTAAGATTACACTCCATGATGAAGTTATCAACGAGATGAAAATTCAGCAGTGCGCCTAGAGTGAAATTAGGCGAACGAGGCAATAACGTATTTTCGTGAGAGCTTATTTCACCAAACAACTGACTCTTTGGAGATGATTGGTCTTATCATAGCCGTGTAGATCCAAAAGACCCTTTTCTTTGACAAACATAATATCTTACCAAAGGCTCCTTTGACATTGTCAGTAGACTGATATAGTTCTTTAGCATTCTTTTAGTCGACGTGCTTTAACAAAACAATCTCGTTATCTAGGACTACTCCAAGATGTTTGACCTCGTTTGAAAAGTGGATGTTAACGCCCTGGGTCAAACCAGTCATTTCCTACGTCTCGCAAAGAGAACTACCTTGGTTTTAAGAGAATTGACTGAGAGACCGTTTCTAACACACAGTTTAGCACAATTTAGGAGGCTGGCTGTATTCGATCTGAAGCAAGGCCACCCAACGTCGCGTCGTCAGCATATGCTAAGCGTGCACGTCATATCTATTGAGCATTTCAAGTAGAGAGTCGATCAGCATGCACATCAGAAGAGGAGATAGAATGCCACCTTGTGGATAGCCCTTATTCATTCATGTTGCAGCATATTGTTCATAATCCGGTTCAACGATCACGGTTCTATTCACTATAGCATCACTTTAACCCACAAGACTAATGTTTCGTTCTCACCATATTCTCCGGAAGCATTGCAAATACCTTCAAAGCTAGCATTGTTAAAAGAATCTTCTATGAACCTTAAATCTGGCTAGTAAGATTTTGAAGTGCGGTCTCATAAGATTTTCCAAGTTGCTAAGCATGCTGTAGAGGGTGTATTTGGAGTGAGGTCTTACGAATGAAAATTTGAACCATTCTTCCCAGCGTTGTAAACAGGAAGGAAGTGAGACTGGTGGGTGCAAAGCGCTTGGCGAGTGAATAGTTTTGCTTACCAACTTTTGGTATGAAAGCGACCGACACTTTGCACGAATTTGGAATATACGCTGGCGCAAGATTGCCAATGAAAATATTTTTCGAAGTAGGCAGGTAGTAAAAAGGTTTATACTTACCTGCAACATAGATGTATAAACACCGTCAGGTCACTTGAAGTTGTAAATATTTGATGGCCGCGTCTGTAGTAACAAACGATGAAGTGCACCAGCTGCGTCAAGATGACTTATCGGGTTCACCTAATCTAAGGGAAATAGGTTGTGGTGATCCGATTGATACCTGGTTTCTTGATCGAAAATGAGTTTCCATCATAAGACTGAGTGTCTCTGCTTTAGACTTGGTATAGGAACCGTCTAATTTCCTGAGTGTTTATTTATAGTCCGTTAACTTGCTCCTTCTAAGATCTTTGGCTAGTCAGCTAGATTCACTGAGTGTTTCTATTCTATTCTATTTTTTGATATTCAAATTAGCAATCTTAAATCCTTCTGTTTAGATCGGTACAGGTTCCAGTCTGCCTCTAATCTTGTCTTGAGAGACATGTTCAGAAAACTTCTTCTTTTTCTGCGAAGCTTCTGTAGTTCAGCTTTCCACTACGGATCCATAGTTCTACGAGGCATTTGTCTAGCTGGGCATTCCAGCTCAAAGCTTCTTGTAAGGACACAATTACCTTCGACACACCTTTTTTCAAGGATATCCTTTATCATTCACACATAAGCCTTTAAAGTTATTTCTTGTCTGAGGGCCATCTATATTTGAAACCGTGGCTAACGAATGCTTATTCATGCAAATCCTGTAAGGAATCCCAATACTGTAAATATTTGACAATGATGTCAAAAAACTGACTGATCGTTTCTCAGCCTAAAACAAATCTAATTGATAAAGTATTCTTTCGGACAGTTTTTATCAAATTTTAATTTTTAACGCATTTAGCTAAGAGAACATTAAGGCTTAGCTGAAGAGGACGCTATTAACTTCTTATTTGCTCTGGATGAAAATCAGTCACACATTTTGACATAAATAATCGCCTAAAATGAGTATACATTTCCTCTTCCTGTTAGTCAAAAGAACGGTACGATTCGAGAAACAGAGTATCTTTTCTCTAAGCTTTTATTAAAGATCAGTTCAATTGACTCGAGGGAATACCAACGGCGAACTGTCATACTCCTCTCTTTTAGAAATAGACTCTGACGAAAGCTACTGCTACCCAATACATATGTTCCAGTTGCTTTTACCAATCTTGATCGACCAAAGCACCAAGTTGACAACTTTTTTTTTATGGATTTCTCCTAATCTAGATACCAACCTACAACGAGAAACTTCTCCGAACTTCTCAGTTTGCTATACGCACTTTTCCATATATCAACAATAAAAACAAAGGTTGGCCCCTAACTTTACAAAATTTTCTCCATGCCCCACCTTCGAAAAAATCTACATCACCTGTACATGAACATATGTATATCAATTTATTTTCAGTTGACAGCAATACACACAACATTCGAGCGACTACTGTGTGCAGTGTGCACTAAATATTTGTTCAACTTTCATTGAAATTTCCACCATATCTACGATGCAACTGAAGGTAAAATTGGCTTCAGTCTGGCCAATGTCTCGTCATCCCACATACGACAACGACAATGCAGTGACACTGCCATTGGCATACAGCATCATTTCCATCAACAACAAACTGACCTAGGCCCGAATGTCGTCTCGTGCTGCATGTTGCTGTTGTTTAAACAAAAGACCCAACCATCTTAGACTGACCTCAATTTCTATCGTAAGTCGTGAAGGCATTTAACCACACAGTTAGTGTTTGAGTGTCTTACATGAGCGTTTAGAAAAGCGATTAAAACATGTTGACCACTCTTGACATTATATGAAGTTTCATTGACCAGTCTCATGTGCCTACGATACACGACAGTGAGGCAGATTCGTGGAATTTTGAACTCCTCCACGGTTCAAAATTCCTTTGCTTAACCTTAAAGATAGTTGGTTCTTCGCCTAACACACTATTAATTATAAGTTCGCACAACGCTAGTGGCGTCGTTTATCATAGTCAGCAATTATATCTGTCCAGCGTGTACACATGTCCCAACACATGTATAAACGATGACTCCCGACACCCGGTCATCGAGCGAGAGTCATGTCCATTCCGGAGTTATGACTTAGAATAAAGAACACGCGACATGGATATACCTTGGTGGAAAGCCGGCAGCAGTGCTTGGCCCTCCCCATCAACCGACAATCTGTGTGTCAGGGGAGATAAAGAAGAATACAGAGAGTTGTACTCTAAGGAATATTCTTCACTATGCCCAGCTCAGGAGCACCTGAAAGCGAATCGGTTGGGCCACACAAATTTAGCAATAAAACGCAGCCCTCCCCCCTCTTGGTTATCGCACTGGATTCTTGCGTGACTCTTGCAGAGTTAATTAATGGCCATTATACGTCCTGGCCTAGACTGGACATCCACTGGTCCACCTTTTTATTACAGATTCTCCACAGATGCACGGTATGCTTCTAATTAAAATCAACATAACTGCACCGGTGGCTGTATACTGAGTTGGCTATCTGATCATACCTTCACCTGAGACTTAAATGCCTGCAATGAGTTGATTAAAGCAGGGAGGAGAAAAGTTCCTTAGATCGAGTGGGTGGATCAGCAGCAAGACGTATGGATGTGCATAATGTGAAGCTCACCTGTTCGTCGCCGAGCGATCATGAGCAGCACCTACCTGTTCGACCATTTGGCTGTTTAAACATGAAATTAATTTGCAACACACACTGAACAAAGCCTGATAGGTGATGGCGATGGTGATGGCGATGGATGTGGAATTGTAATCGACCGCATGAGAAGATCGGTTTGGCTTCATGACCAGAGAATGGAGATTTTTCTTTCATTCCTGATCGTCGTTTAAGTTAGGTATGCTTCCTTGTACTATCGTGCAAAGATTATGTGAAGAAGACGTTAGGTCAAAGTAAAAGTACTTCTTGGATGCTCAATCTGAGTCTTCCTTCTGCGTGGAGGTGGGTGTCGTGAGTGAATATTTTTCAAAGCAATCTATGCATCAATATCTGGATAATGGATTGTTGGTTATAGCTTCTTCTTTGGTTGTTTAGCTTGGAAGGGCAAACGGATCGCACTTTGTGTCGTCGTGCACGCAATTGTGCGGAAGTTTCAATGAAATTACTGATGATGGAGGTCTTGGAGGAAGCATATTTTTTTTTGTATTTCTTGCATTCTATTTAGTTTTTGGTATTTTTTGTGCGGATAACTTCTGACCTTCGAACTTTTTTTTTTTGAAAGGTATGTAAGTTGCGCAAAAAGGATGGTTAGGAAATAAGGGAAAACTTTGGAGGTACTCTCTGAAGTACTTTAAGACTGTTTGTTTGGAGGATGTATATTATTAGTATATGTAATGTGACTGCTTTTAAGTTGTCTAGTTAGCTTTTTAAAAGAAAAGCGTCCTAAATTTAAAAATCAATTCGAATTAACGAGCAAACAAACGAAAACTGTATTGATTACTGGTTTTGATAAGAAGGTGCACAGCGATGAAACTTGCTGTTTAGTACTAGAAAAGTGATTGGACTTTTATTGAATAGGATAAAACATATTCGAACATGGTAAAGTAAGGTCTATCAATTGTAAGGTCGGTTTTGTTTTCTCTCTACTGCAACAATATGGCTCCTATCATCACGATACTTAAGAAAATTTATGATAAGGCGTTTTGACTCACAGCAAACAATTTTTTAAATGTTCATTTTTCGGAAGATAGTAAATTGCTGTGTTACGGTCAAATTTGGCGGAGCAAAAGCTATTCTTAATATTTAATTATTTTTCATTGTGGTTTCTTTCTTTTCCAATTGAACAATTCTATCTTTTTGTGAACCTCACCATTAGTTCGTCTTTTTCCCTAGAAATGTGAAGGTTACAACACTTTGAGCAAAAATGATCAAAATAAGTACCGATTAATCGGCGGATAAACTGGACTATTAATGGACTTTAAAGACAAGGCTACAGTAAAATGCTGACTACAAAATTATCAGTTTGAAATACACTTATGCACTAATCACTTCAAATGGAAGACTTTATAATGCACTATTCACAAAAAGTCCTTAAGCCCACCCAAAATGAGCTACAATAAGGAATCAAGAGTTTAGAACGGTCCCATCTTCCCAAAATCTGTAAAAATTCCATACCCATAATATGAGGTTTTGCGAAGTAAAAGATTTTCTTTTTCTTTAGGTTTTCGCAAAAGAATTTGCTGTTTAGGAAAAAGTAACATGGTGTCTAGTTTACCTATAAATTCACATTTCACACGCAGTAAAGTAACTAAGAAAATGCTCAGAATTAACTTCTTTTCAATTGGTCATTCTCGATATTGAAACTGGGTTACAGGAGTCTGAACTCACCCATCAAGATCAGCAAGTTTTGGACGACACCAAGCACTTTTTGAACTTTCGAACTTGCTAAAAGAGGCTACAAGTTTTGGAGGTTACGTTAGGTAAGGTTAAATTTAAATGGCTGTCAGGAAAACAACTGACAAACTTAGACCAATATTAGGTCCATTGTGAATTGTGATACCATAGAAATTATGCGAGGGAGTACCTCACTTAACAAAATCATTTGGAGCTTTTAACAAAGCGAAGGAGATGCAGGGGATCTTGTGTTCGCCTGATCGCTTAGACCGACCAACAAGAAAATGTTTTCATAGATGCCGTGCCGTGGAGAGTGCAGGACATGAGTTGAGGAGGTGTGTAATTGTCTCCTCCTCCTCCTCATCATCCTAACTTCTGGACAAGTCATTAGAGGAGTCTTATAGCGTGTCTTCCTATCAGAGAATGTCCGGTGATAACGTTTGATTACGGAGCTAACTTGCAATCTGGTTATGGATAACAAATGTTTTGTGCGTTTTTGATCTAGTCCTGGCCATATCCGTTCTGTTGCCACACATATGGTGATATTGTTCCACCTATAATTTCTATCCATTGCGTTTTGCTTTAGCATAAGTTTACATGTATAGCGATTGGTAAACCAATATTCAACCTGCTGGTTGAGATCGGTAGAACGGTTCCTTCTCTGGAGAGTTCATCGGCTTTGCAATTACTCACGAAATTTCTGTGCCCCGGCACCCAAATAAGGTGAATATTGAACTGTTCAGCCATCTCCTTAAGAGATAAGCGACAGTAAAGGGCGGTTACTGAGTTCGAAAAAACAGCGCCGAGTGATTTGAGGGCTGCTTGATTATCTGAGAAGGGACTGATCAGAATAAATTCAGGATTGTAGCGTGACCGATGTTATTTGCGGTTCTTTGGGAGATAGCTCTCATACGAATGGCTATATACTGACGGTCATTTGTTTGCTGAAGATATCAAGTGGTGTGAGGCTTAGGAGTATATTTAGGGTAGCTGAGGGTGTTGATATCAGTGCTCCGCTTATACATAAACAGGCTTTTCGTTGGACCTTGCTTAGATTTATCGCAGTAGGACCTTTTATCAAGAGTGGTCCATCATACCACTACTCCGTATATGAGTATTTGTCTGATAACTGCGATGTAGAGCCAATGGTTGATTTGGGGGGAGAAAACCCCTTTTATTACCAATGGCTGTTTTACATGAAAATATTGCTACGGTGGATTTCCTGACTCTTTTTTGTATATTGGCGTTCCAGTTCAGATTTTTGTCTTTGCAATATACCTAGATATTTGGCTTCGTTGGAAAGTTCAAGTGGGTCTAATTTTTTTATGGAGTTGTAAGTGGAGGAATTTTGTATTCCCTGGTGAAGAGAACGAGTTCAGTTGTTTGAGGGTTGATCCCTATATCGCATTTTCCCGCCCATTTTACTATTTTATTTAGAACGGTTTGCATCAGATCCGTAAGGACGTGATCATGTTTGCCGGATACTGCAATGGAGAAATCATCTGCAAATGCAATCACTTTGAATTCTACAGCTTCTAGATTAACTAGAAGTTCACTGACGACAAAATTCCATAGAAGAGAGGATAGGACAAGTTTTGGAGGACACCAGCAACTTGCCCAACTTTATGAATGCGCACTGTCGTTAATATCGTACAGCAGTTGTTTAGCACACTAATAATGGTGACTGATGTTTTTATACTGAATCCTCGAAAGTGATTGGATGAGCGTATTAATGTATGTGTGTATGTGTATGCTTGAAGTGATAGAGACTTTTTAGCGGGCTGACAAGCGATAAGGAGCTTAATTTTGGATTTAATAGAAAATATAAAAAATAATATAAAAATTGAAAACAAGTTATTTTTTTGTTTTTGAGAACAAAATAAAAAGCGCGTAGAAGATTCTTTGAGACGGACGGGACAAAAATTGACGGGTGGGACAATTATACGTTTTTTTTTTTTTTGCCTACACTTTGCTTCATTTCTCTCAAACGGCAACGATTTACGTACTGAATATGACATTTTCACACACTTAAAAAGTCTTTTCATAGTATATACCATCGAAAAAGGTATGAAAATATCCTTATTATTATGAGAAATTGATGGAATAAAAGTGTGAAAGGTGGGACATAGAATTACCTCTCCTTTGCACGTTGACTTACACCATTCCAACTTTTGTTAAAGAACCTAATTTTATATGGTTCCTGATATGGTGCAGAATAATAAGCTTAAACTAGGCAATTATCTCGTAAAACGAAAATAATATGCTTCTCAATGCTTGTGACGGGTGGGACAGTACTTTTGTGACGGCTGGGACGAGTAATATTTGGCCATACTAGTGTATACAGTTTTTTTTTGAATTTACTTTAAATCAGCTCTTTAATGAATTATTTAAATGTTACTTGGTTAATCTTTTCGTTTCAAAAGAATTTATAACGTTCTGTTTTCAAGATGTGGATTTAAATTTCAAGTTATTTATTTTTTATGCGTTTAGTGTTGATTTCTCTGGAATGACCCTTAGTTTGTTTTAAATGCACAAATTCCCTTAGCCAAATATTTCTCAAAAATGAAATTGTAAAATTTAGTTTTCTTCTTTTTATTCGGCTTTCTTTTTTTACTTACCATTTTTCAGCAGTAGGTTTGGAAATTCTTTTCCTTCAAAAATTTTGTGGCCTCCATTTAAATCTGGAACACCCTGCTCTAATTTATATGGAATAGTAAAATCCATTCGAAGTAAATTGGCGCCCAACGAGAGGCAGCGACGCAAGACGTATAGGGAATCATTTTAATCACAGCAGTTCTACATTTACATTTCGCTATCAGTTTTTAGCGTGACAAAAAGAGCAATGACTGTTGTCGATTGAGTTCTATATCTCGTTTTTGTTCATGAGTATCATCAATTAATCAATTAGTCTTGAGGTCATAACTATTTTCCTGCAATTTTAGCTTTCACGGTATAATCTAATAATATGTGATTGTATTTAATTCGTTTTAGTTTTATAAAAGCAATACTGGTTCTAAAAAAATAGATGAAGCTTTTATTTGCAAAAAATAAATTCCCTGTTGTTATAGAGTATATACTAGACTGGGCAAAAAAAAATTTTTTTTTGTTTTCAAAATCCATATTGAAAATATTGTTAAGGATAGCTAAAAAAAATTCCAAAAAAAATGTCAGCTCAAAAAAAAACTATTTAGAGGTCTATCAATCGTGTTTTATATTTCTTAGACCTAACCTTACCTGAGCGTCAGAACTGTTCAATTATTTTGAGCGCAACAAACTTAACGACAAATATTTTTGTAGACCATTAGAAAAAAAAATTTCATTTAAAAAAGGCCTTATTAAAATTTTTGTCAGACAAACCGTTTCCAAATAAACCAAGCTTAGAAAAATGGTATGTTTTTTGATTTTGATCTTTTATTTCGGAGATTCTTAGCTCACATACAAATCAATATGTAAAAGTTTGTAAAAATGTTCCTTAAAGGAAAATTAATTTTCTAAAAAAAGAAGATTTTTCTACACAAAGTTATTCGCGATTGAATTTGGAAAAAAAGTTCTCGTTTTTTCGTTGTTGATTATTTTTGTTACTCAATGTAGCAAACTGATAGTCGAGATCATGGAAATTTATTTTTTTATTTATTATTACTATTCAAGAAAAAATTTGATTTTATTTGATTTAGATTCTTAAATCATAGTATTAACGTTCAAATGATTAAGAGCTTAAGTACTCAATTTTATTTAGAAATCTATAATTTGTTCTGCATTAAAGTTTTTTGTTACAACTAGGTAATTTTTTTCTATATTGATATTCAGTAACAGCCAATAGTAAGAACTGAAGTTGCTCTTCGTTTTTCGTCAGACATTTACAATAGAAATAATTATTTTTCATGAACTCCACTATCAGTTTGCTACATTGAGTAAAAAAAGAATCAACAACGAAAAAAACAAAATCGTTTTATTTTTTTCAACTTTAATCGCGAATAACTTCTGAAGGAAGCACTTTGTGAAAAAGTATATGAAAACCTTTTTTTTAGAAAATTAAATTCTCTTAAAGAAACATGTTTGGAATTTTTCACATATTGATTTGTACTTGATTAAAAAACCTCCAAAATAAAAGAGCAAAATCAAAAAAACATACCATATTTCAAAGCCTGATTACTCGGAAACGGTTAGTCTGAGGAAAATATTTATAAAGACTTTTTTTAAAGGAAATTTAATTTTCTACAAATATATTTGTCGTTAAATTTGTTGTGCTCAAAATAATTGAACAGTTCTGACGCTCAAGTAAGGTTAGGTCTAAGAAATATAAAACACGATTGATACCCCTCTAAATAGTTTTTTTTTCTGAGCTGAAATTTTTTTGGAATTTTTTTTAGCTATCCTTAACAATTTTTTCAATATGTTGCAGTTGGTGACCACTGCTTTAAGAATGTTAACTCCAATTTTCGGTCGTAATTCTCGCTCTAGTAGACAGGCAATAATAAGTTTAGAGCAAAAATTTGAGTCTACATACTTGTTGTGTCATGTTGCTCTGTCAGCGAGAAAACGGCTTGATCGAAGTGTCGGAAATATCGCTACCGTTCAAATGTCCGATCCCAATAGTCCTGTTCACACTGTACAATTAGTTGGACAGACTTAGGTTTGAACGACCAATACTTGATAGTGTGAATCCTTCATACGACCGCTTGTCCAACTTGTTGGATGGTTTTCAAAAATTTTTGAAAATCTAAAAGTTGGACGGAGTGGAAGGGTATGGGACATAAAGTTGGACGACAAGCTTGATAAGTGTGAACGAAAACTACATCAGACCATCCAACTTCCATCAAACGAAGTCTGTCCAACTAATTGTACAGTGTGAACAGGGCTAATCAGTCAATAATATGTCGTGCGTCCGATTGGGTCCAACGAATTTACCGAAACGTGCCCACGTTGGCCATGTAAAAGTTTAATTTTATTCAAAAACGTTTTTATTGTACCTCAAACCGATAGTAAAGTTGTTGATGAATTTTAAATTGTTTGCGTTTTTAAAAAAAGTTGTCAAGTGCTCCTTTGATAACCTGATCCATTGGAGAAAAATTACTCTGAGTCCCAGGACCCACATCATCTTGGTTTCGAGTATCAGCACAGCATTAACGACGGTACATACAAGATTCTAGTTTTGGGGTGTTTTTCAAGAACAGTTCGTTATTTGGGACAGTTTTTGAATCCGTTTGAACGCTAGGGATTACTTTCATTAGCTTTCGGCTTCAAATGAAACAAGTCATGGTAATGTCAACATTGCAATCTGTTTCAAAGCTGCCAGGACTTCAACCTGCAAGACACTGCTATTGGTCTAGTTGAACTGGCTACTTCATGAGTTTTTGAGAAAATCTTCACTGCGATGCCGTTTTTCATTTTCAAAGTCTGTCGACGACCTTATGCAAAATATAAGACAAATATTTTCCAGAAGACCAAAGAAATTTTATAAGCTTGCAGAGTTGACAAGAACCTGAAGAACCCGAAAGTAAATCGCCACTTAAAACATACTCTACTTAATAGGCGAGCAAGTTGACTGTCGTACTTTCTCCGAATAAATTACTACCTAAAATCTGCCTTACAATGTCGGCAAAGCTTTCAATATAAGTACGAACAGACTCACTATATTATATCATGTCACTTTTCTTCACTTATCATATGCATAATGAAAACTGAAATATATCAACTCAACTCTCTCAATCACTCAAAATCATACCTACTGGCTAAGTCAAACATCAAAGTGCGTGTACAAAGCTATCGATCTACGCACAACAGACAAATCGAAAGTCATTTAGTAGGCCTGCTAATTTATTCATAAGCTCCGCAAATGTTTTCTCTATTAGTTCGGAGCCAATCTTCTCTACCTGACACTTCCACAGCTCCACACTTTTGCCTAATTGCAGCGTTTATCGCTGTATCTTGATTGCGCACACGCATCGCATCGATCGCCACAAGCGTTTAACATACATTTTTCCAAAGCTATCCTCCCTTCCTCCAATAATAATAACTAGACAGGATTAAACTGCTCGCAATAATGACCTCGATACAGAGCATAAATAATTCAGTGAATACACCGCGAAATGGATGCCAGTAGGTCAATGCAAATGATCGATTATGTAAATGTCATGGAAGCAAATTTTTCACCATTCCAAGAAGGGAAATTTCCCCTCTCAGGAAATTTCGCTATAAAAAACACAAAAAAAGAGGACACAAAATTAGCTGCAACACCATCAACATCAAGTGCCTCATCTCTATCAGCATGTCAATTAGCTATGACAGGTGATGAATAGATCCGTACACATAGCATCGATCGCTTCTTGTGATCTCTTGCGATTATGCCGCCCATGATAATGGCCGTCAATCTTCCTCCCCTCAAAGTCGTCATTTGGTCTCTCTGCCATTTGCACAGAGACGACAGCAACGACGAAGACCAAACGACGACACAGATGATCAGACAAGGTGTCAATCAAGTCAAAACGGTCCATCGATTATGGCAATGGAACTTTAATGATCCTGTCTGCGCGCGAAGTCAAGCAAATGACTTTCGTTTTTCAGCTCCAGCAGAATTGTCTCTTTTAATCAGAGTGATCATCGCACAAAGATCGCATCAATCGATTGGCAATAGATAGACGCACACAAGACATAAATCTGCGCTGGATCACTGTGCACTCTGTGATGCACACATCCCCCACTTGTCTGGAACTGACTTAAGAAGAAGCAATTTCACCCAATGCTCCATTGATGAAAATCGAAAGTTTGAACATCACTTTCCGTCTCT
Source organism: Melanostoma mellinum (assembly GCA_914767635.1). Classification (NCBI taxonomy): domain Eukaryota; kingdom Metazoa; phylum Arthropoda; class Insecta; order Diptera; family Syrphidae; genus Melanostoma; species Melanostoma mellinum. The sequence continues at coordinate 203,865,662 of OU612058.1, forward strand.
TGACAACCAAGCGGTTACCGCGACGGACGCGCCGACAATGAAAGTCAAACAATCTGGTGCATCAATTAAAAGTATGTCAACATGAAGAGATAATCAGAATACAACGCGTACAATGAACGTCTCTGTCTTTCGAGTATCTCTCGAGTTTCTTATACGCGTGTTTGTTTTTTCATTGGTTTTTTTTTTTTTTTGAAGGCGCATAGCCATGCAACATGCACTGCACTGCACACACATGATTGATGGCCGACTGACAAAGTTGACTGACTCTAAAGGTGAATCCAGACGCCATCGATCGGCCCATATTTGGTCGAGATAATGATGCAAAAAAATGAGCATTTTAATCAAAATATTTTTCTCGGCTTCGAAAATCGCTGCCTATCGTGATTGGGAATCTCTTTGGCGGGAACATCTATGCATTCGAATGAAACTATGCGAATGTCAATAGGTTTTGCCACTTTCTTATACTGAATTTGGTTTTTGTAATAAGTGGTTCGCAATATGCGGGTAACTGTTCGTGAAAGGGAAAACAAAGCAAACGATTTTGAGCTTATCTTTAGTTTTGACCTCGACCAATACCTTCGGGTAAGACTTTTTCCCATGATTTTTCTTTCTACCGAGCGGTTTTAAAAAAATTAGAAATTGATCGATTCTACCATCTCCGTTTTCATTCAACGGTGCTGCGCAGTTGGCATTGTAAGGATTGCGATCTCTGCTTTGTAATAGAAATGACAAAAGGCTGGCGCAACAGAGTGAAGAGCCCCGGGGCCTAGCGGATTTCTCACAACTATGCCTTGTGAAGGAATGGAGGGGACCTACATATTTTTTGCCGATTTCGAAAGGTTAATCGAGAAAGTGCTATTCATTTGCTATCGGATGACTTTTCAATTACTTGCGAAAGGCGATACGCTTTTGTATCGCCAACCACTAACCTCCGGCGTAACAGGAAGACATGCTTACCATTTCGTCTCGGGCACCACAACACTAATGATTCACCAGCGGAATAAGCGGCAAAATGCACTCAGTAAGCTCTGACAAACACAACGTTTTTCCACAAAGATTCTTTAACTTTGGATTACACAGTTAAGATCTCTCGAATATTTAATTTTAAGACTTCTTCATAACTGATTAACTGTGTTAAAAGCATAGGAGATCAGATTGGTCAAATGTTATTCATATTTCTGTCCTATATGCACATTTGGAAAAGGTCTTCCGATCTATCTAATCCGGTATCCGGTAATCTAATTGGAACGTAATTCAGATGATTGTTTATTTCATAAATTTATGTTTCACGGATCACGGTTTTTGGCGTCAAGGTTGGTGTCTGGGATTGTATTACGATAGCTCAGATGATACTTGTTTCTGAGGCGGCATTTGGGTTTTGAAATCAGAGCTCTGAAATGAAAGATTCTGGGCTGTAAGAAACTTTGGGATCTTATTTTGCGTAATATTCTGGTTCTTCTAATTTAAACGCCTAACCCCTGTATTCCGGAGGTTTTTGAAATTGAATAGGTTTCCAGAAAACTTGTTTTCCACTGGCATCGCCTTTCGCGATATTGGTATTTAGAATTAAGAAACTGGCTTTCATACTATATCTGGTGTAAAAGGTGGTGGGTGTGTACTATTCGAGAAGGCTTTGACCTGACACCAAGATTGGCGGCCGGCCGGCACCCAGATGTTGCAACTTATAGTACACGTCAATTGTGGTACCCGTGGCGTGATGGCATGTCCACCTGCTAACGCAGAGTTTCGAGTTTCGGATTCCAGGAGAGGCAAAAATGTTTTTTCAGGGGTATCGCCTTTCGCGAGGAATTAGCAAGTCCTCCGTTAGTGAATTCATTGCCATGAAAAGCGCTTTCTCAATTAGCCGTTTGGGACCGACAGAAAATTGTAGGTCCCCTCCATTCCCTCACAAGGCACGGTTGTGAGAAATGCGCTAGGCCCAGGGGGTCCTCGCTCTGTTGCGCCACCCTATTTTTTTTAATACACGTCAATTGTGCTTACTATACCTTCACGCGGTATAAACTAGGAACTGGGATGCTCCGGAGAGGATCTGCTGAACTAGTAAGTGCGAGTGTTGACAAAGAGCCGAAGAAGAAATAGATAACCACTATGATGCTATGCGAGTTATGTGAGTGATGACTAACTGCCCAAACCTCGGTGGTCTAACAGAGCTTTTTGGAAATATCTCATCAGATAAATTTGTCTTACAGAATCAACGGTGGACTTCAGAAGTCTAAAAAGCAGAAACCGTTGAATGAGCTACTCATACATATTTGGTTTAAAGGTATTTCAGGGTCTTTCAATACTAGAACAGAGTATTGAAATAAAGATGGTGGTGGATTACCTCCTGGCGAGCGAACGACAGCTCTCATACCCCTGCAGCAGGGTACTGAGACTGGAAAAATCCGGCCCTTTATGTCCGAAGGGATCCCAAAAGGACGTTGCTCTCCAGGTTGCGGGTTGTGTATGGGGTTAACTACCCAAACACGGGAAAAATTCAGGGTTCCGAAGCAACCAAAAGCCTCGGATAACAATTATGATTTCAACGTTGACAACCCAAGCAAACGAAAAAGGCCAAAAACCTCTGGATCTACACTTGGAGTATAGGATCCCTTAACGGTTTACGTGCAGCTGGAGAATTAGCGGACGCCCTAGACTGCTACAATGCAGGCATAACCGCCACCTAAGAGTGCGATTGAATGGGCCGGGTATAAAGAAACTGCGACATCGACTATGGCGACTGCTACTGACAACAGAAACAGTGCTTATTTGGGTGCGGATTTGTGGTTAGAGGAAGACTCAGGGGTAAGGTGATTAGCCAAAATCCAGTTGATGAGCGTATGATGACCATCCGCATCTCAGCTAAATTCACCAACATTAGCCTTATGTCATGAATATCATTAGTAAATTTTGATAACTGAATCTTCTGAGCGTACCTCCTTCATTGAGAGTATGAGCAATATAGTATCCCTCTGAAGCCTCTGCGTTCTCTATAAGAAATGATTTGCTCATCTTTTTTATTCGAAAATACATCACTTTTTCGGCAAAAAAGTTTGGTTCTGGAAATTGTGCAAGGTTCTAGGCTTTTCCGAGCTCTGTTGTATCACCCTATCTGTTTCTTATGTTATTTGACTGTCCCTGTAGACTTTTTCTGTTTCATTTTTTTAACTCACCTATTATGAAAAAATCTGCAAACAAAAGACTTGAGCTTGTTTACTGAGGGCTTCTCCTAGCCTCACCAGTCAATTGTTTGGATACTAACAAGATCATAACCAATAAAGGTCTTATCTGATCCACAGTCTTAATATCACGTTGTGGGCCTTGTTTGGTGAACATTATGATAAGCGCAGTAAGACAATACCACTTGTATCAAACTCTTAACTGTTATTACAGAACATTTTAAAAAGAAAAAAAAAAGTTTTTATTAAATAATATAAAAATCAGCTTAAATGATGATTTGGAGTTCAATCTCTTCTCTCTACTTTTTAGTTTTTCTGCTGGGTTTTTCGGCGAATTTTATTTATTAGCTATTTTTATGCATATCTGAGGTATAACTTGCGGAGTCAGAAGGGCTGTAAGCTTCAGTAAGTATTTGCTCAGTTTTCAATAAAATCATCCTCAACCGATTGAGTCAAACACTTATACGTTTCATCATTTTTAATTTGCTTAAAATTATGTGATGTTGGTCAAGTGCTTTGTTTGCCTTTACTGTGAACAAAGTGAGTTTAGAGGATTCATCAGCGTTTTGCGACCATTACACTCTTTTCAAAATCGGTTAGTCACTGCCAAGACATCTTATTCAATGTTCAACGATAAGAACAGTTCTGCAAATTTCATATTACCGCATCAAGTCGTTTTTAACCACCCAAGTTGCAACAATGCTGCTGGCGACATCAAGGCACCCCACATATATTGCCTTGCAATAAAGGAGTGGCTTGAATCTTTTCCGATACACATGAGAAGCAACGATGCTGCAAAGCGTACAAAACCAGTTGAAAAATAGAATTAACATAACATTGAAGAATGCTTAAGGGAACACAACGTTATTTTATATACAACAAATGGCTATCCGTCACGAAAAACCAAAGAAACACTCTCACAGATTTACTACGGCACAAGCTGAAAAGTCTTATAACCTTCGTTTTGTAATGGCATCTGGCAAAAGCACAGTAATCGTGGTAGTGCACGCTGTTGATTGGCAATATCCTAAGATCTTTAGATATCTTCTCTCAGTGACAAAGAGGTGAGCTTGTTACCCCGCTGCGCTGATAGATCGTATCGGAGGTGTCCGTAAGCTAATTTTATTTATTTTAAAAGGAATCGATCGATTTAAAAGGTGTGTAAGCAGGCAAATGTATATCAATGCCCTGGGGTCATCGGATCGATCTGGTAGGGTTAATGGATTGGCTCAACAAACCTGATGAAAAAATTTTTCTGAAATTGGAAAATGTATATGTAGCTGCTCAGACAACTAGTAGAACGTAAGTTTCAAAACATGAATATCAATCTTCAAGTTCGTATTTCAGCTCTTTTGTTTTACGATATTTGGCTGTGTTTATTTAACACTTTATGTAACAAATGTCTTTCGGAACTCATAATGAGTTTCTAATTCAGTTCTATTAGACAAACATAAAGCCTTGTCTTCCAAGGATTCTGATTTACTCATTTGGAGTTGGTCATCGGTTCGCATGTTTCTGTGTTCATTTTGAGACATAGGAACGGCAATCATTTAAAAGCAGCAACATTATCTCACCACAAAAACCATACAAATTTCATCACCTCAATTATGTAAATATACTTCTTTCCCCTCATATAAAAAAATTCAACAAAACTTTACGTAAGAGGCCACAGTAGTTGTTAGAAAATCCATGTCATGCACCATATATGACGACACATGTGCGGACGTGTAGTTACATTGAACTAAATTTTAGAGAAAACGTCTAAAACGTGACAATGTAGCCCTAACATCAAACCCAAAACGACATGGACAGGGACACCCTCCCGAGAAGACGACATAAGCAAATCGCTGTATCACTTATTTGTTTATCCATAACTAGAATCTTAAGTAGGAATACCAAGGAAAAGCCATTTTCATCCTCCTTGGCTTCTCTTTGGTCGTTAGTTTTCTGCTGTTTTTTATTTTGTTGTTTTATGAAAAAGTAAGCGTGCGAAATCGTTTTTCCATAATTTTTCGCATGCAAACCATCAGAGTGCAATATCTTTGCGCGCGTATACCTCGATCAATATGCGAGAGATCGCGCGCTGCTGCTGTTCAAGCTATGCTAGTTACTAGTGCTGTCCTCCTGTGAGAAAATGAGGAAGAGATCAGTGTTTTGCTGTTTTGTGGCAGTTTTTTCGTGTAGTTTTGGTGTGTTTTTTTTGCTGTTATTTTTGTTGTTGTTGTTGTTTTTGGTTTGCAGAGTTTTCTTGAGGGTTTTCTTCAATCTTTCTCTCGAGAAGAAACTGTTAACATTTTCCTTTATTCATCTCCCATTGAGCTTGAGATTTTCATTTCTACTGAGGCTATGCACGATTATGCTAATCTAGGGAAAGTGCATTTTTATACACCTATCGGGTGGCCAAATTGCATAACTTGATCTTTATTAAGTTTTTGTTTTTGTTTTTGTTTTTTCTTGCAACCAAAGAGGTCTTCTATTTTCTTGGTTTCTTTAGGATGCTGTTTTGATGTGAAGGCTCTTTGTCGCGCGCTCTTCTGCTTTTGGTACTATGCCATGCCGCGTCGCTGAGTAGTCGGTCTGTGGGGGTGTACTTTATTTGTAGTTTTTACGCAAAACATGATGCTGACTGGTGTTTATGGATTCATACATGGTGCACCACATCATGGCTTTTAAAAAAGAAGAAAAGAAAAATAAGAAGACGATATGGCTTTTGAGGATCATGTTGTTTACAAATCGTTTTACCTGGATTTTTGTAACAACAAGGTTAGATGTGTGACTTTTGGGAATGTTGCATGTATTCATTCAATTCCGAGGAAGACGTTTTGATATAATCGTTTGAGTTTGAGCATCCTCATTGCGATTACATTACTTGGAAAATAGAGAAACAATAAGTGATTAGGATGAAACATGTGATGGTTTGCTTTGGGATGAACATTGTATAATAGATGGAGATGTTTTGAAGGCATTGCTCGTAAAAGTATAGAAAAAGTAATGAATCCAGGAATTGGAGATCTTTGAATCTATAGTAGGATTGTTATTTTGTATAAATGCAATCAACCAAGAAAAGAAGTTGATTGAGAACCAGGAAGCATATTTGTATAAAAGCCATGGAAGGCCTAGCTATGGCGTAGTCCTAATCCTAACTTGCTAAGCTAGTAAGTGAGAGTGTTGACAAAGAGCAACACTATAACCCTTTGTATCGAGTAATGACTGTTTGCCTAAACTTGAGTGGTCTATAAGATCATATTCGGAATGTTGCTGGGGGTGAATTTGAATCACTTATTCAACAATGAATCTGAAAAATTAAAAAGCAGAGTCCCATCATTAAGCTTTTCTTACATGTGTGGTAAAAACTTCTTTCAGGGTTTTTTAATATCAGGAACGGGTATTTAAATGATAAAATGATGGGTGTGATGGTTGCAGATGAGCTCTTGGCGAGCTAAGGGCATTTCTCACACCCTTGTAAGAGGCTGCTGACAATATATCTGACTGGGTCGCAAAAGGACCTGGTCCTCCAGTCAGGGGGCTGCGTATGGGAATGACTAGTCAACCACAAACAAAAACAACGGGTTCTAACAGAAACAATAGTTTTGGTGAAAAACAAATATAATTATTAGCCAACGAGGGATAGAGCGTATTATGAACACCAAAATCAGAAATAAAATCATTACCATAAGTCTGATTGGCTAACATACCTCCATAGAAGAGAAAGCGGATAAAAGACTGTTTCTGGGAGCATATCGATGAAACCAATGAGTCATTTCCTAGACATGACGTAAAAATCGTGTTTGGCGATTTAAGCGCAAAACTTTTAGGACGAAGGACATTTTTGGAAACCCAATCGGTAAGCAATGCAGGCAGGTAAATGCAATCAAACAGATAGCACTACAAATACTGATGCATTTGAGAAAAGGGGCTGCTTTCGAACGGAATAACGAGATTTGCAAGGAAAAAGAGTCGAAAAACATCAAACTCTCAGAAAGAAAAAGAAGCAGCATGAGAAACGCTCGTTTGAGGAAATTAGGAGATTCCATGACAGGAATGAGATTAGGAGATTTTACCAAACGGTAAAAAGATCTTGCCAGGGTGGTATACTTCGTATTTTGACAGATAATTAGTTTTATCCTTCCGCTCGACGAATATGGTTGTGTATACGCTTGAACAACGCTGGAAAATTTTGCGATATTACTTTGAAAATCATGAAAATCATTTCAAAAGCCGATACACCCAAAACGAGTCATTGTTTGGTGCAGATTTTGGTCTAGAGGCATAATTGGGCCATTTTTCTTCGAAAATGAGCAAAGAGTGGTCGTTACAGTCAATAGCGATTGTTATCGGGCCATTTGAACGTTTTTTTTGTTCACAAAAATTGCAGAGGAGGATATTAGCAACATTTGGTTTTAACAAGATGGCGCTACGTGCCACACAGCCGAAGCAACACTCGATGTTTTGCGCACTGTTTTTGAAAATTGCATTATCAGCCGCAGAGCTGATGTCTTTTCGCCACCTTTGGAGATGCGATTTGACACCGTTGGACTATTATATGTGGGGTGCCGTAAAATATTAGTGTTATGCCGACAAACCAGAGACAATTGACGCTTTAAAGGACAATATTCGTTAAAGACAGCTGCACACAATCAATAATGTGTTTAAAAATTGGACCGATCGTGTAGGCTACTGCATGGCCAGCCGAGGCAGCCATTTGAATGAAATTATTTTTCATTATTAACCGGCCTGAAAGTCATGGGAAGCATTAAAAGTTTAAGCTGCCCTTAAAGTGATAATATTATTGAGAAAGAAAAATCTGTTGTCGATCGATATAGATTGGTTCTGATTACGAGGAGTTTTTAGTGGGTAAGAATCCCACACTACTTGGTATCGAATACTACTAAGTGTCTTTTGAAGATTTACTCCTGACAAAAAAAAAAAAAAAATTTATTAACCGGAAGTATTGTAGAAATTTGAGATTCATAACTGATGAATGGAACCTATCGTATGCCCAAGCTAAAAAAGGAAGATCCTCTCAATCGCCTCAATTATTGAGGCATAGCCTCCTTAACGTTGCGTCTGGCATCTTGTCTTCTGTGATATGTAAACGTCTGAAAACCGACGTCAATAGTGTGATGTGGTTTCAAACCAGAAAAGTCCAAAGTAGATCATATTTTTACATTGCGGCAGAAAAAATCCGGGAGTATAATATCGAAATACTCCATTTTTGTATGGATTTGTATGACAGTTTTTATATAGCCGAGCTGTACAGATCCATGTCCAGTTTTGGCATTTCTACAAAACTCGTACGACTATGCAGGATGACTTTGACGCTCCATCAAGGTCGTTTAAGAAATCACCAAGACTTTTAATATAGAAAAAAGCTTTCGACAAGGCGACAAATTGTGATGCGAAGCGATTGCTTTAATCTTTGTACTGCTACTCACTTACGCGCACGATATTCACGTAAATAGAGGAAGCAAGCGCGATGCTATAGGTGCTTTTGTGAGCATTGAAACGAAATCTTTAAGAGTGGGTTCAATGATTAGTAAGACAATAGCCAGACATAACATCGAGGCAGTACAGAACTTAACTAGGACCCGTTGTAGACAAGTAAAACAATATCAGTGCGGAGATCAAACGGAGAATTACTCTTACCAATTTTTGATACTTTGGGATAAAGAGGATATTTAATTTAGAAATCTAAAAACCCAAGGCAACCGTTTATAAGTCCCATCTCAGTGCTGCTACATTAGGCTGCAGAAGGATGAACCTCATCGAATGAGATAGAGGCAATTCTGGGTAATTTCGAAAGAAGAATACTCGAATGTTAAGGATATGTGTGGAGAAGAAGATTCAACTGCGATTAAATGAACCGCAACATAGGCTAGAAGGCACATTGCGGAATACGATGATTGGGGGATGCAGAGCTGATTTACACCAACACTCCGACTCTTAACTCTGAAGTTGTCTAAAGCACTTTGCTGGAAGAAAAAGACCACGTCTTAGGTGGCGTATACAAGTGGAAGAGAGCCTCAACCGACTTGACGTGCAAAGCTGGCGAACTCCCCAGAAATCCAAATTAATGTCAAAAGTCACCTTGAACTGTAATTTCCACCCAAGAAAGTGTAATTCACATAATTCTGTATCCATTACAATTCATTTAGGAATAATAACACACCCCAACAAACTTACATAGTGACTTCAATACTGAACATTCATCAGATTCATTTGATGAATGCCAACTCCGCGGCCATACTAGCTTCCCCGATGGATTCACTTCAAATTTCTTTGGTGTAGCTTCCATGTCTGGAAAAAAATGTTGTTTATTCATTGCTAAATTTTCGGCGTTTTCCCACTTGTCCAGAATATTTTCACATTCGCAAGTCCACTTTCACACGTGCTCACACTCTGAGGACTTTCCAATATCTCGTAATAGGCGATAGTATTGAAAATCTTTTCTCTTCATGACGTTTTTACATAATAAAATTCGAGCCACAAACTTTCCACTTAACAGGCAGACATGTGGTCACAATGGACAGTACCTATATTCATCTATTCACATGGTTAGGTTGAATGGGGGTGCAGCCACAAGTGGCAACACCTCACTCGGATCTCGAGGATCCATTGTGCATGTGCATCATCTATTCACATACTTATCTAATAATTCTGAGTCTCAATGGACGACATAGACGACTTCTGGACACTTTATTCCAATTTTCATACGGTAAACATGGTCAATATTTTTGCTTTTCTCCGTGCATCATTGGCAGCACTTGCAACGTGATGTTCGCAAATTCAAGTGCTGAAATCTATATAATTATTTTGAACCGAAATGATTAACGTTTCCATTGTTAGCCTTACAGGCAGTGAGAGTGATGGGATACAATACATCAAGCCTTGATTTATTACGAACATTCACGACGATAAATATGTGCACGCAGTCATTTCCTTTTTTTTTCACTTTACACAACAATAATTTCTTCCACAATTGCCTTAACCTTCCCGCACCTTAAATAGAAACAAACAATTTTTTTTATGTTGTTGTTTTGTATTGTATTATACGTGCCGCTCAAGGCTTTGCATAATTCTTCGATTGTCTATTGGTTTATTATTTATAAGACATCATTTAGTACACGTCTTCATTTGAGGTTTCCCATCACAGCTTAGTCGTGTCTCGTAAATGTGTTTATGATCGAGGTTCATTTAACTGCGATCGCCGCGCCGCCGCAGCATCAAATCGTGTTGTAGTGCGTCTGAAGAGATAGGAGGACCCTGCGAAGAAATTTTTCTTTTCGTGGATGTAGTGATTTGAATAATTGCGCCAAAGACGTCATGCAAATGTCAGGTTGAATTCGAGACATCGCCGCACCGCGTTGCAACCAATAGCAGCCGCTACCGCTGTGCCTCAAACTTATAGAAAAAGAGTTAGACAGTATGGCGCACAACAAACGAAAATAATTTTTTTTTGTACCAACTACATCAGCCGCAAACTTTCTTTTAAAGTCCTGAAATGGGCATTGAACAATGACATTGAAAATCTTATTTAACTAATTAAATTCGAGATACAACCACGCAAAACGAATCAACTCCATTTACTAGCAGTCATTCCGGTGAAGGAGCGTCTGCAGTGGCTGCCTGCACGCCGCGCCGCGCCGCAAATATTGAAAAAAATGTGATAGACGTGAGGATGAAGATTATAAATGAAAAGATGTTAATGATGTGCTGGCTATATGATGACTGAATGAATTGGCCCACTGTTAGTCGATCGTTTGCACAAAATCACAAATGGGCGGTTAAAGAACTTGTTGAAGGCATTTTTGAATTGTTTGTTAGAAGGGGAGAGTGGGGAAAAATGACCACTTAAGCTTAAGACACTCCTAAATTTTTTTCACTAGTGGGGCAAAAAATAACTTTGAATGAGGTAAAGCGCAACACTGATCTTTTTTAATAATTATTATAATATATATCAAAAAAGAGTGATATCAATATCCAGGGAAGTAAAGTTCTTCTTATATCTTAACCAAAAGCTCAAAGTGTGCCGAAACGACGGGCTTATAAGAACCTTGAGCGCTGGCCTTCGACGTCGCCTCTGGGTTGCGGGAAACGATTTTCGGGTTCCTTTTTTGAAAAGCCAGTCTCTGAAAGCCATTTTTGTTTCATGGTCAAAGAGATGGTGTATTTTATTCGTTTCGGTTAGTTCATAAGCGAGTCGTCATACAGAAGAACTTTTTTCGAAGTCTAGCAAATGTCCAATTAATTCTTTTTCTTGTTCAGAGCTGAAGACTGTTCTGAACCGTCCAAGTTTTTTTCATTGGTATCGTACTTTATTATCCGAATGATTGTGGATTTTGAGATCTTGAAAGCCTTGCTGCTCTTGAGATAGCCCATTTTTTTTACTTTTGATTGCGTCCATAGCTTTCTTCAATTCCTCTGTGGTTCAACTAGCACCCCTAGTCCTTTTTCGAACGTATGTTCGAACCATATTCGAAAATACAATCGTTGAATTACAACAGAAGTAACTTAATAGGTAGGTACTACATAAAATAAGTTGTGAAAAACATCTTCGTGAGGATCATTGAGCAAAACAGACTTTTCTTCGGTTGCTGTTTTGATTTGAAAGTGGAACCAATATGAAGTGGGGCAAAACGGTATCAGTCCATTTTACCCCGTAACGTACTTTTTAAACTTTTATCATTTAAGCCGGAACCATTTTTAGTTTTTCAGTGAAACTAAAGGATGTGTTGGGATAGAAGGTTTTTTATTAGTTCTAGCTATAAGATAGAGTTAGGAACCATTGTAAAAATCGGTTTGGTTCTTTTTGCCCCGAGGTCCCTCTTGCCCCACACTCTCCTACGATTACTTTTGTTAATGATCGAAGTTGGAGGGACAGATATTTTTTAACAGATTTGAGAGAGATATAGCAAAAGCTCCTGGCTCACCAGAAGTGTGGAATAGGCACTCACATGGAGCTCCAATTAACTGCCTACATCGATGCCCAAACCAACGCTAGGCCCCTCAAAGCCTTAAAGGTGAAGAGAGAACAATCAGCACCCGATGCCATTTTCTTCTCTGAAAGTAAATTTGTCTCGAGTTATCGGCCTTACTGCGAAAAACCACCATTTAAGTTTGAGAAGAATTAAAATTCATTGGACCCACAATTTAGTCCTTGCAGTCCAACAAAGCTTCAGCACTCGGACCATCTACCGGTCTTTTGTACAATACTAAGCTGGCAATCTTCTCTTCTTTCTGACAAAGTTGATAGAAGCATAAGATGGATGTAATTTCCATCATAAACTTAAATGTGGTGTCCAGATGAAACTGGCACAGAAGTAGATACCCGGCACACGCGGTGCAGAATTCAAACCCAGGTAGCGGGGCTGTCGACTCAACACTCTACGATCACATGAATGATCCCTTTTAGTAGAATTCGATTGATGAAAATTGCTGTGCAAAGTGTTTGCTGAATGAATTTTTGGACAGCTCCTACAGCGATTCCTCTACCAATACGATACGGGTAACCATTGCAAAATCAATCGTTTGAGCAATGATATCCTTGATGCGATGAAGACACTTTTCCGACATTTCACGATAGAGCTATCATACATAATTTGTTATTTAACACTTCAAACAATAACTACTCTGCTTTCCGACCAATATCACATTTCATGTGAAAGGTATCTCTTCTAGCTTGTCTATGAATAGGCTACTTCTTTACGACAGATAACGCACATTGCACTCCCTCGACGGATTGTTATCTAAATTTTCACCATCAACCCGAATGGATTTCCTTTCGCTATCACTATTGCAATTGCCAACTACTTGATGTAACATAGTGCGCCTGACCGGCCGGTGGCGGTAACAGCATAGAGTACAACCGTTTATTTCACTTTCATCTCTCTCTAGCTATGTGTTAACAAACTTTGATGCCTTATCCGCATGTTGTTCGCATTGGCGTAATTCTGGACTTAATTCAACAACAGCCCCCTAAACCACATTATAGCTGGCAAAAGATTCAATTTCTTCAACAAATCACGGCAAGTCATCAAGATAAAAGAAAAAAGTTAAAAAAAAAAGTAAATAAATCTTTTGTGATAGTAGTCGTAGTGGTAGTAGACAATTTTTGACCAAATACGGATTCCAGGTTAAGACTTTTTTGTTGCTGTTGTTGTTTTTGTTGTCTCGCGTATTTCAAGAGCAAAGAAAGTAAAAAGCATAAGGATACTGAATACTGATACTTTCGCACTGTGGTGTAGTCGCATATAAATGCTTTAGCCACCGCAAGGCTAATGCTTAACGACCGTCGATAGTTTCTACCTCCACCTTCACCGCCTCCACGCTGTAACATGCGCGGGGATGTTAATGCTAAGCGTTTTGCATATAACACAGCTCCAGAGAGGTAATTGATGCTCTCCGAAAGCAACCGTACCAGTTCTTGGGGGAATTTATCTATCCATTGTTTTGGCTACTGAAAAATGAAATTTAAAACTGATCTTATCATCGTGTGTCTATACTGATCGGGTATTAGAGTAAGAAGAGAAGCAGATCTATGGTTGTAGATTTGGCTTTGGGTTTTCATTGCATTTTTTAGTGGTTTCTATTTTTGTTCAATCTAAATTAATCAAATGACAATGAACTCATTCCATCATAACACTTTTACTTACTATTCGGTGCTTTGAAGGCGTCCAAAGTCCGATTTGTCGTTATAGAAACCACAAAAATAATCAAAAACCCTTGTTTTTCTTCTATTAATTAATTAATTTTGATATAGAACCAGAAACTATTGGAACTTTTTTAACAATTTAAGTTTTTATTGAAAAACTCATTTGTATTACAATATTTGAAATATACAATTATAAATACTTAGACTCACATTTTTTGTTTTAAAAACTACAAGCACAGAAAGGGCTTTGCTTCGTTATGCTGGCGGGCTTTATACATTTTAATTAAAAGGTATTTATGGTTAATATTTACTTCTTTGTTAAATAATAATTGAAAATGGGTATGTTCTCGTCGGCTTGAGCAGTGCTGACGGTCGTTGGCTGTAATGGTGGATCCTGGAAGCTGATGGATTGGTTTCTTGGGACCTTTAATCTCTGTGGTGCTACGTTCTTCTTCCTGCAGCGATGTAGATGTTTCCTAAGCTGTATTCTAACGACATGCTGGATCCATTACGGATAGCGCTTGGAGATATCGGTCGTCGGGGACTGCGTTACCTGCGATTATATTAATAGGAGGAAAGGGATGGGATGGAATTTTCCTCAACATTGAACTGCTGAGGTCCAAGTTCAAAGTTCTTTATTATAGTATAATATATACAGTGCTCATTCATATTCATTGTTCCTACATATTCAATTACACAAGAGAGAGTATTCAACTCTTTACATCTTCAATTCTCAGTTTATGTAATGAAGATTAAATTTGCTTAGCATTTATTTACATTATTTGCATTAAGGGAAAATGCTATTGTCAAAAAACCCTTATTTGAGTCTTAAATACTAATATTGCTTAAGCCTCAATATCTACATAAATGCAAGAAATTATATTTAATTTTGATTATTATTTTGATTTTTTATTTGATGGATCAATTCATTTTCGGATTAGGAGCAGTTTAAGAAAAATCTCTCCTGATGTACATATATTAACAAGAATCGTTATTGTATTCGCATTTGCCTTATCATGGAGTCTATTGGTTAAATAATGCCATGGCAATCCTAGCATCATTTTTAGTATTTCATTTTGGCATACCTACCTGTAGTTTTTGAATGTGCGAGTGAGCAAACCATATAGGCGCACCGTTAATAAGAATTGGCTGGAAAATAGTTTCAAATATAATAAACTTATTTTGCATGCTCAAACTAGAGTTTTTGTTTATAAATGGATATATATCCTTGGTGGTACCCGTGGTGTGATGGATAGCATGTCCGCCTGTTCATCCAGAGGTTCGAGTTCGAATGCCAACAGAGGCAAAAATGTTTTTTCCACGGGTATCGCCTTTCGCGAGGAATTGGCAAATCCTCCGTTAGTATTCATTGCCTTGGAAAGCGCTTTCTCGATTAGCCGTTCGGAACCGGCAGAAAATTGTAGGTCCCTTCCATTCCCCCTCACAAGGTATGGTTGTGAGAAATGCGCTAGGCCCAGAGGCTCCTCGCTCTGTTGCGCCACCCTATTTATTTTTATTTTAAATATCCTTGTTGTCAACTTGATTTCATTTATTGTGTTGCTTATGTGTGTTTTAAATGTTTGCTTTTTGTCTAAAAATACTCCTAAGTATTTGCAACTACACTATTGAAGTTTTGTAGTTGGTAAGAAACAGGATTTTCTACAACGCTTGAACCAAGTCGCTTCTGTTTTTGTTGCGTTTATTTCAATTTTCCATTTATGAAAATATTTTTCAAGTAGGACAAGAGCTTCTTGCAATTCTACAAAGACATTTAGAAATAAAATACCTGAAGCAAATAAAGCAGTATCATCATCAAACATTCCATTGCATTGTTGGGAACAGGAAGATCAGACAAGTAAATGTTGGACAAAATTGGGCTTTAAACCGATCATTGCGGTGTCGCAGGTACTTCGTATAATGGAGATTTCGTAGGTCCCAAATGGACTGCAAATTGTCTACTTTCGAGAAAGCTTTTAATTAGAAAGGACCAGACCTGTAGATTTTTGCAAAATTTTTGAACTATTGAAGATTTGATTCTGGGAATTTGTGTAACTGGTCGAATGGCCAGGTCTGAAGATATTTAAGATAGATAGATAATATTTAAGTCATCAATAAGGACTTGAAGTTTTTCTTTGATAATTTTTTTTAAATTTTACTCAGAGAATTAAGTAAGGTTTAGACTTTCCTGGTTTAGCAATTGGTATCGCTTTAACTACTTTCCAACTGCGAGGAAAGTAGTACAACTTAAGGCAAGAGTTAAGGAGAACGGTAAGGTATTTTACATTACTGCCTGGAAGTACCTTCAACAGGGTGTTGTTGATGTTGTCTATGCCTGGAGACATTTTAAATTTATTAAATTTAATAATTTGATTCATTTTTGTGTGACAGGTATAATAATTGTCATTTATTATGACTTCTCTACTCATTAGTTTAAACAGGACGTTCTGTATCTCTCTTTCAGCATTATTGCTACTGAGATGTGCAGAAGCAAGATGATTTTTATAGAAAATTTCTGCTATAGCATTTGCTTTTGCATTTTGGGTAGTATAGAATTCATTTTGAATTCTCAAAGGAGGAATATTTTACCTTTTTCTTTAATACCTTAGTAATTTTCCAAAAAGTCTTACTAGCCTTGTAAAAACTTGATGGTAAAGAATTTAACTGTTTATTTCTTATATCAAAATCTCAATTCTAATTTTATTGTTTAAGAACTTATAGTTGTAAAGAAAAGAATTTTGCCTATATCGTATCCACTTTCTTCTATCTATATTTCGTTGTTGGATAAGGGAGAGAATATAGTTTGGTAGAGTAAGCTTGTGGATATTAGAGAAAGGTTTCTTAGGTATGGAGACCTCAACAAAGTTGTCAATTTGGCTTGTAGAACTAATGTTTTCAATATCTAAGACATTAGCATTTAATGTTTCAGTTATGAAAGATTTAGATTTAGATTTCTAGTCCAGTTAGCTGCTTCATAGCTGTAACAGCTTCTTTCTATGACTTTTGCTATTACACAATCTAGTTTTATACAAACAGGAAGATGGTCAGAACCAGAACCCAATTTGTTCAAAGTTACTGGGTTACAGAGATTTTGATCACTGTTTGTCAGAAAGAAATCGAGAGTAGAGGGGCTTTTGTATGAGGATTGAGGGATGTAGATGCGATCAGGTGTGCAAGAGGTAAAATTTTCTATTGGACTACTGATATTGTGTTGGTATTTGTCTACGGGGACAATCTTTGAGGTTTCGTAGAACCTCGTAGACTGAATTTGGGTTTCTGTACAGAGATGTGCAAAAGCGAAGAGCTTCACGCTCCCATACTTGCACTTTTTTCATGTATGTTGGACTTATTGTGTATTTTAGGGATGAAATACGACGTATTGGACGAACTAGTTGCTTGTAAAGCAGAGGATACGTTTGTGTTTTGAGACCACCTCTTACTTTCACAAGAGGACGAAGGAGTGTGTTCAGCATGTTGGTTAAGTTTGAAACTCTCGAAGAAATTGACTCCGAGGTATTTAATGCTTCGCTTAAAAGTGATAATTGTGTTTTTGGGGAGAGTCAACACAACACGAGTTTGCATTTTATAGCTACGCCATTAGGTGAGGGGTTCCGAAGGTAGATTTACTTTGTTTCAGATTATTGATTTTAATACCCCATTGTAGGTAGCACTCCTAGAGCCTAAGGATGTGCTCCTGTACTCTACGGAGAGCTATTTCTGGGCTAATAGATGCACTATAAGTGAGGGAGTCATCAGCATATAGAAGGTTTTATGTCATTGTCGTGCTTGGTGGTTGATTGAAGACATGAAGAGGTCAGGTCCAAGACGTGAGCCTTGGCCATCCCCTGCCGAGATGTTTTTGAATATAAATTTGTGTTTCCCTGATACGTACAACTTACGGTTGGTCAGGAAGATGTGGATGATTGTGATAAGATTTCTTGACAAATGATGAAATTTCAACTCGAAAATCAGACCATCTATTTAAACATGTCAAATGTTTTATGAATATCAAACGGACAGGTAAATGTTACCTCTTTTTTGTTAAGAGCCAGTGGGATGCTTTGAACCAAAATAAGTTATGCTGTACCAGACCCTCAAAAACTGTCAACAGAATTCGATCTTGGGGCCGAATTACCGCATCAGAGATCAAGTGAGTGAGCACTAATTCTCTTTCAAAATCCGCTCCCACAATCCGCACAACATCAATCTGCTGTTCATTTATCGACTTCAATTCGTTCAAACACTGATGAAAGAAAATTCAACTGAAGAAATCTTCTAAGACCTGATCGCACTCAATCTGGGGAGCACGTGCGCACTGAAAATATTCGACATCTTTCGTTGCATCAACAATTTAAGCAACATCAAACGGTCACTGGGCTTCAAAGTTAACAGCACGATGCCTAATAAAAATGAATAGATAGTGGTGAGGGGGTCACAAACTAGTAGGGAGCAATGCGAATTTCTCTCAATTTATCCTGTGAATAATGGACAGGATCTTCTATTTTGAAACGGCTCATTGAATGAAAAAGCGCTTTTTTTGGTAGTGGAATTACTTTGGAAGACTTAGCAGTTCCAGAGACAGTCAAATGTTTCTAAAATTCGAACCCCAAAGTCCCACTTAGCAAGCAGACATGCTAACTACAACGCCATGAGCACTACTAATAAGAAAGAGCCCTGTATTTCGCCATTTCTTTTCTTTTACATACAATATGTAGAAGCAATTCCTTCTTATCATTTCTTTCATTTCGAAGCTGGTCGTATTTCCAACTTTATAGCTTGAAACTCGTAAATTTCCCCAAATCCGTCTTGTTATTATTATCTGTGAAGCCTATGTGAATTGTATGCGGTGTTAATAACTAAAAAGGCTTAGGGAGTGGAGTCTTTGAGCCTAGTGCATTTCTCGCCATCAAACTTAGAGAAGGAATGGAGGGGACCCATAATTTTTTGCCGATTTTGAACTGTTGACCGAGAAACCGCTGCGCTGGTTGTTGGCATGGCAGTGAAAATACGATCTGAGGACTTTGCAAGTACTTCGCGAAAGTTGATAACCGGGGGAACCAATTGGTAACAGGCAGACGGCACGGGCTCCACTTAACTCTTGATACTTCTTTATTTCGATTTGGTAGGCAACAATATTTCAATCCACTCAAGCTAAAATAAAAACATTCGGAGTAGATTTGGAAATGTTAAAATTCAATAAAATTTTATGAAAAACCTCAATTTTTTAGCTCATTTGCCCGCTACACTGTTCACCAGAAAACTGTCTAATCATATTATATACCCTAAGTTTGCCTTATGTATAAATATGATTTTGGTACATTAGCATTGCAAGCTGACTTCGCCCAACTTGGAAGTGGACATGGTAAATCTGATGGGTCGCCACCACGATTTTCCTCCAAAATATCTAACACTGTTATGACTGATGCGTATTCGTATATAATGCACATACATTGATAAAAAAAAACATTTAAAAAACACAACTAGTTTATCTTCATTTGAAATAACCGAACTTACCCCAGCTGATTCTTTCACATAACTATTCCTTTCATTTAAACTGAGAACAGTCTCGTATTGTATATGAAAAAAAAAAGATATTACTGACTACTTTCAATAAAAATGTTGCATTAAATTTTTTGCTGCTTTCCAAAAGAAGTGATCCAAACATCCTGTATACGACCGGCCATCTGTACCATACTCCAATGATCTCATGACAACTATAACTAGTGTTAACTTTATTGCATAACTTTACGATTCACAGGTGGTAATATTGTAAATCTATTTCAGTTAAAAGAAACTGGCATAACTATATTACCTGTCCAACTTACTGCTTTTTCTTCTTTTTCAATAAGCGCTCGAGGAAATCACTCAATAAATTTATGAACGGATGCATCACAATATCCCATAAAAGCTATTTAAGCGCTCTTTGCGAATCCATGTTTTCATTGTAAAAATCCAACATCAAAATCACCAATAATTATTTTCTACAATTTTTTAATCACCCATATTTCATAACTTTTTTTTTTATTTCTTGCAATTTTCCACAGAGTGCACACAAGGCACACAACTATACCATAAACTAATCTTAGTACTTTCATCCAGTGCGACGGTCGCGTCGCGTAGTCCGTTCATACATTTGTATAAAAAAACCAAAGTCAGTTATCTACCATATTACGATTATAATCCCGGCTGCACTAAACAACTATCCACTCGAACATTAGTCACTTCTAATCGATCGCGAAAAGATGATGCGCACCAAAGGCAAATCCCCTTTCGGAAGATATTAAGAGATATCGACTGCCCGGGGTCGGAGTTTGATGATAAATCACAAAAATACAATTTCTGGCCGAGTCTTCTTGGTCGGGGCAATATAGTGGAGTACCGGTTCACGGCTACCACCAAATCAGTGTTCAAATTAATTGCACTTAAGTCGCAATTACCTAAGCGCGGTACACTATTTGCGCGCGACGACCGAAGACGATGACGACGGCAACGGTGACGACTACGACGAATGTTGTGCACTGCTGCGTCGTGGTGGTGCAGCAGTGAGCGAGAAGCAGTCTTCAGCAACCGAAGAGCAGCTACAAACATTTTGTTTAACCAGACCGGGAACACATGTTGGCCATGGACTACGGCTAGTCTAGTCTTACTGTGTGAACCAAATGACTTAGTTAAGGTGAATTTTCTCGTGCGAGTTGTTTTTTTCTTTTTGTATAGATAAATAAACGGTTTTATAAATATGTTCCATAATCAAATTTGACTGAACAACCAGTCATTATAGTGTGCCTATTTGTTAATAGTCTGAAGATACTTAAAATTTACCGAATCTTAATGACTCCGAACTAGGAGGTGCAAACTTGAAGAAGTGTGTGTAGTGAGGAACCCCAAAAGGAGGTATTCTCTCACCCCTACTCTGGATCCTGGTCATGAATGAGATCCTCGTAACTCTCAAACACGATGGCGTCCAAGTGGTTGGGATGACCTAGCTCTTCTGGCGACGAACGGGGAAATTCAGTACCTCTATTAGCGAACAATTGAATAATGCACTAACCAAGGTCTGCGCTTGAACAAAAAGATTCGGCCTTGCAGTAAACCCCCTTAAAACAGACTTGGTACTCTGCACAAATAGAAGAAAACTACCTACTTTTGAGATGCCAAGACTAAATGGAACCCCACTTAAGATCTCTGATCAAGCCAGATACTTGGGAGTGATCTTAGACTAAAAACTTAACTGGGGTCCCAACATTAGAGAAAAACACAAAAAAAAAAAATAAAATTATAGAACTGTATTCGTGTAACAGGATTTTTGGCAAAAACTGGGGACCAAATCCCAAAATCAGCATATGGATGTAAACTGCCATTGTTAGACATATTCTATCTTATGCCAATTTGGCTAGAAAAATCCACGCCAAAACCTAAACAAAATACAAAGAACAGCCTGTATTTGCGTAACTGATGCAATGAGAACTATACACCAACCACGTGCTTTTATACATTCCTCAATCTCACACCCCTTGATCCCTATGTTGAAGAATCGGCAGCAAACAGCCCACTTAGGCGAAATCAGTATAATGTCTGGAAAATCATTCAAAGATTGGCAACAACTTACATTACTGGATGCATGCGTACAACACCAACATACGCTATAAACGTCATTGTAGGACTACCTCAAATCCACCTCTTCAAATAAATGGAAAGATGATTGCTAACTTCTGGTTCAATTCCGGAGCAGGAGAACTGTCCTGAAACCTCACATCGGCTGGCACAATACGTTTCATTCAGACACCGCAGTGCCAGGTGCTGAGCAAGCTCTACCCGCCCGCAGTCCCCTAAATGTATCTATCTATCTATCTATCTATATATCTATCTATCTACCTGGAAAATCAGCCAAACAGGACACGCACAGATTTTATTACTATACGCAGTAACAATATTTGCACGGATTACATAACTCCATACCTGGCCTTAAAAAAATCCTTCTCAACCAGCTTCCCCAATAGACAGTAATGGGAGAATGAAACACTTCATACGAACGAGACGTCTATATGAATCTACTAGAAAAGCGATTTCTGCCACTCTTGTCAAATCAAAGCTTGTTTTTTGGTGTCGTGAAGAGCTAAGGGTTCTTCGGCACACAGCATGGCGTTAGACTCTGCTGGGTTCCCGGTCACAGTGGAATACGGGGCAACGAAAAAGCGGACAAACTTGCGAGAAAGGGATCAGCACTTGACCCTTCTCTCATTGATCAATCAATCAGGTTCCCGACCTGTGAAATGAAGCAGATCATTGGTGACAAAAAAATACGAAAATCCAATGAAAGATGGGAATGCTTAGATTCCTGTGTCACTTCCAGGAAACTATGGCCGAAATACGATAAGAACAGATCTGAGAAGCTACTATCCTTGAATATGCTTTCACTACGATCGCCCATCAGTACGGCCTGTGCAGAGGATGCAATGACGAAGATGAACATGAGGATACCACTCACTTCCTTTGTCACTGCACCACACCAAGAAAAAATGTTTAAGCAATTACTTCTTCAATAAACTAGAAGAATTATCAGACACTCCAAGAAATAGCCTGTTGAGATTCATTAAGGCGACAAAATGGTTAAAAACTGACCAAACATAAACTAATAAGTTTAGGACGTTCAAATACTCTAGGGTATCACAATGGATCTACATTGATCTAAGTGTGTGGAGAATAAGATCAACTGTCAGCTCATTATACCTAACCTACCCTAACCTGATGACTCCCAGAATGTTTCCAAACTCCTAAAGCTCATGAAGAAACAGAAGAACAAAATCCTCATCTCTCCATTTCGTAGTATGTTTACAAGCTACCTATTCTCACTTTAAGGACAAAGGACATGCTCAAAAAACTCATTGATAGTCGACATCGAACGCTAATGTCGTGAAAGTAAGCAAAGGTCATCGTAATCGAAATCTGATAGAAGGCCAGCGTCATACCACCGTGTAACAAAATTAGTTACTATAAGCTTAGATATAGTTGGAAAATGGTAAAGACATGTTTTCAAAGTTAGTATTGTATTGT
Organism: Melanostoma mellinum; assembly: GCA_914767635.1. Classification (NCBI taxonomy): domain Eukaryota; kingdom Metazoa; phylum Arthropoda; class Insecta; order Diptera; family Syrphidae; genus Melanostoma; species Melanostoma mellinum. The sequence continues at coordinate 203,888,540 of OU612058.1, forward strand.
CAAGCTGCGGGTTTTTCGGAAAAAAATTTTGAGCGAAGTGAAGCACCTATCACACCTGCTGAACGCGAGTTTGAGCAAAAAGTTCCTGAGACTGGCATGCTAGAGGACAAAACTCATGGTTTTCGTCTTGATTCGAGAATGTGGCTTTTGTAGTCGAGAGACTTAATCAACTAACATCTACTCAAAATTTGACGCTGTTAAGCTTGAGCAAAGATCACAGAATATTTTTTAACAAGTTTCAATCCACTCAGTAATTGAATAATTCAATCGATTTGTTATCGGTTCGAAGTTAAGAGCTTAGGCCGCGTTTCCATTTGCAAGTAAACTCGTGGAAGTTTTGCAGAAGTTTCTGGCAGTAGCGTTTACATTGCTGTATGAATTCTTGCAATTTCTTTTGCAATAAATGTCTTGCAAGAAGCTCGCGCATCATACTGTCGCAATTTATTGCAGAGGTGTCTCCACTCGGGAGTCATTAATGTCACAAGAAATTGGGTTATTTACTTAAAATTCAAATCATGGCGAGAAGACGTTAACGTTTAGCAGCTGCAATTACAATTTTATTGATGAAAAAGAAAAAGAGATTAACTAGGGTGCGCGACTGGATTTTAAGATGACGGAAAGCTCGTGCCTTCTTTAATTTATTGAACGAACTAAATATAGAAGACGCTCAAAAATACTTCAATTTCACTCGGATGACCGCTGCTGATTTGGAAGTTTTGTTATTGAACTCGATTCCGTGATTCAATTTCATTTTTTTTTTAAATTCATTTTGCCATTGGCTCCTTAAATTATGAAGCTTCCCATACACTTCATTCTCATTTGTGAAGAACTCTTCCGCGATCATATTAAGTATTGAATTTATCTTAATTCGATTTTTATAATTTTCGTGCCGGTTATTCCATAAACACGGATTACATTTGTAACTTTAAATTAACCGTATTGTTTCTTCGCGAGACCATTCACGTTTTACCTTTGGGCTCATTTTTTATTGTAAACAAAAACCAACCCAGCCGCGAGTGCAATATATACGAAACTATTCCGGTAAGCTGCAAGAACTGTCGCTAGTCAATGCAAACCTGTTTCAACCTGCAATTTATTGCACTCGCAAATGCTCGCAAGAACTTATGCAAGAATTGTCGCAAAAGAACTTGCTTCTCAGTTTCCACTTGCAAGTCACTGTCGGACAGACCGTCAGACATTTCTTGCAGAAGTTTTCTTGCAAATGGAAACGCGGCCTTAGAGCAGCTTAAATTGGACAACGGTTTTTGGCTAAAATTCATATATTGTGTGGAGGAGCGTTTTTATCGAGAAACCTTAATATCGCGAAGCCAATGCATCCACACACAGTGACAGTTTGGTGAGGATTGTGGAGTGGTGGTATTATTAGGATACGTTTCTTCCAAAATGAGACTTGGAACCACGTTTTGGTCTCAAGGCAGATCTGACTGAATATTGCAAGATTTTAAAGATGTCTGAAGTGACTTAGTGTATGCTAACTTTCGCTGCGTATCTTTGCACTCAAGATCCACAGAGTAAAAGTTCCTTGGTTTTTCGAACAACATTGAATTCTGACCTTGACAGCATTGCTACATGGGGTAGTAAAAACCGAGTAGAGTTCAATGCTTCGAAAACTCAATGCTGTCTTTTGTCGCTTAAGCTCATAAAAAAATAAATTTTCAATTATCTTTTAAATGAAATGAAAAAGCAAAATTGGTAAAATTCACCATCTGCACTGCTTTATTAGCAAAAATCTTTGGCTGCACGCTAAATTATTGCCAAATGCAATCAATTTTATTGGCGCAAAGCAGCAGTAGCAAGCAGATTTAGTTGCAGCTTTATAGCTCCAGCGCAGCACCAGCAGCATAATCGGATTTAATTTACATGCAATAAGGTCGGTACTAGTAGATTTAATAATCTCCTCTGTAACGCTTTTCGTATCAAAAGTAAAGGCTCGACGAGCAAACTGCGGTTATGATAATATTCATACATTATACTGATGACGATATGGTATACGATTAGTTAATTGAATGAAAGTGTGAACTGGGGGCTGCACTTAAAAGTTTTATTTACTTATTTTTGGAATATTACTCTGACGGAAAGCGGGTGGACGTTGGACGGTGGACGGTGTTTCTTTATATGCAGCAAAATCGTCTGGAACCTGTGCACTTTGCCATAGAAAGCCAATTAGGGAGTAATTAATAATGATGTCGGCGTGGTTGACACTAAAAGGATACTCAAGTGGGAAAGCGAAACTTTTGAAAGTTAACCTAATTTTTCACGTTGCTATCGTTTGGTTGTATGAAAAGTTTTTTACTTTCTCAGATTTGTCTTTTCCTTTGTCAAGACTATAACTTTCGTTTTCAAGGAAATAAATATAACGAGCAACTTGTGATTGTTGTCATGGCGGTGTTTCTGGTGTTAAAATTTAAGAAATGGGTAGCTTAATAATTCTGAAGCTGAACTTGTTTAAGACTTCAGTTGTTGGTTGCGATGAAGCCAAAGGGTCTACTAAGTAACTTAACTCTACAATCAAAGTGTTCGAATTCCCAAAATTTCTCTTCCGTTATTCTGAAAATCGTAGGCACATATATAGAAGTGAAACTCAAAAGGTTTTGTTGAAAAGATTTGGAAGAATTCACACACGATTCTAATTTATACTTATTGGCATTTAAGAGTTGAGTTGAAAGTATTTTTCAAATGAATGTTTCGATTTGATTTTTAAATGGTTTGGTTCCAGGTATATCCGCTATACGCTGGCGCTAGTTGGAGAAACGGTGCTGTATATGTAAGTTTATGTGCCAATTTCGCGCTAGTGATATCCTTTTTGTCTTTTTTACTGTCAATAAATATAAAAATAAGTAGTTTGTGTGTCGCAACAACGCTCGGATATTCTCGGGGCGTAATGCATTGCAGACCGCTACAATGAATGCCGAATGGTAAGTAACAAAGTGCATCTCATTTCAGTAGCATAACCCTCGGATGACTTACCAATCCGTCTTGAAAGGTGAAACCCACGTAAAAACAATTTTATGTTTCAGCGATTTGAGCCTCGTACTTCCACGGAACCGGCAGACATGCTAACTGTTATGCCACGGACACCACACATTCTTGACTTCATATATTGAAGGGATCTACATGAGGCCATCAATTATGTTCAAGAGTGATTCCTGTGGAGTGGTTCCTGGAAATTAAGCTGATATTTATGTTGTCTTTCTCAAAACATTAGAACTACTGATTGATATCCACCAGCGTATAGCTATAAAGATCCAAAATCGTTATCTACTCACTCACTATGGCTGCTTTCCTCGACATACAGGGTGTCTTCAGTACCGTCAGCAACTCTGGAATTACAAAGGCACTGACGAAGCTCAAAGTAGATAGTTCCATAGTGGAGTTCATAATCTGATGCTAAAAACCAGGAGAATCAACTCAACTCTAGAAAACTTCTTTTGCAAAGAGATCTGTCAGTAGAGGAACACCGCAAGGCGGAGTCCTATCCCCTCTTCTGTGGAATCTAGACGTCAATGAACTTCTAGTTGACTTAGAAGCTGAGGGATTCAAAGTGATTGCAGATGACGTCTCCATTGCGGTATCTAATAAATATTCTCACGTCCTTACGGATCTGATGCAGACCGCTCTAAAAAAAACTAGTAAAATGGGCGGGAAAAGTGATATAGGATCTCAGAAAACTGAACTCGTTTCTCTTCACCAGGAAATATAAAATTCCTCAACTAACAACTCCATCATTAAATAGAATCCCACTTCAACTTTCCAACGAAGCTAAATATCTAGGCATAATCCTAAACAAAAAGCTAAATTGGAAAGCCAATATACAAGAAAGAATCAGGAGATCCAACGTAGCATTATTTTCCTGTAAAAGAGCCATTGGTAATAAACGAGTTTTCTCCCCCCAAATCACACACTGGCTCTACACCGCGATCATCAAACCAATACTCACATACTGAGTAGTGGTATGGTGGACCGCTCTTGATAAAAGGACCTACTGCGATAGTCTGAGCAAGGTTCACCGAACAGCTTGTTTGTGTATAAGCGGAGCACTGAGATCAACACCCTCAGCTGCCCTATATATACTCCTTAACCTCACACCACTAAATATCCTCAGCAAGCAAATGGCCGCCAGTATACAGCCATTCGTATGAGAGCTATCTCCCAATGGACCGTTATTCGAATTTATTTGGATTATTTCCTTGCCACTCCAACAACACCATCCCCCAATTGGTTTTTTATAATAAGTTCCAAGTCTCAATCCCATCGAGAACTACCTGGGAAGACGAAGAATTCTTGAGAGATGATTCAATTCATGTCTACACAGATGGTTCAAAAACCGAAGAAGGGGTCGGCTGCTGGGTGTACTCAAACCGACTAAACTTAAGTCTCTCGTTCCGCCTTCCAAACTATTGTAGCTTGTTTCAAGCGGAAATTCTGGCCATCAAAGAGGCCCTATCATGGCTAAAAGAAAACGTGATATCCTCAGCGATTATCCAGATTTTCTCAGACAGTCACGCAGCCCTCAAATCACTCGGCGCTTTTTTTTTTTTTATAATTAACGCGCACATCAAGGGGTTATGAATACCCTTATAATGTTGTTAAACACAGTGCGAGCATTTAGGAAAATAGGAGAGGATTTGAAAGGAGACACCGATGCACGTTGCTTTTGAATTTTTGTGAATCGTAATGAAGGGGAAATACTGAGCCAGGTAAAGCATTCCACATTCGGGTGGTGCGACTGAAATACGAATCTCTATACTTGACTGTACGCCCGAAGTTGGGCTCAAGGTAAAACTGATGAACATTCCTAGCGAGGCGGGTGTTGCGGCTAAATTGTTTCAGGGGAGGAATGCAACTGGCTACTTCACTAGAGCACTGCTTGTGAAAAAAGCGATAAAAGAGAGTGAGACAGGCAACATTTCGACGATGTTCAAGAGAATCAATTGATTCTACGATTGAACTATCACCTATCAGTTTTAACGCTCTATTTTGTACCCTATCAAGGAGGTGCAAAGATGTTTGAGAAGCACCTGACCAGATATGCGAGTTATACTCCAGTTTTGGGCGGATGAAGGCCTTATAAATTGTAGCCAGATCAGAAGGGGTGAAGAACTTCCTACATCGTCTCAAGAAGCCTAAGCATTTTGCAGCATTTTTGGCGACTTCAAATATGTGGTCATTCCAACGAAGATCATCGTTTACACACATACCAAGTACTGACAGCTTTTCGGTTTCCTCGATGCAGGTACCATTCATGGATAATGGCAATGGGGGAATGTTAAGCTTCAACGACAAGAGACAGCATTGAGTTTTCGAAGCATTGAATTCTACTCGGTTCATAATACCCCATGCAACAATGCTGTCAAGGTCAGAATTCAATGAGCTTATCATACGCAACCGTTCCAGTTCCACATCCGAAGAGCAGGGACGTGAATTTGGAAACGAATATGAAAAGCTGAGGGTCGAGTCGTCAGCAAAACAGTTAAGTGGATTAGAAGTTTCAGACAAGAGATCATTAATGAAAATGAGGAAGAGAGTCGGAGACAAAACGGAGCCCTGGGGCACACCAGCATTTATGAAGTGGGTATCAGACTTGAAACCATCCAACACAACTTGTATTGAACGGTCGGAAAGGTAGTTTCTAATCCAACGAAGAAGAGACTCATCGATACCAAAAGCACGCATTTTCGATAAAAGAGCCTGATGCCAAACTCTATCAAATGCTTTAGAAATATCAAGCGCAATAATCTTACTTTCTCCAAAACAATGTAAAGATTGGTTCCACTTTTCAGTGAGATAAGCCATCAAATCACCAGTGGACCGTTTGCTACGAAAGCCGTACTGACGGTCATTAAGTAGCTTTCGTTCTTCAAAATATTTCATAAGTTGACGGTTTATCAACGTTTCCATGACCTTGGAAAGAAGGGACGTTAGTGCAATTGGACGTGGACTGTTTCCACGAACTCAGTAACCGCCCTTAACTGTCACCTATCTCTTAAGAAGATGGCTGAACAGTCCAATATTAGCCTTATTTGGGTGCCGGGGCACAGAGATATCGTGGGTAACTGCAAAGCCGATGAACTCGCCAGAGAAGGAACCGTTCTACCGATCTCAACCAGCAGGTTGAATATTGGTATACCAGTCGCTACATGTAAACTTATGCTAAAGCAAGAGGCAATGGATAAAACAGATTAATAGGTGGAAGAATATCACCACGTGTTTGCAACAAAACAGATATGGCTAGGACCAGATCCAAAACACACAAGAAATTTGTTATCCATTACCAGATTGCAAGTTAGCTCCGTAATCAATGTCATCACCGGACATTCTCTGATAGGAAGACACGCCATAAGACTCGGCGTTTCCTCTAATGACTTCTGCAGAAGTTGCTTAGAAGAGGAGGAGGAAGAGACAATTCCAAACCTCTTCTGCTCATGTCCTGCACTTTCCTTTAAAAGAAAACGGCATCTAGGAAAATATTTTCTTGATGATCTTAGTGATCTGGCAATCACAGATCCCCTGTATCTCTTTCGCTTTATCAAAAGCTCCAAATGGTTTTGTTAAGTGAGTTACTCCCTTGCTTAGTTCTTATGGTTGTATAACGGACCTAATACAGGTCTAAGTGTGTCACTTGTTTTCCGTACAGCCATTTTAGCCTTACCTTACTTTGCAGATATATCAAAGTGTTTTGTTCAACATATATTTAAAAAAGAGGCAAATCGCGCTTTCGAAATAATAAATTTACGTAGATCAGTAACATCGAATTTATTGTACGCATTTACCTGAGCGTGAGTAGTTCGCAGGCTACACAAACATATTTGCCATTTTCTATATATCATTTGATGAGTTTTGTATTTGAGATAATCCACGTGTTTTTATCTAATAAATGAAAAGATTAGTAAAATTTTTAACAGTTAAAACACTTTTTACATTTCCTCAAATAAATTTCAGAAGCAATGCTTCCATCGTCAGTGAGATTTATAAATTAAATTAAATTAAATTATTTGTCAAAAAACTAATAAAAAACATTAATGTTTCTTTCAAAGTAACAATTCTCAAGTTACATTCAAAAGTGAAAAAGACTCAGATGCCTGTGAGACAGGATCTGCGTGCTTTTCCTGGCTTGAACAGAGCTCCAGAGCTGATGTACAAAACTTTCCATCCTAGTAGGGTCCCTTACAACTGGACTTATATAAACAGAATCGATAACTTCGTTACCGAGCCATGATTTCGACCTATTGTGTGTTATTCGAAGTATACTGCCCCAATGTAGAGTTTTTGAAAAAAAAACGCGTTTCAGTGGACTAACTCTACTAGAAACTTTTACTATAACAATGTAACAGAATTTTTTCAGGACATAAAGGGGGTACCACCTAATCACCACGTCAGCCGAAAGACCCGCCAACAACAGGATCCTTAAATGAAACTGTTAAGAGGTAAATCGTTTCAGTATATGGTGGTATTGCACCCCTATTTTTTTTCGTTTCAATGTCTCTGGCTAACAGCCGCAGCTACTCGCCAATAGCTGTCCTACATGATTCAGTTTAAGACCAAGAGTATTTAGAAAAGACACAGTGGCATTGAAAAACATGGTACAAGTTCAAATAGAAACCTTTTTTTTTTTTTGAAACACAAAAATTACAAAAGGGCTTAAAACCAATAATCTTAACAGCTTGACAAACAAACAACATTTACCTCTATTTTTCTTTTGGTATCCTTAATAATCAAACAAATTCTTTACTGTGCATGTGTAGACTATACCTTTAATAAAAACATGTGTCCAAAAGCTAGCTCATAATTACCTCGTAATTCTCTGATAATAATCATTTCCCCTTACCATTGCAACAACGACTCAGCAAAGAAGCATATGAACCAACAAAATATACTCATAAAACATAACGAACTATTGCCAGACATTTTCTGATCTGGATCTTGCCCTGTCACCCCATTTACGGCTCCTGTCTCACTTTCAATGGTGCGCGCCATCTAATGAGCACGTCAAAATCCAACGAAACTAAAAGGGAAACGATGACAGAACAAATACACCGAATGTTCCCACACTCAAAACGGACTCCGCATCTCCTCGTTTCTTATTTGGTTGTCCAGTCTTTTAAGTAGATGTACCTCGCAACCTCCAAAAGCGCAGAATGAGTGTGAAAGTTTGTTGACCAATTGTGCATAAATTTTCACCAAACCATTTTGGCCATCTCATAAATACGAAGCCGCCGCGTTCCATCCATTATCCACCCCCTTCTTCAAAAAGCATTTTTCGTTCAATGTTGTCCCCAAATAGGGATCTGGAGAGACCTCCATGCGGACATCGAACAGAAGTCAAATACAAACAGTTTGAATCCACAAAATAAAAAACAGTGAGAACAGCAGCGGGTAAAGCAGTTTGCAAGGCGCCAATACCGTGCCACCTCACCGTTACTCTAAAGTACGCCATACTGAAGGCGTGAGACAAATTTCAGATGCCATTGTCCGATAATGGCATCGTGCTGCGCTGGTCACAAGCATTTTATTGTAAACGAATTGCTCGTGTGTTTTTTTTTTTTCAATACACCGCCGACAGACGCGCCACCTCTAGAAAGGGAGGGGGGGGGGGGGGGGGGGTATTCAACAAACAAATGAGCACAAGGGTCTTTTTCTTTTGTCTATAAGTTTTGTCCTCCCAAATAGGGTTTAAGTGCGACTCTCTAAAATTTTGTGCAAATGTCTTCAACTAGGGACTTCCAAGGATCACTTGTCAACGACACAACTTCTTGTACGATTAATCATCTGACAGTTGACAGTTTGTGGTTTGCTCCACTTTCTCTCTTCTAAATAGAAATTCTCTCTTTCTCTCTATGATTTCGATCTGATTCCCATCTCATGATCGATTTTGAGACATGGCTTTTATATGTACATGAATTCAGCTCCTTACTAGATAACCTTCATAGGGGGAGCATGCTTTGCTTGCCTATTGTGACTCATGTGCTCGCTCATGTGACTGTCATGTCCCATTGTCAATTGTGCTGAAATCGAAATCGAACAGTTTGTGCTGTTTTGTAGGACAGAATACTAGTGGAGTTTTCTCCCTTTTTTTTTTTTTTTAGTATGATGGCTGAAATTTCACAGCCAGAGCTGTTTTCCATTCTTCTACTGACCCACTTTAGAGGGCTATTGGCTGCAATGGGCTCAGCCTGAGCGTAGTATATACAAAGTCAGGCTCAGCGTCATCGTCCTCGAGTCATAGTTTTGATTGTTATCTGAGATCGTGTTCACATCATCGCTGGGATAAAAGCCGCCTAGCTCTGAGATGATGATGGTGATGTAAGATAAGCCAGGCAGCATGGGTTGGCTTAATGTTGGTCGGGTCGACTAAAAAATCGAATTCCTAGCGATACAATTTGTTTTTTTTTTTTTTGTACTTCTCTTGGTTTTTATTTTCGGCTCACCTCAAAAACTAGAGGATAGCATAAAAGAGCATAGCAGAAGGCTTTGAGACAAAAAAAACAGACAATAACCAGATTTTGATTTATTCTTTTGCTGTTTTACGTGATTGGCGGTGTCGACTGAGTCTATTTTCACTTTTTCCGCGGAGCTTTTCTTTTGTTTATGTATCTTTTGTGAGTAATAGTGCACGCTGTTACCACTGGCAGTATTTTTTTTCCTTTTTTTTCTTTCTAAGATAACGTAACACAGACTGTGTGTCTTATGGGGCGATAGTTCCTCATTCCGTAAAATATATTGTGAATCACTGGGGTAATCCATTCATAAATTTTCATTTTATTTCGGGGTTTGCCTTTTTTCTCTTCTTGGAATCTGAATTAATTGCTCGCTGAAAGCAGTGAGGGCGTCGCTTTTTCCCATAGATTTTGCAAGTAAGCTTTTAATGGATTTTATTAGAAGTTGATTAATTGGAGTGAGATTGTGGCGGAGATAAGTCGAAATATGTAAAAACGATTCGATGACATAAAACATTTGCCATTACTTTGTAACTTTGTAGAGGCACCTGCGATGATTTGAAATTTTACACAGGTGACAATTTTGTTTTAATCGACAGTGGTTTGTATTGTGGTAAAAAAAACCTGATCCACATGGAACACATGTAACCTTTTCCCACAACTCTTTTGACAATCAACATTTGAGTTCATCTCAAACAGAATTCTTAGTAAGAACACACATAACTCATCAATTTGGGACCATTTACCTGAAATGATTTCACGTTTTGGTCATCTGGTGAGTGATAGTCCTAAAGACTCAGTTTTTCTTTTCCTCATAACGAACGCCCTTAATTGTTTTTTAATTATTAGTTCTCGGTTGGAACGTATTCAATTAAGCTTGGAGGAGTTAAGACTAAAACGTAGATTATTGTATGGTTTTGTTAAGGTTCTTATGGTGTGATCTTCTAAGCAGTTTTCTATAATCAACAATGATTTATATCGCTAAATGTTTAGGGACGAACACGTAATCAAATAATTTGTGTTGTGTGGTCTTCTAAAAGGTTGATGATGGTTGTTCTAAGAACTTTCGGTTTCATCAAACAAATATGCCAAATTTAGTCTAGATTTTTCATCGAACTTGAAACATTATAATTCCTTTTATAAGAACTGTGAGTAATGAAATCCAATAAACCTAATTTCTTATGTATTAATACTTATGATAACATTTACAAAACGTTAAAACGTAAACATCAAGAAAAAAAATTAAAGAAATAAATTATATAAATTTTTTGTTCATCACGACATGAGTACATTCCTCAGCTATAGATTTTAGAAGCTTTATCCTCTTTATCTGAAATGCTTTGATCAATTTAAATTTTCAAAACTCTTGTCAGTTAAGGCTGTACTTGTTGTTAACTCAATTCGATATTTTTTATCATAATTTGATAGCTTAGAAAAAATCTCCGTTTTTTCAAAATTCAAATTATTTCCGAAGTTATAGCCGTCTATTGACGTGGAAATAGGTTAGAATTTTATTTTACGCGAAACTTTAAATGCGTTTTTCTCAGAACATACTATCTTTATATGATGCTCAAGATTTCTCGAGTTCTATTGGACCGATACACTCGAAATTTTCAGAGAATTTTCTTTATACACCTCTCTCCGGCATTAACCAGCCTTATTACCTAATTTCAATTTTTACTATTTTTCAAAAATGCGAGAAACTCGAAAAAAGTTAAGAAATTGTAATTTTTTTTTAAATATTGCTGGTTTATGAGATAGCGACATTATTACAGATTAAGAATCTTTTTTGCTTTTCTAATTCGGATGACTAGGAGGGTTGAAGTCATGGTTACGGTCAGGTGTCAATTGTTTTAGATACCCCACTTCATTACCTGCTAGAACTCAAAGTTTTTAAATTTTTTTTGAAAAAAAAAGTTTGTACTCTTTTAACATGATTAAATAACTGACAAAAAAAATGTATAGTACAAATAATATTGATTGTCTTTTTTTTACGACACCTTAAAAATTACTTAAAATTATGTCTCTGGACTAGAATAACCCCTTAAACAGATACAGGAGGGAGGGGGAAAGGGGTGTTCGCACCCCTACGATTTTTCGAAGTTGGTAGATCAAGGAAGGAAAACTAAATAGATTTACCAAGTGGAGCCAACTCAACCACCCAAAGACGCGAATGGAAATGTTTGCGTTTGTCGATTTACTGACCAAAAAAAGCTACCACTTGGTTACAAAAAGTTGTTTCCCTTCTCTTTTTGTTAATTGCAGATTTGGGAAGTCTTGGAAAGTTATGCAATGTCCTTCGTTCATATACAATAAACCATTGAATTATCAATCATTCCCCCGATAAATTCGGACTTTTTAATCAATCTTTCTTTCAATTCAGGTAATTTGAATTTCACTGCATTTCTAAAACACAAAAAATCGTACGATTTTTTAACTTCATTTTCTAAAATTCTTAAAAACTTAAATTATTTAAATTTCTTTTTTAAACAAACGGATTTTTTAACTTCAAAAAAATAAAATAATATCTACAAACTAGCTGAGCAGCCCAGCGTTGCTTGGGTTTGTAGTTTTAAGGTTCCCGTTCTCGTTCTTCTGCTTCTCTGGGAATATGGCGATGAAATATAACCTTTTTTTAGTGTGTTTAGTTTTTTAGTATGGCATCCTAATGCTGAAAGAATGTTTTGAAAACTGTCCAGTAGTTTCTAAGTTTCCATTTCTAATCTTGTTCCTGGTGGAAATCTTCCGTTCCCGTGGAAATATGCCAATGAAATAAGCCGATGTCACTAAAAAATAATGTGATATCCTAGAGTTGAATGAATTTTTGATATCGGTCAATTAACTTTAAGGTTCCCGTTATGGTTCCTGTTTCTGTTCGCGTGGTATAATAGGCATGAAATATATGCTTAGTTACTGTGGAACTGTGAGGCATCCAAGTGCTGAAAGAATTGGGTTTGTAGTTTTAGGGTTCCCGTTCTCGTTTTTCCTCTTCCGTGGGAAATTGGGGATGAAATATAATTTTTCTTACTGTGGGACTATGTGGCATCCCAATGCTGAAAGCATTTTTAATTTTTCCGTTCCCAACCCATTCCCGTTGGAATCTTCTGTTACCGTGGAAATATGTGAATGCAATATAATTCTATGTCACTGCGGGATAATGTTACATCCTAGAGATGAAAGAATATTTGAGATCGGTCAAGTAACTTTCAGTTTCCCGTTCTAGTTCCTGTTTCTGATCCTGTAAACATATAGCCTTAGTTACAGACAAAGGTTGAAGGGGGATAATGTAGCACCCCTAATGTTGAAAGAATTTTTGAAATCTATCCAGCAGTTTCTAAGTTTCTGTTTCCAACCCCGTTCCTGTGGGAATCTTCTGTTCCCATCGAAGTATATATGTGAATGAAATATAAGTCTATGTCACTGAAAGATGATGTATCATCCCAGAGTTGAAGGAATTTTTGAAATCGGTCCAGAAGTTTCTAAGTTTCCGTTTCCAACCCCGTTCCTGTGGGAATCTTCCGTTCCCATGTAAATATGTGAATAAAATGTAAGTCTATCTCTCTGAGGGATAATGTAACATCCTAGAATTGAAAGAATTTTTTAAATCGGTCAAGTAACTTTATGTTTCCCGTTCTCGTTCCCGTTTCTGTTCCTGGGGGATTATAGGGATGGAATATAGTCTAAGTTACTGATGAAGGGAAATAATGTAGCACCCCTAGTGCTGAAAGAATTTTTGATATCTGTGGAGTAATTTCTAAGTTTCGGTTCCCAATCCCGTTCCTGTGGGAATATAGGGATCAAACCTTGACAGGAACCATCTCTGGACTAAACTATGTCTACCCTGAAAATTTCATAAAAATCCGTTGGGTGGTTTAGGAGTTTACCCCGGACATACATACATACATACATACATACATACATCCTGTTTTATATATATAGATTCCGGGAAACCCTATCTCTACTTGCTTATGAATAGAAAATCAGAAGAAATATTATGTAGGTACACACATTTCAATTTATTGAAGTAAACATTTTCAATTCTCAACCTTGCAATTTCGAACAGAGCTTTGAAACGGGACTCAAAGAGTATATCCTGATGCTGAGATTAGAGGTCATTAGTTCCATTACCTGAGAGCACTTGAGAGAAAGACGTTTAGGACCAACAACTTTATTGCAAAAAGAGAATAGTTTGGTTGCCTAATAGAAACCCACAACGACTTCCTAAACTCGATCCCCAAAAAGGTGGGGCCGGTGCGGCAAGCGTCTTAAAAAAAGTTAGCACTTATTAGTCGATGGTGTGGGAAATAACTCCCAAATCGAAGTTGAAAATGTTGAAGTGGGAAATGAGTGCCAAAAATAAAAGTTGGGACTTATATCCCTGAGTCTCATAGAACTAGTAAAACCTATTATGGAATTAGACCGGTTTTTTTTTTTTTTAAATTTGGACTGCTGCTAAACGGAACTTAAAATTTTTCTTTTTTTTTTTGTCAAAGAGGTATTCCAATTAAGAAACGTGATTCCGTTAGCCTTCAAACTACTAGTTTGCTTCATGTTAACTGCTCTTGTGACGTAGGCTTCATTTAGAAAACATAAAATAGTTCTTAATTATTTGTGTACGACGATAGGTAGTTATGGGCTTATTTCATTAATTCTACATTTTTCCTCAACGTAAAAACCCGATAATTTTTAGCTTAATGAGGTTTAATTGAAATTTAAACTTAAATTTAATTTGAGTTAAAGTTTTATGATTTGCTTTTTGATTAATAATTTAGATTTTAAAAACTGAAATCAAAGATTGTATGAAATATTTTTTCATACCATAGATTGTGCTTTAATGTTTTTTTTTTTATAAATAATTTTATTATTCACTGTCAGTATCTTTACAGATCACAGATATGTTAGAAGGGAAATTCGGCTGGGATTCTAGTGTGACCTCTTCGTTTGTATGGCACGTGTTTTTTTAACACAATCTTAAGTTTTTACATCAAGCCCGAGTCTCTTTAGACGTCTAACGTTAAGGTTATACTGATTGCAGGATATCTCTCCGTTAAAAGTGATTACTTTGACTCGACTTTGGTGCCATCCAGCATACTGGAAGCTCTCTTATTTTCTCTCTCTTGATTTCTCTATGGCATAAAGTCTTGAGACCTGGAGCTTGTTCAGAACTGTGATACCACTAGTCAAAAAATGTCATGTTACCTGAGTTGCTTCTGTCAACTATGCTGTTTTTTTCCTTTAACACTTCACTAAAAAACAACTCTATTCTGGTAAGGGTATCAGTATGACCTTTGTCCGTTTAAATTTCGTTAAAATTCCCTCGCTAGATCTTTGATGCTTCGATGTGTAATTGTACTCTTGTGCCTCTTGTGGGTGTATCAGCCGACGCCCGACCGACGATCTTTGTAACCTGTGCTTCAGTATGTAATGTTAATTCGTTTCGATTCGTTTTGTTTCGTTTCGTTTTCCTACTCGTCGGAGGCTGAGGTTGAGTTGACGACCGACCAAAAATTGGAGTAAGCAATGTGTCACTGCTACACATCCGCTTGTTAGGACGCCTATTTTCGCAATAAAAGGAGGGCATTGTATTTATTTCACTGTTTCAACTTTACCATCCGAAGGCAGTTCCTCCGAAATCGCAGCACGTGCACTGGTAGCCGAAGGGCTACAGCCTCTACCACTTGCATTAGCGTCTATAGGTTTGCAGTAAGCCCACGTTCAACAGATGCGGTCTTATAACCACTCCAATGCAATGAAAAAACAAAAATATCACAAAACAGGTTAGCTTGCCGTACCGGATGAAAAAACATTTGCGCAAAGTATCTTTGCATAGTTTCGTACAAACGTCTTCTTCGTTGAAAGAAATTTCGATATATTCAGCTTACTAACGGAACGGCATCTTTTGCTGAGCGGTAGAGTAGCAAAGCTGTAACACTTGAACGAAATTGAAAGCTGAGTGGCAATTTTGTTCTAGTTTCGTCGCTTTGCGGTTTTGCAGCTCAGCACGTATCCGTTCCCTAAGGAAAACCCTTGAAGATGTCCCAACCCGCAAGTTTTTTTTTTAACTTCTGCTGCCTACTCGAAAGTGGGCTTTGAGAAACCAGTCAACGACTTTTGGCTTGACACTATCGAACTGTGTAGCTAGCCTTTTCAATTAATCAAAATAAGCAATTTAAATGTGACAATCTGTTTCGATATCAGTTTTGAATACGAAATCAAAGTAAAACATCTCCGGGATCTCAAAGCATAAACCTCCATAATTCTCAACCAAAATTCAAACCTACTGCTGTGGCAAAACTATTATTTATGTAAAACTCAAGCCCCCAACTGAACACAACTCCAGCCATATAGCAAACTCCATATACGAAAGTTTATCAAAAATAGATACCCAGGTCCCAGGCTTCGCTTTGGGTGGCCATCGTTTCACTTATTCTCTTACAACAGGCTTTCATCTCCGATTCAGATGATGAATGTTGTCTCCGACCGAGACAGCAAGCATCTAAGGTGTCCATCTATGCACTGTGCACCAGAAAGCCCACGCACAAATTGTCGCCGCGCTAAGCTAAGCTACTGCGACCAGTAAACTGAACAAGCCATACTCTTTGCGCTGAAAGTAAATCAAGGAAATAAGTTATAAATGACACACTGAAGATGTTTTTTACGATTGTAAAATTTCCGCGAGGCAAATTTGTGTGTTCACTTTTCGCCTTAAACCCATTTGTTGATACAAGTACATATCACTGTGCGCTTGGCAAGTGAATATGATCATAGACTAAACCGTGTCACGTGTTGAGAAGTGTAGTGGTTTTGAAGTCACTTTGCTGATGGATGACCTAGTTCATCCAGGAGGGGGAGGAATTGCGAGTAAAATTTTGAATCAGTGAGCTAAACAGCTTGTCAGGAATATAGGCGTAGTTGTTTTTTGATTGTATGTTCTGAAAGTTTTAATGTTCACCCCATTGTAATATTAAGACAACGTCAAACACAGATGTTGATACTAAATGAAAAGATGTCGAAGTTGTATCTTGTAACGCAGAGGTCTGCAGCAGATTTCATAGGCTGAACCGACAGTACCACCCACAGCCGTCATGACCGGAATGGTAATTGCCATTTAAGTCTGAACAGATGCATTTCGCATTAACTATTTTCGCAGTTGTTTGCTGTCCTAGTGGCTAAACCTAAAGTGAAAATCTGAAATATCTCCTACACAACCGGGATCTCGTTGCGGTGGCCTGGTACCTACTTACTTATGGGTTGTGTAGCAGAACGTTATATTTGGTAACGTAAAGATAATATTGGAATAGCGGGTGTTTTTTCTTCAACAGGTGGTCTCTCTACTCAATCCGAATGGGCATTACTTTGATTAATTGCAGATTTTTCACCAAAGTGACCTAAATGCGTTGTGCATGGGACATGTAATATTTTGGTGAGGAAAAATGAGTAGGATAACTTTCAATATGGTTCGTCGAATTTCATTTGGTTGAGACTATATTGGAAGTAAGTCCATAAGCATACACAGGACTCAGATCGGCAGTGTAAAGAAAATTTCAAAATAAATATTCAAAACTTGAAATTGTGAAATCGAAGGGATCTAAATCAAAGAAAGTTTTGACTAAAAGCTGGCTCCTCTGAGCACTTGGCCTAGTGGTTAACACAGAAACAAGACCTTGAACACTTAAGCCTTGAACTGAATATAAGATTTTATTAATTTAAATGCAAGCTTTTCTTTGTACAGAAAAAATTGTTGAATCAATGCCGCTCTAAATCTAAATCTTTAAGACTTCCACATTTTAAAATACCGTAAGAATTATACAAGGAACATAAATTTTTATTTTTAAAACATTCACTTATGTTAACTAAAAATTAAAAATTGATGTGTGTCTAGCTGCTGAAACCATTCTGCAATCGAAAGAGTCGCTTGATAATGTATTTTCAAAAATAAATTCACTGTATATCTTTGTTTCGGGACATTTTCTTCTTCTTCCTTCTCGGCTCTAGGAGCATCGTTATTTCAATGGGATAACAGCTGTGTTAATTAACTGTTTCACACTAGTGATCAACTCGTGGGGTATGCCGACTCTGGAGACATTCATCAGCATAGGACTTTATCTCCCTCGAAATTGCAATGATGAAGCTTTAGGAAACCAATTTGTAATATCTTTAGTAATACGCTTGGTCGATTTTACATAATCATTTAATTATCAACGTGTTGTAATCAAACTAATTTTAGTATAGTCTTCCAGCCTCGTAGCCATTCAGGAGCTTTGAGCTGCAAAGACCGTGTTTTTAGACTTGGAGGTGTAACGTGGGCTTAACATACATATTATGAGCAGTCTGACTTACCTCGAAACCGGCTTATCACATCGAGTGGCATTCCTGCAACTGAACTAGAAAAATTTTGCGATCAAGCCCTGGTTGCGGCAGCCATCATCTACGAAACGAACGGTGATCTTTCGTCGTTGCGTCAGTTTACTTTCCAACTTTTAATGAGACTAGTAGACTTTTCAATGCCTTGAAAAAGATTAAAGCAAACGGATTGGTCTGTGGTGGTGTGTGAATAAACTTGCAAACCGATTTTTGGTATGAAGTGACTCGGAAATCCTACCAAAAGTTTTTTTTTCTGTTGGAGGTTTTTAAAATACCAGCTGGAGCACTCAGACCTAAATACTGGTCCATTGTAGTATTAGATAGCCTTCTATTTGTTATCTAGCTTTCCAGATGTTCGGAGAAAATCCAAAAGACGCTATACCATGATAAGGAGCCTAAGCTACCAGCTCTCACCATGTCTGCGCCGAGTATCTGCAACGTCATGCGAGAAAAAGCAGGACATTCACAGAGGAAGTGCTCTGCGGTGTCCTCATCTTCTCCACAAGATTCACAGAGTGAGGTATCACTTAAGCCTAACACGTTTGAATGTTTGGCAAAAAAGAAGTGCTCGCTGGAAACGCCAATAAGCTTTCTACAGTCTTGGTCTGTCTGCATCCAATGGAGGCATGCCATCCATCTACGGTTGTGCTCTTCACAGATCCAATCGTTGATTGAAGCCCTCACTGAGGACGCTGGCAGACCTAGCGACGGTTTATGTCCAGAAAAAGCTGTCTGAGACCCTTGCCTAGCAATTTCATCGGCTATCTCATTTTCAGTTATCCCGTGATGGCCCGGAACCCAAATGAGACTCAAAGAATTTAATCTTATTGCATTCCTGGATCACTTTCGAAGTGGTTAGAGGGTTGAGAAGGGCCTTAAGCACAGCTTGGCTGTCACTGCAAAAAGATACTTCTCCCCGTCCATCCCTTGTTCGTAACGTTGTTTAAAGCCATTAGGATAGCATGAGCCTCCGCTTGGAAAACGGTTGCGTTTGATCTCAAAGATGTGATCTGATTGATTTTTTAATGATTTTTATTTCATGACAAAACAATGGTTTTGTTTAGCTTTCATTATATGACATGGCCTAGATGCAGCAGATTTCTTGTAAATCGGTCCTGTGAGGTATATGATTCAGGGGGAGTAACTTTCCCCATTATTTAAAACAATTAACATGAGGTCGGTTGAAAACTCCACCCTGAAGTTGTTTTTAGCTAAGTTGTAGTCAAGCTGCGCATAAATGTTTCTATGAAATGAGCTCCTGGCTTTCCAAATGAAATCTTCACGTTTTTTCACATCTGCTTAGCTGACTAAATTGTATAGAGTTGGCTTTTCCACGTGTTAATCGAGTCATATTCAAGATCGAGTGAGAGTCCACAGTACTAGGCTAAATTATTCCAGGACTCAAACCAAGAAATTCTCTACCTGATCACCAACTTTGTTATCTGCTTAGGCAATCGTCTATCATCCATTTCAGTTGTCTTTAGTATATATATAGTCAACCTGCATTTTAAGTGTTGAGATATACATCGGAGAAATACCTGTTTCCAGCATTAGGATGTGGTTAGCAGTGCTGCTGAGTAGTTTCAATGTGCGCTTCAAAAAGTATCTAAGAATTTGCTCCACTTCTTCGAACTCTTTGTGTCCCCAAACTTGTGCAGCGGAGAATATTATAGCCTTGGCCGTTGTTTTAAGGATTTGTTATTTTGCTTCATACTGAACATCTCTGCTGTGCATCAACTTCTCCAGGTCGCATTTAGCGCAGTTTTTGCCTTAGATAATTTATCTGTCATGTGTCAAAGACGTGTGCAGTCGTATGTCGTCGTTTTCCACAACGGGAACAGCACCAGAACCAGAACCCTCGTCGATTTTGGAGCCTGTGAAGATACGATAACAGTTGCCAAAGGGTTGGAGTACACGTTTAGCTTTGACAGAAGTGAAAATAAAGTCCAAATTAGGTAGCAATAGGTTTTCACTTCCACGCAACATAACTGGATAACTAACGTCAGTGTCAAGTGATGCTGTCGCATTTCTCATAACCATGTCCTGCGTGTGGTAATAGAAGGTACCTACAATGCTACAATTATCTGCCAATCCCGAACGGCTAATCGAGAAAGCATTTTTTACCAATTTTTCGTTAAAACGCGTGGGAAAACATTTTTGCCTTTGTTGGGATTTGCCCACGAACCTCTGGCCACGGGCTGTCAAAAAATGCCACAGCACATTTGATGGTCTCGTCGGTAGCAAAAAATAATCATTTACGCTGTCAGTCTTCTGACCATGTAAAGGAGCCTTTGGCAATGACATGGAGTCTGTCGCTGAAAAGAGTCCATAATAAGTTTATTCATCTCTAGTGGAAGAACCTCTCACTTAAATACGTTATTGACTTTTTCCCAAAACTTCAAAGAACAATATGTCTTGGCTGTACTGGGACCTTTTCCGGGTGCTGCTCTCGACGCACTGAATATTCCAAAACTTTCTTTTGGTCCACCCTAGAATCTGAACCAGGATAGTACTGTTGTCTTTACAGATGGTTCCAAAACCGATGATGGATCTGGGGCTTCTGGTGTCTTTGTGGACAACGATGATATATGACTGACAACTCATTAGGGCCAATCGTACACGTCTTCCAAGTGGAAGCGTTTGCTATCGAAATAGATATAAACTATATCAACCTTCTAACTACTTCGAAAGTGATCCAAGAACTCAAGACCTCTCTAAATGCGATCAAAAGATAAAATTCTTTGAGCATCGTTTCAGTTCCCAGCCATTATGGCACAAATGGAAAAGAGATCGCCTATAAACTTTCAAGGCAAGGCTCTCAGACCACTTTCTCAGGACCCGAAGGTCTATCGAGGTCCTCAGCGTTTACTTCAATCAATGATTTTACCTGTCAAGAGCCCAAATGTAAATTAAATGCCTTCGTTGAATGGATATAGACTGTCTAACTGTATGGTTCCCAGCGTTAAGAATAAAACTACATCATTTTTGCTCTAACGCAGGAGAAAACAATGTTGAATGTTTGTTTGCGTTGCATCACGGCACTTCTCTTTCGCCAAGTATTTATAAGTGTTGGTTTTAGGCTCAAGTGATAAAACTCTTTGTGAAACTTGTGGCAAGGATGACAACAGCATTTTCATATATGAATGTCCTGCATTTTCTCCTGATCATTTTACAGGCTCCTTATTATGGCAGCGTCTTTTGGCTTTCTACGATCTGGAGTGCTACTATAATAGAACGTTGAGCATAATCAAATGTTGTCAAATCTTCATAACACAGTTTCCTTTTATTTTTGTTGACTTATTTGCAAAAATTTTTGCGATAAAACGAATAAACTTAAGGACTGAATAAACATCATTGATTGTCAGGATGGCAGTTCCAAAACACAGAGTGGTGGATTGTGATATCATGACTTAAACTATATTGTTCATAATACTCTTCCCATTGTTCTTAAACTGACCAAAGAAACGTTCACTCTTGGTTGTTTAAGGTAGGTTGCAGTTTGAAGAGAGTAAAAGGTGTTCCTACTTTTTAATAAGTCTTAAATCAATCAATTTTCAAAACTTATTTCAAAGACAAAACAAGAAAACCCATTGAAGCTCTCCTATTGACAAACTCACCTCAATACTCATAGGCAGAATAAATCACATGCAACTTGTCAGTTATTTTCCCATGGTTACACATCCTTTTGTCGCATTGAATGTAACGTGAAATCCATCTTCCTTTTTGAGAATTTTTTGCACTTTTTGCGCTATTTCGCTATTGCCATATCCACTCATCGCTTCACAGTTAACCTCAACGATGCTGCTGTGCTTACACGAATGTCGGCGTTCACTTTTGTTAATTGCTACAATCACATGAAACGATAAATCATTGAAGGCACAGCACTACCTGTCGCCTGCTGGTTGCACTCTTTCACAACTCGACACTTGTTTGGCTATATGGTTGGCAATGTGTCGTCCATGTCGCACACTCTTCCAACTGGAGGCTTTGTAGGCGAGATCCATAGCAAGAGGCGTCCCGTGTTCCATGGTGGCATGGGGAAAACTGATTGTGAATCCAACCGAATAATTTACCAAACTGGTAGCGCGCGTGAATTTATCTACAAAAAGCTATGTGCTACTGACTTTTTAGATGTACATACGCCCGTCTTACAGTCTATAAGTCTATAAGCAACTTATCGGTCTCCTTTTGCATACTTCCAATTGATTTATTGCTGATTTATTGAATATTTATTACACACTTAGGAATGTCTGTTTAATTTAACGAATTTGCCATAATTTTAAGTTGATGTTAGATAATTTACAACTCATAGCTAGAGAGCGATTCTAATCAACAGGGCCGATGAATTTAATAATGATGGGAGCGGGTCATAAGTTCAGATAAAAGTCAAAGCTCTAATTGGATTCAATGTTTGTGAGACGACCTTTGTTGCAACGACACGAGTTTCACTTTTAACCAGTACTCTGACATTAATACCTTTGTAACTACACATGCGCAAACACTAACTCATCTAATGGGCAAGGCGCCTCGTTCTGCATGAAAAACTTAAAGGGAACCAAATAAAAATAGGTTAGTGGCGCCTGCCTCAGGCGTGATCGTGCATTAAATCACAATAAGTATAAAAAAAAACATTCAATACATAGACCATAGCTACAGTGGCGGTGGCGGTGAGCTCTGACTCACCAACAAACGTATGTTGGGCGCAGACAACATTAAGTGTTGCAAAATGATCACAAATCTACAAAAGCAAAGAAATAAAAATAATATGGTTTTGTAAACGCGCGCACGCGAAATGTATCCGCTTTTGTCCTAGAAAATACAGAAAATGAAAAACGACTTTTAGACTCTTTCCTCGTTGCTATTGTTGCACACAGCATGAGAGCTAAAGGAAAACTCACTGGTAAAGACGCAACAATGATACACACTTGCTGCAAGTACCTACCAGAAGTCACGAATTTTATTAAGGCTTTGTAATAGTGCCTATGTTATCAATGTATTTCAGGGTGAACTAAAAGGAGTGAAGACCAGGCTTATATATGATGTACAGATGAACAAAAGAGTAAGACTATGCAGTGTGTTGCGGCGAAGTCAGAGAGATTTAAAGCATCTGCAGGATGAGTATCTGCAGTCTACTTAATTGTTGAAAGGAATCAAGTTTATATTCTTACTTATTGTGATTTAATAGAGTATGCAATTTTAGTTTACTTTCAATTACCTTCAAAAACCCTTTTGGACTTTAAAAATTTCGTTGGTCAGCTCTTTTGTTTAAATCATTTGCATTCTCATTAATTTGTATACTATACTATGACAGTATACACTGTATAGTCACTGACAGCAGTTTCCCTCGAAATCTTGACAGAAAATCAATGAATCCTTAAACAACTTTGGGAAATATTGAAGACTTGTTTCCAAACCAAATGCTGTGAAGCACAAACAGAGGGGTTTTTGGCTCAATTAAACACCCACCGAGCTCGTTGTACGCAAGTTTGAGGAAAAAGATCGTATTTTGTATTTGTATTTATTCATATTCCCTTTTACAATTTTTAAAATTTCTTAGTTTTATAACTTTACATCATTTGAAGTGTTAGAGAATAGTTTGCAGCATTTATATTTGAAATAAAAATAGAGGTAATACTACATTGCAATAGCAATAAATAGACTGCAATATCTATATACATATAATAAAAACGTAACAGTTTGTTTGTTTGTGCACGCTTATCTCAGAAACGGCTTATCCTATCTAGATGGGGTTTTCAGTAATATATTGTGGTAAGCTCTACTTAACATTTAGTTTTCATTTCATGTCAATCGGTTGATAAATAAAAAGTTATGCCAATTCTTGCGAACGCAGTCGCTGGCACACCTAGTGATATTATATAATTACAATAAAATGTGGGGTGACAAAATGAAATATACGCTTTAGAATTAACAAACATGATTTGATATTTAACAATCAAATTTAAAATTTAACGTCTTCAAAGATACATTGATTTAACAAAGCTGTAAATAAAATTGTATGGTGAAACAAAATTTAGCAAAACAAGAAACAATATGTTATCAAAACTAGAAAACATTTGATCAAAAAACGTACTGCAGCAGATTTTCGATTTCATCAATATTGTAATTAAGGAGCCATGACTTAATTCGTTTTAGAAATAATGATACGATCCTTATGCTACGCATTATCTTCTGGGAGTTTATTGAACAATTTGCGGGACACTAGCGTATAAGAGTTTCTAAAAAGTGTAGGTCGAAAAGCCAGGGCACAGAGCGAGTGTTGCTTCTTAAGTTATAAAGATCACTAGTAAACTTTGCCTATATCCACCTCTTATAAAAAATATTTTTAAAACCTTATAGTAAAATAGGTGACGAGCGGGTAAAATGTTGCTTGTCGAAATAAATCCATGGAGTGAGCCAAACGCGATGAGTTGCAACACTTTTGAAGCAGAACTAATTGTTGTAATTTGTTGAGATAAGCACCACCCCAACAGAAAATTCCATATTGTAACCTTGAATGGAACAAGCCATAATATACTTAAGTTAGGGTACTGTTTGAACAAAATTTCCTTAAACGATAGAAACATCTAATACTGGATAAGAAGTACTGCTTCAAATTATTGAAGTGTTCGTTCCATTTAAGATGTTGATCTGTTGTCACACCTAGATTATTAAAAAGCTTTACAGTTTCAAAAACAAAAATTTCCACTGCAAACGGCGTGCGAATCATAAAGGGACATAGAATCTAACCTTAAACAATTGTTGTTATTCAATTTGTATTTTACACAACATGACTAAAAAACACAAGTTATGTTATGTTGCTTATAATAAGCTAATGATTCACAAACCACAACCATAATAAATGTAAATCATGATTAATGTCTGCAACTATATTGAGAGCACTATCTGCATCATATCCAATGGCAAGGTCGTCAGCACACGCTTTTACTGATCCCACTAAAGGATCTTCGAAAAGAGATTTAATGTATATTGAGAACTGAATGGGGCCCAGAACAGATCCTTGAGGAACACCTACATTGATATTCTGGGATTCACTTAAGACATTGCTAACTTTAACTTTTTGACTACGTTTGCTCAAATAAGATTCAACCCAGCGGTGAAAAAACCCCGGACCCCGATGTCATTTAACTTGTTTAGAAGTATACTGTGGTTTACCATATCGAACGCTTTGGTAATATCAATGAAGAGTGAACCACAACATTTTTTGGTATCCAGACCTTTTTGTAGAACAGAAGTCCAAAAGTACATCTTCTGTGGATCCTTGTTTTTATAAATTTTTCAAAAACTTTTGAGATTGAAGACAATAAGGAAATCTGTCGATAGTTTGTTATGTCAGTTTTTACTCCTTTTTAAATATTGGAACAACATGAGCACTTTTTAAACTATCTGGAAAACATCCGGAGAAAACGCTCAAATTTAAAATGTGTGCTAGAATGTCTATACTATATCAAACCTCGTTTGTTTCAGTACATTGTTTGAAATGCCATAATTTCCACAAGAATTTGAGTTTTTCAAAGCGATAATGGTCTTCAGAATTTCCAAGGCAGAAATATTTTCAAAAAAGAAACAATTTCTATTATAGCCCTCGTTCAAAGTGCTGAAACTTGAGCAGCAACCACAGGGAGAAGGTAGATCATTTTGAAATGAATTATGACCTACTGCAGCAAAATAATTATTTAAGATATCAATCTCTTTGGGATTAGAAACATCTTTGCTATCATTTTGTATATTCATTAAGCCGGACAGATTTTTACCCGTTTTATTCATTATATCGTTTACGACCTTCAACTCTTCTTTTGAGTTACCTTTCGCATGTCTAAATTTATTACGATAGTAGAGGAAGACGTCGCAACTATAACGTATATCTTTGTTTATTTTGCGACATATTTTTTTATAACGAATTTTTAAGTTTGTGTTTAATGGATGCTGAAGGCATTTTGAGACTGAGACAGACATGCTAGTGGACAACACTCATGGTCCCCTTCTTGGTTCGATGCGCACAGACGAGAATGTGGCTGCTGTAACGGAGAGTGTGAGACTTAAATCCACGAACATCAACCTTCCATCTATTTCAACAGCTTAAGATTTGACACACTAGTCTGAGGAGTAATTTGTACAAGGATCTCCGTGGGACACGACGAGTCGCTACGATGTCATTTAGCAGTTTGGGCCTTGGTGCAGCTCAAATTGGATAATGATTTTGTGGTACCCGTGGCGTGATGGTTGGCATGTATGCCTGTTAACCCAGAGGTTCGTGGTTCGAATCCCAACAAAGGCATTACTATAATGAATTCCTTGATATGAAAAGCGCCTTCTCGATTAGCCGTTCGAAACCGGCAGAAAATTTTAGGTCCCCTCCATTACCTCACAAGGCATGGTTGTGAGAAATGCGCTAGGCTTAGGGGCTCCTCGCTTTGTTGCGCCGTCTTTTTTTTATTTGTGTAAGAAATCATTTTTCTCTCAAGCCGCTTTTTCTCAACTCGGTAGCTCGGAAAACACGCATATGTTTCTGTCAAAAAGCCAATGCATCCCCAGATAGTGACAGTCTGATACGGATTTCACAGTAATGCCATCATTAGGCCATTTCTCTTCAAAGTTTTGCTAACCAGTAGGTGTTGCAGGGCGATGTTAACTGATCTATTTTTTGATGATATGGATTTGCACGAACTTTGGTGGTAGAGTATGGGAATGCAGGACAGCTTATTGTACAATCAATCTTTTTTCTCCAAATTCCTCACCATAGACAACTTTATCACACTCCGGTTATATCACTGCCTCATAGCTGCGATTTGACTCCTTTTTTCTTTCTTTTGGAAACGACTCAAGCACTTACGGTTGATATCATTAAGCAATCTGTGAGCTACAGCCCAAAAGTGTCGGCAAGGCATTGGAAAATTCAAGTGGCCGAATCCATTCCTGCAAAGCAGTTGGGGGAGCCACATGAAAGACGATGTTTTCCTCAATGAAAGGGAATGTTTGTTCTTAACGATGAAGCCATTGTTTTATGTCCCAAGGACAAAACTTGCTTTACCGAATTGGTTTGTGTAGTTTTTGTACTAAGAATTCAGATAAAATTTGACCCCGAACAACTGTTTGAAAATACCTAAAAAAATACTCCTAGCGTCAATTGGCCTTACAAGAATCTTGAAAGCAGAAGTTCTACCGTCTATGTGTTGACAAAAAAAAAAAAAAAATGCCGAATAGCCTTATAAAAGAAGTTGCGAATGAGCTTTACTCATGTCTTTCTAAACTGTTTCCCAAAACCAAATATCGAGGTATTATGAAACTCATATCCGAGTTGCTTTCCAAAGCATTTCACTTGCTGATTATGAATTCTCCTCCAACTAACACCCACCGACATTATTCACAAAATTAATTGATTTTCATTCCACCACCATCGGCAGAGTAAACATGTCTATTAACTTCTTACACCAATCAAATAAAATTTTTCTGACCGAAAATTCCCCCATAGGCACATTGGCATATCCCTGTTTTTGTATATCCCAAAGACGTCCAATGACCTTCAATGAAAGTACAAGCAGTCGCATGAAAGTGCAATTAAATTTAAAAAAAAACTTACTCACTCATTTAGAACAATACCTGTTAACAAGATCTGTTCCTTGTCCTCGGTGCGGTGAACAAGAGTAAAAGTACTTCAAGCACCTACAGACATGAAATTCCTCAAACATTCTATGCCATGACGAAGAAGACAATCGACATCCAACTGAAAAGTGAAATTTAAGCAAAATCGAGAGTATTCCCCTTGTGGCAGAATTGGTCCTGTCCATGGGACTAGTATTTACCGGCGAACCCAAACTAAGTGCTATTCTCTCAAAATCTCTTTTGCGATGCCTGCCTGTTCGATGACCGATATAAAATGATGAACGGCCAGCGATCATGCGTTGGAATTCCATCGATCAGTCTCACAGAATCAAGTTCTCGCGAGTCAAAGTGCTCAATGGATATGCTGGCTCAGTTTGGCGATGGCCGTTGTAAGATAGAAAGTGATCAGTCTTCCTTGTTTAAGCATTGGTAGTTTTAGTTGTTCACTGCCAAGTACACATGCCCAATACGAGCATTGGACATAATGTACGCATGTTTTGCGGTACAGTATAAAGCAAGAGTATATCTTTCGGAGAATGGCATGTTACAGGTGCAGATCGCTCGGACTGTCATAACGAGTTCTGAAAATTACCTGTCAACCGCTTTCTGGGTCGGTGGGTGTCTACGCCAGCGAAATGATTACCGCGATCACTAAGAGTGTGTGTCCTTTGATTTAAATTATGATTATTATTACTTTTTTTTATTTTTGGGAGTTTTTTGTTGCTGGTCCTTCTTTTTGAGAAAATTCGAATATCTGGCATGGTCGGTTGCTATGTGCCATTATTCATTCCGAGAAAGTGGAATTTTGTTTTAAAAGGTCTGAGTGCTGGAATGACGTATTGAAGAGTACGCCGCCACTGACCGTTCTTGGAATGAATGGGATACGGGATGGTAAGGAAATTATTAGTCTCGTTTGGTGGTACTACAATTTGCTTTCGCCTTGTAGTTTATTGATCGGACGGCATGTCATGTTTATGAGGAGATGCAACAGGTAAATTGTTATTTATTGGTGGAGGCAACAAGTGGAAATGTCAATGAAATGATGAAGGGTTTGTCGGAGAATAGTCGACGATCACCAAATTATCTGAAATCTTGACAATGCCAATGCCTTTAGTTTGAGAAGGTTTTTATACGAGTAAGTAGTATACAATTGTGATTGGGTAAAGGTTAGTTAAGTTATGCAATGTATGATATTTCTCTTTCCATAAAGAGGGGTGCATTCTTTACTTCACATGGTAAATAGTTTTGGTTTTTTCGTCTTAAACAGCCAGCATGTTGTTTAAAGTATTTTGGTCATTTACATACAGAAGATGTACTCAATTCTTTGCATTGTTACCTTTCCTTGTTTGAAATTGGTCTATTGACAGCTAATCCATGGCATTGACAACTATCACAGTATTCCCAACAGCTTAGATCAACATGACATGACATTGAACCTATTTTTTCTGGACTTCGCTTACAAATGAACAGAGATGGCCCTAGGATCGCACATTGTGAAACTGCTATCCGCTTTCAAGAACTTGAATCTTTCACCATTGACCATTTCACTAGTTGTAGTCCATTTGAGTGAACTACGTTACTCTATCGCATACCGAATCAGCAAGACTAAGTATTTAGCAACCATAGCGTATTTCTCACTACCATGCTTTGTGAGGAAATGGGGGGACCCAAAATTTTTGGCAGGTCCCAAACGGCTAATCGAGAAAATGCTGTTCATGACAATTCCAATTTCTCACGCAAGTCGATACCCGTGGAAAAATATTTTTGTTTTTGATTGGGCTTTGAACGACGAACCTGCGTAACAGGCAGACATGCTTACCATTACGCTACGGGCATCAGACCGGTCAACTGGCAACAATATATTACTACTACCAAGCACAGCCTTATTTGCATCCGAACCATCCATCAAAGTTTTTTATAACCAAACTGAATTCACCATCATACTGAATAAATCGGATTAATTAAAATTTACTCCGACAAAAACCGAATTACTGACCTCGTCTGGTTCCTGACTACGCTTTCCGTGCGATGAAAAGTTTTTGAAGAGATGAATCGATTCGTTCTTTTACTAATGGCAAAAAAACCAAATATTGGGTTGGTGCAATTAGACAGAAAATATAATTCTAAGTTGCACATTATGATTGTCAAGGAACAAGCAGATACAACCAAAATAGAGCATTTCTGGATTTCAGGCTTTTAAAAATCCCCAAACTATTTATTTGTCAGCCGTTCATAAAACACGTCAGAACAGAAGGAAGGAGGGAAAAGTTTGGATGAGTTTAACAAGATGTGATAATGGGAGCAGGGGATCTACGGCGACGCCGATGTGACGTTCGCCGTTCATTTTAAATTTTAATTGTACTCAATGAAAGTGGTACATGAACTCCACCATTGGAAAACCTACTAAGTCTTTCAATGCGGGCTAGTTTTACTTCCAGATTCCTGTTCTGGATGTAACTTAAATCTGTATTACATCCAAAACAAGAAAGAATATCTGAAGCAGTTTAATTTACACAACCTATTCGCATCGATGCTCGGCAAACTCGAGAACTGCTATAAATATTATCGGAGGTGATAGATGTGGTGACGAAAATGAAACAATCCAAAGCCAGTAGGTTTTCTGACGTTTTTTTAAATCAAAGCCGAGTGGGGTATCCTACTGTGATCTCTTTGAAATCTCGATGCTCGTATCGTAACGCTGAGAACAAGAGTAAAAGAAGGGAAATCCTTCTCAAATCCCAAAGCGTATGCAATTTGAGTTTCGTATTTGCAGTTGGCACGTTTTGAATGTAGGCTTTTGTTAAAAATCCTTTTAGACGATCATCTTTCAGATTCAGTTGTCAGTTCAGTTATAACAATCTGTGTAAATAAACTTCAGCTCCATGTTCAGTTGAGCTTTTATTTTATACTAGTTGTGCCCGCGACTTCGGCAACATTCTTAATTTTTTAGGCTACTTATTTTGCAAATAAGATACATTCATGCGTTTAGTAAACTATTGTTATATTATTTTATTTAGGTATATGTTTGCACATGACGTTCTTATTTTTTCCATCTTTTGCGAAATGAAATAGTTTTGTGGGATTGATACACTTGATTCTGCCACATAAAGTTGCCATATGATTTTTTTCTTAACGAACACCTGCAACTCAAAGCGTATGAGCCTTATTTATAACAACAAACCAGTGGGAACTAAAGGAAAACGGGGAATAAGTTTTCTCCTTTTGCCGCTTAGTCATTATTTAAATTTGTAAGTGCCGCATCCAGATGTGTTATTTGTAGCTGTGTACAATTCTGGATTACTCATTATTGGATTACTGGAACACTAACTTGCTGCCACTCCTAATAATCCTAAGAAATTGAGTAACTCTATAGGGTATGATGTGACTTGCTCAGTGTCCATAACATTGTCTATTGATACACATTCGCCAACATCCCCCAATACATCAAACATAATTTATTAGTTTATATGGTTAACTATCTCATTAGTCGGCGCCAAAATCGACCTTTCACACAGCCATTCGATTGCTAATTTTTATTTGAAGATCAAGATAGACATTTCCTCTCAGGCAAAATGTAAAATGTTTGACAGAAATCATCCAGCAGTTTTAAGGTTCCCGTTGACAATGTCGATCTCGTAGAAATATAGACATTACTTATTAAGCCCATGTCCTTCCTCAGGCGCTAGGCTATCTCTGAATAAAATTCAATTTAAATCGGATCAGTGGTCTTGGCGGGAGATGGTAACGAAACACGAACAGACAGAGTTAACTTTGGATTTGTAATATTAGTAAGGATGTCCATCTTCGGGTTCTAGACTATCTCTGTACCAAAATTCATATAAATCGGTTCAATAGTTTGGGCGGTAAATATAAACAAAGAAAAACTGACAGACAGAGTTAATTTTGGATTTATAATGTTACTAAAATCTTCCATTCCCGTGGTAATATGTGGGCCGTTTCCGGAGGATGACTTAAAGCTTATATTACTCGGGAATAGTGTTGTATTGTAACGGTGGACATTTTTGAAATGTGTGCTGTATTTTCCAAGTTCCCGTTCGAATGGGAATACAGGTATAAAACATATTGCATAGCATATATGTCCAATGTTCATCCTCAGGTTCTAGACTGTCTCTGTATCAAAATTCATATAAACAGGTTCAATAGTTTGGGCGGTTAATGGTAACAAAGAGAAATAGACAGTCAGATTTAACTTCGGACTTATAATATTAGTAAAGACTCCCGTTCCCGTGGAAACATGGTGACCGTTCCCGTAAGGAATACGGGGATGAGTAAAGGATTATGTTACTCGGGGATTATGGAGCATTCCAACGGTGGAAGAATTTTCGAGATCGGTGCTGCAGTGTCAAAGTTCCCGTATACGTTCATGCTCCCGTAGGAATATAGGGAAAAAATATATAGCCTATGTCCTTCCTCAGGTTCTGAACAATCTTTGTTCAAAAATTATTATTTTTAATCTGTAGTTTAAGCGGGAGATGGTGACATAGAAAGTTGAACAGACAGAGCTACTTTTGCATTTATGATAATAGTGAGGGCCGGTTCCCGTGGGAATATTCCAATGAAATAAAGCCTATGTCCGTCCTTATGTTCAAAACAATCTTTGTACAAAATTTGATTTAAATCGGTTTATTAGTTTGGGCGGGGGATGGTAACATAGAACGACGGACAGACAGAGCTTCTTTCACACTTATTATATTAGTAAGGACACCCGTTCCCGTAGGAATATGTGGATGAATTATAGTTTATGTTACTCTGGGATAGTGAAGCATTCTATCGGTGGAAAAATTTTTAAAATCGGTGTTGTAGTTTCAAAGTTCCCGTATACGTTCCTGTTCCCGTGGGAATATAGGGATAAAATATATAAACTGTGTCCTTCTTCAGGTTCTAGACTATCTTTGTACAAAATTTCATTTAAATCAGTTCAGTAGTCTGAGCAGGAGACGGTAACATAGAAAGCCGGGCAGACAGAGTGACTTTCACATTTATAATATTACTAGTTAATTAATAGAATCAGAAAGAGAACTTTGAACTGTACTGAAAACTTATGTTTATTCCATCAGTTTCAGTTTAAGTTAAGTTTCTGTTTAACGCTTAATGCATCTAGACATCAGTTTAACTGAAAACTTAACTGATACCTCAACTGAAACTGAAATGATCGTTTAAAAGAGCCTTTATATGATCAGTTTTCAGTTCAGTTTTCAACTAAAAAAAGTGAGTGCATTTAGAAATTGATAGGATTCCCATAAGTTGTCAGTTCAGTTATTAATTAGACTGACGTTCGACTGCTCACAAGTAAAATGAAAGCTCAACTAAACACCAGACTGACGTCTAAATGCACTGTCTTTTTAATTGAACTGACAACTCAACTGGCAACTGATCGCCTAAAGACCCTTTTAGACGATCAATTCAGTTTCAGTTTCAGTTGAGGTATCAGCTAAGCTTTCAGCTAAACTTACATATATGTTTAAATACCAAAAAACTGAAACGTTTAACTGAAACTTAAATGAAACTGAAACTGATGGAATTCTCATAAGTTGTCAGTTCAGTTATCGCAGTTAAACTGACTATCGGCTGCTCACAAGCAAAAGAAAGCTCAACTAAGCACCGCACTGAAATTTAAATACAGGGTCCTTTTCAACTGAAATGACAACTGAACTGATAGCTCAACTGACAACTGATCATCTAAAGACTTTAAAGGAGCCTTTATTTGAATTTCAACAGATTCATTTCAATTCTTCTTCAGTTTCTGCTTTTATACATCAGTTTAACAGAAAACTTAACTGATAGTGCAACTGAAACTGAAATGATCGTCTAACCTAAAAGATGTTAATAAAGTTAAGTCAGATCACAAATGCTAAGGATTTTTGGTTGGTTTAAGAATTTGGAAAGCCGCAATCCAAGTTTGTTCAACTGTAACAAACCGAGCGATGTGAGTACGGTTTATTAGGAAAACTAGCTACGTCAATCGAATTAAGTAAGTTAAGTTAAGTAGTTTCCAAGTGTCCATTCTAGTGGGATAATAGGGATGAAATATAGTTTATGTTTCTCAGGAGCAGTTAAGCATTCTAACGATGACATAGATTTTGGAATCGGCCCAGTACTGTAAAAGTGAAATACGCTTTGAAATCGGTAGTAGGTGTTTTTTTTTTAATCCCGTTCCCGTTCCTGTGGGAAAATGGCGATGAAATATTGTTTAGATTGCTCAGGGACAATGAACCATTCTAACAGTGAAAGAATTTTTGTATAGTAGGTACTTTCCAGTTTCTTGGTTATTTCGCCATTACCGTTTCCGTTCCCGAAAGAATATGGCAAGGAAATATAGTCTTTAATACTCAGGAGCAATGAATCATTCAAACATTTTCGAGAATTGGTCCAATATTTTCTTAGTTCCCACTAATGTTGTTGTTCCCGTCCCGATGCTGAAGCTCGTGACACTTCTTGAGTACATCAAAGTGTCAGCATCTGCACCGCTCAACATGGTCACAGAGACCACCAAGTGGTTTTACAATACCCTCATTTGGTCTGAGCCAAAATTAAAATTTTCTTCGAGTCCTTATTACTTTACTCATTTCTTCTTGATTACATAATAACCAAAGAACTTCGACTTCATTTCGAACCCTATATCCCAAATTCAATGTGCGGTCATTTCATATAAAAAAATAGTTTGGATTATTGTAAAAGTAACACTTTTAACTAAAAAAAGTTTAAATCTTTATTCTTACCTAGTGAAAATTAAAAGAGTTCAAAAACAAACAATCCAATAATCTTACTATTTATTATTTCATTAGCTGAGCCGCCTGGCGTTGCTCGGGCCTGTAGTTTTAAAGCACCCGTGCTCATTCCTCTTTCTGTTGCCGTGGGATTATAGGGATGAAATCTACTCTAAGGGGCCAGTTATAGCGATCAGGAAAACGAATTTGGAAAAATTTTTAAATGGAATAATAACTATGTTTTCGTTGCAATAGAATAACAAATGTAATACCAAACGATGGCAAATCACTCAAAGAATTTTATGTGCCCAAAAAAGATATAATAGAACAATATTTTCTGTTTAATTTGTATTTTTCTATTTTCCTGTTCCAATTCCATCAGAAAAATAGAAAAATACAATTTTACGGCAAAGCATTTGTTCAATTGAACATTTTCTTGACAAAAAAAATTTTCTGGGCTGTTTACTATTGATTGGTATAACATTTGTTATTCAATTGTAACGAAAACATAGTTATTATTCCATTTGAAAATTTTTCCTGATTCGTTTTCCTGATCGCTATAACTGGCCCCTAAGCTACTGAGGGATTATGTGGCATCGCAATGCCGAAAGAATTTTTGAAATCTGTCCAGTAGTTTTTAGGTTTCCGTTCCCAGCCCCGTTCCTGTGGGAATCTTCCGTTAAGGTGGAAATATGTGAAATATAAGCCTAATTCACTGAGGGATAATATAACATCCTAGAACCTAGAGTTGACAGAATTTTTGAAAACGGCCAAGTTACTTTAAGGTTCCCGTCCTCGTTCCCGTTTCTGTTCCCGTGGGATTAAAGTGATGAAATGAAATCTAAATTACTAATTGAGGGGGATAATGTAGCAATCCTAAGGCAGTAAGTGGAAGGGTTATAGAAATCTGTCAAGTAGTTTCTAAGTTTCCTTTCCCAAACCCGTTCCGCGAAATTTTTTATAATCCCGTTCCTGTAAAAATATGTGGAACAAACCATGACAGGAACCATTTACAAATCATTTTGACTGAAGGATAATGCCATGAAAGAATTTTTGAAATCGGTCAAGCAAGGATAAGCTTTCGGTTCTCGTTCCTGTTTCTGTTCCCGTGGCTAGGTTGCTCATGGAGGGGGATAATGTAGCACTCCTAGTGCCGAAAGAATTTTAGGAATCTGTTTAGTAGTTGCTAAGTTTCCGATTCCAACCCCGTTCCTGTAGGAATATGGGGATCAAACCTTGACGGTGACCATTTATAAGTCATTGTCACTGAGGGATAATGTAACATCCTAGAGTTGAAAGATTTTTCTGTTATCGTGGGATTATAGGGATGAAATATAGTCTAAATTACTAATGGAGGGGGATAATGTAGCAATCCTAATGCAGGAAATGTTATAGAAATCTGTCCAGTAGTTTCTAAGTTTCCATTCCCAAACCCATTCCTGTCGGAATATGGGGATCAACCCTTGACAGGAATCATTCATAATAGACCAGGGTCGATAATTTTTAAAATGGTCAAAAAAGAAAAAAAATCATAGTAGAATGAAACCTTTTAAAAAAGGTAGAGAATAAACCAAAAAAAAAGGAAAAATAAATTACGGGCGATGTGAGGTCGGGAAGGGGGCAAGGGGGCGTATTTAAGGGCAAAAAACGGTTAATATCGATTTCCGGTAAAACTGTAAGTCTTAGGAAAAAAAATTAAATGGCAAAGTTGTAGGTATTAAAAAGATCTACAACTTTTGTAAAGACACTTTTTTCACATAACCTCAAAATGTATGTGAAAAATTCGAATGACTGAGTTTTTGGTTTTTTATTTTTATCTTTTGTAAAAAAACTTATTTTTTCACGAAATTTGGTGAAAACATACCTTTGTATATTCCAAACATACAGTAATTTTTTTGATTTTAAATATTTATTTTTTCACCTTATTTTGACAAAATTTCGAAATATCACCTTAATTTTCAATCGAAAAATCTCACGTCAAAATATCTGCTTTTTAAAAAAAATTGGTGTGTTTCTTGTTCGTTGAAATCTTTACTTTCAGATAGTTAAAAAAAAAATTTACATTACTATGGTAAATGTTCTCAGAAAATGCAAATAATGAAAATAACCCAAATCCGAATTTTTTATTTTTATTTTTAAAAAATTCAAAATTGACACTTTTATCTTTTTAGAAACCTGTCTTGTAGTTTCTAAGTTTTCGTTCCCAAACCCGTTCCTGTGGGAATATCAATTTTTAAATATTTTTGTCATAAGAACCTTTTCCTGACAATAACAAAAACAACAAAAAAAGAATTGGCCAAATTGGTCCAGGCGTTGTTGAGTTATGCGCTTACCAACACATTTTGCGATTCATTTTTATATATAAGAAGAAGAAGATTCTGAAAGAAGCTTCAGAAATGGACTGCCCTTCATAAACGCGACAGTCTTATGAACGACCAAAATCAACCCCGATGTCTTTAAACGAATTAGGTTTGTTATTTTCCCTGCCAAATAATTACGGCTCCTATGTATTGTTCTCTGTGTATACAGAAAGTACCATTAACTCTGCAGAACATTCCATTACAAACGAAGAAAATCGAACGGTAGCTACCAAAGTCGCATATTTATCCGAAATTAACGTAAAAATCTTTTAAGATAAACAACCTTGTTTGTAAGCAACAGAAATTCTTTGACATAAGCAATATTTCACACCTTAATGTGAGTACTTTTCCCAAAAGTCGCCCGATCCTTTATCCAAAAAAAAAGAAAGAAAAAAAATTGTCATGAGCCCCACTATGTCCTGGTTCTTCCATTCACTCTGACTTTCTGGTCGTACTGAAGTAGTGTTGTTGGTTGATCGACTTGTGTTCATTTCTCTGCTTCTTGTTAACTTCTTTTTATATATTTGCATCGTTATAAGATCACTACACGCTATCAATATCATTGCCAGTGGCTATAATCTCATGCAGTGCGATGCAATGAATTACATTAACCCAAACCCGGTGATGATACCGGCAATGCATCAACTTGTGAGCAAAAATTCGCTGCGCTTTTCACATTGTAGTATGTATAGGAAGTGGTTCGTGTTGGCTTTTGCCATAATGCACCCCTTTCACCCCCCCCTTTGGTGGTTGTATACCTACCTGGTGTTTGTCTTGCGGTTTGGTTATCTCTCGCATATCGTTATTCTTCAGCTTCATCGAATCATCGACAATTCTTGTGCGCATTTCTTGTGCCAACAGGTAAAAAGATACAAAACACGTCAACGAGAGACCAAAATGTGTATATACCCAATTCAAACAAATGCGCCGCACTTCCCAGATCCAATTTGAATGGTATTTTCTCTGGCCGAGCTGTGCTTCGACGAGCGACGACCGACGAGCGACGACAAGCTTTAATATAAAATGGTATTGGATCTATTTTACACCGCACTTCCTCCAGACAGAGCATGGCGCACAACACATCGATCATATTGTTTGACAGAAAAATTATGAACACTCAGTGCGCACTCGTCGGATCGGAACTAGCAATGTGTCTGTCCGTCCGTTCGTCTGTGCGTCTTCCCCAACGTACCGTCGCGTCGTCGCCTCGTATACCAACAAGAGAACCCCATAGTTGCGCGAGCGCTGAGGCATTATGTTCGGATCAACGCGATATGGAAATTACATCGACGAATCGCTTGGATTCGTTACCGATGGCGCATTTTATTGAGTGTGAACATTTGATTTCAATTTAATGTAGAGACGGCGTCAAAAAAATTGGCACTGGCATCATCGCTTTGCCGCCATTTCCATGCTAAACTTAGGTCTGGTTTCAGTTGTTAGATGTTGTAAAAGCGAGTGGCTGTGTAGGCAATTTGTAGCAAGCCATAGACTCGATGTTGTGCCTGTTTGGTATACGTTTGTACAGTCGTAATTTGCACTTGTGTCAACTGTTGGTTTCAATAAGGAATTGCCTGAAATGGCAATTTGTAGCTCCAATTAGGAAGTGTGGATAGCATTTGTTTAAAGATCTGCGCATATTCAAAGTGAAAAACTTCAGTGGGCTTTGGGATTAAACATAAATTTCCATAAATCTAAACTAGTTCGAATAAAATATTTAAGCTGTGTACCCGCGCTGTGCGGTACATAATATTCGACACGCTTCCGAAGCTGAGAGTAAAAGTTGGTTTGGTTAAAACATGCTGATGGACTGCATTTTTTTTCTGTTTGCTCGTCCTGGAGAGGGGGGGTTTATATAAATTTGTGACTATTCAACTGCAGAAAAGGATTTCCAGTTAAATGATGTAGGGGTGTTTCTTTTGGAAAAGTGAGTTCTTTAACTCAATTGTGTACTTGTGGATTGATGGTTAGCATGTTTGCCTTTTACGCTGGAGGTTCGTGGTTCGAATACCAACAAAAGCCGACAAATTTTTTTTCAAGGGTACCGTCTATTGCGAGCATTTGGGGCCGTTAATCAGCAATGTCACGGCGAATATTTTCTTCTAAGGCGTCAATGGCCTCGAGCTTGCGTAGACCCCGATCTTGGAGGCAACTCAAACGCTTAAGACTCGACACAGACATTTGTCTGTAGGTGCGTTTTTCCACTTAAATTTGTACAGGAGAAGTCTGCACAGACTTGTAAAGTCTGAGCATCCAAAAGTCTGAAACATACATGAAAGTTTGTACTAAAGTCTGCACAAAAGTCAGTGCAAACAGAAGTCTGTATCGCCTTTTCGTTGGCGTACACTTTCTTTCTCGGACTTCGAAGACTGTATTAAAGTCTGCATAGACAAAAGTCTGTATCTTGTTAAACTAGCATAAAAAAGTGTTCACCAGCAATTTGGCTAGACTTCTTATTTGGACTGTCTCTGAATTCGAAAAAGTATCGGAGATATTTGTCTGACGTCGGACAGACTTTAGTGCAAGCTTTCGTATACAGACTTTCATGCACACTTCAGAGTTTTGGATGATCAGATTATTCAAGTCTCCACAAACTTCTCCCTTGCCAATTTTCATGGGAAGCCTGAAGCCTGCACAAAGGTTTGTTTCGTATGAAGGTAGCATTAGAAGGTTTTTTGAAATAATGATTTATAAGAAAACTTAAATTATGAAATGGTACTTAGTTCTTTAATTTCGTTCAATTTGGTTTTCAAAATTGACTGTCTACTCTACAAGGTGCTT
The DNA here is from genome assembly GCA_914767635.1 of Melanostoma mellinum. NCBI lineage: Eukaryota > Metazoa > Arthropoda > Insecta > Diptera > Syrphidae > Melanostoma > Melanostoma mellinum. The sequence goes on from OU612058.1 coordinate 203,927,849, forward strand.
TATTCAGTCTGTATGAAAAATGTTTACTTGTGGTTTATTTATTTTGAGCATAACATGAGCTTTAGACTTGATTGATCGCAAAATTTTGTTAAGATTATTATCATACGATGGTACCTACTTTTAAAGGTTATATTTTCAAAATGTAAACTAAAGAATTCGAAATTCTAGGAGCAGCTCAATTTTCTTTAATATAGGAGCACCCCAAGGCTGTGTGTAAGGACCGATTGTATTCTTGATCTATACAAAACTCACTAGCTTTCCCGCTCAGTGTAGATGCAGATTTGTGATTTAGAGGCATTTTACTTTCATAAAAAAACAAAAAAAAAAAAAAATATGGTGGCGCAACAGAGCGAGGAGCCCCTGGGCCTAGCGCATTTCTCACAACCATGCCTTGTGAGGGAATGGAGGGGACCTACAATTTTTCACCGGTTTCGAACGGCTAATTGAGAATGCGCTTTTCATGGCAATGAATTTACTAACGGAGGACTTGCCAATTCCTCGCGAAAGGCGATACCCATGGAAAAACATTTTTGCATTTTGCCTCTGCTGGGATTCGAACCTCGAACCTCTGGGTTAGCAGGTGGACATGCTAACCATTACGCCACGGGTACCCCATAGACTTGGTAAATTGAAGGTTACGCTGGCTTAAGGTACTCTAAATTGGGATCTTTTGGTCCATGGACAGAGACAAAATCCATGTAACTGAGAGATATTGTAGCATCTAAATGTCTGAAGAATTTTTTAAATCTGTCCACCAGTTTTTAAGTTCCCGTTCCCGTGACAATATAGGAGTGAAATATATTCAATGTCTCTTGGAATTGTCGAAGCACTCCAACGGTAAAAGAGTAATTGAAATCGATGCAAGGTTTTCTAAGTTCCTGGTTATGTTGCCGCTCCCGTCCAGTTCCCGTGTTATAAATTTTATTAAAATCGGCTCAGTTGTTTTGGAGCATTTTCAATATAAACACTACCTTCAACAGAAGCTCTGGATAGGTTGGATCTAAAAAAAAAAAAAAAAATCTTGGCTTCTGTAGCGTCTTACATAGGCAAAAAAACCTTTATAACGCATTTGAGACTGAGGTTCTTAACACTCTCTATAATCCTAGCTTTAAAATTTTAATTGAAGCGATGACTGCTTCAGCGTAAAGTAAGTAAATTATTTCTTATATTTATGTAGGTCTTTTTATTGACTCATGGGTCAACTTTTCTTGCTGTTCGGAGTCACTTGAGAAAAATTTTCATTGGTCTTCAAGGAATTTTCAAAATATTCACAGTGTTTGTACCTCAACTCCTCACAGCTATTTTCTTTGGTAAATTCCATTCGAAGTTCAAATATCGCTTTTTTGGGAGTAGGAGAGGAGAGTTCTTAATGAACCTGGGTCTCAACCAACATCTTTATCAACAATTTCAATTTAGCGCGATTTCTTTTCTGATTTGCATTATAAGGCGGTTCAGGTCTTCTTCCCATTGATTTCAGCACTTTATTGTCTTGGGATTTTATTTGCAATGTGCTTTCCGTCAAACCAGAGTGTTGATATCGATCCGATCTACATGTTCCAGCTATCGTAGTCTCATTATGCGTACTCTTTTAAGTATGCCCATGTCGTGATACATCGTTCGTTCTAGTACCCTCTTCTCCACACATTGTCTACACATACAAGACCCAAGATCATTCGGAGTGTTTTAAAACCTAGGGTTTCCTCATCGGTTTTAGATAGGGATCAAGCATCAAGGTCTCATAAAGGGTTACCTTGTTTTTTCTGAATAGGTTTTTATTTCTCAGTAGTCTTTTCAACCTAAGGAAGCAGCAGTTGGCAAGAGTATAGTTCTTCGTTTGATCTTCTAGATAGATAAAATTCTTTACTACGTCGTAGTTACGCCTGTCTATTGTAACGTTTTGTTCGATTCGTTGATGTTCTCTAGTCCTTGATATATTTTCTATCTCGTCTCTGTAAATACTATCGTACGCGGCGTTGACAAAATGGCATTGAATATCGATATTTCATTCACGGGTTCATTACAAAATCTGCGGCAATGTGAAATTTGGTCGATTTCGAACTTCTCTGTCCTAAAATCACATAGGTGAGGATATATCAAATTTATTGACGTCAGGATTCAGACGTTCATAATTGCATTACACAAGATTTCAAATGCGACGTTGAGGAGGCTTATTCTTCTATTAATTTACGAAATTTTAGGGTTTCTTATGATCGGACATACAACACTAAGGCTCCATTCATCGTGCTTGCTTTCAACCGACCAAGTCAGTGCCTTGAAAAGCTAAGATTCAAGGCCATTTGCCGTTTTATTATATTCAAGGTAGGACGGCATTTTTGACCATAGTTCAAGTTGAATGGGGTGCTCTGCCGGCCTGTGGAAATTATGTCTTCATCGGATTCCATTTGGCAGTCTTCAGAGGTGGTCTTTCCAGATCCTCTGCTTCCCTATGGTCCTTATCATATTAGAAAATTCAAATTCAAAAATATTCGAATAAATCGAGACTACATTTCACACCTGTCATTTGACTAAATCCTAAAATCTATCCAGGGTTCCAAATGGTTAGTTTGAACTCACCAACCCTGATAATACAGTCAATAATAATCAGACAAACACTACTGCTGATTTCCCTACTTAATTCTTATTATTTTAATTCTTCGTTATCTTAGTGAGCATAATGATATCCTTGGGGTTCGAGTCAAACGTTACCCCTTCCCCTATATGTATTTGCATACCCCTAACTTGTGATGTGATAAAATTTGTTAGTTATTAGTCACATATGTAGGGTAAACTGGGGTACATTTGACGTTGGGGCACATTTTGACTTTGCTAGTTTTGGTGTGAACGCAGTCTTTAAGAAAAAAAGTTGGGATTGTGAACGAAGGCGTATTTAATGGAAAGAAACGTAAAAACCTTTGACAGTTTTGCTTCACCTCTTTTCAAAACACTACGTGTTTTTGTGCTTTTAAGAAATTTGATGTAATTTTTGACCACCAGTACCTAAGTTAGCATTTTGTGAACTTATTGAAAGAATTTTTTTTTTATTGTGAAATAGTTATTATTATAGCACTATTCCTTTTAAGTATATAATTTCTTTGACTTTGAGAAATCAAATAAACTTCTCGATGTCATCAAAAATATTTATTTGACGTCGACATTGCCAAATTATATATGTATTTTATAAGTTATTTAAAAAATGTTCCTTTATATTATTTCTACAAGTTAGTGACGAAGCGTCACAATTTCTTTTCCCTACGTAATCTCAAAACGCCGCACCAAAACAGTGCAGTGGAAAAGTCAATGAACAGAGGTGGTTTATTCACCATAAAATAAAGGCAAATAAGAATTTACCCAATACTTTTTCTCCTGCCCCGCAAAAGATATTCTTTTCTTTTTTTGGACTTTGATAGAGAGAGCGTGTGAATTCTCCTTGCTGTTTAGTCTTCGTAAAAGCGGATCTAGTCGTTGCGGCTTTTGGAGCCGGGCGCTTGGATTCTCTTTATCGGTAGACATTGTCCGTCTGTGAAGAAAATATTTCATCACCGTAAGCAACCGCAGGCGCTTCCTTCGCAGTCCGACGCCGCCGAAAAAATTGTTCTGCCTCCTACGCAACGCAGACCCTTGCTACGAAATCCGCTGTTGTCGATAGAGCGCACTGCCTAACGCAGAGCCACATAGGAGTTGGATCGCCGAAGCCCAAGTCTTACGAAGCTTCCTTGGGTAGACCCTGAACACCCTGAGTTATACCCCAGCCTTGCCAAAGAAGCATCACATACATCACCATACATCTGTGACTGTGAAGCTGTGACGTGATAAAAAATTATCCACATCATCACAGCGAATTCGATTCTCACCCTGTGAAAAAATGAAAACAAACGTCACAAATTCTTCATGTGATAAATTATTTATCACAAAAGAATTTGTCAGTGAAGTTTAAATTTGAAAATTTGAAGACTGAAATGAAATAATTTTAAACACTTCACAGCATCACAGTTACAGAATCGACCTCCAGGGTGCAACTTAATGGACTGATAGTTTTTATGTTCGCGAACAAAGTTATCTATGTTTTTTTTTTTCTTTTTATTACGAATGAAAATGAATTCCTTAATGTATATTTTCTCATATCTTTAATAAATTGTTTAATAAAAAGTGACTTTTCTTTACATTCAAACACCAAAAAGACGACATCTGGTGATACTTAAATGTCCCCCTTGCAAAGTCAAAGGAGTCCCGTGTTCGGGGCACTTTTGACAAAATGACTTTTCTTACAAAAACATTTTAAAAAATTATAAAAATCTTAGAAAAGGAAAATGGGCAAGCCAGTCGTAGCCCAAATATTCATTGTATCAAACACAAAAAAATTACATAAATCCATCAATAGTTTTCAAAAAATACAGACCCTTTAAAGTTGAGTGTCAAATGTGCCCCAGTTTCCCCTATGCTCCACCGAAAAACCATTTGGCTTGTTTGCTTAAAATATGTATCAGCACCTGCTGGCAAAATTGTTTTCTTCTTTTTTAATATCGTGTTCTCCCCAAATCCAATTCAATTAGATGCACGATTTAATTTTAGACTGAATACCATTCTACACCATGATTTCCCTCTAGAGCCCTTTCTTTGAATAGTCAATAAATAATTAATCTTTATAAACGAGCTCAACTAAGCATTTACATAAAATGCTTTGAATTTAAGTTCTACAGATCGTTGGCCTTGGAGCTTTCAAGTCGCTCTTAACTTTGCACTGAATAAATATTTTATTAGCTAAGCAAAGAATTGTATTTGCCAAAAGCCATAGCCAGAGGAGTTAAATATTTTGGGCTCACTTTTGGTTTTAGTTTCTATCTGTTCAGGTTCAAATTAATGGCCATTACCGTTGTGTAAATTGAATGTGTCAGATTAAAATATGTAAATTTTCACAAAACACCATCATTCTGCCAAATGTTCAATGAACTCTAAATGCCATTTTGAATGTTATTTTAATTCCCAAGTTGATCTAGATAAAAAAAATTTGTGTGCTTGTCGGATTGTTATCAAGTTCAACTGGCAATCCAATAACGGATATGTAAACAGCTAACAAAAAGTGAAATGCAGTACGAGCAGACCAAATTTCGCCATTCCTTATAAACTGACAGACGTGTAAATTACAAATTAGCAATTTCCAAATATGCACTTGCGGTGCCAATTTTTACTAAGATTTTCTTATCTTCTATTGGACAGTAACCAACATTGGTAATCAGAGAAAGAACCATAAAAATATATGTAAGACGTGCAACTATTTACTTGGAATTTGTTCAATTGAAAATCAAACCATTGCTTCTGTCTCCGACTTCAATGTTACTTTTTTTTCTGTCTGGAATAGAAAGACACTCCATCACAACGAAGACAATTTTGATCACGTATAGGCATACTCTTTTGAAATTCTTGAAGTTTATTGAATTTTGGATTTTCACCTCAGCCAGGCCCATTGCAGAAGTCTCATCACAATTGACCTATTTCGAAAACACTCAATCTGACAGCTGTCACTTCATAACTTGTAACGAATTCTTGTGATTTCTGATTTGAAGTTTAGGCACGGATCGAATAATTCATCTCATATCGCTATGATCGATCATCATCGGTAGCATTCCAAGTCTCACTTCATCCAACACACCCACCGCAACTGCAAGAAGCAGAAACCTTACGTAATTGTAATCCACTTTATCATCCGTATACCAACTACCTCATCAGAGTAATTAATCCGCATTTTTTTGCTTATCCTGACGATCGATTTTGCAGTAGCTACTTCTTTCTACATAGATCGAATTTCACCGCGATCTGGTTGTACCGATGCAGAACGCGACCTCCAACTATGGAACCCCCTTCTCCAGGCAAACTGCGAATTCTTGTTAATACCACTCATTCACGGTTCAATACTGCATTTGGAGGTGAGTTGCAAATCATTCTTGCATCTATCTATCAGTGTACAGCTTTTTGATATCAATTAGAGTTTATATGCATGAAACAGCAAAACACCGCTGGGCATGTTCTCAAGCAAAACAGAGACACCAGAAGAGGCAAGAGGGCTTATTGAACAGCATTTTCAGCGATGCGAATTTAATCACGAATTCATTAAAGCACGAAATAATGAAAACAAAGTTTAATGTACATTGGGTATCTATAAGAAATGTAACGTGAGATACGCATACAAACGCGTTGAGAAAAACAAAATACAAAAAAAGTTATGTGATATGATGACGACCGAGCGAGCAGACCCAGTTCGTGTGACAAATTGCGAGCATTTATGATCATATTTTAATAAAAGAAGACGAAAATGTGCTTCAAAGAAGCAGAGGTGTACGTTTTATTCTCACGTTTTGCTTTCGTGCTTACACCTACTTAGATCGGTTGACAAGAAAGTCCATATGTAATTTCGTCGGCGATTTTCATTTTGGGCGAGATCTTTCCAATTTTGAATTCTAAGGTTGTTCAGATCCTCTTCCACTTAAGCCACTCAAGGCGAACTTCCGAGACTTTCCCGTTGTGTGCTTTCGTCGACCCGGACTGTTGATATCCATTCGCGTTGATGTCCATCCACATGCAAAAACACACCGGAATAGTAAAATTTAAGAAGACCAAAATATTCAAATGATTAATTTTTTCAGAAACAGAAACTGTTGATATCCATTCGCTCTATATGTCCCAGCCATCGCAGTCTTACAATGCGTATTCTGCTAAACATGCTCAAGTTGCATCTCTAAAACCAGTATTTTTGTTTCCAAACAACCAAGGGTATTCTTTATTCACTTTAGATAAGGGTCATGCTTTCCAGGACTGAGATGCTCAAGACCTTATAAAGATTTAAACCTGGTTTTTCAAACGCCTTTTAGCACAAACTAGTACGGATTGGCCATTAGTGATTCTCAGAGATCAACTTGTTACGGTAATATTTCACCGCAACAAAGATCTTCCCTTAAAAACTGATTTATGTTTTTATCCCTTTCTTTTGGTCCCGAAACCCTCCCCATCATTTCTTCGACCCACTATTTTTTCCGTTGTTTGTTCTTAGCAATGTAAAAGGAACATTGCTTTGAACAAATAACAAAAGCAGGTACACCTTATCAGCGGATGAGCTGAATGGTTTGTTGAGCCAAGACACAAACCTGGTATATGGCTAGAGCAAATTGCCATATTTTCAAAACACAAAACGAGATACACACATGTACACAAACATCACATATAATAGAAGACACCATGTTCACAATATACATCATCATCTAAAACACAACATCACACAATATACAGCATGTACACAATACACAACATCACACATTGTTATATAAATAGTCATCATAAACATAACACATTTTTACATGATATAATCAAGGCTTAAGCCCACCCTAAATATTTAATAGTGTCAAAGGTTGGAACGTTGATAGTTTTCCCTTCTCTCCCCCAAATCTGCAAAAGGGTCCACCGGCGTAAGTTAGGGTTCGCGATTAAGAAAGATTTCTTCCGGCTATGATTCTTCTCGTAAAATTGTTAATTAAAAATAGAGTATTTTGGAAACTGTGCCTTCCTCGATTCACTATTAGCGCGATTTAGAGTAACTGGGAGAATGCCCAGATGAAACTTGGTTTTTGTTTCAATAACTTTCAATTTTCTCGAAAGGTTTTGACATTGGGTAATTGGGGTCTGGACTCACCCATGAGATCGTCAAGTTTTGGACGACACCAACAACTTGTCGAACTCGCTGAATTGAGAGAGTGAGTACGAGCACTTTCGTTGGGTATTCGACAGCGATGGCATAACCCCATTGGTGGTTGATGTCGTGGAACTGAATCCCACGAAACGTGATTGGTTGAGAGATGGAATTTGTGTGTGTATGAGTGCGGTGTTGGGTCCAGACAGGGAGCTAGACTTGAAGTGGGAGACACTTCTTGGTTAGCTAGCAAGCTGAAAAGTAGTTTTGGAAATCAGAGAAATTTTGAGAGTTCTAAGCAAAAATCAAGTTTTAGTTTTGTGCGAAGGAAAGAAAATTGTGGTAGAGAAAAGCAAATAAAATAGTGAGGCGAGGAAAGCGGAGAAGAACAGGATTCAAGGATTAAAAACAGAGCAGGAAAATAGACGTCAGCAGGACGTATTTCGAGAGGAAGAAAATTAGAGGAGAATAGCCGGCGGACATCTTGTCCAAAAAGAAAAGATAAGTAGAGTGATTTCTAGTGTCGTAGTTTTTGTGATCTGTGAGTTATACAATCATAACCGTGTGGCCCCTTTCCTTTTTATATTTAACCTGAAAAATATCTGATTTAGAACCCCCTTAAATCTTTCTCATCTTGAGAATTTTCGGGAAGTTATTATTAACGTTCCAATCTTCGTCATTTGCCCTTTTGCAAAGTCACCTAGCGGTCCTTTAGACCCCTTTTATATAATTCAGCTTGTATAACGTCATCTATTTACTTTTTTTTAACATCCATTTTATAATATTCACTTGTTTGAAAAGATTTGGGTTTTTCATCCACGTTATCTACGGTTTTCCCAACAAACATATAATAAATCATTACGTTCTTATTCAAACCAATCGTGTTGTATACCTTTTCATTTATCGTTCTTTTTCCTTTGGTCGCTTTTCCACTTTTTCCTTTTCAGCAAAAGGTTTGAAAATTCCTTTTACAAAAAAAATTTTCTGGCGCCCACCCTTATTCTTTCTTTTCATATATCAACACTGAACTTTATTAATACTTACCTATTTAATATCAAACCCTTTTTCTCTGAATAATTAATCTAACCTACCTTAATAAAAACTTCACACCAATATCGAACATACCCAACACCCAGCTGAGTAGCCGTGGCTGACAGCATCTTTACATGCTGTGTGTGTTGCATTTTTTTCCCTTTGCTTTAACCCTTCATTGTCATTCAGCTATTTACTTATTATTCTCTCGCCATTATTCAACCGGTGCACTTCGTGCAAATTTTTCATAATAAATTTTATTATTCTATTCGCGGTTTTTCAGTTCGTCAAAATCATCCTAAATTTAGTTTCCTTTTGCTATCAATATAATTGAAAATTTATAACCCTCCTTGGAAGTGATTTATAGAGGAAAAAAAAGAGTGCAACAATTTGGCACCCAACGTGCGGGGCTGTGTGAAGTTTATTTGGAAAATTCCTGTGGTTATTTTTTTTGTGTGTCGTTCCGAAAGTGTACTTTGTTTTTACTTTCTGTGAACTTTTTACTGGTTTTATTTTTCTCTTCCCAACCTAGGTTATATTGTGCAAAAATAAGTGCTGTTTTTAAGGAAGAAAATCCATTTATCGTCCTCAACCGTGTGTGGAAAAATTTCATCGTTTGGATCGGAAAGCCCAATATAAGTATACAAAACGTATACTCCCAAGTAAATTATTCTTTTGATTTATTTTTTTTACTTTTTCGTGCATATACATATTTTGGATTTATTTTACATATTTTTAACTATAATTTCCCGTGAATTTGAGTGCATTTGTCTATATATTCATACATTTTACATACTTATTAGATTACATATTGTATTAGTTCGTATCAGCATCGGTACTTTAGTTTTTGATATACACACATTACATACATATTGTACACAAATTGCGTAGCCGGCTTTTGGTCTCGTTTTGTGTACAGTTTACATTTTGCATATTACTTTTTTTGCAGTGAGTGATTAGGGTCGCGTACACGGCGTACGAAATCGATTAATTTGTTTGTTCGATAATTTTTTTTTTTTTTTTTTCGATATTTTTTTTTGATCTCGATATTTTTTTTGATTTCGATATTTTGTTTCGAGTTTTATTTCTAATTTGAGTTTGAATTTGAAATTCCAATTGTGTTGTTGAGTTTTATTTTTGGTTCGAATTTGTTTTAAATTTTGTTGATTTGGAATTTCGATTGTGTTGAGTTCAATTTGTTTTTTTTAATTGAGAAGTTTTATTGGTTTTTGGTTGTTTTTGAATTGTTGAATTGATTTCGATATTTTGGTCAGGTTTGAATTGACTTTGTTTGTGGTAAGGAATTTTGACTTTTTTTTGTGCGGTTTCAATTTTTTTTTTTTAGTTGGAAAGCTTAAAGCAATTTTGTTTGGTTGTGTTGATAAAGTTAAATTGAAATTTTTGTTGATTGAGTTAGGTTTTGAAAATTTACATTGTGGTTTTGCGGATTTTGAATAATTTCAAAATTGAAGTGAATTTCTTTTTGGGATATTTTGTTTTTGTGAAAGATTTTTTTTAGGACGTGTTTTTTTTCAGTTGTGTTTTAAATAAAGTTTTGAATAGGTTACAGTTTATTTAATAGAGTTTTGGAAAGTTTTTGCACCGTTTTTAATAAACTTTTGAAAAGTTTTTTTATTGTTCCTGATAAATTTTGAGAAGTTTTTGTGTGAGATTATGGATATATATAGGTTAGCACAGGATGAGCTCGCCTACGAGATGGAATGTAGGGGCTTAGATGTAGGGACTGTTGAGGAAATGAGGAAATCATTGAGAGGTGCTAGGATGCTAGAAAGAAGAGGGTCTTTAGGTGCTCCTACCAAATATCCGTTTAGTTTTGTTGAAGATTGTAAGGCAATAGAGAGCAAGTTAGTAGAAATAGGGAAGCTATTGGAAAATCCGCCTAAATCGCGGAAATCAAAAGAGTATCTGAAAGTTTTAGCTAAAGTTGAATGGGGAATAGGTAGATTGGATAGGTCTCAACCAGAAGATGAGAGCGATGATAAGCGCAAACTAGTCTTGAGGAACAAGCTAGTTATGGCTTTAGCCGATTTAGAGGAGATAGAGGACTTGCAGGAAGAGGAGGCTCAGCTATCAACCGATAGACTGAACGCTTCAGCGGCAGGACCAGCACCAGCCTCAACAGCAGCATCAGCAGGAACATCAACATCATCAACAACACCAGCAGAAACGGAAGCATCAACATCATCAGCAGCAGCAGGACTTGTAGTAGTTTCAAACCAAGTCCCATCGAGAAGTTTAGGGGAATCTGGGGATAGGAATTTTGAAGAAAACGTTAGGAATAGTACTGGTAGTAGGGAACACAGTTATAGTGATAGGGTAGATAGTTTTGGTGAAGATAGGATTTTTGTAAACGCGAATAGGTTTGAAAAGATTTCAAAATGGGACGTGAAATTTAATGGAGAACGCTGTGGTTCTTCATTGAATGCGTTCCTGGAGAGGGTAGAGGAGATTAGGCTAGCTAGAGGAGTTTCAGAGGCTCAGCTGTTTCGGTCAGCTGTAGACTTATTTGTAGGTAGGGCTTTGTTGTGGTTTAGGGCTGTTAGGGTTTCACTCAATTCGTGGCAAGAACTTGTTAGCGAGTTAAAACTAGAGTTCCTCCCACCTAATTATGATGATTTGCTATTAGACGAGATTAGGCGTCGCACGCAAGGCCGCGATGAATCAATCGGGGTCTACGTTGCGATAATGCAAAACATGTTCAGAAGGCTTTCTGAACCCATCTCAGAGGGGCGAATGCTGTCTATGGTTCAAAAGAACCTGACACCATTCTACCAGACGCAGCTCGGATTGGCTAATCCGACTTGCGTTTCTGAGCTGGTTAGATTAGGGCGCAATCTTGAGATGGTTAGGGCGAACGTGGAATCTTACGTTCCACCCCCTAACAATCGAAGTAGGAACCTACTTGAGCCGGATCTGGCTTACGTAGGAGTTGAAACCCCAAGAGTCGCGGTTGTTGAGGAGAGCAACCAGACTCGCCAGGTCGTACGGAATTCGAATCAGAATTCGAATTCCAATCCATTTAGGTCGAATGGTAGAAGAGGTTCGGTTGTCGAGGACAACAACCAATCTCGTCCAGCGGGACAAAATTCGGATAGGTCGTTGGTTAGGAGAATTTCAGCTGTAGAGAGTAGGCAACCCATCAATACGAATTCGAATCAGAATTCAAATTCTACCTCGTCGTCTGTGGTCAGGTGTTACAATTGCAATGGGTTGGGCCATTTTGCAAATAGGTGTTCTGCCCCTAGGAGTTGTTTTGGATGCGGAAAGCAGGGGGTTACGCGAAGTAACTGTTCTACCTGCTCGGGAAACGTGAGACGCACTCTCGGGTCAGTAGGACGAGAGCGCCGTTGAAATCTGTGAGGTCGCCTACTGGGGACCAGTCGGGGAATTTTGAATTAGGTTTTACACTAGAGGAGAACGGTAGGGATAGAAGGCCATATTTAGGAGTTAGTGTTTATGGAGTTCAAATGTTAGGACTTTTAGACTCAGGCGCTTCACGCACAATAGTTTGTAGGGAAGGATGGAGAATTTTGAAAAGTTTAGGTGTTAGATTAGGGAAAAACAAAACTGAAAGAGTTACATTAGCGGATGGAAAGGGTATAGAGGTAGAGGGTATAGTGTCACTCCCTATTAACATCAAGGGAAAAGTAATCTTAATAGATTGCTTAGTTATTCCTAACATTCCTCAGTTCTTGATTTTAGGGGCAGATTTTTGGGCTCTTTCGGGCATAGTCCCGGATTTGAAATCAGGGGAATGGGATTTTTCCAGCCAATGTGATGTAGCTTCAGTCTCGGAAGCAACACACTTAGCTGATTTAGGAGAGACACAGAACCAGGAGTTAGGGAAATTTTTGGATAGGGTATTTAGTGAGATGCCAGAGGGATTAGGGTGTACCCAATTAGTGGAACACAGAATTAGGACAGATTCAGAACCTATTAAGCAGAGGTATTATCCTGTTTCACCAGCCATCCAAAAATTTATTGATAAAGAATTGGAAGATATGTTGAGAGACGGGGTGATTGAAAAATCAGACAGCCCTTGGGCGTCCCCCATTGTGATGGTGAAGAAAAAGGATGATACCTATAGGTTTTGCGTAGATTATAGGAAACTCAATGGAGTTACAGCTAGGGATGCTTACCCCCTCCCATATATCTCAGCCATTTTAGATAGATTAAACAACGCGAAATTTCTGTCTTCCATGGATATTAAGTCTGCTTATTGGCAGATTCCAATGGAAAAGGAGTCCAGGAAATTCACTGCGTTTACAGTTCCCGGGCGTGGACTATTTCATTTCTTGAGAATGCCGTTCGGGTTGCACAATGCACCCGCAACTTGGCAACGCTTTATAGATACAGTCCTTGGGCCTGAGTTAGAACCCTTCGTTTTTGTCTACCTCGATGATATCATCATCGTCACAGACACTTTCGAAAAACATATTGAGATTTTGGGAGAAGTTTTTAGTAGGCTTACTAAGGCAGGTTTGAAAGTAGGTAGGGACAAATGTCACTTTTGTAGGCCTTCGTTAAAATTTTTGGGCTATGTTGTAGATCGCAATGGTTTGCACATGGACCCTGAAAAAGTTGAGAGCATGTTAGGTATCCCACAACCCAAAAATGTTAAAGAAGTTAGGAGCTTTTTAGGAACGGTTTCCTGGTATAGGAGATTTATACCGAACTTCGCTAGTTTGGTAAAACCGTTGAACGAATTGTTACAAAAGAGTAGGAAATTTATATGGACTGAGGAATGTGAGGATAGTTTTCGTAGGGCAAAAGAGTGTTTGGTTGCGGCTCCTATCCTGACCTGCCCGGATTTTACGAAGCCATTCGTAGTTCAGACGGATGCTTCGGATTTTGGGGTTGGAGCTGTCCTTAGTCAGACTTCTGACGAAGGGGAAAAGGTGATCTGCTATCTGAGTAGATCCCTCAACCGATGTGAGAGGAACTATTCCACTACGGAAAAGGAGTGTTTGGCAGTGCTATGGGCCATAGAAAAACTGAGACCTTACTTGGAGGGAGTTAGGTTCACGGTTATTACAGACCACCATTCCTTGGTCTGGTTGAGCAAATTGAAAGATCCTGTTGGTAGACTGGCGCGGTGGGCGGTACGGCTACAACAGTTTGATTTTGAGATTATTCATAGGAAAGGCAAGGATCATGTGGTTCCAGATATGCTTTCGAGAAGCGTACCGGTCTTGTCCGGGATTTCGGAACATAACACAGATCCTTGGCTGAAGAAGATGATCGATCAGATCGAGAAGGACCCACTAGCGTTTCCATCATGGAGGTTCGAAAACGGAACACTTTTTAAACATGTTAGGGCAAAACATATTTTAGTTAGGGACAATAACGAATGGAAAATTGTAGTAGGTAGGAGTGATAGGAAAAATATTTTAGAAAATTGTCATGATCATCCGCTAGCAGGACATATGGGGGTTAGAAAGACTTTTGCTAGGGTAGAAGAAAATTATTATTGGCCGAAAATGAGATCAGATATAGCAAAATACGTTAGGAATTGTAAAGTATGTCAGAGTGTAAAACCCGTTCATGATAAACCGGCAGGTCTAATGACGGAGAGGAAAGGGGTATCCAATCCGTGGGAGATGATTTGTGTGGATCTCGTTGGTCCGTTACCTAAGTCTAGTAAAGGATATATGCATATCCTCACCGTTGTGGATTATTTCACAAAATTTCCCCTTCTATTTCCCCTTAGGTCTGCAACAGCGAAAGCTGTGTGTAAGGAGCTTGAAGACAACGTCTTTTTGCTATTTGGCGTTCCGAAGATAGTAGTCTGCGATAATGGTCCTCAATTTAAGAGTAGGGAGTTAAAATCTTTATGCGATGGTTATAGGTCGTCAATTAGGTTTACTGCGCACTACCACCCTCAGGCTAATCCGGCAGAACGGATTAACCAGATTTTGAAAACGACACTACGGGCTTATGTGTCGGACAACCACCGCGTTTGGGACTCTCAGTTGGCGAAAGTCGCGTGTAGTATCCGCACTTCCCAACATGAAGTCTTGGGATTATCACCTTATTATGCTGTATTCGGGAGGACGATGGTTACCTCCGGGTCAGGGCTCGCGAGCGCCACACCTCCCGACGAGTCTGTTACCAATACCACTAATGATACCGGGGAACAAAGGGACATGGGCGAAATAGAGAGTAGGTTTAGAAAGCTTAGGGAAGAAATAGGTAGAAAATTAGAAGCGGCTAGCAAGAAGTCCGCCAAAACTTACAATCTTCGAAGAAGGGACGTGAAGTACTTCCCGAACGAATTAGTTTGGAGACGAAACTTTACGTTGTCCGACGCCGCAAACTATTACGCCGCTAAGCTGGCCCCAAAGTATGTGGGGCCATTCAAAATCAAAAAAAGAGTTTCGCCATGGACTTATGTCCTAATGGACGAAAATGGTGCTGAAAAAGGTACATGGAATGTGAAAGACTTGAAACCGTACCACGATGAGCCTGATAATTCCCAGGATTAGTCGCGTAGCCGAGGATAGGCTCGCTAAGAGAAACTGAGAGCCGAAACGCTCTGTGATGTGCATACACTCTCGCCTAGAGCGATTGAGATATGGTTGTGTTGTCTTTTAGAGTTTCCTTGTGTTGGTGTTGTCTAACCTTATCTGATCCTTTTACTTCGGCTTTTCTTTCGTAAAGCCAATTTCAACTCTTGGTAGGTAAGGGGGGAGTTTGTTACGGTAATATTTCACCGCAACAAAGATCTTCCCTTAAAAACTGATTTATGTTTTTATCCCTTTCTTTTGGTCCCGAAACCCTCCCCATCATTTCTTCGACCCACTATTTTTTCCGTTGT
This sequence comes from Melanostoma mellinum, assembly GCA_914767635.1. NCBI lineage: Eukaryota > Metazoa > Arthropoda > Insecta > Diptera > Syrphidae > Melanostoma > Melanostoma mellinum. Next base: position 203,943,394 of record OU612058.1, read on the forward strand.
TTGTTCTTAGCAATGTAAAAGGAACATTGCTTTGAACAAATAACAAAAGCAGGTACACCTTATCAGCGGATGAGCTGAATGGTTTGTTGAGCCAAGACACAAACCTGGTATATGGCTAGAGCAAATTGCCATATTTTCAAAACACAAAACGAGATACACACATGTACACAAACATCACATATAATAGAAGACACCATGTTCACAATATACATCATCATCTAAAACACAACATCACACAATATACAGCATGTACACAATACACAACATCACACATTGTTATATAAATAGTCATCATAAACATAACACATTTTTACATGATATAATCAAGGCTTAAGCCCACCCTAAATATTTAATAGTGTCAAAGGTTGGAACGTTGATAGTTTTCCCTTCTCTCCCCCAAATCTGCAAAAGGGTCCACCGGCGTAAGTTAGGGTTCGCGATTAAGAAAGATTTCTTCCGGCTATGATTCTTCTCGTAAAATTGTTAATTAAAAATAGAGTATTTTGGAAACTGTGCCTTCCTCGATTCACTATTAGCGCGATTTAGAGTAACTGGGAGAATGCCCAGATGAAACTTGGTTTTTGTTTCAATAACTTTCAATTTTCTCGAAAGGTTTTGACATTGGGTAATTGGGGTCTGGACTCACCCATGAGATCGTCAAGTTTTGGACGACACCAACAACTTGTCGAACTCGCTGAATTGAGAGAGTGAGTACGAGCACTTTCGTTGGGTATTCGACAGCGATGGCATAACCCCATTGGTGGTTGATGTCGTGGAACTGAATCCCACGAAACGTGATTGGTTGAGAGATGGAATTTGTGTGTGTATGAGTGCGGTGTTGGGTCCAGACAGGGAGCTAGACTTGAAGTGGGAGACACTTCTTGGTTAGCTAGCAAGCTGAAAAGTAGTTTTGGAAATCAGAGAAATTTTGAGAGTTCTAAGCAAAAATCAAGTTTTAGTTTTGTGCGAAGGAAAGAAAATTGTGGTAGAGAAAAGCAAATAAAATAGTGAGGCGAGGAAAGCGGAGAAGAACAGGATTCAAGGATTAAAAACAGAGCAGGAAAATAGACGTCAGCAGGACGTATTTCGAGAGGAAGAAAATTAGAGGAGAATAGCCGGCGGACATCTTGTCCAAAAAGAAAAGATAAGTAGAGTGATTTCTAGTGTCGTAGTTTTTGTGATCTGTGAGTTATACAATCATAACCGTGTGGCCCCTTTCCTTTTTATATTTAACCTGAAAAATATCTGATTTAGAACCCCCTTAAATCTTTCTCATCTTGAGAATTTTCGGGAAGTTATTATTAACGTTCCAATCTTCGTCATTTGCCCTTTTGCAAAGTCACCTAGCGGTCCTTTAGACCCCTTTTATATAATTCAGCTTGTATAACGTCATCTATTTACTTTTTTTTAACATCCATTTTATAATATTCACTTGTTTGAAAAGATTTGGGTTTTTCATCCAAGTTATCTACGGTTTTCCCAACAAACATATAATAAATCATTACGTTCTTATTCAAACCAATCGTGTTGTATACCTTTTCATTTATCGTTCTTTTTCCTTTGGTCGCTTTTCCACTTTTTCCTTTTCAGCAAAAGGTTTGAAAATTCCTTTTACAAAAAAAATTTTCTGGCGCCCACCCTTATTCTTTCTTTTCATATATCAACACTGAACTTTATTAATACTTACCTATTTAATATCAAACCCTTTTTCTCTGAATAATTAATCTAACCTACCTTAATAAAAACTTCACACCAATATCGAACATACCCAACACCCAGCTGAGTAGCCGTGGCTGACAGCATCTTTACATGCTGTGTGTGTTGCATTTTTTTCCCTTTGCTTTAACCCTTCATTGTCATTCAGCTATTTACTTATTATTCTCTCGCCATTATTCAACCGGTGCACTTCGTGCAAATTTTTCATAATAAATTTTATTATTCTATTCGCGGTTTTTCAGTTCGTCAAAATCATCCTAAATTTAGTTTCCTTTTGCTATCAATATAATTGAAAATTTATAACCCTCCTTGGAAGTGATTTATAGAGGAAAAAAAAGAGTGCAACAAACTCTGCAGTTTGCACTGATGTTATTTTCTGTGTGGTCAGTATATTTCTCTTTGCTCTCATCAAACGTATAACCCATTTCTACCGCTTTGTTAATCTCAAATTTCGTTCGTTAGTTCCCTTGAAATCTTTTCTGTAATAAATCGTTAATGAAGTGGTCTTGTGGTCGGTCGTAAAGCTCGCGAGTATAGCATAGTCTGACACCAAAAAAAAAAAAAAAAAGAAGATTTTTCTGGATAGTAACGTGTGGACACAATTTTAATGCAGGTAGCTACAAAAAAAAGTAATTTAAAATTCACCGGACTATTTTCTGAATTTTTTTTTTAAATAAATCGTGAAAAGCTCGTCAGTAATTACAAGACCGCTTCCTTATGAGATTTTACGCTTCCGCAGTTACTTACATTTTTGAACTAAAAATTAAAATGAAATTGATGAACAGAAACGCAAAATGAACGGTAGGTTAACATTGAAGATCGGGTTTCGGGTGATTGTAAGTATAACCATCGTATCTGCCTACTACGTTAGAGGGTCAAGGTCCAAAAATAATTCATTTTTTTCAGCGTTTCGTTTTGCCCGAAGAGTCTCGCAAGTCTTTCGAAAGAAGTTACGTGGCCATGAAGACCCTTTTCTTTTTAAGTCAATTGAAATCGTCGAAAAAAATTGAAAAAAAAAATATTGCAAAAAAAAAACAAAATGTGTTTAATCTTAGACACCAATACAAAAAATTATTTTGTCTGTTCCAGCCGAATAAGACATGAAAAAGACAGTGATACGGCTCCTTGGTAGTTTAATTTTTGAAGGTTTTTCACATCTATTTACCAATGAAGCCGTCGCGTCGGTAGAGCCTTAAACTAACCAGGATTCATCTGCATTATACACGTTATCTGGGTTGTAGCTTTGACGAATGTTTGGCCAAACATTTTTTAGTCAATGGCTAGCAGCAACTGTGTCAAGAGAATTTTTTTCAACACAAAGCTTCTTAAAATGAATATTTTCACGTTTTTTCCACCGATCTAACCATTCATTTGCTGGCGCAAAACTTACGAATCTTAAGTCACTTACCAGTCTGTTAGTAAAATTATTCTTAATTCATAAGTCACCTCCCCACTTAGGAATATTTCTTATTTAATTCTTAAGTCACTTCCTAGCTTATGATTGTGACTCATTTAGTTCATAAGCTAACTTATGACTTATGGTTTATTTAATTCACGATTTACTTATGAATAAATTTTTTTTTAAATTCATAATTCACTTACTAATAGGGATTGCAATCCCAGAATTCAAGATCTTTTTTCGGTCCAGAAAATCCCGGGATTAAAATAGTGAAATCCCGGGATCTTCGGGATTGTTTTGTTGATTATTTTGGGTTATTATTTTTATCTACTTGAAACTTTTCCGATAAAAAAAATTTAAATTGGATTCCACTTGAATATTATAATATTACATATAATAATAATAAATAACAAATTTTTCACTGTCAATACATTCTTTGGGTGTATTCCGAGACAAAGTTAAAAAGTTTGTCATGCCTGTGTGTATAGCTCTTAACATCGTAATAGTGTTATCAAGTAAATAATAATAAGAGAAGTTATAATTATGATGGCAATAAATTATGAATAGAACACATGAAGACAGTATTCAAATATTCAAAATGAAAAGGGTAAAATATTCAAAATGAAAAGATTAATTAAAAAATAAGCGAAAGTTTGCAATTCTTTCAAAAATCGACTCAATATTCTCTTTTCTAAGGAGATCTAGGATTAAAGTGTACCAAGGAAGATGTAGCGTATTTTTTTTAACATTATTTCATGATTATTGTAATTTCTTTTTATTGCAAAATGCTACTTTAGCCCATATTGGACATCCATATTGCATAAAATAGCTTTGTGAATAAATATCTTGTTTTCATTTGTGAGAGCAGATTTTCTATTTATTAAAAGCTTTAGTATCCCAATTGCGAGAACATATTTTGAGTATCTACTAGACCTTTATTATTTCCTTAAGAATGGTTGAAAACTAGATTGTGTTTTGAGAACTTTCAAACTAGTTCGCATGTTTCGACGTACATGTTTTTCGACACTTCCATTCTTTTCATTGTTTTTGACCTATTTTTCTATTCATAAAAAAAAATGTAAACCTGTTTTTTGGGTATCCTTTCTCGTTTTCTAAACCTATTTGTACTTGTTTTTTCTTTTGTATTTTTGAGTGCTAATATCGCTGTGTTCAAAGATGGTCTGATTTTAACTTAATTTCAAAACAAAAAACCACTTAGTTCATGTGCATTTCCTTCATAATGTTTTACGTTTTTTGAATATAATCATAAAATGACGAGATAAAAAAGAGTTTGAAGCTAATTAAATAACTACAAAAACTCAATGCAAGCTCTGCACAAAAGAGTTAAAATCATTATGGAGTAGAAGCAAAAGGTTTTCACATCTATTTGTCATCGAACTACACCAAAAAATAGATTCAAATATAAATTCCATCAACCAAGTAATTTTTATAACTGTCTAAAATATTGAGCCTATCCCGGGATTGGAAAAACTTTCGGGATTGCAATCCCTACTCACTAACTTATAACTTAATGATTTTTTAATTCACAAACTCGCAACCCTTGTTTCAATTATTGAGCGGAGTGTTTGAAAGGTAATTGGTTTACATACTCATTACATTCATACTCGGGTATAAAAAAAATTCAGATAAGCGGGTTTTACTGTATGTCAAATATTTTATACTTTTATTCTTCTAAGAAACACGAAAAAACTGAAAATGCTGCACGGTGACTCTGGCTTCTCCCAATTTTTTGAATACACATTATTTTAGGTGAAATTTTTTCAAGGGGTCTTGAACTTTAACTGACGTTAAGTCTTAAATTTATGACCAAAGTATGCCAATCAGGTTCAGTATCCCACAAAAACACACCGAAATAGTAATCTTTTAGAAGACCAAAATAGAGGGGTTTCAAATACTTAATTTTTTCAGAAACAAAAATATAAAAAAAATTTCTTTTATTGAAATCAATAATTTCGTAAATATGTGTGACAATTGATAATTCTACTACCCCTAGCTCCGTACTCTGAAAGTTCACATCTGAATTCAAACGTATTCCCCGTTAAATATTGTAAATAAAAGAGACAGAGAGAGAGAAAAAAAGGCAGCAAACAAAGACATAATTAGTCAAAGAACAAACAAGTTATTGTATTGTTATTGTGTGTCACCCATGTGCTACTTGGAGTTCTACCTGTTCTACCCAGCCCACCGCTTTTAGCCGAAGACGTTGATTGCGTCTTTTTCACCCAACCAAACTCCCACTTGTTGCGTTCAGAGAGTCTTGTGCTGGGAGCAGTGGTTGTCGTCTTTTTATTTTAATTTGTCTTACTATTTTCACGTCTCACCTTGCAACGCGTCTCAGAAACACGGTCTGTTATATTCTGTCCATGATGTGTGTTCACAATTCACACAATGTAGGGCTTCACATTATTGTGCATTCATTACCTTAGCCTACTCCAGTAGTCGAGCTGAGCTTTGATTTAAAAAAAAAAAAAAAACTAAATTACCAGTGATTCCCTCTTGGCTGAATGTGCACTGCCTGCCAATTCAAAAGATTTTGGAGCGTGGTGTTTGTTTTTGTTGCTGTCGTGTTTTTCGAAAAGATTATAGCGTAACTTTCTGTTGACACAGCATATTCGTGGTTTAGTGTAGGAAAACCCCTCAACGAAAATATAGCCGTGTTTTATTTTAATTTGTTTTCTAGTTTCGATTCGTAGTTATTAATATTTTGATTGTAAAACAACGGGCGCGTCGCGAATTTGTGATTAACTTTTAATAATATTTTTGGTGAAATCAGTTGTAAATCAGTTTATTGAGTTGAAAGTGCAAAAAGTGAAGTGTGGCTTGTCGGGCTGGCCTTGGGAAAAGGACATTCCGTGTTTTGTTTGTGTTGTGTTATGGAAGAAGTGATCTCCATGGGAATAATTGAAATTCTTAATTTGTGTTTTGTTGTGTCAAATGCTAAAGTATCGTGGGGAGCTTAGAGTGCTGTGGCACCGTTTTGTTTTGCTTATAACATCTGTGTGTGAACAAATTGAAATGAGGCTCCGCAATTCAGGGTCATTCCGTTGGATAAGGAACGTTTTTTTGGAAAGGGTGAGTTATTTAAAAAAATGTAAAAAAAATTGTAGCTTTGTACCATCGATTCAGAGCAAAGGATTACCTACGTAGCTCACATTTTGCAAATATTGAAGACTGTGAAAGGGACATGACAAAAATATGACAGCAAAACTATATGTAGCTGTCAGCTGTCAACTTCGCTAAATCAAACAATTCTAGTGAAGTCAGATCTCAAAAGATGAAGCCAAAACAATTAAAAACTGACCTTCAAATTAATCCACATAAGTCTTACGATGAGTTGCCGCTCCGGAATTTGCTTTCAAATTGCATACAGCTTTTATTGATCTTAAGGCTGTGGCCTTCTTAGACGGCTGAGCTCCTTAAATCGCATGTACAATTTCACATCGAGGTAACAACTTAATTAAGGCCACGTCGAAAATAACAAAATCCAATTTGGTGCAAGGTTACTGGGTGGCAAAATAAAGATACCCAAAATCCTTGATAGAAACCTGTACAATTTTAAATCCTACAGTCGTCATTAAAACTTAAGGAACATCCATCCACATTTTTTACCATCTCTTTGAAGGCTTCCGTGTCGATGTCTAGCTTTGCATTAGGTACACAGTTTGTTAATATTGCCAATGAAAGCGCACTGAACTGTGCAATGACTACGAGGTACTCTCCCTCCCTTTGAAAAATCCCCTTTTTTTTAACTCAACGTCATACTTTTTCACCAAAGCTTTGTTCTATTTATGTACTTTTTCGTTAAGAAGGAAAAATTCAATTTTAAAAGCAATGAAAAAAGTTAGTTATTTGCGTGACAAAGTGTAATTTTCAATTGAGAGTATATATGTACTGTACGCCTGTTGGTGGGTTGAACAATTTCTTTCATCGTCCTTTTTCCGGTGCAAATATAGTTCCAGTAAATGAAGGTGTGGAGTGTTTATGCAAAAAGAAGCAATAACAATCAATGGAGGAAATCAGCTTTTGAAGGGTGTGCCAAGGAAGACCGACGAATTCAGTAGATATATGAACATCACCAGCAAAAGGATTTCGTTGAAGTGGGTGTTCTAAATTCTAATCTCTTTTTAATTAGTTAATAGAAATTGCATACGAATCAGGATCATGTGTGCCTGGTTTTCATGAGTAGTTAAATGCACAAGTGTCAGTATCTACAGTTGGAAACAGTAAAGGGTTATTACTTACCGCCCAAAATATGTCTTAAGCTCATAGGAGTCCTTAGGACTTACACGCGTTTATTGAATTAACATTGCAAATATTTCGACAGCTGTCGCAAAATATACCTATGTACTCATATAAAAAAAGTAAACTTTGACTAGTAGGTACGGGCAGTGCCGTAGCGAGGGTGTGGCGAGCGAGGCGCTTGCCTCGGGCGCCATCGCGCGGGGGCGCCAAAATTTGGTCAACTTTTCATGAAAAAATTTTTTTTAACACCATATTTTTTCATCTTAGAACTGCTGTTTTGACCCAGTAAGTGCAACAGCCTCGGTTACTGCAACTGTCCGAATTTCTATTAGTTGCATTAATCGAGTCCGTACTGTATTTTTATTCCTCATCGTAATTACTAAAACACATACACTACCCACTGTTACTTGCTCTCTTTTCCATTTGAAAGCTTACCTACACCTACCCCTTTTGTGTATACTCAATCCCACTGATCATGCACTATCAATTTCTCTTTGCTTGCCTTTGCATTGCACATTAAGCAAACCTACCCCTATGTATACAATTCTCTATCGTATCTATAGTATCATACGTTGTCAACGTGTCTTTGCTTGCATTTGGTTTTCTACACCACATTGCATTACCCGTTAAACGCAAGCCGACTGTCTAGACGACAACGAATGCTTATGGGCCATATGGCAAATCGTTCCTTGAATATCTGAGATCTTGTATGTATTACTTTGTCTAGACATTGCTACTATACAACAACCCTTTGGTTATTCAAGAATATTATGTTGTTTTGTGTTAACTGCAGATAAATGTTAAAAAGCTTGGTCAATCTCATTCTTAGTTGATCTCAATCTCAGTGAAGCTCATACAACTGTCAAGTTTAGTCGTTCTGTGATTAACAAGTTCGCTCCAAGTCGCGAGATCATGTCCGAAACAGTGAAAAGGAAAAAAAGTGGTGCTCAAAATCGCAATGAAGAAAAAAAAAGAAAAGTTGAAGATAAGAAATTGGCGAATTCTTTTAATAAGTGGCTTTTGAAACCTCCTGCTCAAGATCTTAACTCTCAGCCTGGACCATTGTTGGACGATATTGGTAAGTCGAAACAAAACGTATAAATACGTTGATGTTTACTTTGGCGACTTGTCCTAAAAAAAAGGTCAACAAAATTAAGAAATCGATGTTTTCAACTGAAAAGTCGTTGAAAAAAACGGCGCTGGAAAGAAAGGAGGTAGTTTTTGTTAATTTAAGATTTCTGATATTTAAAATCAGTCGAAACAGAAATCATGAAAGTTGCTTTTGGTGAATTTTATTCTACTTTACATTTTCAAGGCACCAGAGTAAACATCAATCAAGATAGATAAAAATCAGTAAAATTTGGGAATATTTCTGAAAATTCTCTACGTGCATATGATTACAGATTTCGGAATTTACGGGAATGTTTTATTCTCCCAAGTTAGTCACGATTAATGTCCGTCAAGTTAGCACTACCACTTCAAAATTTTCACAGTTTGTTAATTGGATTAACTGTCGTAAATTTGTCGCGAAAACAAAAAAATTGTCCCTCTTCATTTAAAAAAAAAAAAACGTGTGTAGTGCTGACTTGATGGTCAAGTTAGCACTACCACCCCCAAATCCGTCAAATCGATCTTAAACAAAAAAGTAAGTATGCAATTAAATGTAAATTTGTCGTAGACTAATCGTGAAAACTAAATAATTTTACTAATTTTTTAAAATCGTGTGTAGTGCTACGATACACGATTTTTATTTTTAAATGAAGAGCTAAAATTATTTAGTTTTCACGATTAGTCTACGACAAATTTACAATTAATTGCATACTTAGTTTTTTGTTTAAGATCGATTTGATGGATTTGGGGGTGGTAGTGCTATCTTGACCGTCAAGTTAGCATTACACAGGTTTTTTTTTTTTTTAATGAAGAGCGACAATTTTTTATTTTTTTAAAATTTACGACAATTAATCCAATTAACAAACTGTTAAAAATTTTAAGTGGTAGTGCTAACTTGACGGACATTCAGTATTCACGATTATGATATATGCATCATCAAAATACCCTTAATGATTTCTTAGCTTATAATTCGGAAGGCAACATCGACGATCTTGATGTGGAATCACAAAAACAAGCCTGGCATACAGTGACACTTTTGAACGTGGTTGAGGAGATTGGAAGTGCCGAAAATTTGCGATCAGAAAAATCTAGCCCTACTTCTGTCGCTCAAATAAATGTCGTTAATTACAATAACCCTCAAGCATGGCCAAACATTACGGATGCAATCAGAACGAATCTCATATTACACGGCCCAGACCAGTGAAAAAATATTGACTTCAAAAACATTGAAGCAAAAGACGGACGTCGATTTTCGCCATATTGGTTCCAAAAAAAATTACCGAACTGTGAATCCGTGGATAGAAACTGGTTGATTTTCTCAAAAGATAAGAATGCTGTTTTTTGCTTCTGTTGCTGCCTATTTGAACTTCGCACAACTAACATACCTCATATTGCGAATCGTCAACAAGGGTTTTCGGAATGGAAAAACATCAATCGGATCGAAGACCATGAAAGATCGCAAGACCATCGAAAATGCTTCCTCGAGTGGAAAACTTTTGAGGCTCGACTGAAAAACTCGCAATGCATTGATAATAATGAATTGCAGAAAAGCATCCTTTTGGAAAAAGAACGGTGGCGACATATTCTTCGTGCGATTTTGGACTCGATTATGTTTTGTGCCAAAAACAATTTAGCATTGCGAGGCTCAGATACAAAAACCGATAGCAAAGGAGCTGGTGTGTTTTTAGACATTATCAAGTTACTCGGCAAGTATGATAAAACTTTGGAAGAGTTCATTGGGGGTCATAAAAAAGGGTCAGTCAACTACTTATCACCAGAAATTCAGAATGAATTTATTTGCTTATTAGGGCATACAGTTCGCAATGAGATTTTATCTAGAATTCGGAAATCCAAGTACTACAGTTTGCTCTTCGATTGCACGCCTGATGTCTCTCATAATGAACAGATGGCAGAAATCATTCGTTATGTTCAGATTGATGATGGAAAAGTATCTATTCAAGAAAGTTTCATCGACTTTATTTGTACTGAAGAAAAAACTGGCGAGGGATTATCTTCTGACATAATCAAGAAATTAGAAAAAGATGGACTTGATATCCAAGATGCAAGGGGCCAAGGATACGATAACGGAGCCAATATGTCGGGAAGATATAAGGGAGTACAAACACACATCCAGGAGAAGAATGACCTCGCAGTTTACATACCGTGTGCAAGCCATTGCTTAAATCTAGCAGGAGTACATTCTGCTTCATCGAATGCGGAAATGAAGAAATTTTTCGAAACAGTTGAAAGCATTTTCAAGTTTTTTCGCGTTCTACAAGTCGATGGAATATCCTCATGAAGGCATTGAAAATTTCACTGAAAGGGCACTGCGATGTCAGATGGTCTTCGAAGGCTAATGCAGTAAGGCCTTTGAATTCTCAAATTACAGAATTACATGGAGTACTCAAAGATATTATCGCCAATCCAATCAATCCTGACTCAAAATCGTCCGCTGAAAGTCTGTTAAAAAATATTGACCGAAAGTTTCTTTTTTTTCTCGATGCGTGGAATCAGATTCTAGGTCAAATCGACCGCGTCACTGCAGCTTTGCAAGCGAAAAGTTTATTCGTGGAAAAAGCTGCACACTTGATTTCTGGACTGAAGAATTCACTGCAAGAACTTCGTGATACGGGATTTGAGGAGAATTTCATACGCGCATCCACACTGGCTGACACTCTTGGATTGAAAAGTGTGTGCGAACGATCAAGAAAGAAGAAGCGATTGGAGCTGTACGAAAAAGAAGACGATGGGCCAAATTTGTCAGAAATGCAAAAACTCCGTATCAATGTCAACAACGCTGTCGATATTCTGATTACTGAAATCAGCTGGAGGTATGAGAAAACGATGGTGGTTTCTGATGATTTTGGATTTTTGTCTGGTGAGTCCTTGCAGAGAATGACCACTACTGAATTGAGAAAAGCAGCAACTGATTTGGTATTGAAGTATAAAAAAGACATTAACGTGGCTGAGTTCGTTGATGAGATTTCTGATTTCAAGCATGTAGTTTCGACAATTTACTCGCATGACGTCAAATCCGCGACGGTGTTGGAACTACTTCAATTGATCCGAGACTATAATTTGAGAGAATCGTACCCTAATGTCGATATTTTTTAATTCGCCTCGGGCGCCAGAGAGGCTCGCTACGGCTCTGGTACGGGCCTTTATGAATACAAATTATATGCAATTGCGTGTGTCCAAAATTTCACTAACTTTGCTGTTGTTAACCAAACTGTGCAGTTTTTACTTTTTAGCTGGGCAGATACTTGCCAGATTCATTTAATTAAAATGGAGTTTCTTTATAAAGACTTCCATGAGTTTAGAAACTGATCTATACTATATCAACTTCTGAGATATTTCGGTACAAATTTCTGTGCGGAATGAAATTTCGTCAAAACGTTGCTTGCACGTACCTACTTAAAAAAAATTATATTCAGACACGTGCTTGATCGTTTGTCACGTTTAACCGAACTGTGTTCATTTTGTTGATTTTTTCTTGTGGCTGAACAGAGAAATAGTATAAATAGTTAGCAAGTGGTTAGCAGAAATTTTATCTTAACGGAAGATTAATCTCTTAGAGACCTAAAACACACACATAGAAAAAAGAGTTCAGAATAGCCAACATCGTCGAGATCAGATTAAAATTCAAATTTCACAAATCTGATCGAAGCCATTAGTTTACTTTCAAAGGAAAGTTAAAGAAAACTGCTGCTCCTTCTCGCGACGAGCTTATTTACTAAACACAAAACAAATTAGACTTGGCTTTGTTAAAATCTGCTCTTTTTTATTTAATTTAGGATTAAAAGTAGGTACTAGATATATAAATGAAAGGAGAAGCGCTAAACGAAAAGATGAATAAAACTAAAAAAAACTATCTGAGCACATTTCAGAAAACTCATAATGGTATAGACCGAAAATCTGTTAAATGCTTTCTGACGTCCTCTTAAGAATTATTGTATTCATTCCCTTCATCTTTGCACGTGAATTTTTCTTTTTTCTGGGGTGTAAGAACAAGGCACGCAGACGAACGTTGCGAAACCTTCTAAGGACATAATAGGCGTGTTTTTTTTCACAAGACTGCTATAATTGTTATATACACCGAAAGAAAAACCTTGGTAAAATCAAACATAAAGCTTGTTTGTTTTTGCGTCAAGCACGAACATACTTAAATTGAACAAGCTGACATTTTCATTTTATTTATTTAAATGCTACAATTTTCATTGCTCAAATCAACAACGTCATTTTCAATTTCATTGCTAACCAACAACGGTTGTGATTCTAGAAACATACATGTCCATGATACTTTAACATCTTTGTGTTTCGTCAACAATTCTGAATTGTTGGTAGAATATGAACATTGTTGATCAAGTATGTTCGTGAGAATTCAGTCACGTTTTTATTTGCTCAAAGGTGTTAATGTAAAATTTCTATGATAAATGCCTGAATTAAAGTTTGACCTATACATTTGATAGGATAGGTAGAATGTCTGCCTTCTCGTTAACATCATGGTCCTTATGTCCTGATATTCAGTGGAGAACGACATAGCTTTTTCTTACTAGTCTCTTGGAATAGCTTTGATCTTTAAATAGGTGGAGCTCACTGCTCTTAGAGCAGCTTGGCTTTTTGATAAATTGAAGATTATTTTGTTCTTGGATTTCGATGAACTTATTATTCTCACACGTAGATAAATGGCAAGGACTTCAGCTTAAAAACTGTAGGAATGACTACAATACTTCCTGAAAAATTTTTCTTAGTCGTCAATATACGAAACCAAATTTTGCGTTGAATGGTGGCGGTGGGGTTTTGTATTCATAAAGTCTGCCTAGAAGGGATGGTTCTGTAGAAGTTGAGTTTGAAATCGTGCACAGGAATTATAGCATTCAAGCATATACTAAAGGTATTGAGTTTTTTTTAGAGTGTCTATTATGGAAATGTGTCTTTCTGGGTTTGGATTCGAGGTGATGTGTGCTTGATGGAGGAAATGGCGGTGGTTTGTTCGTTTTGCTTCCTTTTTTTTTATAAAAAGATAGTTTGGTAGTAAAATAATTAAAGGAAATAAAGTAAAAGTAAAAATAAATAAATAATAAATTTCAACCAATCAGTTTGTATGATTTTCTAAATTGTCAGTCATGCTAACCATAAGCCCATGAACACCTTCAATTGACAAATTATTATCAATAAAGGTCGGCAATTTCTTCTTGTTCTGACGGATTATTTGCTACTGTTTTTTAATCTATTCTGAAATTTGTGCCTTTCCACAAATGACTGAAAAATAACGTATATGGTCACTAAGATGCCGTAATGCTGATAGGGCATTTTTATTTTGCTATGATTCGTTTGGCTCTCTTTACTTCCCGCGATAAAAGTTGATCTAGGGGTCAGCCCACAGAAAACTGAACTCATTCTCTTGACCAGGAAATACAAAATTCCTCATCTAACAACTCCATCAATTAATGGAATCTGACTTCAACTTTCCAAAGAAGCTTAATATCTAGGTATAATCCTAGACAAAAAACTGAACTGGAAAGCCAATATACAGGAAAGAATCAGGAAATCCACCATAGCCTTATTTTCCTGTAAAAAAGCCATTGGTAATAAATGGGGTTTCTCCCGCCAAATTACACACTGGCTTTACACCGCAGTCATCAGACCAATACTCACATACGAAGTAGTGGTATAGAGGACCGCTCTTGATGATTCCAAAAACCGCAGAAGGGGGAGGCTGCGGGGTATACTCAAACCGACTTAACGTAAGTCTCTCGTTCCGCAGTTCTGGCGATCAAAGAGGTCCTATCATAGCTAAAAGAAAACGTGATATCCTCAACGAATATCCGGATTTTCTCAGATAGTCAAGCAGCCCTCAAATCACTCGGCGCTGTTTCTACGAACTCAGTAACCGCCCTTAACTATTGCTTATCTCTTATGGAGATGGCTGAACAAAGTTGCTTAGATGAGGAGGAGGAAGAGACAATCCCACACCTCCTCTGCTCATGTCCTGCACTCTCCTTTAAAAGAAAACGGCATCTAGGAAAATATTTTCTTGATGATCCAAGCGATCTGGCGAACACAGATCCCATGAATTTCCTTCTTTTTATTAAAAGCTCCAAATAGTTTTGTTAAGTGAGGTACTCCCTCACATAATTTGTATGATATCACAATGGACCTAATATTGGTCTAAGTGTGTCAGTTTTTTTCCTGACAGCCATTTAAACCTAACCTAACCTAACCACTTTTTGTGTGATCGGATCTTACTTACTTACTTACTTACTTAAGGTGGCGCTACAGTCCGGGTCGGACTAGGGCCTCAACCAACATGCTTCTCCAGCCAACTCGGTCCCTAGCTAGCTGCCTCCAGTTTTGCACGCCAAGTTGGTTGAGGTCCTCTCCTACTTGCGTGCGCCACCTGAGTCGCGGTCTTCCTCTACTGCGCCGTCCCTCGGGATTGGATTCGAATACTTTCCGGGCCGGAGCGTTGGTGTCCATTCGCTCTACATGACCCAGCCATCTAAGCCGCTGGACCTTGACTCGTTTGACAAGGTCAGTGTCGCTGTACAGCCCGTACAATTCGTCGTTGAATCTTCTTCTCCATTCTCTATGCATCTATCTATGCAGACGGGACCAAATATCACCCGAAGAATTTTTCTCTCGAAGCATCCTAAAGCGTTCTCGTCTGCCTTTGACAAGGTCCATGCCTCTGCGCCATATATAAGAACCGGGATGATAAGTGTCTTATACAGGGACACTTTAGTTGCTCGAGAGAGGACTTTACTACTCAATTGCCTTCTTAGTCCGAAGAAACAGCGATTGGCAAGAGTTATTCTTCGTTTGATTTCAGCTCTGGTGTCGTTGTCTGAATTAATAGCGGCGCCTAGGTAGACAAAGTCCTTAACTACCTCAAAGTTATAGCTGTCAATCGTGACGTTCTGTCCAAGACGTCGGTGTTGGGTGTCCTTTCTTGATGACAGCATATACTTGGTCTTGCCCTCATTTACCACTAAACCCATCTTCTTCGCTTCCGTTTCAATGCTCATAAACGCGCCATTGACATCACGCTGCGTTCTTCCAATTATGTCAATATCGTCGGCATATCCGAGCAATTGAACGGACCTTTGAAAGATTGTGCCTCTTGTGTTGACGTAGGAGTTTTGCACTATTCTTTCAAGAACGATGTTAAAGAAGTCGCATGACAGTGCATCGCCTTGCCTAAAACCTTTTTTGACATCGAATGTATCGGTGAGATCTTTTCCGACCCTGATGGAGCAGCGTGCGTTCTCCATCGTCATCCTACACAATCGGACAAGTTTGGTAGGGATGCCAAAACTAGACATGGCTCTATATAACTCCTCTCTTTAGATGCTGTCATATGCGGCCTTAAAATCGATAAAAAGGTGGTGGGTATCGATTTGAAGCTCCTGGGTTTTTTCCAAGATCTGCCGTAGTGTGAAGATTTGGTCTATGGTGGACTTTCCTGGTCTAAAGCCGCACTGATAAGGACCTATCAGGTTGTTGACGAATGGCTTCAGACGCTCACACAATACGGCAGAGAGAATCTTGTACGCGATGTTAAGAAGACTGATACCTCTGTAGTTGGCGCAGTTCAGAGGGTCTCCTTTCTTGAGGACCGGAGAAACGATGCTGAGGTTCCATTCATCGGGCATGCTTTCTTCCGACCATATTTTGCAAATGAGCTGGTGCATACTCCTGACCAGGTCATCGCCGGCCGATTTAAACAATTTGGCAGTGAGGCCATCAGCTCCAGCAGCTTTGTTGGACTTTAGCTTGGACACTGCTGTCTTCACTTCGTTCAGGTCGGGTTGGCGGAATTCTTGGTCTACGTCGCCTAAATCGAATGGTTCTATCTCTCTAATAGCGGAATTGGGTCCATCATCGCCGTTATAGAGCTTGGAAAAGTGGTCTTTCCATATCCTCAGCATAGACTGCGGTTCCACCACGATGTTCCCTTGATCGTCTTTGCAGGCTTCGGCTCGGGACTTGTAGCCCGAGGCTGTTGTTTTTACCTTCTGGTAAAACTTCCGAACCTCATTCCTGCTGTGGCACCCTTCTATCTCCTCGATCGCGCGCTTCTCATGCTCTCTCTTTTTCCGTCTGAGAAGCCGGTGTTCGTCTCTCCTCTTCTGCTTGTAGAGCTCATAAGCAGTTCTAGTCTTTTTGTGCAGCGCCGCTTTGTATGCTTCCTGTTTAACTGCATTTGCTTGCCGGCATTCGTCGTCAAACCAGGGGTTTCGTTGTGGTGGCCGTGTGAAACCCAGCACTTCAGAGGCGGCATCTCTGATGGCTGATTGGCAGTGCTGCCACTGGTTCTCTATACTTGATGCTGGCGGTATAGGACTCCTTGAGAGGTTGTAAGAGACTCGATCGGAAAAAGACTTGGCGATCTCTTGCGATTGTAGTCGTCCAACGTCAAATTGTCTCACAGTATTTCCTTGTGTTGGCTTGGATCGGGATATCCACAGTCGTACCTTGGCTACAACAAGGTAGTGGTCCGAATCAATGTTGGCCCCTCGGAATGTTCGGACATCCTCTATACTGGAGAAGTGCCGTGCGTCGATCGCAATGTGGTCAATCTGGTTGACGGTTGATTGATCAGGAGATTTCCATGTCCCTTTGCGGATATTGAGGTGCTGGAACCGCGTACTAGCTACCAGAACATCTCGCCCCGCAGCGAAATCGATCAGCCTGAATCCGTCATCGGAGGTGTTGTCGTGCAGGCTGTATCTTCCGATTATTCCACCAAAGATATCCTCTCTTGGCATTAAAATCTCCTAGAACAATCTTAATGTCATAGCCAGGGCACTGCTCATATATTTTGTCCAGGAGCTCGTAGAATACGTCTTTGGTGTCTTCATCCTTTTCCTCTGTGGGGGCGTGTGCGCAAATGAGGCTTATGTTGACGAATTCAGCCTTGATGCGGATTGTTGCTATGCGCTCGTTCACATAGTTGAAACTCAAGACTTTTTGCCTGAGCCTAATTCCAACAACGAATCCACATCCAAACAGTCGCTGCTTCTGTTCCCGGTATCAATCGCCGTAGTAGATATCGCAGTCTTTTAGTCTGCGTCTACCTGGCCCATCCCATCGCATTTCTTGGATAGCGGTAATATCTGCTTTGTAGCAGTTTAGGGCTTCCGCTAATTGTTCGGCTGCACGTGGTCTATTAAGGGACCTAACATTCCACGTACAGATCCGAAGCTCGTTGTCCGTTTTTCGTTTGCTAGGTTCGTCATCAGTAAATCCGTCCGTATCCGAGGCTTGTTGGTGCTTCGCAACTAACAATTGCTTTACGTGGCCGGGAAGTCACCCCGACAGCACGACCCCCAACCTGGAGGACCAGATCCTTGTATAGCTCCAAGGATGGGAAGCCGGATAAACCGCTCCTTATAGGCCTGAGCTCCAAATATGCTGTAGTAGCCCTATAAGGTGTTCACTAAGTAGTTCAACCTGACTGGAACTGTAGACGCCACCGTTGATTCCATCTAGGGAATTCCTCCGCTGCCGTCTGGATGAAAGAAGAGGTGCCTTAGTGGGAACACCTCTCCCCCCCTCTCTCGTTTGCTGCCACCAACAACCTTCCACTAGGGTTGAGACCCAATCTCCAGTTGAGGTACTAGGCACCCGATGTTCACCACGTGGAGGCGAGAGTAGGAGTTGATAGACAGAGGTGGGTTTTAAGAAAAACCTATGAACGCTAGGGTCCTCTTGGGTGCACGTGTCTACCATTTAAACATGTGATCGGATCTCTGACTCAAAAATTTTCAACATTTAACGTTTAGAGGACAAAATTTTCTACCTCAACATTGTTCTTTCTCGAGCATCTCTCACATATTATATTTAGATATACTTATTTGTTTGGAATACATTTTCCCCTTACAATGACAATATCATATCAACTGGTGTTCTTAAAAATTTTATCACTTTCATTCGGGTTTGGTTGTACAAAAAATTCACATAAAACGCTTCCTTGACGTACATAATTGACTTTGTTTGAAACTTTAAATATTCACTCCAAAGCACAGCTACTAAATACAGCTCCATCTGGTAACTGCCATATGTGCAACACTTTCATAACTCTACAAACATACTTAGGTCATACTTACGTGATCCGACTGTATAATATTCAACAACAATAACCTCACATTCGAAGCACATTCATATTTACTGTTTACGGCCCACAATGTGCATGCGATTAACGGAGATAGTATTCAGCAGCGAGTCTAATTTAATAATTATAGCGAATAGGCGTTTAAGGACTATGCATCTCCCCGCACAATCCCGGTGCTTCATGGTCTTTTATTTATTGTTTTTTATTATAATTATTTTGTATGCCGCCGGCCGGTCACCGCCACCGGAATTGGCAGAAGTGACCAACCCAACTATCAAAACCGCCCCCAATTCACATGACGGTATTATTTTTCGTGCAATTTTTACTTTCTTCGAGTTTGTCTTTATATACTGTAGCAGCATGTTTTGGCGTCCAGCTCCTTGAAATCATTTCAAGGGTGCTACCAACCACTGTTTGACTACAATTTTTATATCCGTTGCCGTAAATAATATTAATTTCCTTATACGACCACGGTGCGGTGCAATATCATACTTTTGGAGTGGCAAAAATTCAACCGGGTGAATTGTTGACTGGAGCTTGTTACACACATTTTGCAGGGTGTTCAATAAAAAAAATCTTTGCGAATAAATTGATTGATTCGTTGCAGAAGTCTCAAAGATAACAGCGAAGTTTGTTGAGATAAAAATTAATTTATTGTTGGTTGAAGTCAAATAGTGCTGCCAGATCTCCAAAATTTATCGCCCAAACCAGGCCTAGAACCCCTAAACGTTATTTTTTTAGTGAGGAACATACCTGCGCGATCTGAAAGTTGCGAATATATTTCATAGCCGTGATAAATGTAGAGTGGCTTTTTGGAAAGCAGCTTACATTATTTTGCTGCCAGATCGCAAGCTACTATATTGACAAGGAAAATATAATTTTAATGGAAAATCAAAGATTTTTCCGAAGTAACAGAAAAATCCTTAAATAGAGGGTTAAGGGGTAGATTTCCCCAAAACGACAACGCTGAGATAAGATCTCATCAAAAAACAAAAATTGGGGTAAAACTCCTTTTGAATCTCAAAGAATATATTTCCCCTTATTTTTAAAATTTAGTTAATAGTAGCAAACAGCATTTGATGAGCGCCGCGCCACATCACGCAGTCCTTCCTTGTGACTTACATATATCATTTAAATTATTTTCCCAGTTAAAGCAAAGTTTATTTAAAACACCCGTTGCATGGAATCAACTCAAAACACTGCAAGCAACCGCAAACTGACTGACAGACAAACACTGAAAGAGCTTTGGGAAATAAGGTAGGGCTTGTGGGGTCATCCCCACCCTTTGAAAACAGCAAAACACACAACACTGCCGTTTATTACTATCGATCAAGGGGCGACTTTTGTTTATATGTGACATGACGAGAGGGGTGTGAGCGATGTGAGCGCTCCAAAAGGTGGTTTACTATTATTGCCAACTACTTTAAGGTTTAGTTCGTCGTTAACTAGTGAATGGTTTTGAACTCAATTTGAATTTACGCGCGACTTCACGAATATCTATCGAGATAGAAAAAGTCTCGCGGCAAACTCTCCGTGAGAAGAGACGTGACAGATTAAAATAAAAACAATAAACAAAGGCTTAGCCTGGAAAGATATGTGCGTGCGTTCTGGAAGTGCAGTGATGGATGCATAGATACACGTTCATATCTAAGAATGAATGAAAGGTTTTGAGGTGGCTTGAGGTTCGGTTCAGTGTTAGTGTATGTTGCAAATCGCATTGGTTTGATGCACTGGCCTCTCAAATTGTGTGTGTTGTTCTTTAGATGCAATTGGATACACTATGCGTCTCTAGACTCATTGGATGCGTTAGCGCGATATCCTATAGGGTGGTTTAACTGTGCAAAAATCTTAAAATGGCTTACGTAATTTGGAAGATATTTTTAAAGCAGTATACACGGATACGCAATGATATACCACGGATAGTTGTAAGTTTGTTAATTACCCCATCAGTAATTTTGGTTTTCTGTTGTGCAACCACTCACACAGCAGGTTAACGATTTTCTTTAATTACAATTACAAACTTGGAGTGTGTAGGTAGCTGTGGTGATTGATGAAGTTTTGTGTGCGAAAATTAATTAAATAAATTGGAATATTTACATTTTAAGTTATGACTGACAGCTGATAAAGCTAATTGGACATGAAGAGGAAGTGGGTCTTGATGATTGGTAGTCTTCGGAATCTTGTTGTGAATGACCGGTCCAGCAACCTTTAGCATCTTCAGAAAAAGCAATTGCTTGTCTGTAAGCTGAGATTACAATACTTACTTCCAGTGTAATTTGCTTCTGCAAGTATTGTAAACCTAGTTTTGAATTAAAAACATTAAAATTAACTGACAGTTGGTTTCAAGGGCGGCTTATAGATTATGTGATGTGTGATAATATGTGATTTCTGCTTTAAGCTCATGTTTTGTTTATCGAAGTGATTTGAAATCATATTTTATTCCACATCCATTTGTAGGAAACATTTTAAAAAGAACCTCATTAAAAGTATTTGTCATGAATCTTTCTGAACTGTGCTAATGTAGGTAGTTACTTCCCAAAACGCGTTTCCAGATGTTTTTATAATAAAATTTTTACTACCTCGAAGTTATGTCTGTCTATTGTGACGTTTTGTCCAATTCGTCGATGTTCTGTGTCCTTGTTTGATGACAACATATACTTCGTTTTGTCCTCATTAACCATCAAACCCATTTTTGCCGCTTCTGTTTCGATACTCGCAAAAGCACCTATGACATCACACTTTTTTCTTCCCATTACGTCAATATCGTCTGCATAGGCGAGTAATTGTACAGACTTTTGAAAGATTGTTCCTCTGGTGTTGACGTTTGAGTTTCTTACAATCTGTTCAAGTATGATGTTGAAGAAATCGCATGACAGCCTTGTCTAAAAACAAGTGAACTACGCAATATAAAAAAAATCCTACGTACTTCCATAGACAATGTATATTTCAAGACATGTTTAAAATTTCAAGCTAATCGGTTGAAAATTGTTTGAGTTACGAGTCCGGCCAATTTTAAAAATATAGTATTGAGATAAACGCGTTTGAAGTTTTGAGTAGTACAAAATTAATGAATTATTTTACAACACCTTTAAATTTCGATGACGGAAAGACTCTTTCGACAAATCTAACTCTAATCTAGACTAGTCACAAAATAAATATTTTCAATAAAGTAACAACAACAAGTAAGTAACAAATTCATTTATTTATCCATTATTTCATCTAGTTAACATAATACATGAATTTTTTAGCTATGGCTTAGCCGTCAGCCAGGTTAGCAAACATAATTTTTATATAGGTACAATTACTATATTGATTGTATAATTGTAAATAATATATGGTATTTAATAATTAAACTTGCAATTAAATGTATTCGGTTACCAATAACATTCTATATTTGGAGATAACTTCTAAAAATTTGCTTAGTGTTTTCCAGTCGCACTCGTTGAGTATTTTAAGGGTGTCTTGCATTGAAAGACTTCTTCTTCTTCTTCTTTTCATTTTCGGCGTTACGAGTAGTGATCTTGAAGCGATCACAACTCTCCCACTTTTCTGCTTCACACTAGTGATTGCGCCTGTGGGGTACGCCGCGTTGACCTCAGAAATCGTCGGCAAGCCTCCCGGTTTTGGATTGTTTCATGTCTGAGGCCAACCAAATGCTGCTGTTTTTGCATTTGCTTGTACCAGGAGTGTTTTGGCCTGCCTTTTCTTTTTCGTCGCGAATTGCATTGAAAGACTATGTTAGGTATTGCATTGAAAGACTATGTTACTGTAGGTTTTCGGGTGATTCTGACAGTATTACCAGATCATCGGCGTATAATAAAACATTTATTACCGTATTGGCTATCCTTATTCCTCCAGGTAGATCTTCAACTATATCATTGATAAATAGAGAGAACAGTAGGGCGCTGAGAAGACAGCCTTGCTTAACTCCAGTATTCGTCTGAAACCAATCAGAAAAAGATGAACCATCCCATACCGCTGCTTTTGTTCCACTGTACATTTCTTAAATTACATGTAAAAATTTTGAAGAGATACCCAGCTGTGAAAGCTTATATAGAAGCGCGTTACGATTAACTCGGTCGAAGGCAGTTTTGAAGTCTACAAAGAATGTGTAGACTTTCTTTTTCCGTGCTTGGAAGGCTTTGACGACCGAAGATAATGTAAATATATGGTCCGTTGTAGAGTAGTGTTTTCTAAAGCCGGCTTGAAGATTTGAAAGAATATTTTTCATCTCCACCCATTTTTTCAATAACGTACCTTCCCCCTTGCGCTCACAAAAGGAGCTCGCTGCGGACCAGACGGCCTTGTAATTAAATTCGAAAACCGAGTACTCAAAGGTTTTTCTCGGCCATAATTTTTTGGGACATCATTTTTAACGTCCTTAGGGACCATTTCAAATTAAAAAAAATCGATTTTTCGAAAATCCTAGGGTGTTATTCTTAAAAAAGTGAACAGTAAAAATTTTTTTTCTTTGATTTTGATTAAATTTTCAGCGTTTATATGTCTTTTGGCGTTTTTAGATTTTCGCTTAAAAGCTTTGGAATATTCATTTCAAATATTTTTAATATTTTGTGTGATTCTATGCAATTTTCAAAATTAGTGTGTAATTGGAAACCCTGTACCACCTAAAATGTTATGAAGAGCGAATATACCAAAACCCTTAACTCAGCCCTAATATTTTGATATCGTATTTTGCAAACAATCGCAAGTTAGTGGGACCCAGTGGTGCTCATTTTTTTAAATTTTCTATCATCAACTTCAAGCAAAAAATTGTAGCTCATATTAAGGAAACATCAGCTTCCTATTGATACCTATATTATAAGTATACTTACTTGGCCCAAAAATGATCGTTCTCCTTTCCCAAGTACTGCTTCTATTAGATAAGATTTAGATTATTGTTCATTGATTGCATTTTATTCAAAGTATTTTCTTTGGCGTTGGCTTGAGCGCTGATATGTATATGTGTATGTTCATGTTGGGTAGTGAAAAATAGTCCTAATAATCCATACAAATATTAATTGCGAAAGTAGCTCTGTATGTCCGTCTTTCTAAGTTACCGTCTCCCGCACAAACTACTGAACCGATTTAAGTGAAAATTTTGTACAGAGATAGTCTAGATTCTCGAACCTGAGGATAAATGGGTGATTTTTATATAACTGTGATTTTTTATGTCTAGGACTGCATTTATTGTTTGGCACGTTTTGTTTTACTAAAAAAAACTATAATTATGATGAATTTGATAGTATTTTACTGTCGACAATGTATATTGAAGCATAAGTATTGATGGATCACGAATAATTTGCAAAACTATATCCAAAATGTCAGTACCGTGGAATGTCCGCATTTCGTTTTTCGAATTAAATACATTAATTTCTATAAATAGTCGTATTATAATCTAAAGTTTTGCTTTTAAAACTAAAACCTATTGCACATTTCATCAAATTATGCTACGATTGTACCTCAATATTGACTAGTAGAAAGGAATAACGATCATTGCTTCATGTCCTGGATTTTCTTCAATTTTCAGATTTAAAATATTTCCCACATAAACGCCATTTCTTTTCTGTCGCTCGCTCTAGTGGCATTCTGAAGAATGACTATTATTTGTGTACAATTCATAGCTGTATGGTGTTTTTAGATTCGATGTTAAAACAGAATAGTTTTTTGTGTTTTTTAAAAGGTATGTCATAAAACTACCGGTCAGTACCATGGTATTGAAGTTCACGCGTGTTAATAGAATGTTTAGGTCAATTAAACTGAATAATTATTTAAATTCACTTTTGAATTCAAAATTATTTGGCCAATCATTTTAATTACGTGTGAGAATTTAAGTTAGGTTAATTGTCAGTACCGTGGATGTCAGTACCATGGCAAACAAAGCAAATAATATTTAAATGAATATTTCCTTGATGTTTTAATTTATCGTCATACTTAACTGATCTAGTGTTGTAAAATTTAAATTTTATTTTGTTAAAAATTTCAATGAATTTCAATATTTAACTAATGATAAACTTTGTTTATTGAGTATTATAAAAAATTTTATTTTAATTCTACTGTTAATAAATTTTAAGGATTGTTAAAATCAAGAAAGAAAATACAGTAAATGTCTCTATATGATTACCAAAATCCTATAATTTATCATTTGCTTTATTCTTTAAAGAGATTTAGCCAAATATTCTGAATATTTCATTTTGATGTCAGTACCGCGGTAGTGAAATCTCTAATTTGTGTTCTAGCTTCTTTCCTATTGCAGTTGTAGTAGAACTTCGTTACAGGCTTAATTTTGAGCATTATAAAAAACCAATAACACCCAGATCACAAGTTTTAAAGCGTTTTTCATTTTAAAGAATTTTGAGTGGTAGAAATCACAGTTATATAAGAATCACCCAAATATAGGATAGATGTATATTTTCCCTTTGTTTTCACTGGAACGGAAACGTAAACGGGAACTTGGAAACTTCTGCACCGATTACAAAAATCCTTCAACCTTTGAATGGTACACTATCCCAGAGCAACTTAAACTTTAATTCCTCCCCTAATTCCAATGGGAACGGAAGTACTTACTTTTATTATAGATCCGAAAGTAATTGTGTTTGTCGGTTTTTCTTTGATACCGTCTACCGCCCAAACTGTACAGAGATAGTCTTCTAGAACCTGAGGATGGACATATGTATTTTCTCTTTATACCACGGGAGCGAAGACGTAAAAGTCACGGGCACATTTCATTTGGATATGAATTTATATCTTGAATCTTGATCGTTCTAATTGAGAAAAATAAAAAATCAAATAATATCATAAACACTAATCTATGTAAACTCAGAATACAAAGCAAAGACAGAATAAAGCTAAAGTTTTAAATATTTACAACACTCATTAGTAGCGTTTTACTAAAACGCCATTTGTTATTGGGGTGAGTTTAAAGGCTGTATTTTTTGAGAAGATAATATTAGGAGTAGTAATTTACCTCTACACTTAAGAGGGTTCACCAAAGTAAGGCTTTTTGAAATCTCTTATATTTGGTGATTTAAGGATAGACTTAAAAGCCCCTAGAATGTGTTTGTTCCGAACTGGAGGATTCCGCTTCCCTCTTATTTGAAGAATGAGAAAAGCAACTATAAAACTTATAAGCAGATTGATTAGAAGTCCTAGCTCTCATGTTTGAAAATCATCCATGCTGATAAACTGATTTTCTGTAACAAAAAATAATGATCACTACTCTTGATTTGAGGTTTTTAAGGATATGTAGCTATATTCAGAATCAATTCTCTCTGAGAACTTCATATAGAATCAAATAAATCTCAAATTTGCAGTTCTCAAACAATTTCAAATAATTCGAAATCGTTGCTTTAATTGATTATTTTTTGTCTAGCAAGATTCTCTAAACAACTTTTTTCTATTTTTCATACCAATCCAACATGCTGCTGATCATTTTTATTTTTAGAAAAAGTATAGCATTGAATTGGCGATAATGGGTTCAAAACCTTCACAGTTCGTGTCACGTTACCTGACTCCAAACTCTTCTACCAGAGGTGTTCACCTAACCTTGATATAATTATTTTGACGCCACAAGTCTAAGAGTCCCACAGCCACAGATGCAAATTGCTATTTGAAAAAAAAAAAAGAATATATTATACCTACCGTGCCAATTGTCGTGTGATAAACAGAATAATTTAAATTAAATATCTGTCTAATGGATTGTGGGCATTACATGTGCCAATATGGCTTTTATTGAAAAAAACTACGAGTGAGGCTGCTACACGGAAGGAAACAGTTTTGCATCATTTATGAACTGCGTCATAGTCACTTCCAATGAGATTTGCAATTCTGAGATGTTAGCACTTTCATGTTAAAAAAATTAATAGAAAAGAGCTTTTGACTAAACCAAAGGGTGTTCTGTTTCTGTTCATTGCTTGTAACAGCACTAAACTGCACGTCTTCTAACTAAAGATGATATGAACTCTTTGAACAAGTTTATAGAACCTATATTCTTTTTTTACGGTGTACTTGTCCACTGGAACACACCCAAAGCCTTGTTAATATGCTTAGGTACTTGCTGGGAAAATGCTCCTTAATAAAACTATACAAGCAAAACTATCTCAATCCACCGTCAGACATTTAATCTGGCTTTGGCGCAATACTGGGAGCGACTTTTCAACTAAAGAACTCCACTCTAAGTTTATTCTGTATACAGAGCCGCAGGTAGCTTACGTGTCCATTGGCACTTACTCATGTCAAACATAACACAAGGCTTTAAGGAAAAAGAGGATTTTAACGTATATGATGATCGAACAGACTATGGCCCAGAGTTGCGTGTCTTATGCGAGGTATTATTACTTTTTATGTTCCCTCGGTGAACAGGAGGCAAATATGTTGAGCACTTAGTTACAAGGTTGCCCTCATTTATGTCCTCAATGGACAACAACAGTAGCGGCGCGGCGGCCGGCGACGCGATGGACGGTGGCGGTGTTTATTCATCACTTTCACTTTGTCCGCTCTAAAGAAGGATGCCCATATGAGTGGGAGCCATTGCATTGGTTGTTCTCAAATGGAACATGTAATCGATGTTTAATGGTCATTCATTTGTAAATGCTAGTTGTGATCTCAAGAGGAAGAGGTGTGGGAAGTTTCTGAGCATTGAAAGATTTTCTTATGTTCTGATGGGGTGTGTAGGAATAAATTGATTGTAGATAACATTGTGTCCAAGGTTGGTATAAGAACTCATACATCAGCGGGTAATTTGTCTTTCAATTATTGCTTGACAAAAACGTTCCGGTTTCATTTTATGATTTATTTATGGCTGAGGTGGGAAATGATTCATCTTACATATCGCGTTAGGGCATGGATCTCAATTAAATTCTGTTTGGACATTAGAAGGTGGGAATAATGAATTATGGGGTCTAATGCTGAGGTGGGCGTTTCTCTTGTGATTGAATTTTATAAACAAAGCTTGCAACTTTGATTCAAGTAGTAAAAAACCGAAACATTTCTTTGTTTCCGAACAACATCAGGGAAGAACATTCATATGTGGACGCACCTAATTTTTGTATATTTTTGAACTCAGAATTAATTTGCAAAAAAGTTGACAACAATTTTTGAAATTATGTGATCAAAGCCGAAGGGTCGTTTTAAAGGAAATATTAAAAATAAAAGTAGTCAAAAAAGGTATTT
Source organism: Melanostoma mellinum (assembly GCA_914767635.1). NCBI lineage: Eukaryota > Metazoa > Arthropoda > Insecta > Diptera > Syrphidae > Melanostoma > Melanostoma mellinum. The sequence goes on from OU612058.1 coordinate 203,971,167, forward strand.
GAAAAAGCTTTTATATTTGCTATAAAGTCTCATATCAGAAAAAAACCACGAAGATGTCTACAAATTGCAAGTCCTCCGGTAGTAAATTCATTGCCATGAAAAAAGCTTTCTCGATTGAAATCGGTAGAAAGTTGCAGGTTTCCTCCATTGTTTATGACTGTGGGAAATGCTTTAGGAGCTCTTTGCACTGTTGCGCCACTCTATATAAATATATGTATGTTATGTACTCGGAATTTTTCACAAGTGTAGGTATAGCGACCTTCCCAGGCAGTACTGTAAAATACTGAAATCCTACGCTACGAAATTACTGTTTGATACTACCGTTCGTTTATGAAAATAATATGAAACCCCGGGGCACACCAGAATTTATGAATTTATGAGTAGTATCAGATTTGAAACCATCCAATAAAACTTGTATTGAACCGTTGCGTTGCAAACGTGGTTTCTAGGACAACGAAGAAAAAATTCATTGATACCCTAAACTAGTATTTTCCGTTAGAGAACCTGGTGCTAAACTGTATCAAATGCCTTATAGAAATATCAAGCTCAATAATCTTACTTTCTCCAAAACAGTATAAAGTTTGGTTCCGTTTTTGTGGTGAGATATACCATCATATCATTAGTAGACCTTTCGTTGCAAAAGGTCTAAAAAAAAGACGTCAGTGCAATAGAGTTATAATTATAAGGAAAGGAAAAGTCGCCTTTTTTCGGTTGCAGAAATGCAGTTCTCCATCTGCTCGGAAAGAGTCCAGAAAAAGAGGGGATTTTCTGTACAGGGACCAGATGTTGTTCACTGGACTTAACCTCAGGTGCAGCCAATCATTACATAGTATAAAACAAAGTCGCTTTCGCTGTCTGTTCGCTTAGATCTTCAAAACTGCGCAGTAGATTTTGGTGCGGTATTTTTTTTTTTTTTTAATAGAAAGAGTGATCCAATAGGAAGGTTTATGTTTACTTGATCCCAATATTCCCATGGGCACAGCAACATATCCGTCAACTAATGGACCGATTTCAAAAATTCTTCAGTGTTGGAGTGCGTTTCCTTCCCCTGAATTACATAAACGATATTTTATTCTTAAATTCTCACAGGAATGAGAACGGGAACGAGATCATGAATTCAAAAATCACAGAATAAGTTTTAAAATGTTTGCGCTTTTATTATTATTATTATCTCCAATTAATAAAGTCTATGTTTCATCCCCAAATTCCAACCAGAATTTCAAAAATTCTTTCACCGTCATAGCGTTTCGTTGCCCCTGAGTTACATCCTTACATAGTATATAAAACAAAGTCACTTTCCACTGTCTGTATGTATGGATCTTCAAAGGTTAACAAGGGATTTTGATAGATCTTTTTTGACAGATAGAGTGATCCAAGAAAAAGGTTTACACGGTAGCACATTGCACATCTCTGTTTTTCGAACTTTCGTTCTCTTTTACACTTATGGTGTTCGACCAGTTGCATGCAACAAAAAGCACAGTGTAATAGTATTCTTTATTCACTTCAAGAGTGTTTCACTAGCACCGAGTAAGATAGACTTTATTACATCCCTATATTTCCACAGGAACAGGAACAGGACCGATTTCAAGATTGTTTTCATCATTGAAGTGCTGTGTTAACCCCGACTTTATTTCATCCATATATTTTCATAGGAACGGGACGCGATCGGCAACATAACTGGGAACTTAGAAAGCACTGGTCCGATTTTATAAATTCTTTCACTGCAGAGTGCTTCATTGTCCCTCGGTAACATTGATTATATTTCATGCCCACTTGAACGAGATCATAAAAAAAGACTTTACTTAACTTACTCAATTTGATCAACGAAGGAGCCGAGCAACGCCAGGCGGGTCAGCTAGTATTCTATTGAGAAGTGTCTGGCTGGAGTTCTTAAAGATTTTAGCTAAAAATTAAAAAATGTTGCTTCCCTTTGGACACTTTTTTCCCTTACTTTGTGAACATGTAGAAACTCGGCCTTATGAATGCGAGATATTCCTGGTTCGAATGAACAAACTTCGTTTTTCTACTGAAGGGCCGCCTTCGAACTTGATATTCGAGAATGAACTTCTATATCCCTAATCACGTCCTTACAGATCTTATAGAATGATTTTTTTCGTTCTACGACAAACGAATTTATAATGCTGTGGAGAACTACGTCCGATATCATATCGAGAAACTAAACGACGATTGAACGAAAATCGTCGAATAGGTTACAGAATCCACACTCTTGGCCGATTTTGGAAAATTCTTTCCACATTTGAATGCTATTCTATCTTTCAGCACCATATCTGCCGGAAACAGGAAAGGAAAATCAGAAACCATTGGACCGCTTTCAAAAATTCTTTCATTAGGACGTTTGGACCTTTTGTACTACATAACAAATCGCCACAGAGCTGTCTCAACACAGTGGAAAGCCCGGAGTCTAGTGCATTTCTCACAACCTTTGTCTTGTGAGAGAATGTAGTGGGCCTACAATTCGAGAAGGCACTTATCACCTCAATGAATTTACTATCAGAGGATTTTCCAGAGCTGTATACGGAATTCTAATAAATAAGGCTGTCTGTTAATCACTCCCCTTCGTGTATATAGACGAGATTAAGTGAGGTCATTGATAGAAAATAGCAATTTATCTGCGATTTCTTTTTAATAATCAAGTTAGCACTTAACGAGTTTGACCAGTGGCGAATAGGTTCATATTGAATTTACACCGTAAAACAATTAGTCACATTGAGCTGTGATTTACACAGCTAAGCTTTTTACAGAAAGGTAAAGAATTCGTACCCTTTCTCTGCGACGCCGACGCGACGTAAGATCCAACTTCGATTTGAACATATTCCATAAAAATTAACTTATTTTCATTTTTTTATTGAAGAGAATAGGGACAACATTATCCACATTCCCATTCACATAAACCGCATTTCAAACAGTTTACTGTCATCATTTTTACCTTGCCAACACTCATCCTCCCCCTAATTATCTGCTAACACTGCAACTACCACACTTTACCTTTCTCGGGAAACCACAATATCAATTACAAGTAATTAGCCGCCTGTGAACAACCGAACAATGATTAATTTCTTCAAGCAGCACATAATGTCAAATTTATTTATTTATTCGCATACTTACCATCGGCTTCGCCATTACGCTATTGTGTGTATTTTGTGGCACAAAAAATAAGCCTATTCCATTTTCCATGTTATAGGATACGTCATTTTGCGCGGGAGCACTTTAACGAGCATCACCTTACGTATACACTCAAAGATGCTGTGCACACACATATCTCCAGGAAATTAATAAAAAAAAGAGCCTTGGGATAGATGCACGAGATACCAACTTACCATTGGCAAGAGGAAGTAAATGTTTCTTTTCTATAGTGAGACATTGGCAAATTTATTAACTTACAGATCGCATACATAAATAATAAGCAATTAAAACATCTCCCGCGCTTAACAATCTACGGTGTGTCGTTTATAGCGCCACCGAGTATGAAGGTTTGCCTATAAAGACGACCAACGCGATGCGACGATGCGTTGATGGGTTTTTGTTTTCTTAAAAAATAACTATTTTTTCTTTAAACCGTAAAAACACATTCTCCAACTATGGGCTTTGTTTGGCTGGCGTGTCGTCAAGAAGCGGATAACATTAGGCTAACATCTTGCTTCCTACAACTTGGCTGAGACGTGTCTGGCAACACGGCCGAACTTATTGAGAGGCGGATGCGTTATCATTATGAAAATGCAGCTGAGTTCAAAATTTGTTTTCAGAAAAGAGAGAAACTTATATCCGTTGGGAAAAGAATGAGGATTGGCTGTTGCGTGAAAGTTTGAGGTTTGAATCCTGGAAAAATTTAATTACTTTTCCACGTGTACCACTTCGGGTCATAAGATTGGTAAGTTCTCCTGGAGTAACTAAACTGCCATAATAAATGCCTTCTAAGTAACCTGTTGGAAATCGGCAAAAATGTGTTGGTACCTTCCATTCTTCTTCAAGGTGTGGCTTAGAAAAATGCGCACTGGTTCCCGATGTTGTAATGAAATTATAAAAACACACCCTACCGCCAGCCAATACACATACCATTATTTTCACATGATATTTTTCACTCACGCCATAGAGCTCACACTCACTAGTTGTAGATAACTTTATAAGGCACCCTGAAAAATACGAGAAGAGGGAAGCCAGCCCGTGTTGAAAAGTACCAATCTCGAGTTCAGGCTATTTCCACTAGTGGAAAACCAGGGGTGTGCCCAGAGATTCCCAATTTTAAGCAAGGTCTCTTTGGAGATCCTAGCAAAAATCCCCCACTAGCCTCTTAAGGACATTTGGGTTTTATTTTGCCGGCTATAAGCCGTTGATGCGAGCGATTAAAAACCCGTACCTAATGACCGTTTTGCCAGCATAGGACTAAGGATCTACCAGCCAGCGTTGGAACCACCACCAGAATTAGTGATAAGAAACAATATAACACATTATATTAGACCAGCTTCAAGACAAAGAAAAGGATTGGACCTTCTTCATAACCGAAGTTTTACGTGTTTTCTTAGGTCGACCCTGGACCCGACGAGCATACCCCAGCTTTAGAGCAAAAAGCGATTTGTTTTGTTTGTTTGTGATCAAGGCGCTGAATAGATGAAAATGCGACCCTGGATTTAAAGAGAGTGGCAGTGCCAAGAGAGTAAGGAGCCCCCACGTCCATCTTATCGGATGAGATCACTGCCAACGATTGAAGCGTCGCCATTTGTCAATGTGCAATCAGCAGCAAAAACTTATAATACCTCTCGTGGTTTCTCACTTAAAAAACAAAAAAATGAAAAAAAAGAAACCAAAACACCAAAGCAAATAACAGCACATTAAACCGACACCACCACCGGAGAGTGTTCACAACTCTAAGCAACTTTTTCGCTCCTCATTCATATGACCGACACATAAAGGGAGACCGCACAACGCTCACAAAAGAGGAAATCATCGCGATCGACAGTGTATCTTTCTAAGCAAATGTATCTTAACAAAGTCTGTTAAGTCTGGCTAAGGCGACAAGGGGTCGGATTTGTCAGCATCAGCCGTCGACATAGACGACAACGACAATGAGGACCAAACAACGACGTCATGCATCCGAAAGTGTACCTATTTTAAGTCGCTGCATCGAATGTACGCTGATGCTGTGCGGCCGGCGTTTTATGTTATTTGGTGAGGAAACAGTTAATTTGCGGTATCGGTTACGGGACTATCTATCGACTTCCGTAAATATAGTTTTTAAGGTTTTTTTTTTATTACATTTGTCCATCCGAGTGGTTTCTCTTTCGTTTGAAAGAAGGACTCAGAGTAGAGTTTATATGGATGGAGGAGGTCCAGACTTCATGAAGCGGGCGCGCAAGAAACAGACACTTGGAGTGACAGGAAAACCAATGTGGTGCGATAATCCAAACAGACGGGTGAGATCACACAAGCCATTTTGTGATCGAGATACAGCGATGAACCTGTGCTCCTTGACGATAGCGAAAGCGAATTGGAGCAGCCAGTCTTTGCCTTTTATACAAATATACGTGCTCGTTAAGCAAATGCGGTCTTTCAATGTGTTCTGTGTTTTTTTTCGTGGTTGCTCTGGCTGGTGAACGACTTGGAGTAAACAAATCGTAAGCTTAATTGTAAAGATAGGGATCGCGGTCGTGTTGAGTAATTGAATCCATTTGTGAAATTCACTTCTGTGGGGTGCATTTCTTACACAGAAGCTTTGATGCCGCTATAGACACCTTAATGAGGATGAGTTTAGCCTTAGTGGAGGCAGAGAGTAGGTAGACCAAAAAACTTATGTCAAGCAAAGGGAAGTTCAAGTGATCTCTAAGACCGCTTCAGGGATTCAGCAGGTGGTGAAGGAGGTGCATTTGAGTGTTTCGAACCATTCATCTAAGCTTCGGGAAGAAAAGTTCTAATAAAAGGATTCTGTTTGGAAGTGACTCAACAACGTTGGCGGTAAAAAAAAATGAACAGAGAATATAAGGTCGAACACATGCCATCACACATCATAACTTTGATCACTCCTAAAGTCGGGCTACTTTCCCAACCTTAATTCTTTGGTGTACTTTACAAAAAAAAAAAAAAAACTGACAAGTCACGCATATACCTTGCTCCTACTCTCAAACACGCAATGTCCCTACTTTAATCAGTTAAATTGAAAATAGCACAGATTCTTGATAAAACAATAGGAGTCCACATAACTTATTCACATCTGACCCAATTGTTTCACACGTATTAGCTTCACTCATGAATCGGCAGCTTAAAAGAGAAAAATTGCAGACACAACGTTTCCCGACACGTGATCAAAAGGATACTTGTAGATACATATAAACTTTTCCATTATAAATTTCAGGAAAGCTCCCAAGCCCGAAGGCGCATGTCCGAATCTCAGACAACCACCCTTAAAACAAAAGCCTCCTTTTTTTTTTGTTATCTAGGAGTTCCAAGAACTAGTGGCGGCCAGTGTTGTATTATATACGAAAGCTTTTACATATCTTAACTTAACTAACCTTTCCCCAAGGAGAGCCATAACAACTTAAGTGTATCCGTTCCCTTCAGGTATACTCGGCCGGATGTTTTGCGTAGCACTGTTTTCAATTCCCTCCGCAAAACTAACAAAAAAGTCCATAAATCGAACCAATATTGCCTTCTTGGCAACGATATTGGGTGAAGTTTTGATTTTTCTTGTTATTGCCGTATGCATTTGAGTTATAGTTTGGCAAGTGTAAAAGTGTGGTGTTGTTTGAGTTGTTCAAAAATAAAACGTAAATGATGCGGCATGTATTTCCGAAAGAAAAAGGTAAATTTTAAAGTATCTACGACGTCCTTACTGTGTTGCATTTGCACCAAAACGTGAAAGCATAGGTGAAACGCGGTCATTGGGCAATATCTACTCTTGACCTACGATATATCCTTAAAGTTACTGCCGTTTGAAGAGTGATGATGTGACACTTTTTGCTGCAGGGTTTACTTTTTGTTTTTTGACTTGAGTTTCTAGGGCCTACTCCCTTTGTAAAACAAATGTGGAAAATCGATTGGACTAACAATTCGCGGTGGCGGTTTTTCAAGTCAATTCACCATGCGAGGAGTTGCTGAAAATAAAATTTAACAATTCGAATACTTTGCTGCTTAAAAAATGTTCTTTTATCAAACACTCAAGCGGGGTCAAGCTGGTTCAGATGCAATCAAAACGAATTTCATAAAAGTGCGTAGTTTTTAAAACATGGACGTGGTTTTAAGTATGTTAAGAAGTGTATGTTACAAGGAGTATGAGGAACATTGTAAGTTGAAGTCATCGATTTGATGTCCTTCTTTCGTAAGGAGGATTGAAATTATTTCAAAAGGTGCTCTTTTCTTCGTTGTTCTGTCTCACAAAATCTTTATGCAGTGAGTGTGTTCTGTTCTTTCGATATATTCACACATCCGGGTGTGTCAAAGAAAATTAAATTGAATTTTCCAGGTTCGAAAGAAAAAATGTTGTTGTTAATCATGAACAACGCGCGAGGAAAGTGTTCTCACAAATTCATTGCCATGAAAAACGGTCCTCGTTTAGCAGCTCCAAATCGGCAAAAAATACATATAAGGTCCCCTCTATTCCTCACAAGGTATAGTTGTGAGGACTGCGCTAGGCCCCCGGTCCTAGTCTTGTTAATTATCAACTATTCAGAGAATCTTTATAAGTACTTCCGATATCAAACCATTTCCAAAATATCCAAGGACAAAGTCTGAAATACTTATTAAATAATTGTTTTCTTCTTAAATTAGTTTCTTTAAATAAATAAATAGGCTATCGCAACAGAGCGTGGAGCACCACGGCCTAGCACATTTCGCACAATCATGCCTTGTGAATGAATGCCGGTTCCGAACTACTAATCAAGAAAACACTTTCCATTGCAATGAATTTACGATCGGAAGACTTGCCACTCCCCCGAAAATCATGTTTGCCTCTGTGGGGATTCGAACCACGAACGTCTGGGTTAACAGGTCGACATGCCAACCATCACGCCACGGGTACCACAAATAAGTTACTTACTGAAAAGTAATAAATGTCAAATTAAAACGAGGAAGACAGTTTTATAGGAAATTGGGCGTTTTGCACAAAAAAGACTTTTTTGTTTTGTAGATCGTTCTTATCAAACTTATACAGATATTTGTAACCAGATTCCAACGGGTACTAATTTTCGAGTTCCAACACAGCTGAACAATCAATAATGAATGGGTATGGTAATGGTTTTTATTAACATGGAGAAACTACCAATAACCCAGGAAAAAGTATTGGCGAAATGATGAAACTAAGACAGTAGTATTTAAAAAGAAAGCAGCTTTCATGTTCAAAGAGCACTTCAAATAATAGAGGTGAAAAGGGTCACTTCAAAAGGGAATACAGAAGCTTTAAGTAGAAAACGACAAAAAATGTGTTCTCGAATCTAGACAAAGAGGAGCGCATGTACCGTGAGCTAGAACAAATTTGTGTGCTCATGTACACCAGCTTTTTTAAGACACACGACGGAAAAAATGGAAAGGGACTTACTCTCTTCAAAACATGCTCAAAGTCGGAGAAGTTTTCACGTAGTTCGGTCGCTCAAGGACAGCTTCTTGTGGATAACGACAAAATTTTGGCAATGAACTTGGTGATGTCCTATTCAACAAACAGTTTACTCGAGATCACTTTCCAGAAGCTGAACCTAGTGAGTAGTGAAGCAGTTAAGAACTCCAAAAAAGGCAACAAAATTGTGCCAGACGATATACCATACGAGTTTGTAGAATAATTTGAGACTAAAGATTCAGATGTCTTGAAATGTTCATCTCCAATCTTATAGGAAGCCATTGAGCGGGTACAGGGTAGGTGACTTAATAAGACTATTTGATTACTTATGAAGTTTTGCTGCGAGTAGGTCTACACAGACGCAATTCAAAGCATAAGGACCGTTACCTAATGTGCTGATTGATTTCGAAAAAGCAAACGATCGACAACCACGAGGTCTAATACGGATGACCTCAGCGATGAGGAGTTCCAGAGGCTTCTAAGTGGGGATGATTAAAGATGTGTGTGAAGCAGCAGTGTCTAAGGTTAGATGGTCAGCTAGAGTAAGTGCATCATTCTTAGTCACAGTAGGTGTACAACACGAAAGCGCCTTCAGTTCTACTGGGCGATAGAGTACAGAATGCCAAAGTACATCCACTGTTCTTTGCTGACGATAACCATAACAGAAGAGCTTCCTACATCTACATCCCTGCAAGAAGAACTTAAAGTATGGGTGAGGAAAGCAAGTGGGTACTGTAATAGTCTCAAAAATTCTGATGTCTTGTCCCATTTTGATCCAAATGTGCTTAGTCCAGAGTATTATATGTGCTCCCCAGGCGTCAAAAGTCTAAATATCTATGAATCTATGACCAATGATCAATAGTGAAGCAGCATGTCATGACGAAATCAGTCTTCGAGTTAACCGCCATCTTGTGTGATAGAAAAATGTGCCCTAAGCCTATGGGAATACTGTACACCGCGGTTGTGTTTTTAGCACTCACATACGGTTCACAATGTTGGACAGTGAACAAAAATTATGAATAAGTTGACGACAGCTGAGATGAAGATGCTCTAAATTTGTCAGCAGGATTAACTAAACTTGGTCATATTTTAAGTAACAAGATACTTAGAAGCCTTGACGACAAAAATACAGTCTTAGAAAAAAGAGATCATACCCGGTACACTTGGCATTGAGCATTTTCATGCTCAAAAGAAAGATCTAGAGAATCATGTTAATAAGGCGTTATCATACAACGTTTCGACAAGATCACTAAGGATCCTAAGGAATGGTGGTCCAAAAACACTCCTGGTACAGACTAATGCAGCGAAATCTTTACTTGATTGGCCTCAGACATGAAACAATCCAAGACAGGGAAGCTTGCCAAAACGCATTCTGAGGTCAACACGGAGCGGCGTATCCTACGAGCTGATCAAAAGATGAGTGGTCGCAACATTGAAAGAGGAAGAAAATGATAAAGGCATGTTACCATCCCTAAAACTGACCTGAATTTGTTTTAAAGTGACGATAGAAGTGCCAATTTAAGAGCTTTAAAAAAAGTTTCATAGGTACACCAATTCTATTATATAAGATTTCGCTTTATGTTATTTAAAACGGTTACAGGGTGTCATTATTTTAATTCCCAGAAGCCCGCTTAAAATCCCTTTGTTAGTTGATAAACGGCTCCAAGAACCATTGTGGAGGAAAATATAGGTTATGTCGTTCAGTCTGTAGAATTCTGTATAATTGACGGAACTTATAGACCCACTTTTTTCGATCTCTTTCACAGTTTTCCATGAACATAATCTCAAAATGAAAATATTCCCTAAAGGGGAATAGTGTGCTATTAATAAACCCATGTCTTTAAAAAATTATTTTTAATTTTACACTTGCACAACTGGTGTAATCCTCCTCATATTTTTTGTATCTAATTTTTTTTTTTTTTTCAATTAATGTCTCATTTGAGTTTTGTCTTTTGTTTTGCAGGTTAATCCCACCAAACCTCCAGATGGTGGTGGTGGAAGTTTAAGCGCAGGAAAACGGTGCGAAGTAGTAAATATCGACGAAGACGAACAACAAAGTTGCTCTACTTCATTGTCCTCCACCCATTGTGTTGATGTTACAACCGAAAATAGTCAACAACCAACGGAGACAAATCGCGTCGAAGTACGTCGAAGCAAATCGCGTGTACGAACGTATTTAAAAAAATGCAAGGATCGATTGACAGGTCATCACCCGCAGGACGAACTCTGCACCGATGATTGTTTCGATAAGCCAGAGAGCTCAACCAACATCATCAGCCCAACTCCACAAATTGGCCTGAACCCAGAGACGTGTTATCTTGTGAATGAAGCAAAAGTTGAATTACCACAAGAAGATACTAAAACTATTCAAGTGGAGGTAGAGGAGAGCCAGGACACAGCAAATCGAGATGATAATTGGGGCGACGATGTGTTGTTGAACTTGTCGGCTGTAGTGCTTGAGGATTTGGTAGGCAGTTTTTCTTTTCAATTTCTAAGAACATTTTCCAAAGTGTTTTATAATTTTTTAATTTTAGGATTTGGGGCTTGATGGATTGGTTGACAGCTATCTGGGTGATGTCTATCCAGTGTACTATGAGCAAACGCGTTCGATATTGATAAGACAGGCTCGTGATGTACTCGTTTGTGAATATAGAGGATGCTTGAGAACGTTCGAGCAGGAATTTTTGAAGGAATTCGCTGAAATTGCTGGGAACTTAAAAGAAAAGCATGCTGGTGGTGAGGTAAGTGGATAAATTATTTTTGAATAAAATTGTTGAGGGATTAGGGAAATTGTTGAAGGAGAGAGTAATTAATTCTGTAGGGCACGGTAATAGAAACTAAATTCACAGGTTTCGGAGTCATGACGCGTCCGTTTTTTAAGAAGTAAAGATACGCTTAATCACGTAGCAGGTACTCCAAGGAACTAAAATTACATCGAAAGAAAATCAAATGAAAGAAAAAAGAATGAGATGAAGTTGTATGAGAGTGTTATGTGAAATCTTAGTGAAGAATGTTTGAGTAATGCAAATCCTACTGCAATAAAATTTAAATTACTGCAGTGAGAGTTATACGGTAGAGACAGTGCAAGGTTTTACTTTTTGCGAGGAATTGGCAAGTTCTCCAAGAGCAAATGCACACTGCCGTTAAAAACAATTTCTATTCTAACTAAGCCGTTCGAAATCGACATAGCCCGAGGTCTCCATAGTTTTATTGCGATACCAGATTTATTTGTTTCACAATGTAATTGCTTAAATAATTATGATGCCAAAGAAAATAGTAGGCATTTGATACAGCTTTCTTTCCTGATAATAACTAAAAAGTTTTGTTCTATACTTCCTATTACCAGAAAGATGCTCATTTATTTAAGTTTTTTTCTTTTAAGCTTCATGTACAATATCCTATACTCGATCTTGAAGGTTCAATGTTGGTTTTTGATTTTACTAACAATTTCAATCAAACCACTACTACATTGACGTCTTATATTTTCAGAGCTAACTAACTTAGGTGGGCATTATGGTTCGGGTTGAACCTGCACCTTAACCAAAATCTTTCCATAACGGCTCGATTTTGGGCGAGCTCTCTCCAGTTTTGCACTCTAAGTCCGTTGAGGATTTAGAGTGTTCTTCTTTCGAAACGGCCAGAGTCCGTGCTCCCGATAAGATCCATGCCTCCGCGCTATAAAGCAGGGCTGGGATGATCAAAGTCTTATAAATTCAAAGCACCTAATTAAAAATAGATAAGTGAACAAAAATGAATTTTGCCAGAAGTATTCGAATATTAGTAACACTGTGTTTTGCAAGCACTTCGATAGAAGTCAGTCAAAATCTTATAAGAAAATTAATTTAATTTTAAACAATTAATTACTTTTCTTAGCAAGATTATCTCAACTGTTGAACTCATAAATCAGATGAGGATGTTTTTAGCATTAAGGAAGATTGATGTTCTAAGTTTATCAGCTAATCAAATAAACAAGGTGGTGCAACAGAGCTTGGGGTGCCCCGGGGCCAAGCAAAGCACCATATACTTTGTGGTAGGACTTAAAAACGTGTCTGTTTGCGAGCGGTTTAGTCACAGACGGCATTTCATTTTCTGGGTCTTATCACTTTCAATGTCGTTGAATATAAAAAGGAAGATGGCTTTCTGGCACCGATACTGTTGTTGATACTCATAGATGCCATATTCTAGGTTTCAAAATAAGGATGGGTTCTTAAGTTTGGCGTATTTAAATACTTTAATCGCTGCGTTGGAAAAAACCCGAGAACATAATATCGATATTCACCACCTCTTTATCGATTTCAAGGCCGCTTATGACAGTATCTACAGAGACGAGCTGTACAGAGCCATGTCTAGTTTCGGCATCCCTGCAAAGCTCGTACGACTATGCAGGATGACTTTGGAGAATTCACGCTGCTCCGTCAAGGTCGGTAAAGAACTCACCGAGACCTTCAATGTCGAAAAAGGTTTTAGGCAAGGCGATAAACTGTCATGCGATTTCTTCAACATCATACTTGAACAGATTGTAAGAAACTCAAACGTCAACACCAGAGGAACAATCTTTCAAAAATCTGTGCAATTACTCGCCTATGCAGACGATATTGACGTAATGGGAAGAAAAAAGCTAGATGTCATAGGTGCTTTTGCGAGTATCGAAACAGAAGCGGCAAAAATGGGTTTGATGGTTAATGAGGACAAAACGAAGTATATGTTGTCATCAAACAAGGACACAGAACATCGACGAATTGGACAAAACGTCACAATAGACAGACATAACTTCGAGGTAGTACAGGACTTCGTCTACCTAGGATCCGCTGTAGACAGGGACAACAACATCAGTGCGGAGATCAAACGGAGAATAACTCTTGCCAACCGTTGCTTCTTTGGGTTAAGAAGGCAATTGAGAAACAAAACCCTCTCCAGAAAAACCAAGGTAACCTTATATAAGACCTCAATCATTCCAGTCCTGCTTTACGGCGCGGAAGCATGGACCTTATCGAAAGCGGATGAGGAAACCCTTGGTCGTTTCGAAAGAAAAATTCTCCGAATGATCTTTGGTCCCGTATGCGAAGGCAATGTGTGGAGAAGAAGATACAACAACGAGCTGTATGAGCTGTACCGCGACATGGGCATAGCCAGAAGAGTACGCATCGCGAGGCTACGATGTAAGAGTAAGTAAGTAATCGCTGCGTTCTAAGAATTTAATTGAAAAATTTTATGTTTAGCTACAAATAAGGAAACATTATAAAAACACATAAGAAACTCGATAAGAAAATTAAAAATCGCCAAACTCAAAAAATATCGCCATTTACGACCTAAATCGCCGAACCGATTTACGTGTAGCCAAACCAAAATCAAAATCGCCAGTTTTATGACTACAATGTGCGTGACTTGGTCTCATTTTTTTTTTGTCCTATGTATGCCTTAAAATGATGATGAGGAGTATGATGAATGAAACCTTGGGCCTACCAAATTATTTTTAAGCTTTCAGTACACTGGCATTTTAATCTTTTTTTTGCAATAAGACCGAATAAGCAGCTTCAAAATGATTTTAATTTTCAACTTTGCTGGAGGCCATATTGGATCTAGATTTTGTTTTTTAACAGTGTAGTCAAATTTAAGTCAAGTCAAAATCTTTCGATTCATACTTGTATCGGGCGTTAAATTTTTTTTTTTTTTTAAATAAAACAAAAATGGTTTTGGATTCTTTATTCTTGTGAATGTTCGTTTTGATGCCTTATGTATGGAATTTGATTTCTTTTGCATGGCCACCACGGGCACGCTTGCAGAAGTTCAGACGCGGAACCCAATTTTCAGTGCGGATTGCTGCCTGACCAATACCGCATATTTTGTTTATTGACGAAGCCATTCAGCCAGGAATAAGCCTCATCGTAAATTGGACGTAGCGCTCTTAACATTGAGGCCACTGACTAAGAATTTCGATTGAAAATTTTAATAATTTCGACTAGTTGTTGGTTGTTTTTTTTTCATCATCAAACGGCAAACCTTACCAAAGAGATATGTCAAAAGAGCAGCGGTAAGAAATATGGCGTCATTTGCTGTCCCTGTCGCTCGACTTTTGTAGCGTGCCTTTTGAAAAATCCTTTATATAAAAGGAATTCTGAAAAGAATTAAAAAACCTATCATATTGATGTCGGCCAAATTAGATGTCCTTTTGATTTTCATAAGGAATAATCTGCTAATCGAGACCTTTCATTTGATACTCTTTTTGAGGAAGCAGTGAAAATATATGTTATCCGGTATTTTATAGAGGCAGCCATCTGTGATTCACATTAATACTAAATATAAATATATTATATTTTACAGAACCACCAAATTTCAGATCAATCCAACAACATGAAGCGGGTTAAATTTGAATTACAAGATTTGACCCGAAGAAGTAAGTAAACGAACAAAGCAAACTAAGTAAAATCAATTAATTGGAGCGCCCGATCATAACAGTAGTTGTTGTGGCATATGCTGTAAAATATCTGACATCTCAACTAGGTTGACTTTAGTTTTTTTTTTTTTTTTCAAAATATCACGGAATCACATGGAACATTTCAGAAGTTTAATTTTGTGCTTAGCTTGTATACAAAACTTGGTAATAGCTAACCTCGTACACTCACCCTGACAATAAAAGCGGCTTGCAAGTTTTGCTATTAGATCCGAATCTGTCTTATGATGAAAGACGGGAGTGCTTTCCGTAACTTTTTAGACGGTAATCGTTCAACCGTCTGTCGTCGATTGTATAGTCAAAAGATTGTGTCATCAAACTTCACTTCCGTTCGATAGTAAAAATTAAGTTGCAACTGACGAATGTTTCCAATCAATGTTGAAACAAGATCACATGTCAAGAGAAAAACGTTCTTACGGGCATAGATTTTAAATTCCCTGACAGTAAAATGTCTCTCCCAGTTTCCTGATGAACACTTCTGTCCAAACACTTCAGTCTTTGACAATTCGAGCGACCACTTAGTCGGAGGTGTAGAAGGTAGTGACTTCAAGCACCGTGTCCGGTAGTTCAACTAAGGGGTCCGCCAAATTACTTTTTTTTCTTTTCAAAAACAGGGTACAAAAAATCGAGTGTAGCTTCGGCTGTGTGGCACGAAGCGCCATCCTGTTGAAACCAAATGTTGCCAATATCCTCCTCTTCAATTTTTGTGAACAAAAATTTGTTCAACATGGCCCGATAACGATCGCCATTGACTGTAACGCCCACTCCTCATTTTCGAAGAAAAATGGCCCACTTATGCCTCTGGACAAAAATCCGCACCAAACAGTGACTCGTTTTGGTTGTATCAGCTTTTCAATATATGCGTGCGGGCTTTCTGTTTACATACCCGCCATTATCAAAATGAGCTTCATCTAAAAAGATGATTTTTTTTTGGCAAAATCGGCATCGGATTTTCAAAGTAATGTCGCAATATTTCCGAGCGTTGTTCAAGCGTATACACAAACATATTCGTTCAGCGGAACGATAAAACTAATTATCTGTCAAACCAGACATGAGCTAAGTGTTACCATTCACAAAATAAGCACTAGATGGCGGACCCTTTATTAGTTAATGAAACCTACACTTCTTATTTTTAGTGCTGTTTGACAGTATGAGAATCAGATGGTTCGGTCAGTCTTAAAACGCCTTCCCTTTTTGGACAGGCTAAAAAAACGTACATCTTCACGAATTTTCTTCACCGGTATAAATAATAAATATAATTGTCGAAAGTCTTAAACCGGAAAAAAATGCATTCTTAAAATACGGTTTCTGTTCGCACAAAGGGAGAAGACTGATAAGATATGTGTGCGTTGTTGATGTAATATCTGGGAACTGGGATGTATGATCAGAATCTTACCACAATTCACCTACATCAGGGCATCTTAAACTATGGGTCGCGACCCCAAATGGGGTCGCATAGGAAGATTCTGGGGTCGCGAGAGATTTTCATGTGAAATATTTAAGGGGAGGTTTCCAATGACAAATTGTGCCATGTGCTATATAATGTCTACTTTACCCTCTGCATAATGCACATGTTTCAGAAAACATTAGTAAGTAATCTGCGCATAAAGTTTCTTTTCTTTTATAAAAAAAGCACTTGACTGAATTCTGGTTCGGAACTAGAACTGAATTTTCTACAATCGCTGATATGGATTTAAATGTTCTCCTGCCATTCAACACTACATATTTATATGAAGTCACTTTCTAAGCTTCTACACACCATCCGAATATCGTTCATCGCTAAAAAATGTTAAAGAGGTCTTACGTCCAACAGTGTCTGCTACGCAATAAAAAACAGGCACATACATCTCATTAAATTGGCTTCTTTAATTTAAAATCAATACTTACTCGAATATATTCGAGCGAACTAAGACTGTCAGAATTCCCTTAATTTGTTTTTTAATGTTTCTTAGACTTTATATTTTCATACATATGTATATTTAAAATGTTACCTGGTAAACAAATTAACAGAAAATAATTATTTATCTTTCTATCATATTTTATTTATATGGGGTCGCCAGGATATTCGAAATCATAAAATGGGGTCGTTAATGAAAAAAGTTTAAGAAGCCCTGACCTACATGATTGTTTTATCCGAAATTCGGATAAACGGATAAACGCGTCTTTTGTCATCTTTTTTTTTTTGCCAAAAGAAAAGCTACACTAAAAATTTCAAAGCAGAATGATATACTTTAGCTATAGTACTTTTACATTATTTGGGTAAATTGTGGTAAGGCCCTGTTAAATAGCTTCGGAGATTTTGTCAACAAGCTGCCAATGAACGTTATTGCGAGAAAAATGCGATTCAAGCTTTCTATAAAAAGATCATCATATTAGGAGGCTGAGGTAGCTACGTGTTTATTGTTTTAAAACTTTTTCTTTAAAACTCAATTTTCACTTTCTATAATTCGCATAAATTTTCTCAAATCTCAACTCATAAAATAAAACGCATCTAAAACAACGTCAGCCAATTGTACAGTTAGACTGCTTAGTTCTTTTTAAATCTATCTGATAATTCTTTGAGAATGCAAAAAAATCTTACCTAATTCTAAAGAGGGTAGACCTCTTGAGAGGCTGAGATTGTCTTCACAAACAGACCATGACGTGAGCAAGAATCTCTTTCTTTGGAAGGACCAAAGGAAGCAATGCCGTTATCTGATTCGCTTTAACAAAACATCAACGCAACAAAGTTAGAGGACTTGGGTATCAATTTAGTAAAAATGGAATGAAACTCCGAGTAAATCTATTTAGTTTTAGATTTGCTTGTTAATGCCATTCTAATGATTCTACCGAATTTCTAGACCCTCGTCCTTTCTAGATACTCGACGTCGACGCCTCGACCTTTCTAGATACTCGTAACATTTCAGTCAAAATCGATAGGGTAGAAAGTCGTAATGAGGACGAATGTTTTTTTATAAATAAGTTTGCATTTAGAGTATTCTTCCATTCTACAGTTAACCAGGGCCTGCATTTCGTAACTTTCCCGACGACTATCGTTTAATCGTCTATTATCAAAAGGATCATCAGGAGATAATTTCATATAGGTAACTTCACTATCATCCATTTTAAGAAAGCTATTCTACTTCTGTCTCATAAGTTTTGGGAACTCTTTCGGGTTTTTTGACAATTTTTTAGTACCTTTTTTGAACTCTAGGCTTCTTACGGTACGGGCATAGCCACATTTTATCAGTCAGTTAGCAAAAGTACCCCTTTAATTTCTTGACCGTATAAGAGACTTCCAATCGAATGTAATCATTTTCATTGAAGAGAAGTTTATTTAAATTATGTAACTGTACACTGTGCTTTGGTTTGTGTAATGTAACCATAAAAACAGATTTTTGTTTATGAATAAATATGATTTTAGCTTTAAGCATATGCCATATCAAAACACTTGTCACGATGCTAAAAACAAATAATTCCCAGATGTCATAAGACTTCGTTCTTGCCCAAAGCTAATTATAAAGACTTACAACAAAAAGCATTGCAAACAAAAAATTCGCAATACCATCGATTAAAAAATATTAATCAGTTTGCAAAATCTCTGTTTTCATTGAAGATACACATACCATTGTGCCGGCCGCTCCAGTGTCTTTTGCGTGTTTCCCATTCGTAATTCACGAGTGTGGTGCATCCTCATGAAGTATAAATTCATATATTTTGGGACTCCTTAATTATGGTTCAAGAGCTTAAGTGAAGTCCATTACATAAATGCAAAGCGAACAAGGATCGGTTTGTTCCATTCGATGGTGGTGCACCATCTACAAAAAAAAGTATTAATAAACGGCAAAGTAATTCAAGTTGTGTTGCATAATCGTGTGTAAATCTGCATTTGATTCCGGACTCAAGTCGAGATGGACTGTCGTAATGGGGGCTTTTGTCGGCGATACACACTCGAAACGCACCGCACATACGATGTCCCGCCCTAATATCCATCGAAATGTCAGTCAAAGTCTGGGTGATTTTTTTGTTTTGTTTTTGTTTTTATTCTGTTTTGTTTTTCAAAATACTGCACACTCCCACGTTGGGATATGTTATAATTTAAAGTAAACCGCATTAGACCGGGATTAGTGGCGGAGTTGCAAGCTATGGAGCTGGAGCCATGTTTTGATCGTTTGGTAACAAGATTAAGACAGAAGAGTGAAGATAAGAAGTTGTTCAATGAGTTCAATGAGAATGCTATTCGAGTTGACAGTTCGGTGCAACAATTGACAGCTGGGATATGAGATTTTGTTTGTATATCAATCCGTTAGATAACATTTTACTTGAAAATGTACGAGTATGAAGAGTGTTGAACTACGAGGCTTATCCAAGATTTCCGACAGGTTTCGGAATTGTGTTCGTTATATAACGTTTGGTGAGTAATTGAAAGAAAACGATGAATGAACAGAAAGCGTAATGAAATACTTTTGGGAGAAATCATTACGAAATATTTAGAACACCCGATTGACATATTAACACTTGTGTCGTTTTGGTGTGGTCGCCCGAAATAGTTCTTGCAGTGGCAATAAACCATATAATTTTTGTTTGTGGCTTGATTTCTGTGTATTATGAGTTTTATAACTAAACTGTTAAAACAGAATTTGGGCTTGTGTAAACGCTTAAATGACCGCTTTTCCGACATGTTGCTGGTTTTAAAACAATTTTTAATTCAAGTAATGATTTATCTAAAATATTATGCCAACATTTTTTCCTTTTTCAAAATTAAAACTGAAGCCACTTCATTTTAGGAAAGCAACTGTCATTCCATATTTTTGGAAGGCTCTAAGCCACATTAGCTTTTCAATTTTTTCATTTTTGTGTCTTATATTTTTTTTTAGTTTTTGTGTCCTTTTCTTTTCTCTGGTTTCTTTTTTGCCACTAAGTGCACTCATTATAGCATAAGTCTGAAACATTTTGTAAGCCAGCCATTGACGACTCGCTGTTAATATCAATTTCTTCTCCAGAGCTGTAGGCTTGAGGCAACAACCAGAACGCTAGAGCTCTTTAACTCCTCCGCGTACTGCGGTGACGATTTCGTATTAAAGGAACCGGCACCCCACAGGCTTTTGGTGGCAGAAGTAATAGATTAGGGGAACTGCCAATCTATCCGTTATCAACCCTTCCATATCGAAATAGAGGAAACACCCGGTGTTTGCTTCAGCCCCGTTGTAAAGGGCCTCATTAATATAGTAATGTTTGTACTCTGCATCTGATGTTCTGAGCACTCAAAGACAGACGTGTGCAGACACTGTCTCTCAAACAACCGAATCTTTTCCATTTGATACCATGTTAAGTTGAACCACTAAGGGCACCCATCGACAATCATTGACAATCAGACCTTGAAGTTGTCTGATGCTGTAAGAGAGTATCCGTGCTATAGCGCAAGTTTCTATAGCCCTGGTCAGAACCCCATCCATTAGTTACAATGCTTTCTAAGATGTCGTATAGAGTCCGGATTTTTAAGATGATTCCAACTTCGTCAATTGTTTCCGCAAGGAGTTCGCTTAGGGTCATTCCATAGTGTAACACCCGAAACGCACACTTTTCGATCTGTAAAACTGTTTATCCTTATGCTGATATTTTGGCGATTTAAATTTTTTATTTTCTACGTTTTCAGTTGTTTTATTTTAGTTTTAACATTTGTAGATCTTAGCATAAGGATTAACAGTTTTATGAGTCGAAAAGTGTGCGTTTTGGGTGTTATATCATGAATATGAATGAAATACTTTATTTAAAAGAAAAATTAAATTTATTTTATATTTTCGTCTATCAGTAGCTGCTGTCACCATGGTCGATTGTAAAATGCGAATATAGATTGCTGTTGTCAATAAAGTGGTACCCATGGTGTGATTGTTATCATGTCCGCCTGTTAACCCAGAAGTTCGTGGTTCGAATCTCAACAGAGGCAAAAATGTTTTCCATTTGCATCACCTTTCGCGAGGAACTGGGAAGTCCTCCGTTAGTATTCATTGCCATGAAAAGCGCTTTCTCCTTAAGGCCCCCTCCATTCTCTTACAAAACATGGTTGTCAGAAATGGTTAAGGCCCTGGGCTCCTTGCTCAGTTGCACCACCCTTTTTATTTATTTATTTATTCATTTATTTTATGCCAATAAAGATGGCTGTCAATGTCTACTCCATTTCTTAAGCGCTCTACAGACGATCAATGTTACTTGACAAGTATTATTGACGTTTTTTCTTGTCAAGTAAAATTGAAGAACAATCGCCACCACACGTTCAATTAAAATTGACTACTTTTTCCTTCTATAGTTTCCTAACCGCAGTACACAACGACACTAGTGACAGTGAAACTTGATGAAAACCAAATCACATTTGATTTTCGTCAATGCTTCAATTATACTTGACAGTAACATTGAAGAGCCTACAAACGATCAATTTTACTTGAACAGAAGCTCCTTCAAGTAATATTGTCAAGTAACATTGATCGTCTGTAGGGCGCTTTACATCGTTGACTTTGTCACTCACTTGAACAAAGTTTCCGTCAGTGTTTTTAACCACATAAGTATACATCACTAGATTTTACACTGTTTTCAATGTCATTTTCGTCCTAAGTAAAGTTTTCGATGGTAAAAATATCACTTAATCACTCAATAAGATATCACATCCGAACTGGAATAAAACACGCTTCAAAATGAAATAACGATCTAAGCTATTTTGTAATCAAACTGCATCATACAAGTTTAAGATCGCCTCGGCTTAATTTGAGAATATTAATCTTAGCTTAAGATCGTATCGGATCGTTTAAGATCGTATCGGCTGGTTTAAGACCGTATCGGCTCGCTTTAACATTAAATTATCTTAAATTAAGAATGTTTTGCTCTTAATAAGAAAACGAAATTAAATCAAGACAATGAAGAACTTAATTTAAGAACGTATATCTTACTATAACTTTAAACAAATCTTATATTAAGAATGCCATACTCAAATCAAGTTTTGTGTTCTTATTTTCGGAATGAAAACTTGTTTTTAGAATAAAATTCTTGTATTAAGAATAAAACGTGTCGTTTTTCAGATAACAAAACTAAGAATGCAAAAAAATAGAACTAAGCCTACTCGTACTTAATTTTAGCCTGCGGTTTTTTTCTGAGTGTACACCAACAGGGTTAATTGCTTGATAAATCTCGATGGTTGTTGGTTATGGCTCGACAGCTGTTTTAACATTTCTCTTTAGTAAGTTCATTTTACGCAGCATTATCGATCCTATCGACGGCGAAGGTTTCACATATTTATAAAACTCTGACTCCACTTTGGAAGTAACCACACCAACGCACAGTGGTTGCATTCGACAATCTAGCGGGACTAATCTATTTTGGAAAGGAAAAACATGTTCCAACTTACTTATTTTTTATTTAATGAGTTAAAATTATTTAATTGTACAGTTTTCTAGAAAAAATAATATTTTTTTTTTAAAGAAACACTCAAATTATAGAAATTATACAAAATTAAGAAAAAAGTTTTTTTTTGATAATTTACTTACTTACTTACTTAGGTGGGCATTACAGTTCGGGGTGAACCTGGGCCTCAACCAACATCCTTCGATAACGACTTCTATTTCGTGCGAGCTCTCTCCAGTTTCGCACTCCAAGTCGGTTGAGGTCATCCTCCACTTGATTGCGCCACCTAAGACGAGGTCTTCCCCTTCCGCGATTTCCCTGCAATGTGCTTTCGAACACCCGATGAGCCGGAGCGTTTGGGTCCATCCGCTATATGGCCCAACCATCGTAGCCTCGCGATGCGTACTCTTCTGGTTATGCCCATGTCGCGGTACAGCTCATACAGCTCGTTGTTGTATCTTCTTCTCCACACATTGCCTTCGCATACGGGACCAAAGATCATTCGGAAAATTTTTCTTTCGAAACGACCAAGGGTTTCCTCATCCGCTTTCGATAAGGTCCATGCTTCCGCGCCGTAAAGCAGGACTGGGATGATTAAGGTCTTATATAGGGTTACCTTGGTTTTTCTGGAGAGGGTTTTGTTTCTCAATTGCCTTCTTAACCCAAAGAAGCAACGGTTGGCAAGAGTTATTCTCCGTTTGATCTCCGCACTGATGTTGTTGTCCGTGTCTACAGCGGATCCTAGGTAGATGAAGTCCTGTACTACCTCGAAGTTATGTCTGTCTATTGTGACGTTTTGTCCAATTCGTCGATGTTCTGTGTCCTTGTTTGATGACAGCATATACTTTGTTTTGCCCTCATTAACCATCAAACCCATTTTTGCCGCTTCTGTTTCAATACTCGCAAAAGCACCTATGACATCACGCTTTTTTCTTCCCATTTTGATAATTTGATAAAATTAATTTTTAAAGTTTTAAAAGTTTTGTTTTTTCTGAAGTATATGAGAATATGTCTTCATTAAAAACTGCTATCGTCTTTACTTGCTAGAACTTCTTCATCGAGATCTCGATTTATAACAAAGAAAACAAACTTCTTTTGCTATCGTTATACTGCTACACTTTATGAACACTTACTGTCGTACCAAGAATATTCCCTTTAATTAGATAAGACCTCTTGTTGCTTTTTTATAGTTTTAAAATGCACTTTCACTTAAACCATATCCACTTCTCAAAGTTTCTAAGATTACATGGAACCGTTCTTTGAGTTCTTGATTTACACCGGTTGTTTCTGAACTCTTTTCAGCAGCTCGAAAATACGTCTGGCAGTATTGCCTATGATATCTAAAATAATTGCTCTAACCACACCAAGCTTATTTGTTTTATCCATTTGCCCCCAAATTTCAAAAATTTGGTTTCATGATTTATTATAGCGGGCCCATTCTGAAAATTGAAAAAAGTTGTAAGGGTGTCGCGAAAACGCATAATGAGTTCTTTTCTACATAATAGCCAACACTGCACAGAATTATTTTTTATAAAGTTTGAGGCGGAACTCGGCGGAACTCTATGCTTTTGCTCCAATTGAAAATTCAATAAAAAACTACAGTTAAATTTTTCACGTTGAACTTTAAATACTATAAAAAATTATTTAATGAGCCAATTAACTTCGGGAATCGTTTCTTTTTTACTACTCACAATCTATTCTATTCAAGAAAAAAAGAAAGAAGCATCGTAGCACTTTTTATAGCTGAACCAAATTGCTCTAAAAAACCTTTTATTTTCTGTCGTCAAATAGCTTTCATAAAATACTTAAATATTAAATGAAATACAGATCTTAACATTTTCTTAACAGTGCAAAAGATCAATAACAAAGTATGAACTTTAGTTACCTAGTGTATTGACAAGTTAGCTACATCATTTTAAAACGGTTCGCTAGATTGTTGAATCCGACCACTGTGCAACGCGAAGAACGACAAAACTGAAGGGTTGGCGACGTAGCTTTCTACTGATTTCCATTGTTTCGTAAACTATATTCAGTTTTGCCGAAAAGTTTTTGGTATCAAGAAAAGGTATCATAAAAAAATGTTTCGATCAAAATCAATTCTTAGTGGAAACGGGGTATTTGAAGCATCCATAGCATCCATGAAAACCACCTATGAACGATATATCTACCAGGGAGCTGCAGTGAATGTCTCGTTTTATGAATGCATTCACTTAATCATTGCCTTACACACTATTCAGGCACCATTCATCTTAATCCAAAGCAATACACACACTGCACTCTCTTTTAGTCATTCTCCCTCACTTAACTGAAAAAATGACAGGCAATGACAATATCTGTATTCGTATGAACTTGTGAGAATAGTGTCTAAAGCAACGAATAATCTACAGTGCAACGAATACTTCACACTGCAATACTGCGATCAACAACACATCTGTCACTTCTATAACTAACAAAAAAAAAAAAAAAATAACTCCCAAATCAGGTCACGAAATGTTTATATGTAGTTTCATCTATGAACATGAAAAAATATTCGTTGTAATCCCTCAACATTCGTGTACATTCGCTTTTTTCGAATGCAAGCGAATGGTGTACCTATTTGAGTTTGAATCGACCATTCATTCATGAGTGTTGTGTACTTTTTCTGGAAGCATCACATTTGTGATTTGTTTCATCATTGTGAGTGTGAGACTGTCTGCGGCTTGTTTTTCGGGTGATGATTCGAAAGCGCAAATGATTGCACTCATGCAGTTCTCTGATACCTACCTCAATCATCTCAAGTTTTAGTGACTCATTGACGCGTTCATTGGACGCTTGTGTTGCCTGTTTCTAAATTATTTTAGCAAAGCCTAAACCACCAAAAACCCGTGCTGGTTTCGTTTTGTCACCTCTATATAAGTTGCTCGCAGCGTCGTGTCGCTCGCAATGTGTTATGGTCTATTAACCGGGCCTTTTAATTACGTTTTCACAATTCGTTTCATCTGGTTTTTTTGTGTTTGATTTTAGAATTTTTGTAGGAGAGCGCTGATATTATTTTCAAAGTGTGCGCTAATAACTCCATTTTTCATTGCATCGGGATCGCTATGAACCTGCTTATTGTGCCAATAAAACGAATAGTTTTTAACCCAATGTGATACATATGTGGTTTTCGCATACCTTGCTCCTCCACTGAAAGAGTAGTAATAGTGCCTATTAAGATTCTACTTCAATAATTCAGTGACAGAGATCGGAGAATGACATTGACTTTGAATCGGACTCGGACCGTCAGTTTTTCTTGCACACAACGTGACACACATAGGTTGTTGCAATACTCACAGAAAAAAGTTCTATAGATGTATTAAAATGTCACTATAAAAAGAAAGATTAAAATCAAATCTTAGAAGACCAAAACTCAAAGTTTCAATTATTTGGCGGTTATAACGGCTTGTTTGTATTGAACCATGTTTGCAACATACAATAAATTATTTTCCCTCATGTTTTAAGCGATGCACAGTTGGATCGAACTCTCAAGAAAACATAACACAACCAAATAAGAGATTTCATGCTCACTTTGTCGTATGGTAGGTGCCCGCTCTCTTTATCTTTGTTTGCTTCATTCAGCGTATTCAGCAATTCTTTTTCTGTTGTCTGTTCTACCAAACAAAAGACAACTACACATTTGGTTTGTTTTTTTTCTTGCAATAGACGAAGATTAATCAATTTCCTTTCATTTACTATGAAAACGAGATTTGAGATTTGAACAATTTTACTAGAACCCCTTTTCCTTTTGTAACTATGTTTGCTCATTGCAATCAAATTTGAAATTTAAATTTTTTCCACATGTTCGTTGTTCGATAGGGGAACTTCTTATTCTCCTCGACTGCAACTTTTACTGCAGTTGTTCAAACCTTCAAACCTACCACAAAGTGCAGCACACAAGCAAAATGCACAAAGCGAAACCATGCTCCATGCGGCGCAACGTACGGTGTTCATTCAAGTTCCCCTACTTTTGCCAATAAAAATAATAGTAATTCACCACGGCAAGTGTTTAGTCACCACACCACACATGGTTTCTGTTTGGTTTGGTTTCTGTTTCATTGAGCAGAGAAATTATGGTGGACTCCGATGCCGAAGCCGATGCCGATCCGACAAATGTTTTTGGTGGAAATGAATGATTTTGTACAAAGAAGTGCACACTCTGAGTGCGTTGGTGTTTGTGTCTTCGACCAAATCAAGCAGAAACTCCAGTTCCAATTGGATGGACCACGGCTGGTCGACTTTATTCGAATGTTAGCTACCATCGGTCGTGGACGCGTTTTAGTTTAACTCCTTGTTTTTGTTTTTTATTCTCCATATCTACCCACTGCGCTTTGAGTTCAGTTTAATGTGTGAATAAGTGAAACTTCTTTTGCCTTACGAACAGTGCCTTAGTCTTATACTTTGTTCAAACAATTTGTGAGAAATTTCATAACAGTTTTATGTTCTTTTGAATAAAATCGAAAATCGTTTTAATTGATTTCCTAATTGAGTTCTAAATTGAAGAGAAAATCAGTGGAGTGTTTTAGTTCATTTTTTTCAAATATGAAAATGAAAACTAAGTGAAAAATCATTTGAGTGCTTGAAGTGAGAAAAATTCACTTCACAACTTAGTGGAAATTGATTACATTCTTGAGAGTGGAAGTGCGAAGTTGTCCAAAAAAATTATCCTCAAAGTGGAACTAAACTGAAAGCGTTTTTTTTTTTGGGAAGTGCACAAAACTCGATTGGAATTTAACATTTTATTCCTGAGAAGTTCTTAGAGGATTTTTTTCTTACATTACACAGTCTTTGGATTAACTTGTTTCAATAGAGCAAGACAAATTTCTTTGGTGAGTAAGCGCGGTTTTTTTCCTTTAAAGTCCCAAAAATGCAGATCATTTCTTGTGCAAGGTTATTTTGCGATTTCCTTGAAAATCATTGAACTCAATCAGGGCCGAACTCGTTGAAGTGAACTTGAATTTTTATTTGGCCAAGTTTCTGGCCAGTTCATTGTTGGTAATTGACAATTTCTTGACCACAACATCACGACTTTTGATTGTTCGCGCTGGCGCAATGACAATTCGCCACTTCGCAATTTGAGCATAGGGGTCTGCCGATTTGACCATGAATTGGCGATTGAAAGTAGAGGCACTTCAATTACTATTCTTGAAAAGGCTTAATTTTTTTTACATTTTGTAAACAGGTAGGTAGCTCAGAGAAACTGTGATGTGCGTGAAGAATGTAGGCGTAATGTAATTATTTTAATTGATTTAGTGATTTAGAAGTTTTGTTGGCTATTACTTAATTAAGTTTTTTTAACAATGAGGGAGGTCCATGAAATTGATTTGAGTTGGGTTTTTAAAGGTTTGCTTTATTAATTGGGACTTCGCAGCAGGCACCAGCACCACCTGTTGTGATTTGTGATACAAAAATCAGTTCACCTTGATTTGTGGTGTGGATTTCCTACATATTTCATATTTTGGCGGTGAGGCGCCTGCTTGCTATCTTTGATTGTAGGTACTGATCAATGAAGACTGAGCTTAAGGCAGCTTCTTTTGATTATCTCACATGATTTTTGAAGCAGAACTTAAGTTGGTAGATGGTAGAATTTGCTTTGCAGAACCTAGTAGTCATATGATACTAGTCAGGTTTTTAAATTACAAGATGTGTGGCGCAAGTGCTAATTTATAATTTGTCTATGTGTAGGTATAACCTAACAAAAACTGAGCTAAAAGTGTTCTGTGTCATTTTGTTTTTTGTATTCAGTGTTAAAATCCACTGCGGAGCTAATACCAGGACTACTGAGTTGCGACAAAAACGCTCCTAATAAAAATTACTCAATACCGAGCTAAAAAAGGGCTCAGTATTGATTTGTTTTTGTGTTCAATGATAAGGTATATTGCTAATCTCATTACAACAATGATACGTTGAACCTACTTTATTTAATTGATTTTTAAACCAAGGTAATCTAATAATCTAATAGGTACTGATGTAGTTGGGCAGAGAGTCAAAAAGAATTACGGATAATTTATCAATAAGTCTATTTTTTGAGCCCGTAACCATATCATTAAGATTTTACTGTGATCTTTGTGACGCCATTTCTGGCGGCGGGAAAAAACGTGCGTCTGTTTTAACAGCAACTTTGTAGGTACAGGATCATTTGAAGTGGTGGAAAAACGTGTTTTAGTTAAAAATGAAAATTGGATTTTTGGCAGACATTTCTTCAAAAAAATACAAAAAATTTAAATTTCGGTTAAATTATCCACATTTTTCTTGTTAAAAATAGTTTCAATCGAAAGAAAAATTCTTCGTTCAAATCTTTGTGAATTGTATTTCGAAGACCTGTGTCAAATTTCATTGAGTTAGTTAGAGCATTTTTCGAGAAAATTTGACAACCGATTTTAAAAACACATTTTCGAAAAATACGTGTTTAATGTTTTGAGTGAATAAGCGTATAGCTGACCTCGAGTTTGTGACTCCTTGAGGCTCTATATATCTCCACGGATCAGCTTGAAAATTAAGGACGATATTCTAAAGATATTATAAAAAAAACAATAGAATATTAAATAAAATAAAATCACTATATATTTTCAAAACATCAGTTCTTTGTCGTGTCATTAGGCACGTTCAAAAACCTATCGGATAGCCTATCTCGGATACCCGTATCTTTGATACATTTTTGAACGATTCCGATATCTTTTTCCAGATTGCTGCAGACAACAGCTGTGAAATATTAAAATTCTACTTTTGAAAACAGAAAAACATTAAAAATATATATTTGCTAGACGATCATATTTTTTTTCGATCTCCCATGCGTTTTAAAAGACTCTAATGATCACTTGAATAGAAAGGTAGGTATACCAATAAAGTTGTCTTTGAGCCTGCTCAAAGACAGCTTTATTTACATTCAAAAGGTCGCATAACACATTCCTTAAAAAAGGGATACCTTTAGATAGCTTTCTAATAGAAATGGGTTAGTGATACGATTATTGAACGGCCCCATTACCTCAATTACGAGCAATTAAATAGATGTGTATTCAATATTATTTTTAGTATAATAAAACCAACTATGCATTTCACTATAATCAGTGATGCATTTGATAACATATAATCACAAGTCCGTTGTGTCTCGTTCAAAATTCCCACAACTCAAATGTAAATCAGTGTTCAAACTAATGTTAGTACTAAATTTAGCTTTAAACCGAACCTTTCGACGGTGGCCATTATTGTATCAGTGCTAGGGCATTGTCCATCATTCAAAAGAAATCGAAATATCTCTGCATCTACTTTTAAAAGAGTTAATCCTTTCGTGAGTTACATGTTCTTTGGATAAGTTAACTTTTCTACTTGAAATTGTAAGATTTTGTTATAAAAACTATCTTCAACAAAACATCACAAAAAGTTGTAAAATTTTTCCAGAAACACCCATACCATGGTTCTTAAATAATTCAACCGTCTGCTCAAGAACTCTTTGCTCTATTCTTTCTGCGTTGTGATGCCTTTAACAAAAAGAGCACTTGTCATTTTTTCGGTTTTTTTCGGTTCTACTTAAGGGTTTTCTCTCGGAAGTTATTCCTAGTAAGCGGAGAGCGTATATTAACATGTTTTTTATAAGACTCATATTTATTAGAGTGTACCAAAATATCATTAGAGAAATGGATCTTCATGTTTTCAACTTTTCAGCTTTTGCAAAACTCACTAACCAGGCTTTTTGTCTAGCCGAATATCCCAATCCCCCAATATGTTTGTGAAAGTTCTGGTGATTGTTTTTATTAAATTTAGTTTTGCAATTACACTTTTTGTTTGAATGCAGATTAGGGACGCGGGCGTTTTTGTTCACACTCGATTATTATCCTTATAATGTGATTAATCCAGGCGATGATCATTTGTTCGGGTTGTTCCCGAAATTTCTAGACAAAGAATCTGTTATCAGAGCTTTTTCTAATGAGTCGGTTGTCCTTAGCCCAATTCGATTAACTGAGATTCAGTTTTTTTAGGCTTGGTTTTCATTTAAATCACTGCTGGTTCATTTCAGCGAAACCGAGACCGTACGCATAAAAAATAAATGACCTTACTTATATTTAAATCCATATCTGGATCACCATATCTAGGTTAGGCTAACTTAACCTAATCATATCTGGAGAAAAGAAAATTATAAATTCTTATGAATTAAGAAAAAAAAACTTGATACACTTGTATGGCTAAATATTACTCGTCCCACCCGTCACAAAAGTACTGTCCCACCCGTCACAAGCATTGAGAAGCATATTATTTTTGTTTTACGAGATATTTGCATAAATTATACTTATACTTAATCTGTACAATATCAGGAACCATATAAAACTAGATTCTTTATAAAAAGTTTCATAGTTTCTTGCCTATTGCGGATGGTATAAGTCAACTCGCAAAGGAGAGGTAATTTGATGTCCCACCCGTCACACTTTTTATACCATCAATTTCTCATAATAATAATGATATTTCCATACCATTTTCGATGGTACAGTAGGGAATGACTTTTCAAGTATGCGAAAATGCCATATTCAGTACGTAAATCGTTAACGTTTGACAGAAATGAAGTAAAGTGTAGGCAAAAAATGAGTATAATTGTCCCACCCGTCACAATGAAATGACCATGTTATATATTGTTATATATATTATTTATATAGCCAAATTGCTGACCTATCCCACGGTAAAAAACTGGCCCTTACTGGAAAACCAATAATGAAAACACATAAGTTACATCATCAACTCTTTTTTGCATCTTTTACAATAGTTTGGCGTTAAGATGCATGAATTTACCTTTTTAATTTCTTTAATTTAACAAACAAACTATGACAATCTATTTGTTTTTTAAATTTTCTGTGCGTTACTTTTGGAGTTAAGAAGACAGATAATGATGAGTAATTTTTAAGAAAGATATATAGACTCTTTATCACTTTATAGCTTTTGTGCTGTTATGAGGAAAGCATTCATCGTAAAATAAAAATTCAAGCCGTGTTATCAAACAAATTTTTTTTTAGTTGCAACAATAAGTCTTCATGCAGAATCAATCCATACAATTGGTGTTTATTTTGATGGACACATCACACATTCGTCTTATACACACATTCGTCTTCTACTGATGTATTACTTACAATACCCGTTTTATTGGGAATTTCTATATTCACTTCACTTGCGAGTCTCAATAAAACGCTTGTTTGGCTATATTCACTTACTATTGTCCACTTACGCTATTCACTTTAGAGTTGTTGTTTTTCCATGAGCGATGTTTTGCTGAAGTGAATATAAATTCCCAATAAAACACGGCTAATATTAAATCCTTTACTACAATCTTCAACATGTGAAGCTGTCTTGTTAGCAACCGTAATTACAGCTTTGATTCGTACAGACGTATGGGATACAATTGTCTATCAATTTTATGTTAGCAAACAATCACGGGGAAAATATTTACCAAGTGAAGGCTGAATGGAGCCTGTTCAGTTCAGGTAGTAGTTTTATGTTAAAAGAAAGGTTTCTTGTAAAGAACAATAAAGGATTGAATGGGTCTACTGAGATGGCTGCCTTTGTCCTTGCATTTATTGAAATTCAAATAGGAACATTTTTGTTTTTATTATTTCACCTTAAACTTGACGTCTATGTTAATGTTTTTTTCAATAAGTATACAGGAAATGTTACCTATATCTTTCGATATTTCTTCGATAACTTATTCGGAATCTTTTTCTCGCTCAAAAAGATATTCATTTTTTCTTCTGACTCAACTGGGTATTATATTATGTTATATGTTATGTTATATTTATATTATATAAAGCAATCTGTTTTCAATTGCCATCTACAATTGAAAAAAGTGATTTTCTTTTCAAAATCTCCTAATCTACTCACCGATTCTGCTGTGCTTAAAATTCTTGTGTAAAAAAAATTCCATGAATTTCAAAACTATTCTCTTTAATCTCCGTGATACTTTTAACTGAGGCAGTAGTTAATATATATCACGCCTTTTACAATCTCTTAGCTGCCAACAGTAAAACTACCGGTTTCTTTTCAGTGCCATTTATCGACACCCGGAAAACATCAAAAAATCCATCCATTAACTAATTTCAAAATAAAAAATATTAAAAAATAATAAAAACATAATAAAACACCCGTAAAATATTTTCCCCACCTCTTTTCATCCATAAACCATAAAAAAAATAACTCAAAAGTCTATTCCGAGAACGTTTTCCAATTTTAAAAAGCAATTATTGCGATTGCCGTCCCTCTATCCTCATCACGTGACCCATATTTCACAGTTCAAACTCATATTTACTTCCACGTTCCACCTGATAGGGCTGAGGCACCTACTTCTAGGCTAGCCACAAAAGACACAGACCCCCCGCATGTAAAAGCCCGTGTAACTGAGACTAAAAAGTTATTCATTATTATCAGCACGTAATTAATGCGTTTGTAACGGATGCCTTTTGAGTTCTATGAAATAGGCAACAAATCGATAATTTACAACTTAGTTCCATGGCATGGTATAGTGGCTCTGGTTGCTCACCTCAGTCCTAAGAACAATAAAAATGGGTCACCATTAGGGAGGCAAAATGAGGGAACTCCCATTTATTTTTATTGCTGTTGGAGTGGTGTTCCCCGATAAAACAATAAATGGATATCCCATTCGGGATGGATTGGAAATAGAAAGTAGTAACTCTCATGCAAACCAGAGGTAATCTCGGGCTTACCTAATGGATGATCTTATCTGGCCTTGGCAGAAGGTGAAGGTGCAGGCCAACGTTCCAAAAGTCTTCCTAATGACGAATTCTCATTAATGAAGCACTCTCTATTCCCTCTTGACTAGAGGAAGTCCAAAGATGAAACAATTAAAACTCCTCCAAAACGTTACCATGTTTTCCGTACAGAAACTTTGATTTCCGTTGCTCGACGCCACAATAATTGTACATGTACAATGTAATCCTTCAGAGCGATAAAGAAAAACTCGCGCCGACTTAAAGTACCATTAACCATTTTATTAAACAAAATCATTGCAGCACACAATTCAATTGATTTGAATCCGTTGAATATGTTGCCGGCCTGGACCCAAGTGGACTTTTTTTTTGAGTCTATTATGAAGTCATAAAGTTGGCTTCAGTCGGCCGGTCGGGGGTTTGATTTCTTATTCATTTTTATGAAGTACAACAAACGGGGAACGAATTCCCGGTTACACTTTCTGACATAATAACGGTGAAGTGGATTTAGAGAGACTGTCCCAGGTCCAGGTCGTCGGATTTGGATTCAGAGTTTGGTTGTTGTTGTCATCGTCATTGCTTCGGGGGAAGATGAATTATTGTTTGAAATTGTTTTGGTTTGCACAGGGAGGGGTGTTTTGTTTTCTGACTTCTCTCGAGGGTCACTTCCTCCACCCGTTTGGCGTGCGATTTAGCTAAAGTACTTCCTGCTTGAGGGCTGCGCTGGATGACATATTGGTCTATTGTGTAAAGAGGCTGAATATTCAAATGGAAATTTGTCGTATTTAGTTATGCTGTGTGTATATTGGACTTGACGGTTTCTTTTTTTCATTTTCTGAGACTAAGAGGGGAGTTAGAAGGGATTAATTGGAAATAAATAGTGCGGAGCATTGCGAATGGGGGAACTGCATGGAGCAGATTAATTGTTACACAATTCGGCAGCAAGTCATAAAAAAACCAATCCAAACAATTTTGTTTTTGTGGAGGGGGTTGATGGTTGTCTATTTCAGTTTCTGTAATTTGGTTAACATATGTTTGCATTTGTATGGTTGTTCAACATGACTTTGATTAGGAGCGAACATGATGTTTATAGTGGGAAACTCATAGCGTTTTTGAAGCATTTATAATCAAGTTATGTGTTGTGTTATTCATGGCTAACGATGTGTCAAGGAATGGCTTGATGTAATTAGTGCAATCTCATGGGAACTGGTTCATTTCAGAAAATTTTTTGTTGACCAATCAGATGATGCTGGCAGATATTTTGAGCAACTTGCGATGATGATGTTCGCCGTGTTCTTGATGGAATATCAACTGCTATACATATATTTGATGGTTGTATGTAGGTACATCTATACGGTCCCTTCGAACGGATAGTTGCATAAAGACCTACAATTATAGGGCTCACCAAAACAGAAGGGTCAAGAGCTCGATTTTTAGTCAAACAATGTCATCTTCTGCCACCTAAACTGTTTAAATGATTGGACTGCTCTGTAACACCATGAATCTAATTGGTATTGACAGTATTTACTTGTATCGCAGTTTTTTTTGTCGAAATTTTTCAAATGCATGCTGGAGTACTTAAACACAAATACCGGTCCATTGTAGTTCCAAAGAGCAACCTGCTTTGCTGTCACTATTTCAGGTGAAGAAAGACCGGAAGGAGCTGAGAAATGATGAGAAGAAGAAGTTATTATCTTTCACAATGTCTCCATTGAGTATTTGTGACCTGATTCGAGAAAATGCAGAATAGTTGCAAAGGAAATGCACCCGCGGTGTCATCATTTGAGCCTATAGCATGTTTCAGTTTTTGGTAAAAGAGAAGCGTTCCGCGGCAGCGCCAACAAGTTTTTTGAAGTCTTTTTTTAGAAATTCAAATTTCTGGTTTTCTTATTTAAGATGGGGAATACATGCTTTTGCCTGCATCCATCTGAGGCACGACATATTCGGTTGTGCTTTTGACATATCCGGTCGTTGATAAAAACCGACTTGAATGCAAAACTGCAAAGAGCTCGCCCCCTAATCGAAGCTGTCGGCGAAAGATGTTAATTGGGACCCAGGGTCATCCCGAACAGTTATGCCCTCCTAAGTAAGTTTGTAAGATGGAAACCCTCACAGGCCAGCTGTCTGCGATCATACAATATCGATTCTACTTAGTTTTTTTTTTTTTTAATTAAGAAGAGGAGGTTAATACTTAGATGAATCATTTAAACCGGTTTATCGTACTATCAAAGTAGCAACTTTTTTTTAGTAAAGCAAGTGTAACTGAAAGAATCAAGGTGGTTTTAATTTATGGCGCTGCTTTTAGATGAAACTGGGAGACTGAACGAAAAGTTGATGTTCGGCTCATGATCTGAACCAACGCTCCTGCTTATCGACTAAGCAATCTACTACCTACTGCACCACTGCAGTCGTCATTAGAAGTTATACTGCGAAGTCCTAGAACCAAAACAGGACGCAAGAAATTCAGTCTTCCGACCACATTAAGATAGCTCCTGCTTTCTTGAATCAATTTTGAAGTTGTAAGATAACTAAGTAGAGCTACTGAAATACCGCTTCTTGCTCAGCCATTCTTCACTCTTGCTTTCCACTGCTTTAAAGTAGAAAGATGGCTGAGTAGAGCCAGAAGCATTATTTAACTGCCGTTTCCGACTGAGATACCTCTTCCTGCTCAACCATTCATAACGTAGTTATAGTCGTTAGGATGGCGTGTGTCTCCGCTTCAGAAAAGGGCGCATGTGTGCCTATGTGTAGTTTTATGTCATCGCATACTGCCCACGAAGGCACTTGAGCCCAGACGTATCATCGCATCAGTTCTGGAATCCTTCTTGAAGTTCCGATAGTCATCCTTTCTTGGCTAAGATTCTGGTGTGCACCAGTCTTGAACTGAGGGAAAGTAAGCTGTGTATGGTTGCCGAATTTCGGGTCTTGGAATTATCGTATTGGATTGGGCTACCGCCCCATTTATTATCTTAATACAAACTTAAAATAACTTAAACACTAAACTTAAACTAATTAAAACTAAATTAAGCTACATGGATGACTTTCAGACAGGGACTTAGAAGATTGAGTCCGAAAAGAAAAGGAACAGAAATAATCTTACTCATCATGCAGGTTAAGGGTTCGTTGAGACCATAGGATGTACGATGAGCAGGAAGGAAACTAAATCGGGATGATCTTACGTTTCGGGGATTAGTGTTGAAGGAGATAAGGTCTAAAAAAGGGGAGCAGTCAGTGTTACCAGTAAGAAGCTGGTGAATGAATATGATGTCAAAGACAATCCTTCTGTTTTCTTATGGAGTGGAAATTAATTATTGCAAGACGTTCGCGGTAAGGAGGCAGGGTGAGAAAATTTCTAACGTCGTAGAGATCCCGAAGGGCAAAGAGTAGAAAACGTCGTTGAAAACTTTCGGTCATTGAGATATTAACCGCTTGATATGAAGCCCACACTTGCGATGCATACTCAAGGAGAAGGCGAACATAAGCAATATAGAGGAATCTCGTTACAAGGGGGTTGTGGAATTCTTTGGACCATCTCTTGATAAAACAAAGGGCGGAACTAGCTCTTAGTATTACTTCGTCAATATGAGAACGAAAATTCAATTCGCCGTCCTAGAGAGCTCCTAAATCTCGGATAAGCTGCACACGGTTTATAGGAAGGTTCTGAAGATGATAGGATCTGGGGAGAGGTTTGATACTTTTACGAGAAAAAGTTATTGCCTCGCATTTGGCAATGTTTAATTCAAAGAAGTTTTTAGAACTGGAGAGAATCTCGATCGGAGGACTTTGAAAATTCTAGCGTTATCCGCATAAAGTGAGATAGAAGAATATTGGATGATCTTTTCGACATCATTAATGGCAAGGATGAAAAAGAGAGGTCCAAGATAGCTGCCTTGGGGCACACCAGAGGTTGCCACAAGAGGAACTGAAAGAGTAGAACGGAAACGAACTTTATATTGGCCGGTATCCAAATATGAAGATATCCATTTGAGTTGGATAGGGCTGAATCGGAGGAAGGAAAGTTTAAAGAGGATTAAAGTATGAGAGATTTTGTCGAAAGCCTTGCTCAAATCTGTGGTAATGACGGCTACTTCGTTTCCTTTTTCCATTGCAGAAAGAGAGAAGAAAACAAACTCAACTAGATTAGTAATTGTAGACCTTCCCTAACAGAAGCCATGTTGCATGGAGAATATCATTGATTTGCACTGGAAAGAAAGTATTTCATACACAATGCTTTAGAAAAGCTTGGGGATATGAGAGAGTTTAGCTATGGGTCTACAGTTAGAAATTATGGAGGGCATATGCTTGCGAGGCTCTCAAAATCCTGGTGAGAACTATGCCAGAGACAAGAATATGCCATAATTTGAATGTCATGGAGAG
Organism: Melanostoma mellinum; assembly: GCA_914767635.1. Taxonomy (NCBI): domain Eukaryota; kingdom Metazoa; phylum Arthropoda; class Insecta; order Diptera; family Syrphidae; genus Melanostoma; species Melanostoma mellinum. The sequence continues at coordinate 204,008,638 of OU612058.1, forward strand.
TAAGATTCAGCTGTGCCTCCAGAGTAGAACCTAGAGTGGTAGGGAAGTCCCCAGTATAGTCAAGACATGTAGTTCTTTGAAATTTGGCGAACGCAACAATAACTTATTCACGTGAACGCTTGTCCCAGCAAAGAACTGACGCATCATCTTCTGATTGTTCTTATGATGGTCGTATCATAAGAACTTAAATGCTGAGGGAACTGAGTGTGAGTTATGCATATGCATATCGGATTCCTTAGCACGGCTGCTCTCATTGAAGAATAGTGCTTTAATCATATTGCCGCTTAAGCTTCGTGTTGCTTTGACTTAATGTTACGTTCGTTCGTGCAAGAGACAACGTAGCGTTAGTCCAACTCAAATTAAAAAAAGTCGTTTAGGTTAAGTTTTTGTTCGCATCGATTAAAACCAACACCAAACTCAATTCACCGCAAACACAAAACTTTGGGACTTTACGGGGTCAAAACCGAAGCTTTGATCATAATGGTCAGTTTTTCAGTGGAGAATCATCCCTGCTGTTAGGATTAAACTAAGGTTAACTCACCCAATTGGCTGAACTCTGGTTTAATGCTCATGGGTATGGTGATCCTCTACTCAAAAACGGGCCTTAAAGATAACTTTTCCTCTGAACCCATAGCAGTTAAATTTGCAATTTGAGTCGCTGCTCGCTGCTAGCATAAGAGTCATTGACACAGGATTTGAAACCAATAACAATTTTCCTATATTGTACTGCTTTCCAGTCCAATAAAAGGATTGACCATCACAACAGAAGTCTTAATGTTTTCTTTGGTCGACCCTGAACCCGACAGACATACTCCAGCTCTGGACAAAAAAGGACATTACAATTCACATGGTGACGGAATAAGACCGTCATCCAACCTGCATGATGGTGTTGAATTTCTGTGATCTTAGTTCAGTTCTGTCGTCTCTAAATGTACCAGAAACAAGCTTGAGTGCTTCATTGTCCGTAAGTCCTGCAAGTCCTCAATATAGCATCCGCTGACTCTAAGCAAAGTTCTAATCTTCTTTTTTGATACTGAAGGGTTGAAGAGGCCGAATAAATTCTTACCATACAAGCGCTTGGCAGGCAAGACACGTAAAAACCAATTTCAAGTTTGAACTACATTTGTATCCCGTTAATTATTTAAATTGACAAATAAAAGTAAGTCAAACACCCCAGAATATGAGCGGAATCTCTTTGAGATTCCTCACTGACACCAATCTTGACGCATTTATGTTGTAGATACTCAATCTATTGAGTTCAAACAACAAATTTAACACAAAGTCATTTGCCATACAGAACGTGTGTCAGTTTTTCTCTTCTCCTTCTTTTCTTTTTGGTGTTTTTTGCTTTTTTATCTTGAAATGAATTCCCTCATAAGAACTGAATAACTTACTCAACGTCTTCTATCCCATACTTGGGAATGGGATGGACAACGAAGACACATGCAAATGATACCGAAAAATCTTCTTAAGCAATTCAACTCGTCTGTGTTTTTATACGAGTACCTACCATAAGCAAATCCAAAACACTCAGTCAAGTTTGTGCACTATTCTTCCGACTACCAGAGAAGAGTCCATTCAACTTCCATCACGGTAGTCCTTTTCTATTTAGAATAAATGATCAGCAGAACTAAATGGCTAGTGCATGCCACTTTCTCATTATTCAAAGTGATAGCTTGAAGTGGGTGGGTGGTCTGTGTTTTGATGTTTCATTGGGATTTTTGTTTTCCTCTCAATGTTATCCTCAATTAGTGGTGTAGAGGAGGTACGAGTGGGTTCGAAATAGATCCAGGAAGAAGAATTTCGTGGAAGATAGCGAGATTGATAAGAACAAGATATTCATAGAACAAGGATCGTGCATTCGGAATGACAGTTGGAGAGTTATTTATCTCAGAATTCAACAAGAAAACCAATTATGTTCAGAGTCAGAAGAAAATACTTTTCGTTGTGGATGAAGCAAAGGTTGAACTCTCGGACCAATTCTTTTTGTTTGTTTGATGAAAGTTTTGATGATTTTTAGAATGCCTTTGAAGAGGAAGTGTTGTACGTTACGGCTTCTGAAGATCACTATATCTTTCCCACCGGCATTCCTTGCAAACCTATCTGCGCACGAACTCCACGAGCCGCCATCAATATTCATTTAACAAAATCATATCTATTGCGACAGGCGCCTAACAACGTCGCAGCGCCATTAGCGTCTCATGATTAATTGAATGTTGTGCATCGATCGCATTGGACTCACATTATTCTCGCATTTAAATGTATCATCATCCTCAGCATTACAATTACCATCATCGTCATGATCACCATCATCATCTTGGCCATCGACAAATTCATATAATAATACATGACGAATCGAATGATGCCTTTGGTCGTTCGATCTCAGTGTGGTGTTGTGACTGGTGAGGGTCGCGGAACGGTGGAAAACAAATGCGCATTAGAAATGAATTTATGTCTGCTTCCGTGATTTTTCATCTCTCGTCATGACTACGACGGCCAAAGACAATGTCTGCGTGTAGCTTCTTTTATATTACCAATAATCCCTTTCAATTTAAAAGCCTAACCAAACCACAAATACCTACTTAATAGCTTAGGCACCTGTGCCCATCATGAGTGCTGTGTGTTTGTGTATGGTGTTGTTGTTGGCTGTTGAATAGATTTCAAAGACATCGGAGCCCGATGAGAAAAACATCTCGATCCAAAGATCCAGATACAAATTCAAGGTGAATATCTTCTGTTAGCCTTGACTAGTACGCGTCGTGTACGTGATGTGAATCCGTAATTATTACATGCGCAACTGCAACAGCAACTACGTACACACTCGTGTGCATTGGTGGCAGCATATAGAATAAGGAGAAGCGGCTACAAAAGCCGGTACTACGACTAAGACTACCTGTCTATAGCGTGTTCTGACGCGTTGTAGAAATGTCGTCGTTCCGTTGGGAGGATTTTGTATGCAAGCGTTTATGTAGTGTAGGAACAATGGTGGGGGACTTCCTTTGGGGTATGTGCCTTGGAAGTAAATGTCCACCTGCATTTGTTCGGTTTCGGCGCGGTTGATAGAAACGATCAGAGGACATCGAACTTGTAGAGGAAACGGTGTTTTGTTTGTTTGTTGTTTTTTTTTTTTGCTCGTGGGACAAACAGTTCTTTAGTGGGGAACATAACACGATGAAATAATCAATGAAAAACGATGAATTAACTGGTGAAATGTTTTTTTTTATTTCCAAAAAAACCTCTCTTGCCTGGAGAGCGAACGAGGTACCTACTTATTTACAATTGCTAGCAATTACATCGATGTTAGCAAAATTTTTATAACCACTCTAAGTTCTTCTTGTTGATAACCATTTATGATTTTTCTTTTGACCATCGCTTCAATCGAATTCAAGCCCCTACATTTTATTTGATCTTTCGAAATTCTTGTTGGTAAAGCGTTAGGAGGTTTATAGCATGAAACAGGCAAGCGTTTTAATAGAGTTAACTCGAGGGGTACATAAGAGTCCTTGAAGCAGGATATTAAAGATCGAATTTGGAGGACGCAATAGGTTACAATGCTTTTGCGTGTGATGTTAAGGAACAAAATTATTTCGTTCGAATTACAGAGCCTTAAAAATTTTGTGAGTCTATCAATGAAGGATATTTTAAAACTTGATTGAAAACCGTAGGGTGATCACAGAAAGAACAGTAAGGTCCAGTTGCTCAATCGAATCATAAATTTAAGTTCTACACAAAGTTCTACTTTAGTATGGGGATTTTATGTAGAACTTAAGAATTCCGGAACGTCTCATACAAAAATGAAAACTTTATGTAGAACTTAAATTTATAATTCGATTGAGCAACTGGCCCTAATTCTTTCTAAATTTATGGATTTTCGTTGCCAAAACGCAAAGTAGGAAATTGCTGACAAAGTCTTAGGGCCAGTTGCTCAATCGAATCATAAATTTAAGTTCTACATAAAGTTTTCATTTTTGTATGAGACGTTCCGGAATTCTTAAGTTCTACATAAAATCCCCATACTAAAGTAGAACTTTATGTAGAACTTAAATTTATGATTCGATTGAGCAACTGGCCCTTAGTGACATATAAACCCTTCATGTTGTTGAGAAACCTGTAGATTTGGACATGAGTGATATTCGCTCCAAGGAGACACCACATAGGTAAATAATTCATTGGATAAATTTTCTAAGAACTTGAGCTCGATGCATCGAAACCTAAGCAATCTTGGGAGTTTTAAAAAGTTGAGAAAAGGTAGAAGTTGATGTAAAGTGAAGTTTTGAATTTTACTCATCGTACACCTCAACGAAAATGAAGAAGTAAGTGAAGCAGTTAAGAACTCAAAGCAAGACATATAGGTGTTGGGCCAGACGATATAACATATGAGTTGTGGAAAAAGGTGGAACCCTGGGGCCCACCAGCATTTATAAAGTGGGTATCAGACTTGAAACGATCCAACACAACTTGTATTGAAAAAACGATACCAAAGGCACGCATTTTCGATAAGAGAGCTTGATGCCAAACTCTGTCAAATGCCTTAGAAATATCAAGCGCAATAATCTTATTTTCTCCAAGATTGGTTCCACTTTTCAGTGGTGCCATCAAATCACCATGCTACGAAAGCCGTACTGTCGCTCGCTTTCGTTCTTCAAGATGTTTCATTATCTGACGATTTATCAACGCTTCCATGACCTTGGATGGAAAGGACGTTAGTGCAATTGGACGGTTATTAGACGGGAAGGAAGATTTACCTTTTTTGGGGACTGGCTGGACAAGTGCAGTTTTTTATCTGCTCCCAGAAAAGCTTAAGTAGTGGCTTTGTCAGCGTAGAAGAACACCTCTTCAGAATAACGGTGGGGATACCATCTGGACCAGCGGATTTATGTATTGATATCTTTGAGGACTCTTGCAACCGAGCGAGTCCGAAAAAAAATATGCTTCATCACAGACTTAACAGACTCAAGCTCAGATGGAGCCAATATATGATATCAGGAAGTGTCGAATAAGCAGCAAATTGGCTTTGTCGATGGAGCTGACATAGTGCGAGGAGTCATTGAAAACAAGCGTTGGGACCGATGACGTGGTCGAGTTCTTAATGTTCTTAACAAAAGACCAAAAATGTTTGCTTTCCACAAACAAGAATTTTTTGCCTTACTTTTAATGTCATGCAAAAACTTGGCCTTTTATATATGAGCGTTTGAACAAATCTCGGTTTTCTACTGAAGGGTTGTGTTTAAATATTTGAAAACTTTTTTCTCTATCCCTAATCGTTGCGAAAACTGATAAGCTGATGTGCCACACTTGGGAGATCGTTGGACGGGTATTGGGTTGCCGATTACGAAAAATAGTAAAATAATCTGATAACCAATGCAGGTTTGTCGCCGGTAAGTCTACAACAGATGCAATCAAAACTGTAAGGATCCTAATGAAACAACAACGTGATTCCTTAGGGAATTTGCAGGCTGTGCTGTCTGACCTAGAAAAGCTTCCGATCAACAATTGCGAGACCTAATTTCTGTCTTCGCCGTCTTCTCTGATAAGAAAAATGCCCCTTTAATTGAGAGCAACATTCTACAACAGTGTGCAGCGTTCAGCATTCACTTGCAGCTCACAATGTTGCAGAATTGTATAAGAGTAAATTGACGGTAAATGAGATAAAGATCAGACATGTAAAAATCCAAAACCGGCATACTTTCCAACACTTGCTGAGGTCAGTGCGGAGTACTTACAAACGGATCGCTAGGGTGAAGCAGATCAGTGTTGAAACTGGTATCCTTTCGATATCACGCTGAATTTGGCCGCCGTAAAAAGAGAGGTAGAGAGGAATCAGTTGCAGGCAGCAGAACAGAAACTAGTAAAAAATCAGCACGATTACGTTGAACGAACTTTTTTTCTTTGAATGACAGTAGTTTGGTGTGTCAAGCAATAAGTCATCCAATGAGATATTATGTAAGTAGTTCCAAGAGTGATCCAATAATGTTTTTTTTTTTTTTTTTTTTTTTTTTATGTTGGAGGTTTTTAAAATACCAGCTGGAGCACTCAGACCTAAATACCGGTCCATTGTACTACCAGATAGCAACCTTCTATTTGTTATAGCTTTCCAGATGTTCGGAGAAAAGCCAAAAGACGCTGCCATGATAAGGAGCCTAAGTTACCAGCTCTCACCATGTCTGCGCCGAGTATCTGTAACCTCATGCGAGAAAAAGCAGGACATTCACAGAGGAAGTGCTCTGCGGTGTCCTCATCTTCTCCACAAGATTCACAGAGTGTGGTGTCGCTTAAGCCTAACACGTTTAAATGCTTGGCAAAAGAGAAGTGCCCGCTGGCAACGCCAATAAGCTTTCTACAGTCTTTTCTGCTACGAGCTAGCAAAAATGTTGCAGTCTTCTTACTAACGTTGGGGAGCATGCGCTTGGTTTGCCTGCATCCACTGGAGGCATGCCATCTACGATTTTGCTCTTCACAGATCCAATCGTTGATTGAAGCTCTCACTGAGGATGCTGGCAGACCTAGCGACGGTTCAGGTCCTGAAAAAGCTGTCTGAGATCCCTGCCTAGCAAGTTCATCGGCGACTTCATTTCCAGTTATGCCGTGATGGCCCGGAACCCAAATGAGACTCAAGGAATTTAATCTTCCGATCGCATTCAGAGAGCTCTTGCATTCCTGGATCACTTTCGAAGTGGTTAGAGGGTTGAGAAGGGCCTTAAGCACAGCTTGGCTGTCGCTGCAAACACAGATACTTCTCCCCGTCCATCCATTGTTCGTTACGTAGCTCAAGGCCATAAGGATAGCATAAGCTTCCGCTTGGAAAACGGATGCGTATGATCCCAAAGATGAGTGCAGTCGTATGTCGTCGTTCTCAACAAAGGCACCAGCACCAGAACCCTCGTCGGTTTTGGAGCCATCTGTGAAGATACGATAACAGTTCTTTCCAGGCTCAGATTCTGGGGTGAACCAGTCCTGAACCGAAGGAAAGTTGACTGAGTAATTTTGACGCAGTTTGAGCCTTGGGATCATCGTGTCAGACGGCATATCCATTAGACGTGAGTCAAAAGATATGCTGCTTGCGAGTTCCTCAAAGCTCCAGTGCGAATTGTGCCAGAGACCACATCGCTTTAAACGAGAAATGGTCTTGAGAGTACACCCCATGATGTAAGTATCAAGGGGAGGAAGATTCAACAGTGCGTCGAGAGCAGCTCCCGGTGTGCTGGGGAAGGCCCCCGTAACACCCAGACAAATTGTTCTTTGAAGTTTGGCAAACGAGGCAATAACGTATTTACGCGAGAGCTTATTCCACCAAACAACTGACGCATAGGAGATGATTGGTCTTATCATAGCCGTATAGATCCAAAGGACCCTTTTCGGTGAAAGACCCCATGTCTTGCCAAAGGCTCCTTTACATTGCCAGAAAACTGACAGTGCTTTAGTAGTTTTAGACTCGACATGTTTTGACCAAAGAAGTTTGTTATCCAGGATTACTCCAAGATGTTTGACTTCATTTGAAAAAGGAATGTTGACGCCTTTAAGCGTAAGTTGGGTCAGGCCAGTCAATTTTCTACGTCTCGTGAAGAGGACAACCTCGGTTTTAAGAGGATTGACGGAGAGACCGTTTCTAACACACCAGGTGTCAATCATACAAAGCGCAGCCTGTGCTCGGGAACAGACAGCTTGGAGGCTGGAGCCAATCGAGAGCACGGCGACGTCGTCTGCATATGCTTGGGCATGAACGTTAGAACCATTGAGCATTACGAGTAGAGAGTCTATCAACATGCACCACAGAAGAGGAGATAAAACGCCACCTTGTGGGCAGCCCTTATTCACTCCCGTTGCAACATATTGTCCACACTCAGCCTCAGCGATTACGGTTCTATTTACTAGCATTGCTTTAATCCACAACACTAATGACTCGTCCACACCGTGTTCTCTGGCAGCATTACACATACCATCGAAACTTGCATTGTCAAAAGCACCTTGAATGTCCAATAATGTAGTAAAGGAGTTGTCCAGTGATCAATTGCACATTGAGTGAATTATCCAAAGCCTCATTCAAAGACTCATTCTCAAAAGGTCATTCAATGAATCGTTTAATGAGTGGGTGAGTCAGTAATGAGTCATTAAAAAGTTAATAACTATAAGATAAGTTGCTGAGCAGTTAAAACATTATTCAAAGTGCTGTGATTAGCATTCAAACAACTCCTAAATCATTCAAATGATGCAGATGAAGAAACTAGAGGGAGCTGTGAAGTTGTAGAGCGGATTGATCATGAAAACCTACTAATCAATACTGTTACATTAAGGATTTTGATGGATAGTATAGTATAGGATAAGATTTGTCAGTATTTATTGATTAACAAATCACACGAGTCTTTCAATGAATCATCCAATAAGTCAATTAACCAGTTTTCGTAACAGATTTCAGGTTTAGAGTAAAATTGCAACTTCACCACAGTTTCTTGGTTTTAACTGAAGCTTTCTTTGGGCATTTTTATTTTTGATTTAATAAGTTCAGTTGAGGACAAGTTTTGTTGAATGTCGCTTAAAAGTTCGAAGTCAAAATACAGATTTATTTTGTAATACTCTCATTTAATGATGAAAATGTGTTAAACACTGACTCGAAAGCTGTTCCCCTCTTGAAAATTGACCTCTAGAATATGTCTGCATCCCAAATCATAGTTTTTTTTTTTTTTTATAGAAAATATGAACGTTCGAATTCTTGTTCAAAGTTGTATACACCGAACATTTTCTGATACTCATTTACTGAGATAAGTTTTATAGCACTTTCAGACCGTTAGTTCTCAGTTCAGTAAAAAACAGTCTGTGTCTGTCTAAGCGTCAGTTAGATGGTGATGAGTCTTTATTTTATTTGTGAAAAATCAATATCAGAAAGCAAACTGAAAACTTGTCGGAATGCCATTAGTTTCAGTTTCAGTGAAGTTTCAGTTAAACGCTTCAGTTTTTACATCTAGAGATAAGTTTATCTTAAAGCTAAACTGATAGCTCAAATGATCGTCTAAGACGGCCTTTATGACAGTCTCGTTTAGTACATATAGACTCTAGATTTTTAGTATCAAGACCTTGCGATTGTCCCATGCTCTGTTAAAGCGGTAACCAGTTTCGTGGACTTATTTCTGCTTTCAAATGGCCAGCACCCGCTAAACATAAGCAAAAACTTCCTTTAAAGAAAATAGAAAATTGTAATTAGGGCTTTAGTACCCGTGGCGTGATGGTTAGCATGTCTGCTGTTAACCCAGAGGTTCGTGGCTCGAATCTCAACAAAGGCGTGTTTTTCCACGGGATAGCCTTTCGCGAGGAATTGGCAGGTCATCCGTTAGTTACCTTCTGGAGCACTTTCTCTATTAGCCATTCAGAACCGGAAAATAATTGTAGGTCCCCTCCATTCCCTCACAAGGCATGGCTGTGAGAGATGCGCTACGCCCTGGGTCTTCTCGCTCTGTTGTGCCACCCTATTTATAAAACTGGAATTTAAGTAGCGACATCCCAAATGCCCATTTTTTAAATATCGAATAACAATTTCCGAAGTGAAAAAGTAGTGGGATCGATTTTATTGCCATCTACCATCGCTTTGGTGTAATTTTACCCTTGTTTTGGTGCGTAAATTCGATTGCGATACACACTACGTTTTGAAATACCTACAATAAAGTCCTGAGATTTGTCAAGTTCCCAGTCAGTAAAACAGCTCATTTCTTATCAAAAAAACTGAGCAGTATTTTTTGTGATTTGAAAAATAAGGAACTTGTTAGTTCTCAAGTAAACTCATCTTTACATTATTCAATTTAACATACAACTTTTCTATCTTCTCCTCAAAGTAGTACCATTTTCATTTTATGGTCAAATGAGTTCACCTACACGCAAAGCCAGCAGAAAAAAAATATCATCTCGATTAGTTCTTAAGTCAAAAGTGTGCACATGGTCTGCCAATCCAACGTCAATCACACCACGATGACGTTGTAATTTGATTTCAAACTTCTCGCTGACTAGATATACTTTTTCCTCGTTAATTCACACATCTGTACACGACGACTAAAATAGATTTTACATGATTTTTCGAATATTTTCGTTCGTGTGTGCCAACTGCCAACAACTATAACCCCATCCCAGGGTAGGAATTCCTAATAATTGTTTTACAATTTTCCAACTCCAAACGGGACGACCGATCTGACGCTTTGTTTATTTTCCTTCGCTCGGATCGGATAGAAAGATAGATTTATGCCGTTCCGTATGTGAACAAAGACCATAATATTATTGCGGTTGATTTGTTTTGCCTCCTCTTTGAACCGAGTATAACCATTCAAGGATAAACGTATGAATCAAACGGCTCGGTCTGCTATTTCCTGTCACATCAAACAAAATGTTTAATTTCCAGAGTGCAATTTTTAAATGGCAACAATTCTGTGCACTTCAAAAGCCAAAAGGGTATAGATCTGGGCACGTTCTTCGTTCTTTACAAACTCAACGGCAAAAAAAACGTCAGGAAATCCTTTGTTTACACGTTTAGTGGGATATTTATAAATGTGTTAGCTTGATAGGTATTTGCACTGCGCGTAAGTTTGTCATGTTTTTTTTTTATCTTGTTTGTTGTTGTTTACTGGGCGATTGCGGGCGGGCGCGCATATGGGCTACGCATCGTAGAACGTGGGTGTGGTTGATTTTTTTTTTTGTTGTTTTTTAATTCAATGCTGCTATGGCAGAATGTGTGACTAGCCCAGGTGTCTGGTTTAGCTAAAAAGACATTGACGACGACAGTGCGATGTTGTTTTTGTGTGCTGTTGGTGTTGTGGTCTATTGGAATGAGCCGTCACGTTGCGTGAGAATGATGCCTCGTTGCAGTAACGTTAGGGTAGGTCTGCAGGAGATATGTTGAAATCGACGAGTATATATGTATCTATGGTTGGTCTGGTCGTTAAGGCGCCAGTTATTACAAACGAATTAGACAATTCATCCAACGAGTCTTAATGTGCTGCCACAGTACAGTTAGACGGCAAAGACACGTTCCGTGAGTCCGAAAATTAATTGACTACTCGTCGTGACAAGAAATGCATGGCTTAGGGGTTTCTTTGTTCTCAATTTTTTGAGTTTTTTGTGGATGCGATGGTTGTTCTTATATATCAGATATATCAAGAAACTCAAGGTATTGGGATTCAGCCGATTAAGCCGAAACGCAACTTTGGCAGTCCCGATCTAAGAAGCTACAACTCCCTACAGCCAGGTCGCATTTCTACTAAAATGCCCCTTCAAACCATAACTTCCTTTGCAACAAAGTACCGCAACTAGATAACATGGTTGTGCAAAAGGCACACAATAGATATCATTGCAAGTAAATGGCCAGCGGCTGCGCCGACGCGACGCGGCGTTTACAGAAATATTTATGGAATCCTTCTTTTCCTCTATTTATGTATTGTGTCATGAATTAGGAATTTCAACACAATGCACTTCCCTGTTACAAAAGACACATCTCCTAGTGACAACTCAAGAGCCTATGAGCCGCCCGTTCTGTTGACGTTGCATTCGATGGCCGGTTGTCCGCGTCCCACTTTTTTTTTTTTTTTGTTCATCGTCAACCAGAATGTAAAGGTCCATTGGAAAAAAGGGACTAACGGGATGGAATTTTTTTACCGCACATGGTCAACATTTTCTGTTCTGCACTGAAGTAGGAGCATATCCACAGCTGTTACTTGGACCGTGTGGTATGTGTCGCTTCAAAGGAAGCCCTGGTCTTGCGTCTTGCTTATACAATTTATGTGACAAAACGCTATTATTATTATGCCGCACAAATACGAATGACTTGGAACGGTCATAAAATTCGATTTTACGGACTTTGCAACAGGTTTGTCCGATGGATCTCTGTTTTCTTGGATATTATGTAATCTTGCATTGGTAGTTATGTGTGTGTGACTTTAGCCTTTGCCTTGTTTGTGGATTTGGCATGGGTCTGTTGCCTGTTTGTCGTGTTGAATTGGATTGATTTAGGTGCGAATGCAGGGATTATATTAAATTAAACTGCCATTCGGTTTTGTCTGAGGATGAGATGAGGTCCTCGTTGTAATAAATTCACTCGGGATTAAGTGTACACATATGGAGTTTGTGCGTACGTGAGGTTCCGCATTCCGGGAAGATTTGATGGCTTTCAAGATAATACGCTGGTGCCTATATTATGCTCTGAACTGAACCTGATTATTGGAACGAAGTGTCATTTTGTAAAGAAGTGAGTGCTAATTTGAAAGCTATTCATCCCTGGGAACTGTGTCAGTAACATGTTTCATCGAAGCAAGGAGTATATGTAATTGATCAGTTTTGATCAAATTGTTCATGGAGTTGGTTCATTCAGTGAGGTTATAGGGTGAAGGCACCAGTAGTCGGCCAGTTAACTTTTTTTTTGTCTTTGAATAGCATTGAAAAATGACTCCTTTAAATTTTTGATAGAGTTATTATTTTAGATGATAAGTTGAAATGTGTAGATTTGGAAATTCTATACGAATTAAGTATATTTACTAAATGAAACAAGTTATTAACCTTTATTGAGATGAAAGTGTGATTATTGAGTAGTCGGCCCGTTCAATTTCAATAGTCGGCCGCATAGTTCTCTAGTTGTCGGCCAGTTCATATTTTCATACTATTTGCTATTGTAAAAAGTATCTAAGAAGCAGTTAAGCATTTGATAACTACCAAAAAACAATTTTAATAGAACAGTTACATTTAATTATTTTCAAACAAAGGTAGTACTGATAAAAAACAAAATTTATTTCATAGTAAACTATACTTTAATATTTTCACTCTTTTCGAAGCTCAAGTTCCTAAGCTTTCTTGTCTTTTTCTATTTCCTTCTTATGAAAAATTTTTCCATGCCAGTGAGGAAATGCCAGACTGTGGTCTCTCGCGAACTGGTTTGTTTCGAACTGTTTCGGATAATATAAATACTTCCTGAGAGCAGGGCTGACTGAAGCTGAAGTAGATGGTATGCACGGATCTGAAAAAAGGACAGTGAGTGTCTCCTTATCATTTCCTGCTGAGACTTTGTTTTTTCCATCTTGTAATAGCTAAAACAATTCCTGATTTTGGAGATAAGCAGAAGGATGTTTCATCGCCATTAAAGATTCGAGACGCATCTTCCAAAAAATCTACGGCATCTATTTCTTCCAAATACTCTTTTAGCTCTCGAAACCATTTTCGTATCAATTCTTCGGTGACAACCGCTCACCCTTTTGACAGTCCTCTGATATTTTGAGTTACAATTTTGGATGACGTCTTAGAAACGTCGGGGCCCATTTTTCTTGGCCTTCTCTGCCATGGATTCGATCTTGGAGAGTGGTTCTAGAAACTCCAAGCTCACGACTTGCCTCCCTTAGCAAACAATTTTCATATCTAATTTTCTTGAGTGCTGAAGAAAGTGCATCTTCTGAGTAATTGTGAAAAGTCCTTTTACTTTTTGGTGTTTCCATTTTTCAAATACACTGTTAATAAATAATGGGGGGGGGGGGGGGGGGGGGCGTAAGGGTTTCATGGTAAAAAAAACTTTTTTTTCCTTATATATGGATTGAGTAATTTTATTCGAACCTTTCGTACATTATTAGCATACTTTCCACAATATAGAGTAATTTTTTCATTCAGAAATATTGAAGCATAAGCCAGTAACAGAGCTTCCCCCAGAACGTCTTGAGAAAAAACAATTTGCATTGTTCCCCACAACTAGGCTGGAAATTATTTGAAAAAAAAAAAAACCAAGAAAAATTAGTCAAATTATGATCAATTTTTCCCCTAAACGTTCTCTGATAATTTCTTTTTTCGTAAAAAAAAATTTTAACGGCCATTTAAAGCGTAAACTGTTGTTTTCCACTAAAAAATCCGTTTTGAGAAAAACGCGCCTAAAGTTTATGAACTAAACAAGTGACAAAAAAATAATTTTTCCAAATTACATAAAATCATCGATAAATATAAAATATATTTTTATGGCTTTTTCTACACCCCTCTCCCCCCCCCTTAAGAACTATTAATTCAATTGTTTTTTTTTTATGTTTTTAATAACATTAGTACCTAAGTTATTTAAGTAGATCTAACATTTGTAATCCTAGGCTTACATATAAAACATAGTAGGCCGACATAAGAATATTGGTTGTCTATAGTCGGCCACCGTTCTCTCTTTACTTTAAAAGGCCGGCCGACTATTGAATCCATGCATATATTTCTTCATAGTTTCGGTTGGAACGAAAGAGAATAAAATTTCCGTTAACTTTGCATACTCAGTTGAAAAAAAACACAAAATAAGTAGTTTTCAGTAGTCGGCCGGGGGGGGGCCGACCTAAGAACAAACGAAAAAAAACTGTCTTCTGAGGTCGGCCCCCCTTGTAATTAATTACCAAACAATTTTTTTAAAGATATTTTGCGAAATTATTCAAATATAAGCTATAAACTAACTAAAAATGATCACATAGTGCACTTAACTTCGATATCTTGCCAATTAAACCTTTTTCAAAAAACCACTTCCACTATTTTTTTTTTGTTCAAAAAAGCACAAATGGACCACAAACGAAACCTCGACTTAAACTAACATTTTCTACGAGAAAACCAGCAGCTGCAATCGAATGAAATTTTGCAACCAGAAAGATAAACAGTTAACCTAATGGAAAATATTTTTTGTTTGGAAGTTATCTGAAGGAATTTACTATTTTGTGGTATTTTACGACGTGGTGGCCGACTACTGGAGATGGCCGACCTTAGGTGCCATCACCCTACCTTACCTACCTCTTTTTTATACTTTTCTCTTTTTTTTTATACTAGAAGGCAGGCAAAGAAGGAATAACAAAAAATCACCCGTGCTGCTTCACTTAAATTGTGAAATGACTTAAAGTTTATAGGTCTCAAGAACCCACTCTTCGAAGTGGTTTGCGAGGAATTTATTGGAATCTGAAAGGCTAGCAAACGCAATTCTATCTCGTTTCATTTTTAAGAGGTAAAATTACATAGAGTGGTATCTGTGGGTTCACAGCTCTTCTACTAACTGCTTAGCTCTAGTGCGGTACGCTGCGTCACCTCACTTATCAATAGCTTAATCAATAATCAGTATGGGTGCAAAAATACAACCTTGTGGAGCCCCATTTTGGTTATCGAAATTTTCTGCTTCTGTGTAAAGAACGATGCTGTGGGGAAAGTTTTGCTTAGTCAAAACTTAAAGTGACAAGTTATCCAAACTATTTTCATTTGGACTTTGTCTACCAAGGATCGGCTATGACAGAACTATTCCTGCCAATCGCTGTTGCTTCTTTTTCTCTAGAAAAACAAAGATAGTTCTTTGTAAGATCTTGATCATTCCAGTAAAGCTATATCTACGACGCGAAAACATTGACTTTATCTCAACTGGAGGAGGAGGAAACTCTTTTTCGATTCCAAAGAAAAATACTCCGAATAATTTTTGGTTTCGTATGTCAAGAAAATGTGTGGAGAAGAAGAGTCAACAACGCACTGTATGAGTTTTACCATGACATGAGAATAACTAGAAGGGTTTATATCGTGGGACTGCGATGGCTGGGGCATATAAAGCGGATGGATATTTTCAGAAGCACATTGCATCTTGGAGGACATGGAAGGGGAAGACTTAGTCTTACAACCTTAGATTTCAAAACTGCAGAGGGCTCACCCGGAATTGAAATTGTTGGCGAAAGGCGTTAATTGGGACCCAGGTTGACCCCAAGTTGTAGATAAGTGAACAAAACAACACTGGCCTGGAGACTGTTCCTTGCAGTGTCTCATCTCCTACTCGCATCCTACACAATGCTCTTAAGCTTGAATGTTTTCATAAGATCTTTGTGCAATACTATGTGCATTTCTACAACCAGTTCAACAATTCACTTGAACACTGAACACAGAATAAAATGAGTACTGGAACATTTCAAAATTTGTTTTTTTATTGATCTCAGCACGATACTGAGTTACATTGAAATCATCCCGGGAATCTATCTATCCAATATTCAAACTCAAAGTGAGGGATCATTTCATTTTGCATAAGCATAGAATGTATTTTTCATTCGCTTTTGACTGTGAAAGGACATGGATCACCCACTATGAATATGCAAAGATGTAAACTAAATAAATTAAACTTAAACTAAATAATTGGAAATTTGTGCTTTTTGTTTGTTTGCTGAGAAGTTAATTGGGTGTACCTAGTGCTTTTTCTTATGTAGGCTAATCAGATGATAGCTGCTAAGCGACGCATCTCATTTACTATCAGATGGTGATCGAACCGTGTAAATGATCTTCCTTAGTGTCCGACAAAGGTCGCTTTGTAGAGAAAGCAGAAGCCTAGTATTCGACTTAATATCAACCCCGGGTTGAAGATTCAATAACTTGCAGAATAGACTAAAAATGAAAAATGTAATGATTTTTTGTTTTTTTTTTTTCTAGAAAAGGGTCGTTCGTTGAATCTCTGGGGTCGCCCTTTGGGCGCCACAAAGCGTTTTTGAAAAACCTAAACTCGCCATGAATGTCAAACTGAGTGTTTTTTGAGCCTTTTGGTTGAACTGGGTTTGCCCTCAACTCGCCCTAGGTTTTTACGAAAAACGATATTGAATATTTTTTCAGCGCCTACCACGACGCACGACAACCAAAAACTAGATATTCAGCTTAGGCCAAAACATTGGCCGATTTTGGGCGAAGCCAAAGGTTTAGCCGATTGTAGTTTTTTTTACCTGAATATGACCGAAGCCGAAGTCGAAGCGAAGATTGGATTCTAATCTTCCTGAAAAAGAAGAGAAATATTTTAAAATTAACTGCTACTGAAATCCAGAGGGTTATAGTAGATGGTGCTTGGATATGCTACTTTCACTTGGATTACGTGTAGGACGTATGCCATCTGCATGTGTAAGGGGTTTTTCAAAATTTCGTAATGGATATGTTCGTCAGTCATTTTGCCGATAGGCACCTTAACCTTCCCTAACCCACAATAAAACAGCATTGGTATCTAGATTGTTCCTTGCAATACCCCAGCTCCTATTCGTCGTGCTTGCAACTACGAAATGATCCCGTGTTCAATTTTTCTGGAAAATAAAGACGTTCGTTTGACTAACCACTTAACCAGGTATTTCATCCCTGTGGGATAAAATATTGGGAGCTGGTATCTTGGTGCAATATTTGTAAAGTGATATCAGATGGTTTTGGTGCAGTGCCAAATCTGGTGGACTTGCTTCAAAGCTGAAGTTCGTTTTATGCTTTTCTAGACATTTGCATCCAAATGATGATTAACAAATGCTGCTTGGATATGCAGCAACTACATGAAATATGTATCGGTTTTCTTATTTGTTGGATTTAGTTTTGCACTTCAGTTTTTGTTTCAAAATCGATATGGTCGGTTTGTACCTACAAATTTTTCGAAAATGAAATCTGTTGGATTTAAATGATTATTACAATTTTTCAAACCCAAATTCCCCTTTTTATTCATAATAGTCCTTTAGAAAAGTGTAACTTTTTTACCATATCTTTGAAAACAGAAAGTTTTATGCTCTCCTGAAAAATTTGACTCGATGGAGTTAAGCTTTTTGCACGCGTTATCGATGATATGTGGAGTTCATTTCATAGGTAGTATTAGGTGACGCTTTTTTTGCGTGTGTTTTGCAAAAAAAAAGCACAGGCCCGTTCCTTTGGGTACTCTCAACTTATGGAATGAGTTTGCTAATTTATAGAATCGATCAACCTTTATGAGGTGTAGCTTCTTGAAAAGCAATAGATGATCATCGATTCAACTTTAACTGGGACGTTCACTAATCGTATGCAGATAGCTTTTTGTTGTTGTTTACATGTCAAACATTTAGCAGAGACACAAACCTATTTCTACAAAAATCATATCTAAAGTATTCAGAGAACTTATACCTCTCTATTCAAGTGATAAGCTGATAGAAGACATATTTTTCGTTCTTTCCGTTTTTGTTGTTTGTGCATTAGTTTTGTATTAAAGTCTCTTATGTTTGTCTCTAATGGTTTATCGACGATATTTTAAATATTTTTTTTGTTTCTAATTTCTATATTTTACTGCTCTGGTCGGAGCAGTTTGAAAAAATATATTGGAAACGTTCTAAATGATATTTAAGACATGAAATCCCAGATAGTCTATTCAATAGGTCCTTGAACGTGCCCACTGTTATTCTAAGAAGGACAGTGGCAAGACTAGACTAGTGTTTCACTGCCAAAAAACCTCCTTAAAATCTACAATCCTTCGAAAGTTTGGTATCTGCGCAATATGATAAGCTTAATTTTTTATTTAAGACACGAAATCCCAGATAGTCTATTCAATAGGTTCTTGAACGTGCCCACTGTTATTCTAAGAAGGACAGTGGCAAGACTAGACTAGTGTTTCACTGCCAAAAAACCTCCTTAAAATCTACAATCCTTCGAAAGTTTGGTATCTGCGCAATATGATAAGCTTTATTTTTCTTAATTTTGGCCTTATAATAGCCATCATTAATCCGTCTTTACCACTTCAAGCAGTGACGTGTCTTTCTTCTTACTTTTCCACATACTAATCAATCATTTTGTATCAAAATTTAAATTACTTCCGTTTGAGAATCGGTGTTTCGTAATTGCATTGGTCTTCTACAAAATCCCGTCGCACTCCGTCAATGGCTAACACATCCCAATAAAATAATTGTTTCTTCTTTTCCCCGAACTTAACCTTGATACTCAAAAAATGACATAACCCATCAGCATGCTGTGCATGCTGCATTCACTGCCAACTGGCAGTCGTTAACCTCTCCTCCATCATAATTATACCCACGATTTCAACATCAAATCAAAGTATAAAAAACAGAAGTAAGCATGACCACATTAAGTCGAGGGAATACCCCTCGATGGGGGCTTTTGGTTAGTCAGAAGACGTAAAAGAATACTTCTCTCGTCAACCTGATGGTGTATACCCGTATCACAATGAGAGTATGAGTTGGGTACTCAACTCTTAGGTCTCGTGTCCGTCTTGAGTTTTTATTTGTTTCAAGAAAAAGAATCTATACACAAACTCGTTTCGATAGGAGACTTATCTGGATCTGTTCCTGCAGATCAAACTGCTGTGTAGTTTTAGATGTGTCGTCTCCAGGCTTCAATTTGTTGTGAAAAGAATACACGAGTTGTATTACATAAGAACTTTGAACGTCGTCGTCGTTGTTGGGGGAATTTCTTCGATTACATTTGTTAAACCGTCTAAGCAGTGTAAATAAAAAACTCTGACAAAACTGACAAAACAAATTCACAGGCAGATGCGACTTGCACAAGCAGCCTATAGAACTAACATCCTGGCTAAATTCATTTACCATATTGCCATCGATCGGCTCTTTAGCTGTGAGGCCTCAAACCATAAATAATTGTTCCGGGGCACGTCGCGTCGACTCAGCCAGGGTCTGTTTATAGCTGAAGTGAATCTGAATGAAGTTCTGGGAAAAAAGTAGTGTTCGTACTCACCCTCGGAACAGCTAATTCCCTAGATGCTTCTATTTCGTGAATATGACGCCAATGATGGGGGCAAAGAACTGGGCTGGGAAAACTCTCTCATCGCTGCAGCAGCAGCAGCGTTACACTTGTGATCATGATGAGGATCACCATCACCACATGCATTGCTTTAAGAAGTGCTGCTTACAAGGGGGAAACCGAAATGAACAGGGGGTACAACTCAGCGGTGGATGTCAGGAAGATCGTGATGCGATCAATGTGATGATTTCTTTCTTCTTCTACTTCTTGTTCATGTATTCTCAACCGATAACCACTTTGGATTGCGATGCGCTTTCGTAATGGACTCTCAATCTGTATTTATCGAAGATGAAAGGGGAGCAGCCTCAGCTATTGCATTCGGATTGATTCAATTTGAAATGCAAAAATAAAAATAATAATAAGAAAGAAAAAAGTGGAAATGTGAGAGAGATGGTGATTGAGGAAGAAGTGTAGATATCTCTCAGGCGTCAGCCCCATTGTGTGGAATATTTTTTGTTTTATTTTATATCTAGTTGTTGTTGTTGTTCAACTTGAGAGATGCAGTTCCTTTTCTTGTGAACTACTCTGGTGACTTATTGGTTTGTTAAGGTAAAGGGCGATAAACTTTTCGATAGTAAGTATCTCTTTTCTTTTCCTTTTTTTTTGTCTGTTCACTCTTCATTTGTGTTTGAGTGGTCTATTTATCTTGATTGTATTGAATTTAATGGTAAGATATACACTTAATGGGCGGCTATTGGTTATATGAAGTGTTTCTTTTTTTTCTTCTTCTTCTTTATTCATGCTCAATTGATTTTCTTTAATATGATCGAGCTGACCATATTTTGTTTGAAATAAAATTAATGTTTCATTGAACTCCCTCACTTAAGGTTTTTAGGGACAATTGAAGAACCTCACACGTTGATTTGAGAAACACTTTGTAGTTTTAAGCCGTCTCAGATTATTTCAGTTGTTTACTTCACTTTTATAATATTTTTCAATAAATCAGTGATTGGGAACTCTGTGAAGAAATGTCTTCGGAAATATTTTGAAGAAATTGATTGACAATTTAGATTTGTAAAAGTTTTTTTCACAATAGTATTGCAATGATATTTATTTTCTTTTTTTATTTTCAGGTACGTAACTATCAGGAAATTAATTTAAAAAAAGCAGTGAGTAAATACTAATCTTTGACAGAATCACTAAATTTTTCTTCCATTTATGTATTGTATTAATTCAAGGTGGTATAAAGTCCTTAATTATTTTTAGTCAGCAGTCAAACTTGTGACTTGTGAATAACAGGTGCAATTCCCCGCTGAATCAGCTACATAAATCGAAATGTCGTCTCTGTGTTGATTACAGTTTTTCTTGATGTCTTATGATATAGTTGAAAAGCTGGAAGCAAATTGTGGGAGTGGAGTGATGACAAAAATTCATGCATATGTATATGAACCATTACATAAAATTCAAACATCTGGGAGGTTTTTCTTCAGAGGTGGTAGGCATTCAATAATTTTATTTTTCCACATTTTGTGTTCCAAGTGATAACCATATGAGTGATACTTCAAGAAATCAGAACAATTGTTCCGATGTCAATGAAGTGTTTCCAAGGTGATTTCAGTCTTGTGCTTGCCAGATGCATTCTAATGCATTTTTCCACTCAGAACCCTGAAAACTTCTGTAAAACCTGACCACACGTAATGATTTTCTAGATGCCCACAGTCCAACAAAACGTAAACCACACTTGTTGAATTTCTTCCAATTATTCACAAGAAAGTAAAAACGCTGTTCCTTTTGGTTTCAATAAAAAACTTTATTATAAAATTGAAGCCAACTCAAAAAAAATGGCGGAAGGCCCAAGAAAAATAATTTAACTAGAAAATTGTTGACATGTGTGTTGGTTGGCTGTTGGAATGTGAATGACGTCGTCGCTATGCGCCGAACCACTTACAAAAAAAATGTAGTAGATTATACGAAAATTCTGTTCATGGATTAATTAGTTCCAGAGGGCGAACCATGAATGGTGCCAAACTCTAGTTTTTGATTACGCTGGGGAGTGGCAGTGTTCACACTAGATTCGTGTGAACAACTTCTTTCTATCAGAAATAACAAAGTGGATCAAACCTAAGGTGACCAGATCATTCCTCAATGAATAGTGGACATCAGCGAGGATTTCAACAAAAGCAAAGATTTGCTTAAACAAAGTCGGCAAAGGTTATTCTAAATATCTTTGATGTGAAACAGAGCGATACAAAAAAAAAAAAAAAATCAACATTTGCATTGTCGATTCAGAAAAATCGAATAAGGAAACAGATAAATTCATTCACAGTTTCTTTAAAGGCTGTATAAAACAAACTTTCTTTTAAAATGTTTGACTAATGAAAAAAATTATAAATCTTATAAAACAGAACAAATGCGCTTACATTGAAAATGATACCGGATACAAAATTCATAGGCCAAAAAAGGACTTGTCCTTTTCAAAGAGGAGATCTGGTCTCACTAGTCATATTCGAAAATCAGAAAAATTGTAGCCAGGTGTTATTTTAACTCTTTGAGACATATGATTTTAACTTCGATCTCAAATTCTGGAAAAGGAAATGTTGAGAATGCGTATGAAGCAAAAAAGAAATTGACGAAAAGAAAGGGATGGCATGCTTGAATGCAGATTTAATTTGAACATCTTTATGTCCTTTTTTATCTTTGTATCTTTTATTTTTGTTTTATGTATTCATTCGTATGGACGCTATCAATAAGAGAAGTTGTGCTGAAAAGAATAAAATTATAAGTTCAAAATTAATACATATAAGTAAAGTGTTTTATTTTATCAATTGCCCAATAGGTTATGGGCCCAGTGTACGCAAAAGAATAAAAATACTATAAATATTAAAACGTTCATTTTACTTCCACAATGGATAAAGGAAAGCGAAACATTAAACCCTTTGATGGAGAAAAATACGCTATATGGAAGTTTAGAGTTCGAGCGCTTTTAGCTGAAATGGATGTCCTCAAGGTTATCGATAATGATACGCCAGATGCGCCAGAAAATCTCGAAGAATGGAATAAAAATGAAAGGAGCGCCAAAAGTGTTATCATTGAATACTTAAGTGATTCTCTTCTCAGTTTTGCCAGCAGTGAAAGCACTGCAAAACAAATTTTCCGAAATTTGGACGCCATTTATGAAAGAAAAAGCTTGGCGTCGCAGTTAGCTGCACGGAAGAAATTACTTTCGTTGAAATTCAAGAGTGAGGGTCAGCTTTTGAGTCACTTTAATATATTTGACGACTTGATAACCGAATTATTAGCATCTGGAGCTAAAATTGAAGAGATGGACAAAGTGTCTCACTTGTTGGCGACTTTGCCGCCATCTTACAATGGAGTAATAACAGCCATTGAAACTTTAGCAGAAGATAACTTAACATTGGCGTTTGTGAAAAATAGACTTCTGGATCATGAGATAAAATTGAAAAACGATAGTAAAGATACCAGTGTTAAGGTATTGCAAACTATCACCTATAATAAAGAAAAAAATCAAAAATCGAAGGGACATAATTTTAAAAATAAATTCAAACCTTACAAAAATAGTCCGAGGACCACCATTAAATGCCATCACTGTGGTAAGAAAGGTCACATTAAAAGAGACTGCTTCGCATTTAAAAGGATTACGGCTAATCAAAATAACGACCAAGGCAGACAAATTCAAGTGGCAACAACTCAACGAGAAAATGGATTTGCTTTTATGATGAAACGTGTTACACAAAACCTAAATACGCCAAATGTGTCTTTTGTGCTGGACTCTGGAGCCTCTGATCACATAATTAATGATGAAAATTTATTTACTGATTTTATAACACTCCACTCACCAATTCAAATTGCAGTTGCCAAATGCGGAGAATATGTTAATGCTACAAAGAAGGGAATAGTGAGATTATGCACTAATCTTCAAAATCAGATTACGCTGGAGGACGTTTTATTCTGTAAGGACGTTCAATCTAACCTAATCTCCGTCAAGAAAATGCAGGATGCTGGAATGACGATTGAATTTAATCCGGATGGTGTCAAAATTAGTAAGCTTGGTCAAGAAATTATTTGTGGTAAATATTATTGTAATGTTCCAACTGTTGAATTTATTTTATTTAAAACTGCATATTTATTAAATTCAAAGAAAAATAAGGAATATCGACTGTGGCATGAGAGGTTAGGGCACATTAGTAAAGGGAAATTTTTAGAAATTAAAAACAAAAATCTGTTTGTTGACACGGAACTTTTAAGAAATATTCAACCAAATGATGAAATATGTGAGGCTTGTGTAAATGGAAAGCAAACACGATTACCATTTGAAAAATCAAAAAATAAAGAATACATTAAAAGGCCATTATTTGTTATCCATTCAGATGTCTGTGGTCCAATAACACCTGCTACTGTAGATGGTAAAAACTATTACGTTATTTTCGTTGATCAATTCACACATTATTGTGTAACGTATTTAATTACATACAAGTCCGATGTATTTGCGGTTTTTAAAGACTTTATAGCTAAAAGTGAAGTTCATTTTAATTTAAAAGTAGTAAATCTATACATCGATAACGGTAGAGAGTATTTATCCAACGAAATGAAAGAATTTTGTGTTGAGAAAGGTATCAGCTACCATTTGACAGTTCCGCATACCCCACAATTGAATGGTGTTTCCGAACGTATGATAAGGACAATAACAGAAAAAGCCCGTGCTATGGTCACTGGAGCAAAATTGGATAAAAGGTTTTGGGGTGAAGCTGTTTTGACAGCAACGTATTTAATAAATAGAACTCCCAGTAAAGCTTTGAAGGAATATCCAAAAACACCATATGAAATGTGGCATAACAGGAAACCTAATTTAAAATATTTGAAAGTATTTGGTTCGACAGTATATGTGCACAACAAAACACGCAAAAGAAAATTTGATGATAAATCATTAAAAGGTATACTTGTTGGATATGAGCCAAATGGTTTCAAATTGTGGCATGTGGAAGCTGAAAAATTTATAACAGCAAGGGATGTTGTTGTCGATGAAACAAATATGATAAACTCTAGGACTGTTGTAAAAGATAAAAGTCAATCTGAATTCCCGAATGATAGTAAGGAAAGTGCAGAAATAAATTTCCCGAATGAAAGTACGGAAATTGCACAGATAAATTTCCCGAATGAAAGTACGGAAATCGCACAGATAAATTTCCCGAATGAAAGTACGGAAATCGCACAGAAAAATTTCCCGAATGATAGTACGGAAATTAAACATTTAGATATCCCGAATGAGAGTACGGAACAAAAATCTAATGACTCGAAATTAAATACGCAGCCTGGTGATGTTGAAAATAAAGAACGTACTGATTCTCCTGGGGCTGATGAGATTTCAACAGGAATTTTAAATGAGGATAAGGTTAGAAGAAGTGAAAGAATTAAAGACCGACCACAGATATCGTATAAAGAATTAGATAATTGCATAATGAATGCGCAAACTTTTTTAAAAACTGTTCCAAGTTCATATGATGATATTAGAGAAAGAAGTGATAGGTCATTTTGGGAAGAAGCAATACAAGATGAACTTCAATCACATATTTATAATAAGACTTGGTCTCTTGT
Organism: Melanostoma mellinum; assembly: GCA_914767635.1. Classification (NCBI taxonomy): domain Eukaryota; kingdom Metazoa; phylum Arthropoda; class Insecta; order Diptera; family Syrphidae; genus Melanostoma; species Melanostoma mellinum. The sequence continues at coordinate 204,033,703 of OU612058.1, forward strand.
ACAAAAACCTAAAAATAAAAATATTATTGATTGTAGGTGGGTTTTTGCAATAAAACATGATGAATCAGGTAACTTGGTTAAATATAAAGCTAGGCTTGTTGCGCGTGGTTTCACTCAAGAATATTTGGTGGATTATGATGAAACATTTGCTCCAGTAGCAAGAATTTCCAGTTTTCGGTTTATTTTGTCTTTTGCAAACCAGTTTAATTTAAAAGTCCATCACATGGATGTAAAAACTGCTTTCTTAAATGGCATATTAAAAGAAGAAATATATATGCGGGTCCCTCAAGGAATACCATGTAATAAAAATGAAGTCTGTAGGTTAAATAAAGCAATTTATGGTCTTAAACAGGCAGCTAGATGTTGGTTTGAAGTTTTTGAGAAAGCATTAAAGGAAATAGGATTTATTGATTCACCCGTAGATCGTTGTATGTACACACTTGATAAGAGTAACATACAGAAAAATATTTACGTATTATTATACGTAGATGATTTAGTAATAGCAACAGCCAATATTGGCACAATGATCAATTTCAAAAATTATTTAATGAATAAATTCAGAATGACTGATTTATTGGAAATTAGACATTTTATCGGAATTAAAATTGATAGGAATGAAAATCAGATAAGCTTAAGTCAATCTACTTATATTAAAAATATTTTAAGGAAATTTAAAATGGAAGATTGTAAGCCAGTCAGTACCCCACTTGCAGGTAATCTTAATTATGAGGCGTTGAATTCGAATGAAACTTATGATGCACCATGTCGAAATTTAATTGGTTGTTTAATGTATTTAATGCTGTGCACCAGACCGGATTTAAGTACATCTGTAAATACAGGGTGATTCGCATAAGGTGTGACAAAAAGATAGGGTGTGTAGGTTGGACCTAGACAAGCAAAAAATCGTATGGGAGGGGGGGGTCCATTTTCCCCCGTTTAGGCGGGAGGGGCAATTTAAGAAAAAAATCACTAAAAATGGGGAAAAAATTATTTTAAAAGAACGGTAATACCTACAGAGTCGTGCTATAGCATTTTGAAAAGCCAAAAACCTATAAATTTATTTAAATTTTAAAATAAGTTGTTCAAATGAATAGTTTTTGAAATATTAATTTTCAAAGTCAAAATTTTGGAAAAAAAAACATAATTTTTTTTTTCAAACCATTTTTTTTTCAAAATTTTACATAACTAAGTAGTATTTTTCTGGCTTATTTTCAATGCTCTTATTTATTTTTGATCAAACACAAAAAACCGGATGTCAAATAACCTGTAGTTTTTGAGAAAACCAAAAATTACAAAAACGACTTTTTTAAATTTTTTTTTTTTTTAAAGTTTTTTTTTCGTTATTGGATTTTTAAGTGAATTCTCAATAAAAAAAAGTAAAGAGAAAATTCATCCTTTATTTCGTAAGTTCACTTAAGAATCCAATAACGAAAAAAAAACTTTAAAAAATCAAAAAATTTTAAAAAGTCGTTTTTGTAATTTTTGGTTTTCTCAAAAACTACAGGTTATTTTGACATCCGGTTTTTTGTGTTTGATCAAAAATAAAAAAGAGCATTGAAAATAAGCCAGAAAAATACTACTTAATTATGTAAAATTTTGAAAAAAAATGGTTTGAAAAAAAAAATTATGTTTTTTTTTTCCAAAATTTTGACTTTGAAAATTAATATTTCAAAAACTATTCATTTGAACAACTTATTTTAAAATTTAAATAAATTTATAGGTTTTTGGCTTTTCAAAATGCTATAGCACGACTCTGTAGGTATTACCGTTCTTTTAAAATAATTTTTTTCCCATTTTTAGTGATTTTTTTCTTAAATTGCCCCTCCCGCCTAAACGGGGGAAAATGGACCCCCCCCTCCCATACGATTTTTCGCTTGTCTGGGTCCAACCTACACACTCTATCTTTTTGTCACACCTTATGCGAATCACCCTGTATATTGAGTCGATATAGCAATAAAAATAATAAAGAGCTATGGCAATGCCTCAAAAGAGTTTTGAGATATTTAAAGGGAACTATTGATTTAAAATTAATATATGTTCAAAATCTTAATTTTAAAGATTTAATTATTGGCTATGTCGATTCTGATTGGGGTGGTTGTCAAACTGACAGGAGAAGTACTACTGGTTACCTATTCAAAATTTTTGAATCGTGTGTAATTTGTTGGAATACAAAGAAACAGAATTCTGTTGCTGCTTCTTCAACAGAAGCAGAGTACATGGCCTTATATGAAGCAGTTAGGGAAGCTTTGTGGCTAAAATCATTGATAATAAGTTTGAAGATTGACATAAGTGAACCCATTAAAATTTATGAGGATAATCAGGGTTGTATAAGTATAGCAACTAATCCCTCATGTCACAAACGGTCAAAACACATAGACATTAAATATCATTTTTCAAGAGAACAAGTTGAAAATAAACTAATAAAAATTGAGTATCTTCCCACAGATAAACAAATAGCCGATGTTTTGACAAAGCCGTTGCCAGCCGCAAGTTTTTTGGAATTCAGAGGTCAGATGAATCTCCATAATTAAAATTATTTTAAAGTTTTTTTTATAAAGTGAATCTGATTGGGTTTTTCTGGGTTTTCCCCAATCCAAGCAACAAATGTTGGATCACTATATTGTTGTACTCCCAGTATGCACAACTTGTCATTTTTTTTATAAAATATTATATCAAATATTATAATAACTTATGAATAGTATTAGTTTAAGATATTACAAAGATAATAGCTATGTATATCTTTTTTGAGGAGGCGTGTTGAGAATGCGTATGAAGCAAAAAAGAAATTGACGAAAAGAAAGGGATGGCATGCTTGAATGCAGATTTAATTTGAACATCTTTATGTCCTTTTTTATCTTTGTATCTTTTATTTTTGTTTTATGTATTCATTCGTATGGACGCTATCAATAAGAGAAGTTGTGCTGAAAAGAATAAAATTATAAGTTCAAAATTAATACATATAAGTAAAGTGTTTTATTTTATCAATTGCCCAATAGGAAATACCAATTTGAACGCCCATTGCTACCGCCGATGGAAGAAAAACCTTCCAGACGTTTGAATTTCATAAAATAATGCGTATACGTGTGTATATTTCAATTATCAATCAAAATATTTGTTTACAGCACTTTGTCAAATAACTCCTGCCTTTGAAGCTTGACTTCTTTTGGGTTTCCAAATGTGGAACAGAAGTACCTAGTTTTGTTCTCTCTAAGGTAAACCAATCTAATTTCTAAAGTAAAACTTCATTGGAATCTTTGATGTAATTTAAACTCGATGTAACGAAAATGCGTCACGACAAAGAAACTAGCACATAAGACTAAGTCGGAGAGAGAATAAGAAACAATACATCACAAATTATTATGTTCTCATTTAATTAATTCATCATTTCATTTATAAACAAAGAGCCTTTTTTTCTGTCGTAGCAAAGAATTGTTCCTGTTAACGTGCATTTTTTTTTTTTTTTTTAAATAGAAAAAATTTTTATAAACTCTATAAATTGTTCTCATACTTCTTCTTTTCATTTTCGGCGTTACGAGTAGTGATCTTGAAGCGATCACAACTCTCCCACTTTTCTGCTTCACACTAGTGATTCCGCCTGTGGGGTACGCCGCGTTGACCTCAGAAATCGTCGGCAAGCCTCCCGGTTTTGGATTGTTCCATGTCTGAGGCCAACCAAATGCTGCTGTTTTTGCATTTGCTTGTACCAGGAGTGTTTTGGCCTGCCTTTTCTTTTTCGTCGCGAATTTGTTGAAACGTTGTACGATATTGCCTTTTTGACGGGGTTCTGCGGATCTCTCCTTTGAACATGACAATACCAACTGAGCCGGTCGTGCTGAATTTTGTCCAAGATGGTACTTTTGACATGAAGGCTTCCACGGATCTTAGTACTTCTAATTCGATCAAGCTTTGTTACTCCTGCTGTCATCCGAAGCATCTTCATTTCGGCTGCCGTCAATTTGCTCTCATACTTTTTGTACATTGTCCAACATTGTGAACCGTATGTCAGAGCTGGACGGACAACTGCTGTGTAGAGTCTTCCCTTCAGCTTAGGGGGCATTTTTCGATCACAGAAGATAGCGGAGTTTTCTCGCCACTTCATCCACCCTACGCTTACTCGATGATTGATGTCGTCATCACAAGATGCTTCACTATTGATCATAGATCCCAGATATTTAAACTTTTCACACTTGGGAAGCACATTTCCATTCAAATAAATGTCTGGAATAGGCTTGTCTGGATCAGAAAAAGGGCAGCACAGGTATTCAGTCTTTTTAGCGCTAATACGGTACCCATTTCCTTCCAGAACATCAATCCAAACGTCAAGTGCTCGTTGCAGGGATGTAGGATCCTCGCTTATGATGGCTCCATCGTCAGCAAAGAGTAATTGTTGTACTTTATTGTCCGTTACTTTTCCTTCGAGCAAATAATCCAGAACAGCAATAAAGAGCAGTGGACTCAAGACACTTCCCTGATGTACACCTACTGTTATTTGGAATTCTTCGGTGACTCCAGCTGGGCATCTCACTTTTGTAACTGCTCCCTCGTACATGTCCGTAATTATTCGCACATAGGCTTCAGGAACTCCTCGGTGTCTGAGGGCCACCCATATCAGATCTCGTGGTTGCCGATCGAATGCCTTTTCGAAGTCAACCAACACAATATGCAAATCCTCTAAGGCATCTCGGTGTTTTTCCATAATGATCCTTATGCTTTGGATTGCGTCTGTAGTTGACTTACCCGCGACAAACCCGCATTGGTCATCAGACAGCCTTATTATTTTCCGCAGTCGGCTATCCAAAATCCGCTCAACGATCTTCATAGTGTGGGACATCAACTTGATCGAACGATAGTTGTCACAGCTTCTGGTATCTCCCTTTCCCTTGTACATTGGAAGAAGAAAACTTTCCCTCCATTGATTAGGCAAACTGTCACCTCTTACAAGTTTGGAGATGAGAATCGTGAGCCATCTTAACCCGATGTCTCCCATATTTTTCCAAAACTCATATGGTACCTCGTCTGGCCCAATCGCTTTGCCTTTTTTGGAGTTCTTAACTGCCTCCCTAACTTCTTCGACTGTGACGTCGGATACTTCCGTAAAGTTAGGTGCAGCTGTTGGAAAGTGGCGCCGAGGAAACTGTTCATTCAAAAGATCATCACAATACTGTCGCCACCTGTGAAGAATTTTGTCGTCATCCACAAGTAGCACTCCTTGAGCATCATTGATGAACTTCGGCGAACGAATCTCCTGCGCATTTCTCCTTCTCTGAGCGGCTATTTTGAAAATGGTTGCTCCCTTATTCAAGTTGCTTTGTCTTAGCTCTTGGATTGCCTGATTTGCTTCAGCAGCTGGGGCAGAAATCTCTTCCAGCTCTCGATACAGGCCCTCCGTGCTTTTTGCTTGAAGTTGGGCGCACTTTTTCTTCGCTTCTTTTCTGCAGCTCTTGTATTCCATTTTGAAACGCGCTTTTTCATTTGTATTTCTTGAGGGGCACTTCGACCAAGCTTGGAAAGCTGCTTTCTTCTTTCTAATCACTGCTTTAGCTTCATCATCCCACCACCAGGTTTCTTTAGCTTGTTGGTGGTGTCCTTTTGAGACTCCTAACAGTGATTTGGCTCTCTCTAAGCAGGTTCGTTGTAGGCGATCCCACATATTTTGTGCCGTGATTGCATTTGAAACTGCGTCGATGGTATTACACAGCTGACTTTGCATATACGAAATGAATTGCTGTCCTTTGGTTTTCTCCAGATTGTACCACTTGATTCTCCTAGGAGCCTTTGTTTGTTTGACTTCCTTTACCGCATCCGTAAAAAATTCTGTTAAAAGAAGACGGTGTTGTTGAGCGGCAGCTTCTCCTAGTATCACTTTGCAGTCTTTCACCCGAGATTTCATGTAATTGGTTACCAAATGGTAATCAATCTGGGTTTCATTTCCTCCACTGCTGTAAGTGATAAGGTGTCGGTCTTGTTTGATGAACATGGTATTTAGTACGACTAGACCGTATGACTTGCACATACTTAGAATATCTTCACCAGGAGTGTTCCTGGTGCCGAATCCCAAACCTCCATGGCAGTCTTCATAATCCTCGTTTGTCTTCCCGACATGTCCATTCAAATCTCCTCCAACAAACAAATACTCTTCTTTTGGGATGTTCTTAAGTAGGTTATGAAAATCAAGCCAGAATGCATCTTTTTCCTCCTGCTCACACCCTATTTGGGGAGCATATGCATAAATTGTTCTCATACATAATTTAAAAAACGCTGGTTCAAATGAAAGACCACTTTTTATTCTCACTACAACCGATCGAAAAGCATGTGATTGAATGGAACAACGTCCTCCCAAACTTGATTGATTTGAATTTTGAAAAAGAAAAAAAAAAACAATTTTTAATGCAGTATGACCATTCAATAAATGATTTATGTTTTCCTAAAAGAGAAGAATCTCTCACAATGCCCGGTTACTATAGCAACCACTATTGTCACGTTATGTGGGGATAATATCTGACACACAGTACTTGAGACTTTAATTGGTTCACCAAGCTAAGTTGAGTACGTTCTGTTGCAAGAATATAAAAGGATCTTAATATACACAAATCCGATGGCTCCAATAGTATCCGTCCCATTGTTTGAATTTTGAAGAGGTGTTCTTCAACGCAAAATTCTGAAGTAAAAGATCTAATAGATACGTAATTGACCAAAAATCAACTTGAATCGTCTTGGGTCACATGTGTCTTGACTTGAAAAAATTTTAAAAAATTTTCCCAGTATTTTTCATTAAAAAGAAGCTTTTTAGGGGGCGCCGTAAGAAATTTATTTTTTAACGACCACCCGGAAACGCTGACCGTGACCGGCAGTTCAACTTTCGTAGAATAGGGCCAAATAGCAATCTAATGGGAGAGCAGATCGGAGTCACCACTTTTCAATTCCCGTTTTTTAGGTTCCGAAAAGTTTTTTTTTTTTTAAAGTCCTACTTCGTTATCAAATTGCGACCCTTGAAATTGCATTTAACATTTTTGTTTAATCCTTTTTAACCGATTTTGTATTTTGTTTCGTTTCCTAGAAAAATGTATTTTTCAACGAGTATGACGTTTCACTAGGACTTGGCAAGTCCTCCTTAACTTTGTGGCTGTAGATCTGCAAGAATTTGTAGGCCAAGGTGTTGATGAGAACATTGCGTCAGGGGACCTCCGTGACCTCTGTAACATAGACCTCTGTAGATGACATAGAGTTGACGGCATGAGTACAATTTTCATACCTGTGGCACCTGTTGTTTTCTGGAAGGAATTCAGAATGGAGCATAAGTACCTACTAGCGATGCGACTACATTTATTTTGTTCCAAAAAAGTAGAAACATTTTCCATTGGCATTGTGATTAGAGCGTCTGCCTATTAAATTGGAGTTCAAGGTTTGACAACCATTCTGAAAGCAATTGTGATGGTGCTGAAAAGTTTTTTCTCGCATTAACCGTTCGGAACTGGTGGAAAATTTAAGCTTCCACTAGTTATGGTTCAGTGAGACAAATGCCTCCTTAATCTATTATGCCCTAATATCCATTTATTTTCATTTTACCTTCTGGCAGAAATGTTCCAGCGAAATAGTCAGCTGCTGCATTCTCCCCTGAAAGAATTAACTCATAAGATTCGTAACAATTGGAATGCTTGCCAGTTAACCCCGATACACATCTTAGGTCGAACTGTCATGGATTTAGACTCCTTTTATAGCCGCACGACACGAATGTCTCGTGTCTCTTATCGCATCATTCGCACTTTAAAGAAACTTAATGAGGGTATTCATAACTCTTGTGAGTGCAAACAAATCCTCTCGTAGTACAACACAAAGTCGCTTTGAGCTGTCTTTATGTTTGCTTAGATTTTTAAAACTACGCTAGGGATTCTGATTTCTGATGCAGTTTTTCTCAATAGCGGTTTTTTAATTGACCGATTTCGAAATTCTTTCATCGTAAGAATGCTATTCACTCTCATATTTCCAAGGGAACGAGAACTAGAACTGACTGATATGTTTGGAACAAAAATGATCTAGAACCTGTAGATTGGCAAAGGCTATATTTCCTTTCCACATTCCTTCAAGAACGTAAACGGGAACCGGAATATAACCGGAAACTTAGAAAGTACTGAACCGATTCCAAAAATTCTTTCATCGTTAGAATACTCCATTGCCTCTGAGAAACATTGACTATATTAGCCTTGTTCACACTGTACAATTAGTTGGACAAACCTAGGTTTGAACGACCAATGCTTGATAGTGTGAACCGTTCATACGACCGCTTGTCCAACTTGTTGGATGGTTTTCAAAAATTTTTGAAAATCTAGAAGTTGGACGGAGTGGAAGGGTATGTGACATAAAGTTGGACGACAAGCTTGATAAGTGTGAACGAAAACCACATCAGACCATTCAACTTCCATCAAACGAAGTTTGTCCAATCGTGTGAACAGTGCTATTTGAAGCATTGAGAGCAGAAGTGGCGTAACCCATAATTTTTTAGTTTTTGGTTTTTTGCTCTACAATTAAAAAAATAAATAGTATCTTACTGAATGTAAAGGAAACCGTTTTTTTTTAAGAAGAAACTGACAAAACATCTTTCTTCCAAGAACTTTTTCTAAAACATACCTACAAACCTGCATAAAAAGAAGATGTAAGTCGTCCTTTGCTTAGTATTTTTGTGCTGATTCCTGATTCAATACTCGAATGCAAAACATGGCACTATTTTTGATGTACTTACATAATTCTTTTTTTTTTGTCTTTTTAAGGAAATACATTTATAAAATGCTTTTGTTTTCCTTTGGGACCTTATTCGCAAATATCTCAACTTTGTGAATTTGTGAGTACGCCACTTCTGTATGGAACTTGGAAACTACCTCACTTAGTTTACTGAATTCGATCACCGTAAGGCCCGAGCTATGCCGGGCGGATCAGCTTAATTGTGTATTAAAGAAGAAAATTAATAAAAGACCCAATTGTTTACTCAAAGTTTCAATATTTTCCACATATTTTGAAGCCCTACGCTTTTTCGTTTCATGGAGTTTTGTTGTTGAGTAAAACTTGTATTTTGATGCCACACTTTATAAAATGTGGAATGTAATACTATTTTCCGTGGGACGAGTAGTTCCGACTACTCAAACATTATCATCTTTGACGATTCTGAAGATAAGACTTTATTTCTCGGTATCATTTAATAATGAAACCGATCAGCGCAAATACCTACACTTTTTCAAAATTAGTATTAAAAAACTCAAAATGAAGAACAAAAGGGAATGGCAAAGTTATTCCAAACTAATATACAATCTATACCCACCTCAAGAACAAATTTAGTGTCACCTTTACAGATTATTCAAATCCACATCCGAGTATGAATCGTTTCAAAAATTCTACCATCAAATATGACCACATATCTAAATCATTCATTATTACTGAGCTGTCCATAAATTTGGTAATTTTATTTTTCTTTTTAAGTACCTACACACAAAGATCTTAAAGAAAGGGAAAGGCACGTAAATACTTATTGACTATGGAAACATTGCACAGGTAAACGAACCGTTTTCAAACTCACTTATATCCAATCCAACGTCCAAGTACGTGTGCCATTTAATTGAATCAAAACAAAACCATAGAGACGTATGTTTGTCTGTTGGCTCGTTATTATTGTTATTTGAAGACCATGGACTTAAAAGACGAACGGGGTTGTCTGTCTTTAATGCACAAATGCACATACAGCAGCAAGAGTGTCAAACGTATTTCAAGAAATTATAAATTTGAATAAATTAAATCTTTTCCAAGTCAGTTGACACTCGGGCCGACCCTTATTACCACATTGTCCCTTTTGCATACGAAATATGCATCAACCCTGGCGATTGGTGCGCAATGGCTCTTTCTCTCTCTCTGCACAAGACTGACTTGCAAAGTCAGGCTTAAAAGCGTCGATTGAATAAATTATTCTTAAAGCAACGCTGACTATACAATAGTACATAGAGATACAGTTTATTAAGGGATAACAAATCAAATTATATCGGGCTGACAGAATTGGAGCAGAGCATTGGTTGAGGTATAGCGTATAGCGGGCTCTGGTCTTCAATATATACCTACTCGTATAGCCGTGCTGTGTGACGATGAAGGCCCCCATTGAAATTTTTTTTATTTTTTGTACCTACCTTACCTAATGCAATTCGTGAGATCTAGTTTTTATTTGTTTTGTTGATGTTTTTGAATTTGTTTTGCAGTGCAGTTTTATTGAAAGTTATGAGTGTCATGGTAGAGATTTTAGAGGTTCACGCCACTGCAATGACCTATTGCGTTGAATATTTATTGGGATAATAGCAGAGGGCGTTTAGATTAGCTAATTCATGAAGTTTAAGCGGTCGTTAACTGGGTACTGATTTATCAAATAGATTATACGGAAGCTAGGTTGAAATTGTTACCTACCAAAAAATGATCTGGTGGAGTTGGTAGTATGTATGTCCTTGTTGTTTAATAATGGCGACGTAGCTCGGGTCCTACGCTGATGTAGTGCCAAGTAATAAATGCAGAAAGTATGTGATTTAGTGGTATTTATTGGTAGTAATAATTACGGTTTCTATGATGAAAGACTTGCTGAAAGCAGCCCGGTAGTTTGTTTGCTGAAGAGAGATTTTCTGTTGCCACTGGAAATACTCACCAAGCCAATCTAAAAAGTGAAAAAAAAACATTCAAAAACCGTTTTTGTACTCACTAAAGAGAACTTTTTGTGTTTTCATAGTGAACATGATTTCCTTTTATTCTATTCAGGGAGTAAAAGGAAATTCCATAAAATCATCCTACAGACTAGACATGGCTCTTTAAAGCTCGTCTCTATGAACTTTAACATATGCGGCACTGAAATCGGTAAAGTAAAAGGTGCATATCGATATTGTACTACCAGTCTTTTATCAAGATCTTCCATAATTTGAAAATTTATACTTTTCTGATCTTAAACCGCATTGTTGCACCTATGCGACGTTGAGAAGGTTTATTCCTTTATAATTGGCACAGATTTGAAGATCTGCTTCATTTAGGATCGTCCATACGGCACTGAAGTTCAATTCATTCAAGCATTGTCTTCTGACCATATTATGTAGATCGAAGAAGATATAACAACGAGCTGTATGAGGTGTACCGCGATGTGGGCATAGAGCAGATGGACATCAAACACTCCGGCTCGACGGGTTTTCGAAAGCTTATTGCATGGAAATCGCGGAAGGAGAAGACCTCGACTTATTGGTGGAGCAATCAAGTCGATGTAGACCTCAACCGACTTAGAGTGCAAAAATGGAGAGAACTCGCCCGAAACCGAAGCTGTTATAGAAGGATGTTGGTTGAGGCCCAGGTTCACCCCGAACTGTAATGCCCACCTAAGAAGAATATTATGTAAATCAGCTGGTGCATGCTCTCTAAAAACTGATCTCCAGCTGCTTTTAAGAGCTTGGCATTACCTTTGCCTGATATCGAAATCTGTATTTTCATTACCAATCTGCAGAAGTGATCTTCCCAGATCTTCCAGTAGCAATTGCGATTCTATCACTGTGTTTCCCTTTTGCTCTTTTCAGGCTTAAGGTCGGTATTTTGAAGATCAAGTAAAAAGTGAAACGGCTTGTTGGCATCTTGGCAATGCTGTGACTTTTCAGTCCTTAATACTGGCGGCATAGGATTCAAGGACAATTTATCGGACCTCGATTGAAAAAGACAGTGGCTATCTCGGCTGTTGAATCTGCTTTGCAGCAGTGAAGAGTTTCTGCTAGTTCGCCGTCTGCATGTTATCAATGAAAAGCCCTTACGTTCCACGTGCAGATCCGAAGGTCTTTTTCTTGTTTTGTTTGATAGGGTTACCTACGGTTAGATAATTTTTTCATACGAGGCTATATACAGTGGTGGCCGAAACTAAAGCACCAGTAATTTTTATATTGAAAACATACGAAAAGAAGTGAAAAAACTAGGGATACTATCATTATTCTAATTTTTTCTTAATGGCGGTATACTATGTTAAATCTTACAATCATTAATTCAAGTAAAAATTTCCACATATTGAATAAAAAAAAATTCTTCCAAAACTGATTATAAAGTAGCTGGACAAAACTTAAGCACATGCACCCTATTTTGTGTCTGCAGTTATCAAATTTTACCGCTTACTTCTTAAATGCTACTAACTTCACTTATTATTTTGTCAAGCATATTCTTAGCAAAAACAAAGCTTAATTCGGTGTTGCTAACGATCACAATTTAAAATTCAAATAAAAATCGCTATAATGGCCCGGAATAAATATTGTAATGAAATTAAAGTAAAAATAGTATCCGATTTTCAAACCGGTGAATCAATAACATTTATTGCCAAAAAATATGGAATTAGTCATACGGTCATTTCCCGCATAATAGCTCGATTTCGTGGTCGAGGAAGTGTTCAAACAGTGCACAGTGGTGGTAGACCTCGCAAGACCACATCGCGATGTGATAAAAGAATTATGAGACTAATTAAAAAGGATCCTTTCATATCCTCTAAAATAATAAAACACCAACTAGACTTAGAGATCTCTTGTAGAACGATCCGGCGAAGAGCTGTTGAAAACGGCTGGAAAGCTCGTCGTGCTGTAAAAAAGCCGTTTATTTCTGTTAAAAACCGACATGCAAGACTGGAATTTGCCAAGACACACCTTAGCTGGACTATGGCAAAATGAAGGACGGTTCTATTCTCTGACGAATCAAAATTTAATTTAAAGGGATCGGACGGATTTTGCACGGTACGGAGACCAAAAGGTGAACGCTTCAATCCTCGGTTCACCAGGGCTACTGTAAAGCATGGAGGAGGTAATATTATGGTATGGGGATGTTTTTCCAGTCAAGGGGCCGGGCCGCTTCATAAAATAAGTCAAATAATGGATCGTTTCAAATACCAGGAAATCCTTCAAAACGTCATGCTTCCGTATGCGGAGGATAATATGCCGTTGCGATGGGTCTTCCAACATGACAACGACCCTAAGCATACCGCTAAATTGGTGAAGAATTGGCTTAACCAAGAAAATATTACGGTTATGAAGTGGCCAGCGCAATCCCCTGATCTCAACCCCATAGAGAATTTATGGGAAATTGTAAATCAGAGGATTGATCGAACAGAATGCCATAACTTTCACTCGTTACAACAACAGGTAGAGAATGCCTGGAAAAACATACCCATGCAAATAATTGACAATCTCATTGCTTCTATGCCTCGTCGATGTAATGCAGTTATCAGAAATAATGGGTACGCTACCAAATACTAAATTTTTCTGGCTTATTTTGTGTATAAAATAAAAATGTGCTTTAGTTTTGACCATCTATTTTCTAATCAATTTTGAACTATTCTTTTTTAATTTAATTATGTGAACATTTTAACTTTAGTTAATACTTGTAAGATGTAGCATATTATATCGCCATTAAAAAAAAAATAAAAACTATGAAGGTATCCCAAGTGCTTTCACTTTTTTGCGTATGTTTCCCTTATGAAAATTATTGTTGCTTTAGTTTCGGCCATTACTGTATATACATAGTTAATTCCTCGTATAACCCCAACTTGGAGGTCCATGTCCTTTATCAGATGTTCTTGAACATAAATGGCCACATAATCCGGTGTCAGTACCCTGCTGTAAGCGTTTCAGAACTACTTTTGGCTCGCCAAAGCTCACCCGTGGCGTAATGCTTAGCATGCCTGTCTTTAAACCCAGAGGTTCCTGGTTCGAATCCCAATAGGGGCGACATTGTTTTTTCCACGGCAATCGCCTTCCGCGCGGAATTGGCAAGTCCTCCATTAGTAAATTCACTGCCATGAAAAGCGCTTTCTCGATTTGCGGTTCGGAAACGACAGAAAACTGTAGGTCCCCATAAATCCTTCACAAGGCGTGATTGTAAGAAATGCGCCCTAGGCCCTGGGGCTCCTCGCTCTTTTGCGCCACCATGTTTATTTATTAATTTTTTTATTGCAAAAGCTCACCCGCAACCATCTCTATTTCAGTACCCTGTGTTAGTACTAAAAGCCTTTCAAAAACCTTCAAAGACCCTGAAAAAACTTTAATCCAAAAAATGTCGGACTAATTGGCTTTTTTTTTTTTTGACTGCTGACGTCCCACCGTGGTTCTGTTAGTCGAACAAATTTTCTGTGACAAGAGCTCTGATAGACCTCTGAGGTTCTGGCAGTCAGTCAGTCATTATACACAGAGCATTATAGTGTTGCTCATTTTTACTAGTTTTTTCTTTAACTAGTTTACTAAGTGTGGTACCCGTGGTGTGATGGTAAGCATGTCCGCCTGTTAATCCAGAGGTTCGTGATCCGAATCCCAACAGAGGCAAAAATGTTTTATTCACGGGTATCGCCTTTCGCGAGGAATTGGAGAGTCCTCCGTTAGTATTCATTGGCATGAAAAGCGATTTCTCGATTAGCCGTTCGGAACCGGCAAACAATTGTAGGTCCCTTTCATTCCCTCACAAGGCATGGTTGTGAGAAATTCGCTAGGCCCAGGGGCTCCTCGCTCTGTTGCGGCACCTTATTTATTTATTTTTATTTTAGTTTACTAAGTAACATCCTGATGGTGCAGACCAGTAGCCAGTGGTTAACGCGATAAAGTAAAGTAAGCACAATTGACTGGTAGGTACTATAAGTAGCAAAATCAGTAAAAATTGACACCAATCAGAACCTTCCCGAATAGTACAATCCAAACAGCCGACTAAATTGTTGTTTTATTCGGATATTCGATTCTTTTAAAGCAATTGGTTTGCTTCCATTGCTGAGCCGGCACTAATTGGCGATTGAGTTGAATATTTTCGTGTTGGCATTGTGCAAAGTCATTTCAGTTGGAAGAACATTTTTTAGTAGACTGGCTATCAAGCCGAAAGTAGTTACCCTAACTTTGTTAGTTTCCTGATTCTAATTTGAATAACGGAATCAGCTTAAGTGGACATTACGAAATATGGCTCCATTAACTTAAAGCGGTTGCCTTAAAGAATTTTACGCAGTTTCTCTACACTCTACTGTGTATGTTTTACTATCAATTTGGCTGTCAAACCATACAAAGTTCCTGTTGGTAGAGAGGGAGTTCAATTTTAAAGACTTGTTTAAAGTACAGCACCATAAAATCGATAATCATAATTGAAAATATGTTACCAGATAAAACCAGTCAGACGACTGACTCTCGTGTCTGTGACAAGATTTACAGCCTTTTCACAACTTGCCTTCTAAATACAGACCAAGAGATAGCATGGCACTAATTTATTACCAATGTCACAGCCAGAACTGTAAAATTTTGCTGAGAAAACTGCGAATGACATAATTGACCAACAAATTCCGTTCAAATTTTAAGCGTTCGTAAAGCGTGAGTGGCTCCTACGTACGAACGCGCATTGCATCCCATAATCGGTCAAAGCAATTAAACCAGGCTTTAATAGCCATTGCCGGTAACAGTAATGACTTGAAACTGTACAGAGATACACCTTCGAACTTCGGAACATGAATTTCAAATATATTCTCCTCTGTTTTAGAAGCCGGCACAACTTGAAGTGCTCTGCGTACTCTCCCATACCGAACAGAGTTTTGAAATATAATTCTTCACCGGACGCACAGTAAATCATCGATGAGGTTTTTCTTATACCCATTGCCATTGTAATTATAACCAATAACCACGTCTTGTAAAGCGTAGGTTGTCCATAAGCAGTTAGCCGCCACCTGAACTAACCTTACCATCAGAGCAGCAAGAGTCTCAAACATCCAGTTCCAGTTTTTCCAGCAGCATTCAGCTTTCATGAATGAATAAGCGATCAAACGAATGAATGAATCGAATCAGAGAAAAAAAACATTTTTATATATTTTCCTTGTAAATTGAACAAAAAAAAGCAACAACAACAACAAGACACACGAGACAAGATTGCTTATCTATGGCGACATTAAAACCGAGTGATATATGATAATGTAGTGCGTGCAGCTCTTCGAAACTTTTGTTGGTTAATCTTGTTAGGGATGCGTATAATGCGCGGTTAGATATTTATGCCGGGTTGTATATTTTTAACACTCGCTCTTTAGAAATTCAAGTCAATTAGATGCTGATTGTTGGGATGCCTTGCACGCATTGTATACGTATATTTATTTGTTAATTTGAACGCGTAGAGTGTGAGAATTTGAATATCTTTATCATGCAGCGGCAGCCGGCACTGAAGGGTTCTTCTTTCTCCTCTTCTGATTGAGCAATATCAATAAAAAGAATTTAATTTGAAAGAAATTCATTGAGGAAACTATAAATATCAGTTGACTCCTACAAAACCGATAGCGTTTTCGGGCAGTTTAGTGCTGCACTTTGCCTACCATAATTGGATTGTGCAAATGCATCGCGGTGAAATCACCCGCATCTTACTTATGAAATAATTATTGCCTGTTTTTTTGAAACTTGAGAACAAAGTTATGTTGTTGAAGTTTTAAGAGCGGAACATTTATGACATTTCCGTTGGTGAAGTTAGTTGATTTCTTTTTTTTATGTTTTGTATCACTAAAATGAAAGTTAGTTAATTTAACATCGGAATATATGTTTTGGGAAAGTAGCATTAATGTTTTCTCTTGCTGTGGGTGAGCTGAAATTTGAGTTTTTGAGACAAAGAGGCGTTGTTTTTATTACTTAATCGGTCAGTAGCGAGGCAAGAAGAATTTAACGAAAATTGCTAATTTTTTAGTGCAAGGTTTACTTTTGTGTAACTCTTGAGTAGGCCTGCTACTAAACGAAATTGTTCTGGGCAGAGATCGGATAGCTTTCTACGTAACAATGCAAATATAAAAAAAAATTGGTGCATTTCTTTCCAATACCTCGGTGAGGAGTAAAGGATACCTACATTATTTTTTTCGAACGGCTAAGTGTGATTGTGACAGTGTGATTAGGATTTAAGGAACTACTAATTCTTTTTTCAACGATGTCCAATTGTCCATGGAAAAACTATTGGATGGTTCTGTGATTCGAACCTCGACCTCTTTAGTTAAGGGCAGATATGCTTAAGATCTGTTTATAAAGATCATAGAGCTATTCGTTCATTTAATGGTCAACATAAAATGCGTAATTAGTGGGCAATTTCTGCAGTTTTGATCGTTTTCGCACTAATTTTACTTTTCTTCATTCAAAACCATCAATAAAACAAAGAAAAAAGAATGCTAAAGAGAAAATCGCTGCTTCAACGCGAAGTGTTAAAGTAGGCTCCTAGATAAGTCAAGAACTGTCTTTACGGTGAATAACGGGTGCTTTAAAATTATTCTGACAGATTTTTTCTTTCCGAAAACTAATCAGCTAAATACCAACGAAATGTATTTCTGAGCACCCGTCATTTATTTATCCTCATGCTAAGCGCTCAGTTACAGCTAAAAAAAATCCTTTAGTGTAAAGTTATCAGTAAAGCGTTTGCCTTCTTGAAAACAAGTCTTATTATTTCATTTAAGTACCTACATATCTTGACTCAACTAATTCTTTTTAAAAAAATTTATCTCGACAACTGTAAAAAGTGACACCTGATTCTCAATCAACATCCTTCGCTAAAAAATTTCGATTTCAGGCGAGCTCTTCCTAGTTTTTCACTTGAAGTCGGTTGAGGCCTTCATCCATTCAGCCACCTATAACGAGGACTTTCCCTTCGACTTTTGAAAACCCGTGGAGTCGGAGCCTTGATATCCATCTGCTCTACATGGTCCAGCCATAGTAGTTTCGCCATGCGTACTCTTCTTGTTATGCCCATGTCGCGGTACAGCTCATACAGCTCGTTGTTGTATCTTCTTCTCCACACATTGCCTTCGCATACGGGACCAAAGATCATTCGGAGAATTTTTCTTTCGAAACGACCAAGGATTTCCTCATCCGCTTTCGATAAGGTCCAAGCCTCCGCGCCATAAAGCAGGATTGGGATGATCAAGGTCCTATTATAGGGTTACCTCAGTTTTTCTGGAGAGGGTTTTGTTTCTAAATTGCCTTCTTAACCCAAAGAAGCAGCTGCTGGCAAGAATTGTTTTCCATTTGTTATCCGCACTGATGTTGTTTTCGACGTCTATAGCGGATCCTAGGTATAGGTTAAGTCCTGTAGTACTTAGAAGTTATGTCTGTGCATTGGACGTTTTGTTCAATTGAAAGGGTTTTGTCCAAGTGAAAGGGTATACCCTTGAAAAAGTACACTGGATGCTTATGAAAATCGAAACTTGAACTCCCACTCAATTGCGGACATGCTAATCGTAAAGCCACGGTCATCATCTCAATTGAAGAACGTTGCAGTCAATGCGCTATTAATAGGACTCGTTAGTCGTTAAAATTCGATGTACCTTAGCAGCATTATCAAATTCGTGGATACACACAAAAAATAAAATATTTTAAATCTTCGTTCATCCCTCTTCTACTTTGTCAAAACCTTCCCCTTTCCTTTTGCATAATAAGAAGAATTGTTATTTTTCACGCAAAACTTATATCTGAAAATGAGGTAGATGACGAAGCTTGCTCACATTCGGTAGCGATAGCTCACTGAATACTTGTGCGCTGTCTGCGGAATCGGTACAATGAAAAAGTGGCATACCGTCTCAGAGTCTCAGTACAAGGAATCAGTTGTTTTTCAGTATAGGTACATATTTACCAACTCCCGCAAGTGTTCATGTTTGACGCCTCAAAAATTGAGCAAGCTGTTTGTTTTGTAGACCAAAAAATAATTTTTAATAAATCTGTACCGTTAGTTCACCAACAAGTGAATTGATGAGCGGAGAATATCTATTTCAGATACCGCACCGGCAAGTGACGCAGCGACCATAGGTAGAGAATTGATGCAATTTGCAAGGCATTAGTGTTTGTCATTGATATATTGACCTTAATGGCTCAAGTCAAGAGACTGCCTCAACTCTGTTTCTGTCCTTTGCTGACTTTGACTAGGTTAGCATGTATGTCTCTCTATTAGGTGTGAGGTTCTAGGCTGCCCATAAGAAAAATTTCCACTGATATCCCCTTTCGCGAGAAATTAGCAATTCTTTTCAGGTATGAGGCTTGAGTTCAGAGTTCGAACCTTCCCACTCTGATGTGATCTCTTTATCTGTCATGAAAAAACGTTTTCCATCCTTAGCTCGGAGTCGGCATAAAAGCATAGGTCCTTGAAATGCATTAGACCCCGAGGTTTTTATAGCTTAGTTGCGCTACTCTATTTATTTTTTATTTATTTGTCCTTCGAATCAAAGATAAATTGCCAAAGATAGAGTACCGCGTTGCACAAGAAGTGTGTAGAAATATATCTGGTGTTAAAAAAGTTGACAAATAAGTTCGCTTTTCAAAATTCTTCAACCATCTGCAAAAATCTATTTTGTTTTTTTATTGATTGAATTAAATGAAATTATAACAAAATCATAAAACTTATGACTTTGCAGAGAGCTACCGTTCTCTATTCAAAGTCTCATAAAAGCTCACAACTTGTGTCTTATCAATAGAATTACTAAAATTTATTCATATTTTCTAATTTTGAATTCATAAATGCTCATATGTTTCAGAAAAACGCATTCAATTTGAATAATCATTTGAATACTGGGGCGCCCTTCATTGGACTGGGAGTGTTTTTTTTACTTGAATAAATGATGGTGCGGGTATTGTAAATATCGATACGACTACACAGATGAGGGTAACTTTTGGTGGGAAACTCGATTGTTCGATTGGTGAAATCACCGACAAAATGTTTCTCAGCAATCGCCTGAAAACAGTTCTAACAGAACTTAATTTAAAAACTTAAACTGCCAATTGCGAAACTCAAAACATCTGACATATACTAACGCACTCGTAAAACTAACACGATCAATAAAAATCAATTAAACAGACACGCGACTACCACTTAGGTTTTATTAACTGCTACCACCATATGCCTCGTTTAACGTAAATCATCCTGTAATATCCCAAAAAATTAACATTCGACATTTATGGCTTATGAATAAAAGTCTTGCACTCTCTTATTTGTCAATGAAACGCATTTAAGCCCCAATAAATTTCTCTGTTGTAGGTACATGCACATAGCACACTGCAGGCACATAAAATTTTTATGATTCCTTCCTTCCTTATTTCTTTGCGCGTCTGTTATCGTTGCTGTGATGATACACCTTTAGAATTTTTAATGTCCACAACTAAAGTTTTGTTATGATATGAAAGATACAATGTAGCGCTAACCCTAATTTCCTGACTTATCATCCCTTTTTCGCGTTGTTGGTTGTTACACAATAAAAAGAGTACCTATAGAGTGCATTCAACCACTAAGCGGGTGCACTGTGGTAGGTCGAGTGTGTAATTTTATGCAACTTAGTGCATCACAATGGTTGATTTATGCCGGCATGGGGGCACGGTGAAATTTATATCCCGCTTGCACGTTTTCTGTGCAAACATCCTGTAGAAGAAGCAAAAGGATATCCCACAAAAGAAAGACAAGGGATGGATAAAGTTACAATAACCTATCCTTCAGTGTCTGTCTGGTGTTTGGGATGATATATGTGTTTACTTGTTTGGTTTTTGTGTGTGCTCTTTGCTAATATAATATACACGGTACGAGTATCCGAAACAAGACAGGCCTTGCCTACCCGCAAATGAAAATATGGGTTTTAAAAGACTAAGGTGTGTAGTGTGTAGAAATGTGTGTTAAGGAACATCGAAAAGCAAATTATTGTTGAAACCATTTGTAACAATTTCTGGGGTATTAGGACCTTAGGCCTTAGGGGTCCCGAATTCCGATCATAAAATAAGTGGCTCTAGACTCTAGAGTAATATTCTCGTACAAAATTTCGCAAGTGTTTCAGCGGGAAAAAGACAAAAAGGGTAAAAATCGTTGTCGGTAAGATCCACTACACTCGTTGTAAGGAGCATTAACCTTTCCCATTAAAAAGAAGCAAAATGGAAACTTTTCCCATGGCTTAAGTGTTTGAAATAATGCAATTTATATTTAGGGACTATGAACATCTTTGATGATTCGGCGTTATGGTTATTATGCCTATTGGGTATGAGCTCGACTTTCAAATCTTAGACATAAGGATTGTTTTTCCAAGTGTATTGCCTTTTCCGAGTCAAGTTCTCTAAATGTAATCCGAAATAAATCGATAGACTAGACAGTTGTAGACCCTCTGTCTTCCTTACAAGTTATAATTGTTAGCAAAGCACGAACCTCGGCCCTCTCCCTATTCCATTTATCGGGTACGTCTTGTGCAGACCATATAATTGAGATCGGCTATTGCTTGCTCCTTTCCAACTGAAAATCCTTCAACCTGCAGTCTTACTTGATTTTAGTTCGCATATGGAAATCTTGACTTCTTCTTGGTTGGGAGAACGGCATTCTTAGTCATCATCGTCTAAGTTGAATGACGCACTCTGCCTGACAGCCGAATTGGTGTCTTAGTCTCCGCTAAGCAGTTTGGAGAAGTGGTCTTAAAAGACTTAAAAGATTCTTAGTACAGCGGCTTTGATTCTATATTTCCCTTTTGATTTTTACTGGCTTGAGTTCGGAGTTTGAAGTTTTGCCATCCTGATATGATCTCTTTACCTTTTGGCTCACCTGTCATAAGACCCAAACTTGTCCAAGAGACAGTCATGTCACTCTCTGAACTAACAAGGAAAACACTGTAAACCTTCACTGGATCCCAGCACACAAAGGCTATGATGGTAATGAGAAGGCAGACGTCTTAGCTAAAGACGGCGCATCTAAACCATTAGTCGAGACCTGCACCCTTCCGCGGCGTAAATAAAAGCACCTTCAAATATAATTCAAATAAAGCTTAGAGTAACTCATCTGGCCAAATCTGTTCAAAACTCTTTTTGCCAGAATATACTGAAAAACATCAAAATTCCTACTGAACCTCAATAGGAAAACCCTATGAAAACTCACTGTTCTTTCAAGAAACATCTTCATCAAATGAGGCTGGTAGCGGACCCCATTTGCAGACTATTCTTCGAAAATGAAAAACATCTCTGCACATTATTACAAAATATCCAGCACTTTTCCGCCTTAGAAAGCAAATACTTGACTATGATATCATCCCCCTAGATAAGATAAACTCAAACCTGACATGGGTTGGCACAATAGGTTTCATTCAGACACCGCAGTGCCCAGAGCTGCGGCAGCTCAACCCGTCCCTTCAATCTAATCTAACCTACCTTTAACTTAAGTCTCAGTCCTATCATAATCATAGCATCTCAGAATTTCTGCAAATGATCTCTTTTCATGCTACTTTTCTATCATTTGAGAAAGATCAAATCTCGTAGCATTGTGCACTGGTTTTCTTAAGCATGAACATTTGTCATGGTTTTTGTGAGGCAGCATTTGCCTCCCGGCATTTAAATTTTGGAGGTCAGGTGAAAGGTGTAACCCATTAGAAATTCTTCGGAGGCTTTCGCATCTCATGGCTTGTTGGCATTGCTGTCACTTTTTTTCAGTGCTAAAGGCTGGCGGCATAGGATACATGGATAAATGAAGGGACACTCAATTGGTTGAATCTGCATTGCGGCAATCAAGGGCTTCCGCTAGTTCTCCAGCTTCAGGTAATCTGTCGCGGGATTTGAAGCTCCACGTGCAGATCCGGAGGTCTTTGACCTTTTTCCGTTTGCTAGGGAAGGTAATTGTTGTTATCCAAAGCTGCTGGTTGGTTTTGACCGATGAATTTTCTACGTAGTTTACTAATCGTTAAACTCCCAACTTGAGTGTATATGTCCTCTTTGAGATCCTATTGAACATAATTGACCGGATAATCTGATACATCGAGGAGTTAGCAAGCCCTGCGATTAGCCGTTCTTAATTGGCAGATAATTTAAGGTCCCTATACATTCCCTCACAGGGCATGGTTGTGAGAAATGCGCTAGCCTGCTATTCAAAATCTCTATTCCAATACCCTCTCCTAGTACTGGAAGACCTTTTAACCAAATATGTCCAAATAGCTCATTGAAGAGTTTCTTCCTTTTTATCCCTGAAACTCACTCATGGTTATGTAAGTCGAATTAAGCCTCTGTTACATTTCTTATAAGCCCTGACACACAACTGAGATTCGGGCAGTAAGTCAGCCATTAATGAGCTCTTGCTCTATTTTCCTTCGTTTTTTTTTCAGCAGCACACTAACTTACTAGTTTAGCTGGTCACGGTCGGTTGAGATGACCATTTCCCAGTGGTTAACGCGAGGGGATATATTTGCCACAATTCATGTTTACCATAAGGTGCAATGTTTGGGCGCCGACTAGTTGACACCAATTAGAGCCTTTCCGAATAGTACATGTTCAATCACCAAGTAAGGATAGTAAGGATATAATGCGCTGAAGGGTGTAAGACTTATTTGATGGGCATGCAAATGCAGTAAGTTTTAAGGTCTTGAAGGACAACTTTGTCCATTTTATTTCAAGGTTTTTTTCTTTTTAAATTGCTTTTTATGAGCCAAGCATTATTCATTCAAATTCATTAAAAGAGGATAATAATTTGACGAGTATAAGCTGACGGTCTTTGTCATCAGATTTTTCTGCGGAGTAGGGTTCATGTAATGTAATGTAATGTAACGTAATGTAATGTAATGTAATGTAATATAATTTCTTATTATAATACACTGTCAAGTTGTACGAGAGAAATTCACAAGTCCTCAGGTAGTAAGTTCATTGCCGTAAGAAGAGCTTTTTCGATTAACAGTTGGAATCGACAAAAA
Source organism: Melanostoma mellinum (assembly GCA_914767635.1). Taxonomy (NCBI): domain Eukaryota; kingdom Metazoa; phylum Arthropoda; class Insecta; order Diptera; family Syrphidae; genus Melanostoma; species Melanostoma mellinum. The sequence goes on from OU612058.1 coordinate 204,057,383, forward strand.
ATTGTAGGTCCTTCCATTCCCTCACAAGGTATGGTTGTTAGAAAATCGCTAGGCTGTGGGGCTCTTCGTTCTGTTGCGCCGCCCTATTTATTTGTTATTTAGTTAAGTTGTACGTTATGAAATTCACCGATTACTTTTTCCGTAATTTTTTCAGCTTCGAATTGTATGCGAAGCTAAAACACCCTCCGTTGCCGTTGCATGATCCCTAAAATCAACTTTTTTAAGTTTAGCGCACCCGAAATTGTTCACAGAAGCTACGTTTTTTGCTTGATCAATATATTTATGAAGCTAAAAAAAAATAGTACCTACGCAAAGAGAACACAATCGTATCCACTTTCAATTTAAATCGTTCAAGTTCTTCGTGTCTTACTTCAAGTTTGTAAAAGTATTTTCACACTTACCACATATGCAATCAAAGGTCATTAAAATGGACCATGAGACTTGAGAGCTCTTAATGATCCCATTAAGCACCGCTGATGCAACACCTTAACTTTTATTGCATTTCGAGTGCATTTTCGATATGACGAGTACTTCAGAGAAGACATGTGCGTGTAAAGCATTGTAACCATTGCAAAACAAGAATGACTTTACGAATACAATAACAGCCAAGGTTAAGACACAACATACATAAGCATCAAAAATTAAATACGTCTACTTATTTTTTGACATAGGGTTGGTAAAAATTGAAAAAGAGTTTCGAAAAAAGTGTCAAAAGAAATAATGAAGTGCGGTTGAGTTTTTTATTATTATTATTTTTTCTTTCATTATCTAATCTTGGAAATTATGTATGTATTCCGGTTAATTAGCATTTGTAATGGTCAAAGCATGTCAAAATACATAAAAGATTTATCGAACTTATTCAACAAATTAATGTTAACTTAACTCATTGGGTTGAGCGGTGAACGTGCGCGCAGTGCATAATGCATTCGCATAATGAAGATGAAATGCTGCGCAAATGCAAATGGAAAACGGTCATAAGAAAGACCAGGGGCGTGCTCCAACATTTCGTTTGATGTATCTTTTTATTTTATACCTAACAATCTGAAGTTATTACTGTTGTTTGGGAAATTTATTAAAGTGTTATAGCATTTTACATTAACTAAATTGGATGGAAGAGATTTTGAAGGAATTTTAGTGTTTTATCGATGCCTCCTACCACACATACACACACACACTAGGCAATCTCAAGAGCAACGTTAATTTTTTACTTAACACACTTGGATAAGCAAATTGTGTACGAAGATGTAAGTTTTATGAAGCTACTTTACTGTGAACTTTTTTATTTATTATTATTATGGTGATGGGTACATACCTACCAACATAAAAAGGTCAGTCATAAAGTTTATCTCAAATTGGCTACGCTTTACGACTAACCTTACTCACTAAACTACGATAAGACGACCAACGGTTTATTGATGTTATGAAGACGCAGAAAGCTTAGTTTTGATATCGCGGGTCAAAGTCGCAGTATATTTAGTGTTTTGTTTATTTTAATGTTAGTAAAAGCTTGGTGGAGTGTGTTGCAAGTTGCAAAAGATTAAAGTTGATCTTAAAGTATTTCCACCAAAACTCCGATTAGAATAACTTAGAAAATGAATTTTCACGAGAGCAAAAAGGATAGGTGTTTCTGTTTCTACACGCCACATACGTTTTTAAAAATATTTGGATGTTAAAAACTGGAACACAAAGAGCAAAGCAGGGATATGATAAATGATAAAGATATTCCCACTCTCTTTTTGAAGGGCTATAAAAAGTGTTTTAAAGTACTTGATAGTGTAAAGTCCTATAAATTAAATCGAAATTCATTCTTTTTGACATCATGGGTAGCAAATTGAGCATTTGTAGCTTCAATAATTATAGCTCCTGTATACTGAGAGTGCCACTTAGTGTCTTAAATCATAGGTTATTTTAACACTGACAGCTGTTTCCCGCTCGATATCTTGTCAAAAAGTAAATAGGGTATGTTTTTTTAGACGTGCGATTTTTAAGAAGAAATAAAACGCATATAATTTAATACTACCGCCAAGAATTAAGCTTTATTGTTAAGTTTTTTTTTGTTTTGAAAAAAATTATGGGAAAGAGAGAGGCCAAATTTTCGATTATTTTTTTGCAGTATTTGTGACCGTATGTCAGCAATAAGGCGCCGAATAGTCTCTTCCAAGGCATTAATCGTCTCGGATTTATCTGAAACAAGCGACTTCATATAACCCCACACAAAATAGTCCAGCGGTGTTAAATCGCTCGATCTTGGAGGTAACTCACAGGTTTGAAATTCAAAATTATATAAAAATTGGGGTGAACAGCAATTTTATCTCGAGACAGTTTGCAGTACATGGGCAGTCCCAAGTTGTTGTGCAGCTTCAATTCTTCCACAGTAAAATGGCAAACAGAACTGACCATAAATAATTGACAGCTGTTGAAAAGAGAACTCCAGAAAAAGTGTTGCCAGATTGAAAACGATACTAGACATATTATGTAAAAAACACCTTTTATCATATCTCCGCGGAAGGAAATCAGCCGCTTTTGAATAACATTTGCAGCATTGGAAACTTTTTCTAAAATGAGCACTGTGCGGCCTAAAAAGTGTATTTTTTCAAACTGAACAACCTGTCGCGCCTGTTGTAAAGGTTTGTGAAAAAAGTTTGTGAGGCTGGCAAGCTAGTAGACAACACTCATGGTAACCGTCTTCTTACGGTGCGAAATTATTCTTGCGGCTTCTTTAGCCGAGAGTATGAGACTCGGCTCACGAACGTCAACTTGCCATTGATGTCTCATTATTTTAACATTTAACTGACTAGCCCGAAGATCTCGCACTCAGATCTCGGATAGTTTACCTTCATGGTCCAATTGACTCAGAAATTGAAGGTACACTACCTGCTTCGTTATCGTTTCGGTACCTACGTTAACAACTTTTTTCGAGTCAAGATCGTTACTGTAGAGGAAGGAGTCAAGCAATCCTGGAAAATGAAGCACTATACTTCTACACCGATGGTTCAAAAACCAGCGAAGTTGTAAGAAGTGGAATCTACTCAATAAAATTGAATTTCAGTCTTTTCTTCCGCTTATCCGATCATTGCAGTGTGTTCCAAGCGGAAATTCTGGCGATTAAGGAAGTGCTGTCTTGGTTCAAGGAAAACGTCATATCCTCCACGGGTATTAGAATCTTCTCGGATAGCCAAGCTGCCCTTAAATCTCTTGCCTCTGTCTCTACAAAATCCATCACGGTCCAAAATTTTAAAATGCCTCTGAGGGAGATGTCAAATTAGTTCGACATTCACTTTTTATGGGTGCCGGGACACAGGAACATACCAGGCAACTATATGCCGGACGAACTAGCCAAAAAAGGCACGACCATTGACTCAGAATGAAACATTACAGGTAAACCTATCGCTGCATGTAAATTCCTATTTAGAAAAGACGCTTTAAGGATAACAAACACTAGATGGAGTGAGAGTAACAACTGACTTGCAACCAAAACAGTCTGGCCGTGTGTAGACTCAAAACGCTCGAAGAGTTTGTTAACTTTAAACCGCCTGTATCTTGGTTTTACCATAGGTGTTCTTACGGGCCACTGTCTAATAGGAAGACACGCTTAAAGACTTGGTGTGTTTTCCAATGAATATTAAGATAAATTTAATATTAATATTACATCGGGTTTTTTGCGATTAGTAGGTGATTAACTTTTGCTTATCTCCGTCGCATCTCAATGAACTCTTGGGGCCTAAGTGTGTCAAGCAATGCATAAACGAGCATACTCATTAGCAGAAAGCCACTTTCATCTAACCAAAACTGTAGAGCTCATGCTTTCACAGACATTCTGACTGGTTCGACCTGTGATATGATGACAACATTCGGCTATTTTTCTTCGAAAATTAGGCCAGGAACCGTGCAAGACCAATGTTATGCAAACAATCCGGAAACAATTCGAGACCAGAGTTATCCAAGGAATCCGTGATCTACAGCTTGAAATTATTAGCAAGGTCTTGGAAAATTTGTGCTGTAACACATTAACTACAAATAATAATATTTTTCAATAAAATTTTTTTTTTTTAATAAATTAAAAACCGTTTTTGAAATGAAATTCTTTATTCCTATGAAAGTACGTTCTATGCCATTATGTATGAAACTAGATTTCTTTTGCGTGGCCACCATGTGCATTGGGCACGCTTGCAGAAGTCCAGATGTAGAACCCAATTTTCGACAGTTTTCTAGCGTAAATCGGCCGATACTACTGCAATTTCACTTTCGATATTCGTACGAAGTTCATCAATCGTCGCTGGCTTGTTGGCATAGACCAAAGACTTGACGTAGCCTCACAGGAAATAGTCTAACGGCGTCAAATCGCACAACCGAGGCCGCCAAGCGACTGGACCATTTCATGAGATAACAACTTGGCTTCCAATAAATTGATTGTGACATTCGCTGTGTGGCTATAGTGGTGCCGTCCTGTTGGAACCACATGTCCTCCAAGTCCATCCAATTGGGGCCAAAAACATTTGGTTATCATTGAACGGTAACTATCCCCATTCACAGTAACCTGCCGCTCTTGGTCATCACGGAAGAAGTACGGCTTAATGACGCCGCCGGCCAATAAACCACACCAAACCGGGATGCAATGATGACTCATGGAGCCTGACCAATACCGCATATTTTGTTTATTGACGAAGTCATTCAGCCAGCAATGAGCCTCATCGCTAAAGATGATTTTTCGGAAAATCCGAATCATTTTCAAGTTGTTGCTCAGCCCAATTCACGAACATACGACACTTCTGGTGGCCAAGCAGCTTCAGATCTTGCGTCTATTTAATCTTGTAAGGATGTATGCCAAGATCTTTTCGCAAAATTCGGCGCAACGATGTCACAGAGATGCCCAACGCTTGAGAACGACGTGTGAGAGACACATTTGGGCTTTCTGCAACTAAAGCCACAGCGGCAGCAATATTCTCGACACTACGGGCACTTCTGTAACTCACTGGCACGGGAACATTTTGTACTGTGCCTGTGGATTCAAATTTTTCCACAAGATGCTCAATTTTTGATCAGCTAGGACAATTATGACGACCATAAATTGGACGTAGCGCTCTTAACGTTGAGGCCACTGACTCCGAATTTCGGTAGTAAATTTTAATAATTTCGACTCGTTGTTGGCTCGTATATCTTTCCATCATAAAATGGCAAACCTTGCTGAAGAGAAATGACAAAAGAGCGGCAAGAAATATGGCGTCATTTGCTGTCCTGTCGCTCTACCTTTGCAGCGTCACTGTTGAAAATCCCTTTACATACTCATTCTTAAGTCATTTACATATGGTTAGATTGATGATCAAAGCTCTTCATCCATGTGAGCCAAGAACCCAAAATAAATCTGATTTTAAACCCACAACAGTTTTCAGAATAATCTTAGTATTTGCAAATCTTTTGATTAGAATTTGATTGATTGAATTCGAAAAAGTTTTGAAAGGAACACAAGTTGTTGATGTGATTGCCACACGACGACGTAAACAACTTCACATTTACGCTGACTAGAATTCAATATGAAATTCGAACACTCTTTGGCTTCATTCCATAGCTGATTCTGTCTCGAATCAGAGCCGAATTCGATTCTTCACTCAGGAAGTCAAGTATCTAAACTTAGTTTTCTTATCGAACTCTTTCCTAAAACTGGAACCAATAAAAAACAACTAAAGATCTGTAATCGATATGAAACATGAAAAGAAACTATGATCCTCGAATTATATGTGCATAAGCCCTTCTCGGAACCTTTCCATCAACAATGTATCCCATTTTCGTGTTCTTTTGTGTTTATTAAATAAAAGCCAAATGTATTCTGTATCTGTATCTGTCACACTCAAGAGAAGATCGATATCCGATAACAATTAATCATTTTGACTCCCCATCTTCCATCTTATGGGGAATCGGGAATCAACTTGACTTCCCCAGCATATGTTCGACGAAACGTAACTACTTATGTCAGGTTTGATCATTCGTTGAATATCATTACAAAGAACAATCTGAATTGACACTTGCACCGTGATCAGTGATCGTTGGCCACCCAAGAACGGGCTCAAAAGAAGATCATCATCATCGAGCCCAGTCATCGGAATTTGTTCAAACGTTGCAAAAAATAAAAAGGAATTATGACTGATATTGCCATTGACCTAAGAAGTAAATCGGCGAGCATTGAAAGAGAAAAATATTCTTGATTCAACTTGCGGATGTCGGGCAAAAAAAGTGTGCAAGTTTTATTGAAAACTGCATCAATAGAACGCCACTATAGTCCGTCGGTTGACTGCCTCCCGCACACCAGTCGACGACGACAACGACAACCGACGCCGTGGCTTAGTTTTTTATGATCGATTCTGGAATTTATTGTAAGAAACTATCTCATGGCCATGAATCTAATATGAGGGCGTTCTGCTCGATTGGTCTCCACCGCCATTGACCTACCCACAGCCGAACTAGATACTCTTTGATTTGCGCCACACAAACTGTGACACACCTAATCAAAAATGTCGCCATTGTCTGTGTGGAATGTCGACTGTTGTCTGTCGTCAGCATGCAATTTCGAGTTTCAATCAAAACTGCGTGTACATGCAGATCCAGAACTGACAATGGATAAATACCAATAAAATCCAATTAAAAATGTTCACATGATGTTTCAGAGCGTTGGGCGCCAAATACGCCAACCCGACGACATATTAAATAGACGAAACGGCAAACAATAATGCCAAAGTTGAGAGCAGTCTTTGGCTCACCGATAACCAACTGAAGCGAACAACTATTGTGGCAATGTCCGGGACCGGGAGACCGAAGTAAAACATTTTCCTAATGTCACATGATATTTTATAACATTTTATTGCACCCAGAAATTCAGTTGTTTCCAATTAAATTAACGAATCCAAATCGAAAAGACAGGCAGCAGGCGGCACAGTGGTGGCAGCGGGCGTTTGTCGACGGAGGCTGACGGCGCGCTAAGCGTTTGTGTTGTGTGTGGCAGCTTTTGGCTCAAATAAAATGAGTTCTTTTTTTCTCCTGAATTCGTATCTGAAGTTTGAATCTTTTGTAGGAAGGACGAACCACAGACAACACAACGGTTGTTAACACACGTTTAGCAATAATAAACGTTAGCTTTTACACACGCCAGTATACAGTATAATAGCCAATGACGACGACTTCACTGAGGTTGAATAAGCGCGTACAGTACACCCAATGCACGTATAAAATACCCACTGTGAAGTTTGCCGTCTTTAGCAAAAGCCTATCTGATAGATACTTAAACGAAAATATCTGCAAATACCTTCGTTTTCAACAAACATATCTCACACAACTATCAGTAGTTATTATTCTGCGCGCTGGCTGGCGCTGACTGTTTCGACTTTTGTTTTCTATTAAAAGATTGTATTTCATAAAATAAAAATAGAAATAAAAATTCAAACGGGAAGAGAGAGTGTAGCCTGAATCGGTTTTGCTTTTGGATATGTTACAAAAGATAAAAGTAAAATCATTTAAAGAAAATTACTTGGATGCACCTCCTACAAGTTTTTTGATGACATTTTCTGTATCAAACATTTTCTGGGCGCACTGCAACTGTTAAACTGTATTGGTTTTGATCTTTTGTTGGATTGATTTTCTTAAGTTAAGTAATTTCACTAGCCACAACATCTTACTTCAAAGTTAATAAAGAAATGAAAGGGGTGGTGAAACCAAGCTGTGAAAGTTCTTGGGGCTATCGCATTTCAAGGGCCTACAATTTTATTCCTACTCCAAAAGGTAAGTTCGCCTTTTTCATGGCGCATTTGAAGCTTAAAAATAAATAAATAAATAGGGTGGCGCAACAGAGCGAGGAGCTCGGCATTTCTCACTTCCATGCCTTGAGAACATGAAGCTTGTTGCCCTTAAATATTACATTATTTGTATTTTGCAAAGGTCTCCTACTAAGCCAGACCGCGCCTATGACAATCCACGCCTATGAATTTTCGACAACGACAACGACAACGACAACGACAACGACAACGACAACGACAACGACAACGACAACGACAACGACAACGACAACGACAACGACAACGACAACGACAACGACAACGACAACGACAACGACAACGACAACGACAACGACAACGACAACGACAACGACAACGACAACGACAACGACAACGACAACGACAACGACAACGACAACGACAACGACAACGACAACGACAACGACAACGACAACGACAACGACAACGACAACGACAACGACAACGACAACGACAACGACAACGACAACGACAACGACAACGACAACGACAACGACAACGACAACGACAACGACAACGACAACGACAACGACAACGACAACGACAACGACAACGACAACGACAACGACAACGACAACGACAACGACAACGACAACGACAACGACAACGACAACGACAACGACAACGACAACGACAACGACAACGACAACGACAACGACAACGACAACGACAACGACAACGACAACGACAACGACAACGACAACGACAACGACATAGACAACGACAACGACAACGACAACGACAACGACAACGACAACGACAACGACAACGACAACGACAACGACAACGACAACGACAACGACAACGACAACGACAACGACAACGACAACGACAACGACAACGACAACGACAACGACAACGACAACGACAACGACAACGACAACGACAACGACAACGACAACGACAACGACAACGGCAACGACAACGACAACGACAACGACAACGACAACGACAACGACAACGACAACGACAACGACAACGACAACGACAACGACAACGACAACGACAACGACAACGACAACGACAACGACAACGACAACGACAACGACAACGACAACAACAACGACAACGACAACGACAACGACAACGACAACGAAAACGCCAACGCCAACGCCAACGACAACGACAACGACAACGACAACGACAACGACAACGACAACGACAACGACAACGACAACGACAACGACAACGACAACGACAACGACAACGACAACGACAACGACAACGACAACGACAACGACAACGACAACGACAACGACAACGACAACGACAACGACAACGACAACGACAACGACAACGACAACGACAACGACAACGACAACGACAACGACAACGACAACGACAACGACAACGACAACGACAACGACAACGACAACGACAACGACAACGACAACGGCAACGACAACGACAACGACAACGACAACGACAACGACAACGACAACGACAACGACAACGACAACGACAACGACAACGACAACGACAACGACAACGACAACGCCAACGACAACGACAACGATAACGACAACGACTTCTTCAAAATGTCTAGCATCATTTTTATAGGAGTTAAGGGGGAGTAAAAAAATAACCTGAGTTGGTTTTTATAAAGAAATGTGCAGTGCCAAATTCAATACAAATAATACAACTCAACAAGGTGTGATCAATTCTTCAAACTTTAGACTTGTAATGCTGAACATTATCTGGACATAGATTGTTCCAAATCTTGGAAGTCGAGAACGGAACTCTTAAAATAAACAATTTCTTGGTTTGTTTCAATAACAACTGATGAACTTAAAAAAACTATTAATTAGAGTTGCTCAACAGATCTGGGAACCCCGAGCCCAAATGCAATTTCCACATTTATACCTTGTGAAGAATTTAGAAGACCTACAATTTTTTCAGAACGGCTAGTCAAGCAATGACTTTTTCAAAGCAATTCTAGCCTTGAGAATATCCTGAAAGCATCTCGATTCTTTTGTCACTATATAATACTTTTGTTCTTTATGGACAAGAAAATGACAGTGTCTCTCGTGGTGTATTAATCATATGCCCTTTGCCAATCGTTCGATAAAATCCTTTGCTCTTTGAGTTTTTAAAAATTCATTTATTCATTCATTTATTCTGGGAGCGTAAAGGTGTCAAGATAATTTTCTTAATTATATGTAATAGTCCTTACGGCTTGAGATTGAGATCATATAGACAGACAGACAACCTTACGGCATGCAGGACAATATCGCAATATACATAAATCCGCTGGTCCAGATGGTATCCGAGCCGTTTTTCTGAAGAGGTGTTCTTTTACGCTGGCAAAACCGCTGCGTAAACTCTCCTATTTTTCTGGGCACTTCCCGAGCAGATGGAAAACTGCATTTGTCTAGCCCGTCCCTAAAAAGGCGAATCTTCCTCCTTTTCCAATAACCGTCCAATATTACTAACGTCCCTTCTTTCCAAGGCCATGGAAACATGGATAAACCGTCAACTTATGAAATATCTTGAAGAACGAAAGCTTTTTAATGATCTTCAGTACCTCTTTCGTAGCAAACGGTCCACTGGTGATTTGATGGCATGCATATCTCACCAAAAAGTGGAACCAATCTTTACATTGTTTTGGAGAAAGTAAGATTATTGCGCTTGATATTTCTAAAGCATTTGATAGAGTTTGGCATCAGGCTCTTTTATCGAAAATGCGCGCTTTTGGTATCGATGAGTCTCTTCTTCGTTGGATTAGAAACTACCTTTCCGAACGTTCAATACAAGTTGTATTGGATGGCTTCAAGTCTGATACCCACTCTATAAATGCTGGTGTGCCCCAGGGCTCCGTTTTGTCTCCGAATCTCTTCCTCATTTTCATAAATGATCTCTTGGCTGACATTTATAATTCGCTTAACTGTTTTACTGACGACTAGACCCTCCACTTTTCATATTCGTATCCAAATTCACGTCCCTACTCTTAGGATGTGGAATTGGATCGGCTGCGTATGATAAGCTCATTGAATTCTTGACAGTATTGTTACATGGGGTCATAAAAGCCGATTAGAATTCAGTGCTGCGAAAATTCGATGCTGTCTCTTGTCGTTGAAGCTTAACATTCACCCATTGCCATTATCCATGAATGGTACCTGCATCCAAGAAACCGAAAAGCTGTCAGTACTTGGTATGTGTGTAAACGATGATCTTCGTTGGAATGACCACATATTTTGAGTCGCCAAAAACGCTGCTAAATGCTTAGGCTTTTTGAGACGATGCAGGAAGCTCTCCACTCTTCTGATCTGGCTACAAATTATAAGGCCTTCATCCGTCCAAAACTGGAGTATAACTCCCGTATTTGGTCAGGTGCTCCTCAAACTATTTTGCGCCTACTTGATAGCGTACAAAAAAGAGCGTTAAAATTTATATGTCATAATTCAATTGTAGAATCGATTGATTCTCTTGAACATCGTCAAAACGTTACCTGCCTCACTTTCTTTTATCGCTTTTTTCACAAGCAGTGCTCTAGTGAAGTAGCCAGTTGCATTCCTCCCCTGAAGCAATTTCGTCGCAACACCCGCCTCGCTGGGAATGCTCATCAGTTTTGCCTTGAGCCCAACTTTGGACGTACAGGCAAGTATAGAGATTCGTGTTTCAGTTGCACCACCCGAATGTGGAATGCTTTACTTGGCTCTGTATTTCCCCTGCATTCCGATTCACAAAAGTTCAAAAGCAACGTGCATCGGTGTCTCCTTTCAAATCCTCTCCTATTTTCCTAAATGCTCGTAGTGTGTTTAACATTATGAGGGGTAGTCATAGCAGTTTGATGTGCGCGTTAATTATAAAAAAAAATTTGATGTGCCATTGCCATTCCACTTATTGTTTGGGTGAGAAAATTTTCATAAAGTTCTTTATCGCATTTCGACGTGGAGTGCGAAATTGGAGAGAGCTCGCCCGAAATAGAAGTCGTTATCGAAGGATGTTGGTTGAGGCCCAGGTTCACCCCGAACTGTAATGCCCACCTAAGTAAGTAAGTAAGTCTTTATCGCATTTTGTGTTGTAAAACCCACTTCAAAACTAAATATTTTCTCCGTCGATTATGATAAACTTAACATTTAATGGCCGCAATAAGTTCTGTAAACAGTGTTTTTTTTTTTTTATTATTTGTTCGAAAATATCTTCGAAATGGATTAAGAGACCGTGCAAACGTTTTCACACATTATCTTCTTTTTTTTGCCCACGCTTGATGCACTCAAATTCGAAGATTGCTTATGAAATTGCCCATAAAAACCGTTGCTCTATCAATTTATTATAATATGGGAAAGAGTGGCTACCATCTATTCTTATGGTAATCAAAGGAGAGAGAGTCTGTAGTCCGACCCACTCATATATCAGATATAGAACTAGATTTGTCGTCATCATCATCTGCCAGCATTGGCAATTTATTAATTCGTTTATTTCAGCTTCTCATTCCATTCACAATTTTTTTTTTGTTCTCAATTTTTCAAAACAAATTAAGTGAACAATTTTAAAATTAATTAAATCTCATTTGTACACGACGACGATGACTACGAGCATCGTATACGCTAGAAAACCTGTGAAAATATTTTCTCTCTGTCTCATGTCGTGAGTATGATTCTTCCCTGCGGTGTTGCCTCCCATTGCATGTATAGACCATTTACGCTTTCGTGCTAACCATGCTGCCAATTTGAGTTTGAATTTTGAATTTGATTTTGAACTTGGTCTCATGCGCCATCTTCTCATAAATCAAAGCACCAATAGCGGTTCTTTTTTGTGTTGCTGTTTTATTCGACGGATAAGTTCGTGTAACTAGATGTTTGTTGGTTGTTACATGGGAATATCTCGGCATTGAGACGTCGTCGTTGGGGTCGCCTCCGCCCGTGTCGACGACTAGGTTACATTAGCAAAAAAAAGTGCATAATTCAACTTTTTCCCTTGCGGGTGGAAAATTCATTGTTTTCTCACACACACAAAAAAATATGCAGTTATGTACTTGCAAACTATCAGGTTGGTATTCCAGTTGTTGGAGGTGATTCGCAATGAAGGCTTTGGCTTTGAACATGCAAACGTATTTCTATCGATAAAAAAGTTTTTATGAATATTCCAAAAGTTAGTTGTTTATTGGTAAAAGTTTTCTTTTTTCAGTTTTCAATCGGATTGAAACCCAAACTTAAACTTTTGGTGTTAAGGTTTCCCATTGCAGACCTGGAAGTTGCAAAAAAAAGTGTGATTTTAGCTTAACCTCGAATTTAATGGCCAGAAAAAAAAAAATATATCGCCATGAGAGAAGCTAAAGGGCTTATTTTGAATATTTCGAAAGGCAATCTCGAATGGTAATCTCGTTGGTACCTCTTTGTTCCTTATGAGTCATATTCCATGTCCAGGATCCTCCCTTGAAACGACTTTTTGAAAAAGGTGCTTCCAGTTAGGCGATGTTTTAGTTGCAGGAATAATAAATTCCCGAATTTGATTAGAGTATTTGTTCCCACTCAATCGAATTTTTCAAAGCTAAACTTTGACTTAGGACCCATGCAAGCTGCGAATTCAATTCCTTAATTCCTTCTGTACATCTTTCAAGCTAACAGTTGATTTTACCCAGAAAGGGCGTTAGTCTTACACCAATTTCATTTCGGAAGCAATGCTTCCATCGCCAGTGAGATTTATAAATAATTTATTGTTTGTCATTTTTATTTAAATATGGTTTCTGGCATATGGCCACCGCGACTGGCTCAGATGTTGCTCAATTTTGAGGTTAGATTTTCGGTCACTCCTTGCTGCATTTTTGGTTGTATGTTAGGAATACAGAGGTCTATCTCTGACCTCTCGGTGTAGACTGCGATGTAGACTAGCGATTTCACATAGTTAGTCTAATGGTGTTAAATTGTACGATATTGGAAAACAACTCACAGTTTTAAAACGGGAATTTATGAGCTCACCTTCGAGAAATCAATTTTGGCTCGCGCTGTTGATTTCACCAGTTTATGAAGCACACTATGCTGTTAATTTAGACTTAGAGAACTATTCACACTCCGAATTTTCCAATTTTTTTTGTGGCGTAATCAACAAACCAAGTTGAGTTTTTTGACTGAACAAAATTGGCTTGAGAGTTTCGGGAGAATAACAGCCATCTTTTTAGCAGAGCCGTGCCCAACCGAAATGTGGTTTCAATTCTTTAACCAGTTGGATTTTGTTAGCCGTTTATACCTCGTTTGTCAAACTTCAAAGAAAAAATTGAAGCCATTAGAGCCAGAGCGGATTAACTGCAATTTTTCAATGCTTATTTCATTCGAAAAAACTGTTGTTAGCGCCTTACCTCGTAGTGCTCAGTCGTGGTACTAGCCACTTAAGACTTGTACAAAAAGTATTTCATAGATGACGTCGTAATATCATCTTTGCCTATTCGACATTCATAAAATTTTGTAGCGATTCAGTGGCCTATGTGAGTTAGGCCTGTTTCTTCGCTTTATTAAGTTAGGCCGCTCTGGCTCTCATGGCCTCAATTTATAGAGGATGTACTGTTTTCCACTCACGGCTGACTCTTTCTCCACTTAATACCCACATTTTGGGATCTACTTTCCAAGTCTTTTACGTTCAAAAAGAAGTGGTATCTGGCACAATTCACGCTGCAATTTAAAGGATTTCAGAAGCAGCATACGTTTGACTAACATCTATTGGATATGAAGTCCGTTGCAATGGTTCCAAGGGTCAAAAATACACGTCAACTTTCCGTCTGTTCGGGGCTAATCCACTCTATCTATGAACCAGGAAAGTATTGTTATCGCATCTTCAAAGATGTTTCTAAGACCGATGATGATTGATCCCGAGCTGGTGCTTTTGTTGCAGAGCGATGACATACGACTATACGCTGCTGCACGCCTCATTTTGTCATATACGTCTTCTAAGCGGAGACTTGCGCTACAAGCCGCGTTACGAAGAGTGGCTGGATGGGGGTAGAAGTATTTGTATTTGTGTCTACAGCGACAATCAAGCTGTGCTTGTGGCTCCATTCAACCCTCTAACTACTCTGAAAGTGATCCAAGCATGCAAGAACTCTCTAAGTGCTAAATTCTTTTACCATCCCACCATGGCATAGCTGGGAAACGTGATCGGAGTTGTAAAAAAATATCTCCAATAGCTTCTCATATGTATCTCATGACAAGCGCTGGCTGGGCTCTGTGAGGGCCCTCAGTGAGGACTTCAATCAAAGATCGGATCTGTCAAGAGCACAGACATTTCTCCGTTGGAAGCAGTCAAACTAAACGTATTTTCCTCACCTTAATAAGAAATCTGCAAAACGTTAACTACTATGTACCGAGACTTACTAAAAAATTGTTCTTCAGTAAACACCAGAAAATTCAACGTCTCAGATGACTTATAGCAAACGTGATACGAAAACGATGATCTGGTGAACAAAATTCATTGCTCTTGGTCTGTATTACCAATCACGAAAAAAGAGCCTCAAATCAACGACAGCCATTACCGATTTTGATTTACGAGAGTGAATCCATTGCAGACGTGAATCAAATGCAGTCGTAAATGACAGTGAATAACGTGAAACGTAATCGACTATAGCGATTACAATGGGATCTTTGTAATAACGGCCCTTTGCCCGTATTATTGTTCGTAATACGGTCCCTCATCGATGATTATGTCGACAATTAAATGGACGTAGTAGTGAAATAGCCAGTTGCATTCCTCCCCTGAAACAATTTAGCCGCAACACCCACCTCTCTAAGAATGCTCATCAGTTTTACCTTGAGCCCAACTTCGGGCGTTCAGTCAAGTATAGAGATTCATATTTTAGTCGCACCACACGAATGTTGAATGCTCTACCTAGCCCTGTTTTTTCCCTTCATTACGATTCACAAAAAAATTCAAAAGCAACGTGCATCGATGTCTTCTTTCAAATCCTCTCCTGTTTTCCTAAATACTCGCACCGCACTGTGTTCTACAACATTATAAGGGTAGTCATAACCCCTTGATGTGGGCGTTAGTTATAAAAAAAAGTTCGGGATGCGTTTCACAATTAAAATCATGCTTTGCAAAACAAATCTGCACGGTTTTGGTTGTGTTGTTCAGAAGCAACCGTTTTTGATGAAATGGAATGGGTCTTAATGTAATAGGGGGATAAAAGAATGTTCATATCTTAGACCCCACACAGTTCCGAGCCAAATGGAAAATAGTCTGTTGGATGAGTTGACCAAAAACAATGACAAACAACAAAATGGCTCTCAATGAAAAATGCACTACCAACAAAAAGTTACACGCCTAATAAAACACACCCTGCATATTATACAATTCCATTGTCTTCTAGAAATTTCATTCACTCTGTCTGAACTTTTACGATGAAAAGTGATGTTCAAAACATTTTGATCATAACTTTTATAATTTTCCTGTAAAAACTTCATTAATTTTATGTCCAATAATCCAACTCCCAAGAACTCAAAGAACTGTCTAAAAATAAAGTTATTTAATATAATCAAAGTCTTATTAGCATCTTTTTACAACTTCTTCCAAAAAGCGATTCAGTAGCTTGCTTTGTATTATTTCAAACCCTAATTTGAGCGTAAACCAAGTGAATATTTGATTTTTTATTTGTCAATTAATTTCTAAACACGATTTTTTCCCAGCCATCAACATTTTATCACCTTCGTCTGAGCTATTCAAAGTAACATTGTACTCCAAAGATTGAGATGTGATATTGAAAACCCCACCTTAAGCTACATTGAGTGCTCTAAAAACCCCCAAAGAAGCTCAAATAGACAAACTTGCAACTGACTTTCACTTCTTCTGATGGTGGTCCTCACCAATAGATTTCCAGATTTGATAAATCTTTTGTCGATTAATTCGAATTGAGCTAGAAAAAAGTTGTTTAGATGCTTATCTCAAACGAGTGCTAATTAACGAAAAGGTTACTAAATATATATATTTTTCTTCTTCTTCAATTTACCTTAAGCCACCTACTGGGCGAGACGTCAAAGCCCTTAACTGAAATTAGAAAACATGTGGTGTGTTTAAAATTCAGATGCATTTTTTGAGATAACATCATTGCCCTCCAAAGGGTTTTAAAAACGTATACACAGCAATTAATAATAATTTCATAACCTTATTATAATATTTTATTTATTTGCATGGGAGACTCAAAGCAAAGCATTAAGTTTGGAATTTATATGACTTAACTGTGTATTTGATGAGAATAAGCGTATACCTTAATCATTTACCAAGAAATTTATTGGGTTTGGTGTTTGGTCTTTTTGTTTATACCAAAATAAATAAGGATGACCTTCTTGTTTTGAACTTTATTTTGTTTTAAAGTGTAACTCATTAGCATTGTAGTATTCACTTTTTGTTGCCGCCTTTGAAAATGTTCGCTATATCAAGTCAATCAGATGGAGAGATTAGAAAGAAGCACATATACACACCAATTTTACTAGCAGAGCGAATGTGTCACGAAGTCATAAAACTTCTTTTTGCAGACCTATTATTTTGACAACTAATTGAAAATTCAGAGGAATTAAGAAACACGACGATTTTGGGATAACATCTCCTTTACCATTCTTGCAAAATATGTAATTTAGGAAAAGGTGACGAGGAGTTACCCAAAGCGTGATGCATGTTTCAACTGTGGGAATTTCAAATTGATTTTTTTTTTTTTTTGATTATGTTTGATCTTTATTTTATCTTTCTCATGTACACATGTGTAGATTGTGGACCTTGACCTGAAATTCAGTTTAGTTTGAATCTAAAAAAAAAAATGAGAGTGTGACTCTATCCTGATTTTATTTGATTGGGTTCATATTTTAGCAAATATAAATAAAATAAATAGGATGGCCCAACAGAGCGAGGAGGCCCGGGGCCTACTTCTCACAACCATGCCTTGAGAGGGAATGGAGGGATCTACATTTTCTGCCGGTTCCGAACGGCTGATCGAGAAAGCACTTTTCATGGCAATGAATTTACTAACGAAGGACTTGCTAATTCATCGCTAAAGGCGATGCTCGTGTAGTTTTTTTTTTTGTCTCTGGTTGGGATTCTAACCACGATTCTTTAGGTTCACAGGAGGACATGCTAAGCATCACGCCAAGGGTACAACATATCTAAACTACCGAATTTATAAACACGTAATAGAAAGAAGATGAGATTCTCATGGCGATGTGGTTAACTTGTTTTCCTGAGACAAAAGAGTCCGAGTTTTGAGACCTTCAAGGCCTCCGAAACTAATATGAAAAAAATCATGAAAAGCGCTGTCTAACTAAGTCGCTCGAAGTCGGCATGGTTAGGTTAGGTTAAAATGGCTGTCAGGAATACAACTGACACATTTGACACATTTAGACCAATATTAGGTCAATTGTGATACCATAAAAATAGTGTGAGGGAGTACCTCACTTAAAAAAACCATTTTGTCGGTATAAAATTGAAGATATCACCCATTCCTCATAAATTGTGGATGAGAATAAAGCACTTGGTCATGCCCTTTCCTAATCCCGAGGTTTTTGTATGTTACAAAGAGGTTGAATAGGTTGAAGGCATACGATGTGGCACAGCTTTTTTCACTTTAATAGAAATTTTGCAAGGCTATAAAAATGAAGAATTAATAAACGCTTTACAAGGTGTTTCGCAATCTTTATCTGAAGTAAGATAAAAAAATCAACGAAATAAGTCAATAAAATAAACCTTTGAAATAAGTATTAAATTTTACACAAGAAGAAAACTAAGATTGTTAGTGAAAGTATTTCACAATTCCTATTGTTTTGACCCACTTTGAAAAGGTCTGAAAGTCAAAATAAAAATCAGAATATTATTTTGTTGCTGTTTTTGAAGTACTGTTTATTTTTTTATAAGAGAAAACAGCTGACTCGCCCGGCGGCGGCGTTGCTCGGGTCTAACTTATTCAAAACAGTTGGTCATGTAAAATTGCAAAAAAAAAAACAAAAACGACCAGGATCACCTGCTGTGCTAAGCTGAAGGTTGTCTGAAAGTCATAAGTTTCCTGTTCCAATTACCGTGAGAATATGGTGCTGAAATGTGTCTCCTAGATTCTAAGGCAAGGATAATTTGAGATATTCAAATAAAATTTTAGTAAAATCTATGTTACCTTCAAATTGTAGCATTTTAACATTTTACGCTAAAAGAATTTTTGAAATCGGCTCAGTAGTTTCTAAGTTTCCGTGTTCATTTTCGTCCATGTTCCCGCTGGAATGTGGGGATGAAATATATTCTATATTATTTTCCAAGATCTCGTTTATGTTCCCGTTCCTGTCCCGTTAACGTTCCCATCTGAATATGGAAATGAAACATTAACTATATTATTTGAGGATACCAACAGAAAAATTATTGCGAAAGATTTCAAAATGGTTCAGTGGTTTTTGAATTCCTGTTCCTGTTCGCGTTGTCATTCTTATGAGAATATGGGAATGAAATATCGTCTATATCATTCAAGTCCAATGAAGCACTCTAATGCTGAAAGAATTTTTGGAATCGGTGCAGTATTTTCCGAGTTCTAGGTCAAGTCCCCGTTCCCGTTTCCGTTGCCGAAGAAATATGGAAAGGAAATAAAGCCTATGTCATTTCTCCGGTTCTAAACCATTTTGATGCCTTATTTAATTCAAATCGGCTTAGTAGTTTTGGAGCCTTTCCGCTTTAAACACCAAAAGTTCTTTCTTCCCTCTCCCGTTCCCGTGGGAATATGAAAATGAATAGCATTGTTACGGGGAAAGAATTTTTAAATCGGTCAAGACAGGTTATAAGATCCCGTGTATTTTGCCTTCTCCCGTTCCCGTATAAATATGGGGATGAAATGTGCACATAAGGCTTCCTCTTGGATCACTCTATTTATTAAAAAAAGAGTATCAAAATCCACTGCGTAGTTTTAAAGATCTAGCGTAGTTTTAAAGATCTAAGCGAACAGACAGCGAAAGCAACTTTTTTTATACTCAGCCTTATATGAGCTTCACGTGAACAGCTTTTCGCCCGGAACATTTTTGTTCGCCCGGAATTTTGAAAGCTATTATGAGTTCCACTTGAACAATTTTTCCGCTTGTTGTTCACTTGTTTGCCTCACAAAAATAAGTGAAATAAATTGCTCTCAACGTTTTCACATTTCACGGGAAAGTGAAATGGGATTTTTTTTCGAAAGGAATGATTTCACGTGAAACTCATTATAAGGCTGACTATGTAATAATGATAAAACTATTCGGTAAAACATCGAATTTTGCATTTTTGCCTTTTGGGACTACATTGCCTTTATAGCTCTTTCCCTGCGGTTAGTGTCGGATAATAACGTAACAAAAGTAACAAAAGCCAGGGCTGTTTTTTTTAGACGTATGGTTTTTAAGAAGAAATGAAACGCATGCAATTTGATGGTATGACCAATCATCATCAACATAAAGTTACGGGTTTGTTATTTTTGTTTTTTAATGCAAGTGACTGCGACGTAGCTGATTTGAATGAATTCCAGACAAAAAGCCGTATTTTCGACCACTTTTCAGTTTGGGCCGTATATCAGCAACAACTTGCCGGATATTCGCTTCCAATGCGTCAATCGTCTCAGGCTTATCTGTGTAAACAAGCAACCCCACAAAGAATAGTCTAGTGGTGTTAAATCGCCCGATTTTGGAGGTTACTCACAAATTTAAAACACGAAATTAAGTAAAGGTCTTCGGCAACAGCGATTTCGTTTCGAAAATGTACCAAACTTGTGCAGTATGTAGTCGTGTGGGCTCAATTTTAATTCAATTTCAATTTCAAACCAAACTCAGCATAAGTCAGGTGACAAAAAACTCATTTAGACTGGCATCTATACCACATTCACCAAGAAATTCCCAAAAAAAAAAAACAACTGAACACTTTTCAATGACGAGCAAGGTGATCCCGTCAAAATCTCTACCTTAGGTCTCAGCAAAGCAGAAAGTGGAGGATGCAGTTTTCAGCGTAATTATGTCCTCACAAGAACCTTTGAGCTGGTAGGTACAGCTTGATGTTTATATATCTACCAAGGATCTGTGTTACACTGACCTAGAGAATCTTCGCAGTGAAACCAGAAGTTTTCTGAATAGAATAGGACTCTCAAGGCTAAGTTAAAGTCCGACTAGAATCTGTGCTGATTTAAGATGTAAAACTTCGAAAGATAAATTTAAAGATTTTTGATTTGTTGTAGTTTCTCACTCCCCACCAGTGGTAAGGTTCCAGTCAAATCAGGTCGAATAATTTAATTTTTGCACTGTGTATCGAAAAAGAAACAAGATATTTTGTTTTACATTAGGGCCTTTCACACTGTACAATTAGTTGGACAGACTTTTTCTGGAACGACCAATTTTTGTTAATGGGAACCCTCAGAAGACCGCTTGACGAATTTGTTGTATGGTTTTCCAATATTTTTGAAAATTTTGAAGTTGGACGGAGTGGATGAATACATGACATAAAGTTGGATGACAAGTTTGATTAGTCGCAAACTACATTCGACCATCCAACATCCATCAAACGAAGTTTGTCCAAATAATTGTACAGTGTGAACTCCGCTATTCTCGACTTGTTTACAAAATGGCATATCCAAATCTCATCTCTCTCTCTCTCTCTCTTGTATTGCACAAAACCTTTATATTTTACTAAGTTTTTCAATTTTTGAACTTAAATTTCTAGTCATGAAAAATATCTCCTTTTACTGAATATTCCGTGGACTTTTGAATCAGTTATACCACGACTTTCTTATAATCGGGGAAAGAGAAAAAAAGATTTTGAATTGGGATTGCTTTTTTCTACTATACCTTCCCTTAAAGTGACAAACTAATTTATTCGGAATGGTGTAATTCAACATTTTCTCTTTTCTTATTTCAGTTGATTGCCTGGTCCGAAGGATGGCCTTTAGCCACTCGTTCCGGAGAATTGATTCTCCAGCTGGGAGCCATAGATGAAGCCTTGTTACGTCCATGTGACGTCTATATTTGTGTAAAGCCAGGTGAGCTCATCAAACTACCCACCCTTTTTGATTTCATTAAAAACAAAAAAACAAACTCCCTCTCTTCCAATGAAAGGTAAAAATTCAGTTGTCGAATTGTGTGCTGTTTGGCGAACACCTGCAGCTATTGGATCGACTGTGCAAAGCCGAATAATCGACTATCGCAGCAGTTATTTAAGTCCATTGTCCTTAGAGATGTTGCCTGACGAATTGCCACAGCTGTTACAGAATCTCTTGGTGGGTGTGGAACGTGCCATCGGACGAATATCCTTGACCGATTTATCATTCCCAACCGGTTTTGCCCCGCACGACATCAGTGCATTTGATACCAACTTGTATGGCATCGAAGAGACACCAAACGGGGGAAACAATCCTAAACCAGGTGCGACAGGGACGGCGACGTCGATGAACGATAAGAATTTAACGAGCTCACCAAAGTGTGCTCTCAAGAGGAGTGAACTCATAACAAAAAACAAAATGTTGAATAACAAATATTTACTGCGACGGCTGTCCGGAAAACATGATAGCAATTGTAATATACAAACGACAAGTACTTGTCGCAGTATTGAAAGTAATGAAAGTGCCTCGAACGATGATAACCACAACTCAATGATGACAACGACGACGGTGACGACACAATCCACACCTACCAGCACCTCTTCAATGCCACTTTTTTGTTTGGGGAACTCCTTTCCGCATATTGACAGTGACGAGGAGGTGAATCCTGACGAGAAGCAAGCAGCGGAAACGGGTGAGTTTTGTTTATCAAGACAGTCGCTTCTTTTCAGAGTGAAATTTAAAAACGAATTTCATGATTCTTTTGATTGTTTATTGTCCCTATTGCGAGTTAGGTATTGTGAGGCGATGTGTAACAGGTTCGTCGACCTTGGAAAAGAAGTACGACTTTATGTTGACACAGGAGGTGTTTAGTTGAACCAAGTCAGTGTTATCCTTCAACAGAAGGATTTTTGCAAATTAAGTGACTGAAATTGAAGGTTCAACGAAGTATTTTGACCTCTTGTCCGAATGTAATGCTTTTTTTTGGCTCTCACATACTCAAACTAATTATTTACGGCCCAAGTGACAACTTCTTTCATTTCCGTTCCAAACTTGTGAGTAAGAAAGTGAAATTCTGACTCCATTCATAAGACAAAGTAAATAAATTGAATTGCATAACCCAAAGAACCACAAACAGGCCCAGCACAGCAACCTTCCTCTTCTTCCCACACGTAGCAGCATTCCAGATATAGCGGGGCGTATCTATCATCATCACCATCATCATGTTCATTGCTGACATTAATCTCTGTAGCTTCTCACAGCCAACCAATAATATGATAAATTCTTTGCCGTCTAAGGGCGCCTTCAGCAGCATTCATTCATCTAGTCGCCTTGACATTAAACTCTGCACTCTAAAGGCGAAGCACTGACGCTGGCCATAGTCGTAATCGTAAAGCCTCAACGTAGAGCTAGCATCATTTGCTGTGGCTGTGAAACGCGGAGTGCCATGCCAGTGCTGCTAGTGCATGTGTATGTGTGGGAAGACAATTCACTTGTCGATGGCTTCAATAGGAAATTAATTTCTTTAGATTTGACGCCATTGATTTGGCATATCGTGGGCCGCTACTGCTTTGCTTTATGCAGTGCCGACGACGACGACGCGGCTTGCGCCACCGATTGAAAGGAAAATTTCTTTCCTTTATTTCTTATTTTAACTTTTTTGTTTTGAGATTTTAATTTTTCGTTTTTTTTTTTTGTTGCTTGGTCTTATGTCAAAATGAAAGAGTCCCCGAAGGAAAGACATTTCTTTTGGAGGAAGCCGAAGCGAAGCTATAACCAAAAACAAAAATGTCCAGTGTTTGGTCAAAATGGTCTACACAAGGCTTAATGCCTTTGTTTGGAGTCAAAACCATAACTCATGCACAGTGTCGCCGCGTTTCTTTGAATGCAAATGCTGTATGCTGAATGCTCCTTTCACTAATTAATCATTTTGCTTAGGTAATGCCTCTTTGAGGGACATGTTTATTGTTGTTATATTACCTAATGCCGTTTGATGGCAGCGCTGGGTGTTCTATTGTTTCCTGGACAAATTGGAAGGTTGTTTTGTGCAAATATATTTTTGTTTTTCTTATGTAATTTCACTTTGAAAATTGATCACCTTTCTGATGGGCTTAAGTTGTTCGAATTGTGTGTAGCGGGTGCCTGTGCGGGTGAAACACTAACTAAAGTGATGTTTTTGCACGGCTCGGACATCTTGAGGTACTTGTAATTCATGACAACCTATTTGTTTTGTAATAAATTCAAGACATACAACAACAAAAACGGACATTTATTTCGTTTCGCGCACTTTGTTGTAAAATGTTTTCAAAAAAGTCTTCGTTTTTCAGATTTCTCAAACTGCTATGAATTATGATTTGAAAAAACTTTGGATATTGAAGTTTGAATGACTTTCAAATTGCCAAAAGAGAGACAATTATTTGTGACGAGAAAATTTAGACGAAGAAATCTTGTGTGGGGCATACACTGCAAGGCAATTAGTCCTAATTGAATACAAGCAAATCTTACGCATAAGATTTTATTGGACAAACCTTGTAATGAATACTACAATAAACTTTTTCAAGCGCTTGGCAACCCAACAAATATTTCGGGAATGCCTTTGGGCTAAGAGCAGAATCCTTCAGTCAAATAAGTGAAGTTTCGTGTTCACCTGTCTGATCGCAGATGTGCTCTTGGATAAGTAAAACACATATTTCGTTACATAATTAACAAAACAAACGACCCGCGAATTGCGAATTGTGAGTGCGCATGAATTTCGACATCCCGTTCATGGGCATGCCTGTCAGGAATGAGGCTCTTTTCGAGAGAATTTTTTATTCTACCGTTGGTGGATTGCGTTCTTAGGTTGTGGATGGAAACTTACGTCCAACATAATTTTTTTTTTACATTAATCCCAAGTAAGCAGTTGCTCCTTAAATCATTTTCAATAATTTATTTACACTCACTTTTGTCTTATGTAAAAAGCGATCTACATAAGACTCAACTATTAAAAGGGTGACGTCATCGATTAGTATTGGAACCCTTTTGATGATAAAATTTATTGTCTCTTTAAGAATCGAACTGACTAGGGAACTGACAACGAAATTGAATGAAATGAGAGCCAAAAAAAACATGGAGGATCAAAGACATCCAGTGACCTGATAAGTCCGAAAATTGACGTAGGGAATGACTACGAAACTGTTTTTATCGAAATGGGGGACAATCGTTCTTAGCATTGATTTCAATTAAAAATCGATTTCAATTATTTTTTAAGTGAAAAGCGTTGTGATTTGAGGCTCGGTGAAATAAAAATGCGTAAATAAACAAACAAAAACACATAAATGTGTGGTATTGAGCCGCCGAGAAAATATGATTAAATAGGTATATTAAACATTATTTAACATTGTTTGACATTTCTGTGATGCTTCGTAGCGCCCCCACTGTCGTCTATCCATTAGTCTTATGTAAGCGCCCTGTGTAGTGGTTTAGTGGGTAAATCTATATTTACAGCTGAACATCGTTAAAAGACTATAAGTTTCTCTCTTTCAAACCATACCGTTGCCTCTGGCTTATAGAAAAAATTAAAAGTAGTCTCTGTGTAGTAAATACAAGCTACTAAATATTGCTAAGTTTGAAGCAAGCGTGTTATGTTATTAAATTGAAACAATATTCGCACCACCGTATTAAAAATTTCGGTGAAACGAAAAATCGACACGAAAAAACAAAAATATTATTCAGTCTCTAAGAGAATGAAGGAGAAGACAAGTAATTCCTAAATACTTCGTCTTCATTTGTTCTGGCTTTTGTAGTAGCCTTGTCTTTTCTGAAGTTTAACTTCAGAACTGCGCACACACACTTTTTTTCGGTCTGTACATAATTTGGAAAAATCTTATTCAGAAAAGCTTTTCTTTAAACCAAATGTAACTTTAGTCAAGATTTACATAATCTACCAATTTCCTTATTTCGGCTTTCAAAAGGAAGGAAGACAGATCTGGACGTCGCGTCGAACGTCCTTATATTTTCGGTATTACCGTTGGGCATGTGTCGATTATTGCCGTGGACGTACTTTTAGACGACGGCGAAGATGAAATACTTTCTTAAGACTTTGGAGTTGGACAGCGGCGTTCTAAGCTGCCTTCATTATACGACCTTTAGAATTCGATTGGCCATATATTTTGACGGATGGTGATCGACATAAAAAGATAGACAGAGACATGTGTTCATTCTCAGAGGAAGACAAAGTGACAATTCAAAGTTCGCACCGTAGGTTGACGAAATGTTGTTAGATACTAAGTTAGAAGTAACACATTTAAACTAAGATGCTGGATTGCTGGGTTAATACAAATACAGGAAAAAACTTCAAACAGGAAGGCTGAATTGTTGGCCTCATTTCATTGACTTAACTTCTAAATATCTTTGATTTGTATAATTTTTATTTCCGATTATAGGCAAGTTTTCTAATCGTGCTGACAAATTTTTTTAAGATAACAACTAAACATGACATTTCGATGATAGAGAATACGAAAAATGTGGGGCCTGCAAATCTGTCTGTCTGTATATAGATCTAAAGCCTGAACCGTTGTGCCTGACTGATTTTCTACAAAATTGCAGCCTACAGAGGGGTTTTTGGAATTGGGTCTCTTGGTCTTGAAATATGGGTACCTGCCATACAACTGATATGATAATACTTATTTTTCTCGAAATCGGCTCCAACGATTTCGATAAAATTTTGTGTGAGAAGTTAGTTTTATGTTTTCGTTCTAACAATTTAAAATTTTTTTGGAAGAAGTCCAAAAAATGGTGCCTCTCATAGTACCGTTTTTCCAAACCGACTTTCTCGGTAATGGCTCATACGATGTTCACGAAATTTTGTATTTTAGAAGTCATAAGTTGTTTAAGAAAGATTGCATTTCAACATTCAAAAAATTTTATTTTTAAAAATTTTTATAAATTAAATATAAAACAAAGCTTGATCGAATTAGAAGTACTAAGATCCGTGGAAGCCTTCATGTCAAAAGTACCATCTTGGACAAAATTCAGCACGACCGGCTCAGTTGGTATTGTCATGTTCAAAGGAGAGATCCGCAGAACCCCGTCAAAAAGGCAATATCGTACAACGTTTCAACAAATTCGCGACGAAAAAGAAAAGGCAGGCCAAAACACTCCTGGTGCAAGCAAATGCAAAAACAGCAGCATTTGGTTGGCCTCAGACATGGAACAATCCAAAACCGGGAGGCTTGCCGACGATTTCTGAGGTCAACGCGGCGTACCCCACAGGCGGATCACTAGTGTGAAGCAGCAAAGTGGGAGAGTTGTGATCGCTTCAAGATCACTACTCGTAGCGCCGAAAATGAAGAAGAAGAAGAAGAAAAAAAAATCAATTTTTATGAAATAACCTCAAAACTTTATCTTTGATTTTTTCAAATCTTTTGTCAAAACAACATATGGCAAGTTCTTAAACTGCGCATACTTGACTTTTGAAAAACTTCTTCTTAAAAAAATTTAAAGATAAAAAACCGTCTTTTTAATCGCCCAACGATTTTGATTAAGTTTTCATCGTTTATATGTATTAGCAATTGAAAAAATGGCGTTTTTAGATTTTTGCATGAAATCTTCGGAATATTTAATTGAATTTTTCCATATCTTACGTGATTTAATTCAGTTTTCATAATTACCTTTACCACCAAATATATTAAGAGCGAATACTAAAACCTTTTACTCAGACTTAAGATTTTGGTATTGCCTTAGTATACAATCGGAAGTTCGTGCGACCTAGTCGTGTCCATTTTTTCTTTTTCAAATGCCAACTTGCCTTGTCTTTAGTACTTGTAAATCCCGAGTAGAAATTAGCCTATGCCTTCCGTTCAAGTTTGTGGATTGCTGGTATAGCCATGTGTTTTTATGTAACTCTATCAAAACTAATCTAAGGTCCTCAAATCACATGAAAATGATCCGGTGACTACAAACAGGATCATTACTTAAAGTCTCTAGAGTCCGATCTGTAAAACCTCAAAGCCGAGTGTGATGTTAGGCTTCAACTCTTGAATTTATTATTTATTTTATAGATTCCAATTTCCTTTCGAGACTGCACCTAGGCCTCAAAATAATGAATGACCGTGTATTGCAACTTTTGCTGCCAAATATATCTAAAATTTGATTTAGTAGAGTGATTTTCAGACCAGATATTGATATAGCGGATAGCAAATCACCAGAAAAGCAATATGTAGTTTCATTTTTTGTTTACATTTTTTCCATGTTAAAACAAAGATAGCAAAAACTGAATTTTTTCGATCTTTAGTGCTTGATATCTCAGACACGCGAAATGTTAGGTAAATTCTACGCTCATATTTAGATTCAAAGTTGCAAAAATCTTTGAACATTTTATTTACATCATTCATCTGACAAATTGACAACTATTGCTCCTATTGGAAATTGGAAGTTACTAACGGATATCAAATCACTGTAAAAGCAATAGCAGTGTTCAGTGGACAGTTTTAAAATTAGGACTTGACAATTTTGAATTTAATTTGCGAACACATTTTTTCGCTAATCATAAAACTGTCAATGTCAATTTATTCAATAATCTCAACATTTTCATCATGGTTAAGTTTACTTGAACGACCAACGTCCGCAAATTATACCCAAATTCGGAGTCAGTGGCCGCAACTGGAGCGTTCATTCCAATTTTCGGTAGATATTCTCGCTTTGAAACCAAAATAAAATAGTGCCCTTTGGCATCTTCGGCCAACAATGTCGATTTCGGGGGACCTCTTTCCAGTTTTGCGCTCTAGGTTGAGAACATCTTCCACTTGGTTTCCTATTCCCCATCTGCTTTTGATAAATGTCCGTGCTCCCGCGCCCTATAGCAGGACTGGCATGATCAAGGTCTTATAAAGGCTTGCCTTGGTTTTTCTAGAAGCGGATTTAACTCTCAGCTGCCTTCTTAATCTAAAATAGCTGAGTGTGATTCTCCACTTGATCTCCACACTGATATTATTTTCCGTGTCGATAGTGGATACCAAGAAGACGTAGTCTTTTACTATCTCCAAGTTATGACGTTTTGTCTAATGTATCCCTGTTTTTTTTCTCTACTAGTTTACAGCATATACGTTGTTTTGTCCTCACTAACCATCAAATCTATTTTTTTCAGCTTTTGTTTCAATCCTCTCAAAAGCACTTTCAAAACCACTATTGCTTCTTCCCTTTATGTCAGTATCGTCTGAGTAAGCTTTTAACTGTACAAACTTTTGACAAATTATTCCTTTGATGTTGTCATTAGAGTTGTGTGCATTCTTTTTAAGTATATGATGCTAGTTGTGTCTTGTGTCGCATTTCAGACATTAATAGTCTCTGTGAATTCTTTACCGACATTTCATCGTGAACCATCTTTCAGAGGCGCACTATAGTTTTACAGAATCGGCAAAAGCTTCTTTCGGTAAGAACTATCATACACGACCTTGAAGTCGATAAACATATGGGGCACATAGAAAGAACTTGTTCTCCCCAGTTTTGACCAAGATTTGCGGTATTAAGCCAATTGTGAACCTTTATGGTCTAGGTTCGCATTGATGAGGACCTATCAAATTTTTGACGTGGTTAAGTTTGCCGTATGTAAACTTAAGACAAATAAAACGTTTTCGTTGCCCTGTTACCTTCTAAATCTTCTTATCATCTAGTAAACAGAAACCACTCGTATATTGAACACGTTTCATGGTTTCATAATTCAAATTTTATAAAAAAATCTGCTATCAAATCAAAAGTTTACTAACCCGACCTCAATAATTTTTTGTCGAAAACGGGGAACGTTTTGGCGCTTTTTTTGTAATGCTTATAATATAGCACATAGCACTAACAACACTCTCCCACACATCACGCATTCCATTTGGCCATAAGGCTTGTTCTTTTTTGCCCTTTAGCCTCTGTAGCTGTCCCGTTCGCCAATCCGTTCAATTAATTTAGTCGCAAATCAAACCTGTCGTCCAACACGCCAGTTGCAATTGAAATTTTTTTTCCAGAGAAAAACAGGTCGGCAAAGCAAAAATTCCTCCTGTCAAAATTTATTTCCATCATGGTGCACTTGCCCAAGATTAACCGCCTCTTAAATGCCACCACAAAAATGCCAATCAAGCATGCAACCCAAACGCCTTTATCTTTCGCGATTAAGAGTATGTATATCCTCTGAGAAAAGAATGCAGTCATATTATACACCCAAGCCGATCAAGCAAACCACAACACCCGCCTAATTGCACAACAAATCCAAAACCACCTCTTCCCTATTAACACATTAAGGAGTATTCATTTTTTTTTTTTTTTTGGTATTTGACACCCCGCTGTCAGCAGAATACAAACGAAAGAAAAAATAAACACCCATGGCACCTCCTCCGCTTCCTTTAGCTGAATGAATAAAAAAAATGTAAAACTTGCCAGGCTAAGAATCAAAATCAATTTGCCTCCTTCAGACCGCTGTGCGCCGCTCCGAACCGCTGCCACCACCGCCCTCTATCGGACGTGTGCTATATGTTGACTGCTTGACAGAAATGCCATTACCGCCTCCACTGGAACACAATACGAATTAATCTCCACCGAGCCAATGTCAATTGGCAGCTGAAATTAATGCACCGATTAACTGCAATTCGCAGCCTGGCCTGGAACCTGCTGACTTGGTATAAGCCACAAGCAATCCCACTAATTTGCCGCAGAATCAGGTTGAGTGTTGAATATTTGCACCGCACTGCCTGCCATGCCGCCGTCGCTGGTTTGGTGGCCACAAACCGGCTCCGTTGAGCACAAAATTTTATGAACGAATGCAGTGGTGCAACTAAATGTACATTAATCGTCGCAGTAGATAGCATTAAATGCCGTATCTTTGCCGTATCTTGGCAAACGCACCTGAGCGCACTTTGTTGCTCTACTAGAACCGGAGATTCCTCCTACGCTATGTACAACTGGCGTAGCAGAAACACCTGCCATTGCAATTGAGAGCAATCCTGGTCCTGATGGGCGCTTCGGTTTTGGTGGGTGAGTTCTACTTGGAGGTTTGTTGTGGTGTTTCTGGTCTTGTGTGATCAAAGACCTGTCACTTTGACACCTACTCGCTCTACGAATTGAATTTGCAAAATGCAAATTGTAAATTGTTCCCAAATCTCCGTCCAGAATCAGGTGATTTCATTTATCTTCGTCAGTCAGAGGGAGCGAGCATTGGCGTGGCGAGACGACGCGAGAGAGGTGAAAGCCCATGCGAAGTCCGAAACCCTACTATTCCGGTAACCCCGCCAGGTGTGCGCTGTGGCCGCTGTTGCTGACAACAGGTAAAGCTAACGAACAAATCATCTGGCATCCGCTGCAACCAGCCAACGGACTTGTTCATTGGCCGATCGAAATTGGCGTGTGTGGGTCGGTGGTCGGAGTTGGTTTTAATTAAATTGTTTTCATTTTAATTTGTGGCTACGTGCCGGAGATTTACCGCATTTAACCCGTTTAAACACTGTAATTTGAATCGTTTTTGTTTCTTCTTCTATTTTGCAGATAATCAATTGCCTGATGAGATCGTTGCACCTCGTTCGATTGCCGAGTTGCCAGAGAAATTGTTGTCATCTGGGATACATCTGCCAGGTGAGTATGGGGGCGACTTGTCTTTGGATTGAAGATAATGAATGTGTTGTAAGAATTAAGGAACATAGTGCGTTAAGTGTCGGATTAGATAATAATTTTTGGGCAGTAGGAGCGTGAGTAGGAGAGCACTTTGACACTTTCAATGAATTGAGTTTTTATTTTCTTGTGACGAATGGAGTTGCAACATCGAAAGTAGAAATTAGTATGTAGTTGCAGATGTTATTTGGTAAGTTGTAAAAATTGTATGCTTGAAATTAGTTTTGACGTCGAAGAGTTCTTCTAATAAGATTGACTTCCCGTTCCGGAAGAAAGTGAGAATAAGTTGTGCCATCACATCTAAGTATGTCACTTTCCTCTTTTAATTGATCTCGCCAGAAGTTTTTTGATGGTTACTCAGGTTGTTTGTCAGTTTTTTTTTTTTGCAGCGCTAAAAGGGAATGTGGAGAAGGGGATGCTACTAAATGATCTCTGTTGATTGTAGCTCATGAGGGTCCTAACGACGCGAGGCGACGCGACGTGACGTCCTTTTACAACCATTGGATCGGGTGAAGAGTAGAATGATTCTCCTGATAGCCGAACTGCCTGCTTGGGATGATGTTGTTGTGTTCGCAAAATGTATTTAGTCTTGGAATATGGAATAATCAATCCTTCCAAAATGTTACTAGTATTGCCCAGAAAAAACAATGCCTACCGCACTTCTACCACCTTTTTTGAGGATCCCATGATTTTTGCTTTTTACATTTCTATGGAAAATATGAGTTGAAATTGTTGAACCATTTGTTGAACAGGATGGCCAGGAAGAGCATCAAGACCATTTAGGAATAAAGAACAAGAGGAAAAACCATTACTTCTCTTGCCCCGCAACTTCAATTTGTTTACATTGTTGCTTTTGTAACACGAAATCTATCTGTGATACACGTATTCAGCTGAATATAAAGTTCTGTCAGTGAAATTAGTAAAACCACTTTCCTTTCGGATTTCAGACTGGTTTTGAAATTTGAAAATAAAGTGTTGTTTGTGAAGACAATTTGAGGACTAATGCCTTGTTGTGTTTGTGGTGTGGCCTCTTGTTGTATCTACTCTGTAACCAAGACTTGTAAGCTTCCTTATATGTAAAGGGTGATTTTTGTTAGAATTGTCGTTTTCAGAAAAATTAAACGCAGATATTTTTATATTGTGGCAAAAAACCTAGTTTAATTGTAAAGATAAGCGCTTGCCATTTTGTTTTAAAAATGACTTCGTTCGAAAGCCCGCCGCGGCTCTTCAGAATAAACTTTAGCCGAGAGGCAAAATTTTCGATTATTTTTTGCAGCATTTGGGATCGTATATCTGCAATAACTCTCCGAATATTCTCTTTGAAGGCGTCAATATCCTCGCTATTATCTATGTTGACAAGCGACTTTACTTGGTTCCACAAAAAATAGTCCAGCGGTGTTGAATCGTTTTTCAGGGAACTGACAGGTTTTAAACTCGAAATTATGTAAAAACGGGCATCAAGATTTCGTTTCCAGACAATTTACAGAACGTATTAATCGGTCGTATGGCTTATATTCGTCCACAGTGAGATCGCAATTCGCAAACCATACTGAGCATTAATCATGTGAAAGCTGTCAAAAAGGCTATATCCGAGATAGTATTGCCAGATTTAGATCGTTCGCAGTGTATCAGTTCAGCTGGTCTTGTGAAGCATTTTGTAGTTTATGAATCACTTGCCAAGGTCATTATCGTTGAATAATATGGCTTGAGCATCTCTGTGGTGCAGTGCAGTGTAACAAGCCCATAGCTATAATACACATCGGTTTCTCCCGCCTTTTTTTGGGTTCAACCACAAGCGCTTACTACCCGGATGTAGTTTTTACAGCTTCATTTCATCCGTAAGTAACAACAACAAGCGAAACAAACCAAATTTACCTAGAACAAAGCCAAAAAAGTTACCTTAACAAAGAAGTTTTATTAACAAAGCGTGTAAGGAATTGAACTGAGTTCCTATCATCCCATGTCATCAGAAAGTGGCACATACGTGAGATATCGGCAAATGCCCAGGAAAAGTTGAAATAGGTGCCCAAATTTTTAATCTCTGTTTTGTTTTTGACAAAGTGAAATATAGCCAAACGTTACAATTTGGCCTTTTTTCACTTCAAGAAAGCGAAATAAGGCCAAACCTTTTCATTTTACCTTATTTCACTTGGCCTTATTTCACGTCACCCCAAAATGAATTTTCCTTCAAATAGAAAGAAACTAGAAAATATGCATCCATTGTTGAAGTCTCTTTCTTTGAAAAAGGATTTGTTTTGAGAAGCCATGTGTATCAGAAACGCCTAAATGCGGCTTGACAAAGGCAAGAAAGCCCATGGGCCTTTATTATTTTCTTTGGTGTGTTTAAATGAATCTTCCAAGTTAATAAAAGGTCCGCCATCTAACCTTTTTTTTATCCTTCCGCTGAACGAATATGTTGCGTTTTCGCTTCGCTAAGTGGGCCTGCGATCGATTTAGAGAAGATGGAGATTTTGCCAAAAAAAATCATCTTTTCAGATGAAGCTCATTGATCTTGGCGGGTATTGAAACGAGCAAAATTGTCGCATTTGGGCTCAGAAAACCCGCACGCATGCATTGAAAAGCCGATACACCAAAAACAAGTCACTGTTTTGTTTGATTTTGGTCCAGAGGCATAATTGGGCCATTTTTCTTTGTAAATGAGCAAGGAGTGGCCGTTACAGTGAATGGCGATAGTTACCGGGCCATCTTAAACGAATTTTTGTTCACAAAATTTTTGTTCACAAAAATTGAAGAAGAAGATATTGGCAACATTTGGTTTCAACAGGACGGCGCTACGTGCCACACAGCCGAAGCTACACTCGATGTCTTGCGCCCATTTAAAAAAAAGAAGTTTTTAGGCGCACCGTGGGTGCTTTTTCGGTTTTTTTTTTTTTTTTTTTTTTTTTTTTTTTTTTTTTTTTTTTTTTTTTTTTTTTTTTTTTTTTTTTTTTTTTGAAACAAGGTCCACTTGTCGTACTGTCGTGGGGCTTATTGCACCAACCGCTACAGAAACTTTAGATCACTGACAAATGTATCTGCTTCGTTCTGGGTTGACTCAACTTCCCCTTGTCTAACTTCTTTGGTCATTCTGGCTTCGTTTCCAATGACATTCGTGATGGCAGTCAAGGCTTCGGATCCAGACTTGATGTTCTGCAGCCTTTGCTAAAACTGGTTGTTGCTGAAATGTTCGAAAATACTTAGCTGTTGTTCACATAATATCAGTCCTTTTGTTGAATCCCTTGCAGTCATTTCTTAATCTCTGACGATACACTTACATCCCTACATTCCTTATTGAAAAATAATGTTATTGGTTTCTTCATGTCTTCTGCCTTTTCTGTTCTTCCAAGACATTAGTTATTCTGACCTCAACGATGAATCACAGAAAGCGGAGAACATTTTTGTGTTCGTTTTCTTATCGCATTTTTTTCAAATTCAAATTACAACGATTGCTTCACTTTCAAAAGAATCTTTTTGTAGGCGTATTATGCTTGAAAATGTATCAGGACTAGCCAAGGGATGAAACTTTAATTATTTTTTGGCTTTGAATTGAACGTTACAATTAAGCTGTGCTTCTGGTTTAATAGCAAGCTTTTATTGTTTTTGGTATACGGATGAAAACCTTTGGCCCAAGAATACATTTTTTTGCAACAACAGCTCTGATCCTATCTAATTCATGGGGCATGCTATTTAACTCATTTCTACAAAATAGTGTTTGAATGCCCAGCATTTTTTCTTCGTATTTCTTAAAAACTTATGAGTAATTTGAGGACTTGAACGAAGCTCGTAAGTTTTTGTCAAAAGCAGCTGGAAGAAATGAGATTCAATTCCACTTTTTTTCTGAATGGCTGCATCTAAAAGTTGGATCAAAAGTAATTTTTTAATGTTTCCAAAGTAGAATAGAGTTGCATTGTTTGATTTCAGGGGCTCGGTTATACATAGAACTGTGAGTTGTTTTGAATTCGATGTCTTTTCCTTGACTCGCCTCGATCGGCCCAATCATTAAATTCGAGATGAGTCGAAAAAAGTTCTTCCCATATTTCAGTACCTACCTAATTCTTTTTTTTGCTTTAAACTGTCCTTGAAACTAAGTCCTTTATTTTTGTTGAACATAACTGGTAAAGTCTTATAGAGTTTGAAGAAAGTTTGTGTTTCAATGGCTCAACTCACATAGTCAATTCTAACAAATATTTATTTAGCTATTGTCTATAATCCGAAAGGGCAAAAATAAAGCAGGAAATTTTTAAACCAAAAAACTTCTTCACTAAATTTTACAAGGGAGTATGAGAACGATTGTCTATAGCTAAAACCCTCCAACATATCATTTCCCAACTTGATGAGATTTTCCACTGTTTCAAATGAAATTTGCAGTGAAAAATGTTTTTAGAACTCGCAAAGTACCTCCTCTCCATT
This sequence comes from Melanostoma mellinum, assembly GCA_914767635.1. Lineage (NCBI taxonomy): Eukaryota > Metazoa > Arthropoda > Insecta > Diptera > Syrphidae > Melanostoma > Melanostoma mellinum. The sequence goes on from OU612058.1 coordinate 204,093,212, forward strand.
CAGATTTAATAACACGAAAGGTCTTTTTCGACCAAATATCACGCAATGGCTAACCTCTAGCTGTTAATTTTTTTACATGTTTATAAACCTTTCAGCAACATGTTTTCTACTAAAAAACAATGTGTCAATCTTCAAAGTTCTTTTAATTAGTTGTCCGACAATTTAAAACTAACAATAATGCTGCCAACATTAACTTAAGAGAAAAACTCATAAGTATTCAATTAAGCCAACGTTTTCATCAACTATTTAAATTGAACCTGCCCCAACTAAGCCATTTCAATTTGTATTTTTCCCTTTCTTTTTCTGTTTGCTTCTTCCAGAACAAGCCTTGCAACAAAATACACGTTGATCAAAGAAGCTGAGATGTTGGCTACATAGTAAAAAAAAAAATAACAAACTCCAACCAACCAATTTGATTTGCATGACGGCCATGCCATGTATCCGTTCTGCAACTCTGCTACCACGTCTGCTCCCCGATTGCACCATCGCGCAATTAAAACAGTATAATGTGTTCATAAGAAAGCCATTTGGTGTGAATTTTATGGAGGCTTCTTGTTCCATGATGCATACATGATGATACCGACAGAATGTGCAAAAGTGCACAACAAGAAAGAAGATTTAACTCAATTAACAGATTAAGGCCTCAATCAGGGGCCATTAAGAGGTGATAGACATTTACAGCCTATCAAATGAAGCAAAAAAGTTAAAAAAAAAAATGAATAAAATCAAAATCACTTATACCTGCAGAGAAAGTGCAACCAATTCCAATTTGTGGATATGTAGTTGTAGTTATGAAACATGCTAATGACCTATTAATCCACTTTGGAAAACTCTCCGTGTCTCAAATAGTAACAAAGTAGTTGTAGGTGTGTCGACCCTAAATTTGTAGGAGAATTTCACTGGGACTTTGGTTTCCCACAAATAAAATTATGAACCATTTCTTGAATTTTGCAAATGGGGAGGAAGTAACTTTTCGGCTTGAGCTATGAAAGCAAAGCTCTAGTTTTATTTGAGTTCTCTGATGACTCAATGTATTTGACGTTACAAAGAAATCTAGCAAAGAAGTTTGAGTTGTGCAATTTCAAAATACGAACGATGCAAAATTTCATTAAAATTATAATCATAAGAGCCCATTTAAGCCCATTGCGAGTACTATTGACAAGTGCTACTAGTAGTAGAATACTTCAAGTAACATAGTGGGACGAATACAGAAATGATACAAGTACCACAAGCTGTGAAATGACTAAGTTATCAAATTACTTCATGTTAAACAAGTAATGGAAGTGCTACAAAAGCACGAGTTCTGCAAATAGCTCAAATTGCTGCTAGTAACTAAATATATAACAAGAAATACTAATAATACAAATATACAAGTGGTATGGACATAAGTCTTTTTATAAATTTGTCAACCACAAAAGAAAATCTGACCAGTACCCTTCCTCCCTTTCCTTCAATAACGAAACCTCATCCGATGCACTCGCCGTGGCAAACTATTTCGCAAATTACTTCAAACGGTCTTTCACGAATGATTCTTTTGTTCCCGACTCAGACTATTTCTCGTTTTTACCGAATTTTTCTTTTGATCCAATCCTTCCACGTTTCTTTGACTCCTATCTAATTGAAGAAAAGTTAAATCATCTAAATGACGAGTATATTCCTGTCCCCGATGGTATACCTGCCATATTTCTTAAGAAGTGCTCCTCAAGTCTTTCCCTTCCCTTCTCAAAAATCTTTAACTTTTCCATATCCCTTGGTGTTTTCCCGCAAGCTTGGAAAACGGCTTTCAGAACCCCTATACACAAGAAAGGTCCTAAATGCGACGTGAAAAATTATCGTCCCATCGCTAAACTATCACATATACCCAAAATTTTCGAAAGCATATTGTGTGAAAACTTAAGTTCAAAATCTCTCATTAAATTAAATTAAATTAAATTAAATTAAATTTTAAATTAAATATTCTCAATTTGATAAAATCTCCCACAAACTTATTCTTTTTAAACTTTCCACCCTCGGCTTTGAACCCATTCTGTTGAGATGGATATCTTCTTATTAATTAAATCGTTTTTACAGCGTTCGGTTCAGATCCACTTTACCCAGCCGCTTTTTAGCTACACCCGGAGTTCCCAAGGCAGCCATTTAGGCCCTCTCCTCTTCATTCTTAGTATTAACGACATTGAAATGATCATCAAACACTCCTCTTTCAATCTCTTTGCAGATGACACTAAGTTTGACCGCGTCATTTCTTCTTCTGGAGACTCTTCCCACCTCCAACTAGATCTCGACAATTTTTCAATATGGTACTCCAAAAGCAGTTCGGAGCTCAGTGTTTCCAAGTGGCAATCAATTACCTTCTCACGTAAACGCATCAAATCTCCTCCCCGTCTCTATCTACTAAACAGTCAAATCATTTCCCCCGTTCAGGTGATCCGGGACCTTGGGATTATTTGCTACCGTGAGCTGAATTTCCTCAAGCATATCGACGATATAATTCTCAAGGCAAATTCAGCACTTGGCTTCGTGAAACGATGGTCCGATCTCCGATCCCCATACATTTCATTTGTTCGGCCGCTTCTTGAATACGCTTGTCAAGTTTGGTCGCCTTTCCAACAAGTGCACATTGCCAGAATTGAGAGCATACAACGCAGTTTCCTCCAATTTGATCTTCGAGGTCTTAATTGGAGTATGTAATCCTTTGATATTATATCCTTATCAAGACCGAATCAAACTCCTCAACCTCAATACGCTTAAAGATCGAAGAGAAATATTTTACACTCTCTTCATTCATCGAATCTTTACGGGTACCATTGACTGCCCAGCCCTGAACGAATCCATCTTTCTAAATACTAACCCTCGTAACACTCGGAATCCCCCTCTCTTCTATCTTCCCACCCATCGAACCTCTTACGGCTCTAATGAACCCATCTCCCGAATGCTGAGCAATGTTAATTCTCACTCTTCTAGTTTCGATTTCAATATGAGTACTCCCTGCCTAAAGCTTCGTCTCCTATATCCTCCCAATAAATGGGGGCTATGCTTCCATCAAAATTATGATTTCGTCCTTTACGCTTTTAGACGAGCAAGCAGACTTGTAGCTTTGTGTTATAGAAATTTTTACACCTGTCATACTTCACTTTGTATTACAAGTTCTTGTAGTTTTGTGTAGCAAGCCCCTGATAGTACAATTCGATACGCCCTTCAAGTACCTTCTTCGAAATATTATAGACGGTCTACATCTATAGCCATTCCTCGTTGCTGCTTTGGTACTTAAGACTTCAGTCCAACTTCCGCTTATATGTGTTTCCAGGCCAATGCACTTGAGACTTATCAAGTGTATGGAACCAATTACTCTGGTTAGGGTAGACGTATTGCCTTTTACTATCGAAAGATCAGTAATCCAAAGCACATCTTCTTACTTAAATTGAGGAGCGTACATTAAAATTACCAAGAATATTGCAACAATCGCTAACAAATCAAACGAATTGGAGAAATTCTCCAAAAAGCCCAGCCATAACACATGTCAATTGCAACTTATTCTCAATTTGATAACGTGCGTGACATGCGTGAAAGTGAAAGGGTCACATAATCAAGTGACCTGCTGGAGTAAAGAGGCCGCCAACGCAACGCCGCGCCGCAACGCGATAGCAATGATTTATCGGTATTAAATTATAACTTAACAGTGAACGTGCGTGTCGCAGCAGCACTGAAGTGTTTCACGAATTCTTCATCACAACCAAATGTCACGTCAGAGAATTTTGCATTATTTTTTTTTATTTTGCTTTGCTTTTAAAATTTTAAACCCACCATGACCGTGTTGGTTTTGGCCTGGCTAATTCATTACCGAATCAGCGGTATAAACGGTGTTAATTTCTCATCCAAAGTCAAAATATTTTTACATTACACAACGAACGCATTTCCAAGCATGACAGCATAATGAACTTAAGATGGTCCTTATCGAAAGTACCCCAGGACTAATTTGTCCAAGATTGTGCGCTCACTGAGTAAATATCTCATGTTCCTTGAGCCTACTATGTACTAAAAACCCTAACCGTGCAGCAATTTTAAGCGCAACGAGATGAAAGTGCGCATGTAATTAAGTTGGAACATGATGGTAACCTTTTGGGCATGATGGGCATGCATTAAGGGTTTTTGCTTATTCTTCTCCATCGGGATAAGACGGTTATGCAAGTATATGAATGTGCTCCGATCGTCTGTCTTGACCAATTAATTATGTCTTTTAGTTTGTCGTTTGTAATAATTTAATGGGCGGTTGCACGCAATTACTTAACGTTTATAGATATTTTTTAAGTACCTACCTGTGTTAATTCTGTGAGGATAGTTTATTGGGTAACAGAGGCCAGCAGGTCAGCGCGAAAGCCTCTCTTTGCACTTACAAGGCGATGTTATTCCAGATTTGGTAATTACTGAGATTTCGGTAAGAAGATATCTTTTTTGTTTGTGGGATTTTTGTCCTGCCGCAGGAAAGAATCGGTGGCATTCCCAAAATAACGCAATCAGACTTCGTGAGTTTTGGAATTTAAAAATTTACCAAAAAGTAAGCATGTACGAGTATCACAGAAAATTCATTACAATTGCGCAGTAAAATTCATTCCATGCTACCCTCGAAGCCCGTATATGTCCCATTTAGTCACAGAAAAACAAAAAAGATCTTTCAAAACCATTACTGGCTCATTACTCACTGTCCTTACAATACGAGTGCTGCGGTTGAGACTACGTTAAACGATGTGGGAAACTCGTATGGCTCACGTCTATGTTAGGTAATCTTTTGTTCTCTATACAACAACAACAACAACAAAAAAACATACTAAGTCACATACAGAGGGAGAACAAAAGTGGGTTTTGGTGGCATGGAGCACAATAGTAGGCTTGGGATTTCAATTTTAGGAATGCTAAACAATTTAAAGAATTTACACTGAGTAGTGTGCAAAGTAGGAGGTATTATGGCAGAAAGTGTCTATGCTAAGGGTACTCTGGTACTGGTACCTCACTTATGGGAAATTTTATCGTCAGCTTTATCTTATATTCCTGTGTGAATGATCTGTTGTTGTGTGCAATTTGTTTTGGGTTTGGAGATCTTTTATAATAGATTTTGTTTTGTTATTGTTCTTTTTTTTTCTTACAGGAACACGAGATCTAAGTGGCCGACCTATTGTTAGCGTCGATGCAGAGTGCTTGATGAACTCTAGTTTAAACTGCTATGAGGTAGCAACGGTTTTGTTGTTTTATAGCACCATTCCAGAAAGGTAAGTCATAACACATTAGATAAAAGACTTATGAAGTAAGAGCGTATCTACGATTTAGCTACCAAATAATGTGTGAGATGATGGAAGCAGCTGTTTTAATTGTTGTTTATTGTGTTTTATTTCGTTAAGTGGCTGAACAAAGGTTCTCAGTTGTAATAGGTATTGGTATTGAAATTTTGGCAAGCTATTTTTTCTGGCAATGAAGATCAGCACATCAAACCATAAATTCTTTGTTTCCGCAAACTGAACCACTTTGAGCTTTACCTTCGACAGCTAAGGAAAAAATTACACAAAAATATTGAACGTGTGTTTAAAGGCTGTAATCTGAGTTAAAGACTGAGTAGGTAGGTAGGTACTTATGGAATTACTAAAGATTACTAAATTAAGTATTTGTTGCCCTTCCGGTTTAAGTTAAACGATGTTTTCTAAAAGTCTTAACATAGGGCGAATTGGGCTAAATGAGTAGGTTGATTTTTTTAAGTCTTTATTGATAACTCAATTGCGGAAATACTTAGTAATGAGTGGTAATATTGCTTTGCTGCTTTTTTCAATTTTTGTAACTAGGTTCCTCTCTGTGCTTTTTTTTCATTAAAAATATCATGCAAAATTTACATATATGATTTCCTTGTCCATATAACCAATAACTAAATCCCATTGCAAACACACAAAATCGGAAATAACCCAACGAAAGAGAAAAGGGATATTTTATTCATGATTCCTCCTAACAACAACTAAAATAAATAGTAAATAGAGCGGTGCAACAGAATTCGGGGAGCCCCGTGGCCGTACTTTTCTCTCAACAACAACTTTAAGGGTATAATGCAGGGCACCTAAAATTTTTTGACGAGAGTAACAGAAGGCAGTGTTATTACTTTCGAACGACTTGGGAATTTCTAGCAAAGTCAATATCGGTGGAAAACTTTTTATATTTCTGACATTGAAACCTCAAACTCACGCCACCAATACGCTACCGGCAGCGGCACCTCAGCAGCAATAAAAAAAAATCGAATATGTATTCGTGAAGATGAACATATAAAAAACTACAGATGACACATGGCAGGAACGAGATGACACATGACAGGAAAGACATGAAACATAACTGGAAGTAGATGACACATGACAGATGACAGATGATAGACAAATGAGGAATAACAAACAACAAATGACAAACGAAAAATAATAAAATAAATGACGGATGACAAACGACAGTTGGCAGATAACATTTAATAGATATCAAACGTGTGATGGCAGACGATACACGACAGACGACATAATAACGAATTGCTATTCCTAAGCAGCCGAAGGTGAAGCTGGTGATACTGCTCCCTAGACTTTTAAATTTGCAACTAGTTTTGATTTCTACGTAAAGTCAGTTAAAGTGCAGGATCTCGTATCGTAAGTATTGAAACATGTTTTGCGAAAAACGAATAACTGCGTGAACACAATGGGAGCCGCAGACGCAATACGCAGCCGGTGCTGAAAGAGCTGTCAAACTGTGTCGTACGTGTTTTTTAAAAACTGCACACAATGCAGCTGGACGTCGTACGTGTTTTTTGACATAAAGTCTGTATTGATGTCAGCTGACTGCATGAAATCTAATTTACAAGTATATCAAATTTGAGTTTGTGAAAATAAAATAAAAGCTAGAATGGAAAGAGAAAATGAAGAGATGGTTTTTTTGATGGGTGTAATCCAGATTTGTTATCTGGCTTTACAATATTTCAAAGAAAAAAAACGAAGATGGTGGGTACGACCATTGTACCAAAACAGAAAAACCAAAGGATATTATGAAACTAAAAATTCAATTCCTCAGATATGTTTTTCCACTCCTTGGCTTTCATTTTAACATTTTCATAATTTCTGTTACACAAATTCCATAACATCTCTCGGCTTCGCACTGCTTCAATAATTTTTTCCGACTCTTCCATCTTCTACCACCTTTAAAACCAAAACAACTTTATTGAGTACGCACGTAAAAGTTAAAAGTTAGCCAACTCTTCCGTCTGCGGCTTGCGGCGCGTAGTGCGTTGCGTATGCATTGTGTTCACATCAATGGATTTGCTACTTTTTAATATTTTGACAGTTCTTGCGGCTCCGGCTCCGTTGCGTATGCGTATGCATTGTGTTCACGCAGTAAAACGTAGACATGCAACATCTGGGTGTGTATGTAAAATATTATGGACTTTTTTCTACGAAATGTTCAAAACAACATAAGTACCCTGAAAATTCTAAAAGGTAGCACTTATTTCTCTTGGTTTTTGTTTTTGGTATAAAGTATTTTTGTTGAATTTTGAAGTGAAAACTTCTTTAGGCGCGTTTGGCACTTTTGCGATGGGGGAAAGCAATGAATTCGCGACCGACACCATTTTTTGGCTCATCGTATTTCGTATGTAAAGTCGTCATAGCCCAGCGTCCCAGGTTCGATTCCCAGCAATGACTTCCATTTTTTTATTTATTTAAAGTGAAAACATAATCAAAAATTGTGGCCAAGGCTGGGATTCGAACCTGAGACCCTGAGTCTAACAGCCAACGACTCGACCATTGAGCCAAGAAACATCTTAAATTCGATGCTGCTAAATGACTTAAAAGAATGTAATAGCAACATTACCTAGTAATATTACCGACTCGGAGAAATTCAGAGAAGAAAGAAAGGAATTGAAGGACAGAGAAAAATTTATGCAACGCAGAAAAAATAAAAAGCACCAAATATTTTACTATCATTACAATGAAGTGGATGATTGAAGCTGGAAATTTCATCATGGCAGAGTAGGAGACGCACTGGTCGATGATTCGAACTTTACAACAAATTAAAAGAGATCAACAACTCATCGCGATGATTTATCGATGGAGTTGAAATGGTTGCATGAAAATAGTTTGAAAACCATTACTCAAATATTAATTAATTTCGTTTCTAAACTTAATGCATTTGCATTGTCCTTTTTTTTTCATTTCATTGTCAAAGTTTACGAGCGCAGTTACGAGATTTGTAGACACTATCGTTAAAAAATTTAATGTATTGATTTTAACAGAATTTCACAAGGGTGACGAAGAAATATAGATATGATATTTCAGATTTCAATTTAGTTGCAAGTTTCAGAAGGCACGATCGTCCAGCAGCAGGAGTAGCTATCTATAAATGGTTGTCTGATACAACTGCCATATTTTGCTCAAATCATATGGATTTGCATACGAGGTACACTAGTTTTTGATATCGGCGATTTGTGTGTTTGTCGTTGCCACTCTGGAAATGGACAGTAAGTTATAACAGTAGGCGTTTATAATTCACCGAATACGTGTTCAAGTGTAATACGACAGTTTTTATACAAAAATTTATTTATTTAGTCTGAAGACGCTTCTGCTTACCTTCACGATAAAATTGGGGAGAGATTTGATGATTTCCTAATGATTTTGAGTGGTGATCTTAACATCAACTTCGCCGATGCTACAAATTTGCCATTTTTTCAATTTTTAAATGAAGAATACTGTTTAACAATGACGCAGCCTTAGTACAAAAAAGCGACAATTGATGCAGTCTTTGCGATATACATATTTAAATAGATTCAAGACAAAATTGTTCGTTTCCTATTTAAGCTACCATAGACCTATTATTTCAGTATTAGAATACAATGATTTTAGAGATGATAATAGAAGATATGAAATTGTGAATGGAAGAAAGCTCATAAGTTTCATTGATGTTCTTCCTTATGTACATCTACATACATATATTATAAAAGATTTTCCTATACATTAAAATATTTACTGAAAATTCAATTCTGTTTTCACTTCTGGCGGCACTCCCGGAGTGCTTCTTTTTTTTTTTACTTACGAGGTTCTGCACTTTAACTGGCGATAAGGTCTGTTACTTTATTTGTTCAATTTTGTTTGCAAACTTAGACTAATCTTCATGCAAGGAAGCGGTTTATTTGCTCAAATTTTTATTTAAAATTAAAAATGTCCAAATCTGTTCATTTCACATGTTTTCAAAAGCTTTTTTCAACACTAAGTTTCTTTGTTTTTATTCATTGTTGTACATACGTTTTACTTTGTTTCAATATCTCTCTGGTTTTGTAATAAAGTTTCCCTGAAGAAGACAACAACCTTTGGCGAAATGTAAGGAAAAGCGGAAGACCCATTTTGTCTCTGCAAAATTTAAAGTGATCAAAAAAAGACGGAAAGTATATTTTTCACCAACAATGCACAGTTTTTTTCTTCTTCTTTTAAATCACCAGCAATTTTAGTGATTAAAAGATTAAGATTTAATTTTTCGAATGCTTATACGCAATCCGTGCTAACCCACTTAGGACTTCTTTAAGATATAATTTCATCAAAATCGTGCCAGTTATCAACGAGATAGGTTTTCAAAAAACTGTTCTTTAGGGGTACCGTTTCTTAGACTTTTTCCAAAAAATAATTTTACATCTTAAAAAAAACCTTTGGAATAACCCTTCACATAAAATTTTATCGGTCGGTACCTGATAGAGACCTAGAAACTCAATTCCAAAATCCCCTCTGTAGGCTGTCCCACCCACGCTGACTGCGAAATTTGAATGAAATTAGTGAAGCGATTCCAGCTGTAGATCCATAGACAAACAGCATTAAAGGACTTACTTTTTTCGTATTATCTATCATCATAATGTCACATTGAATTGTTCTCCAAAATTTGTCCTGTTGCGGTTGAACTGTTGAGCTCAGCAACGAGTCTGAAAAGTCGTTTCGTGGCGAAAGCGTTTAGTTTCATGGAGAACAGTGAAAAGCTTCGATAGAATCCCAATTTTTTAGATGTCTTTAATTGCCGCTTGGCTATAAATGAAACATAAAATTTTTATTTTGTCAATAAATGAAGACCTTTTAAGCAGCTGTTGACCATTGCCAAGTCCCACCCCTGCAAAACGCTGCTTATATCTGCAAACCTCATCCAGGGGTCCAAGAGTTTCTGAAAACAATCCTATAGTAACATCCAACCATTTTGAAACTAACTGTTCTTTCAGATATTTGTCTAAGATTCAATATTGGTTGGCTTTCTCTAAGTCAACACCAATAAATGGTCTGAAAATAGACGTGGCAGACATTGTCGCTCAAACATTTTATTTTATTAAGACTCCAATGCTTTCAGGCCAACATTCCTTACCAACTAGCTTTATTCATGAAGAGCTGTCTTCAATTGATTATGGTCCTTTTCCACTTTTGGTTCCTTTTTTCGTTTTTGAGATAATCTTGTTTCATAGGTATAGCGGCACCGCAATGAAAGAAAAGTTACTTTCATTTTTTAAGTGAAAACTTTGTTTTTTAAGGAGAGAAGTGGGGTTAGTTCACCTAGAAAAAATACATTTTTGTGACTTTTTTTAATGCCACTCATAAAGAGAAATCAAAAAATGCAGCAATTATTGTGAAGCGTCTCGAAGAAATGGACGTTCTTTATCAAAAATTAAAGAAATTTAGACACCAATCGTTTCCCCAGGTAACGCTGGGAGGGTTATTGAGATTTAATTTTTTTTTTAATTTTTTAGGAATACTATGAAGGGAAAGATGCAATTTTTAAGAAAGAAAAAAAGTTATCGAATTTGAAAGAAGCTCTCCAGCCTCGGAAATAATGTACAGATGTAGCGTGTAAAACTTCAAAATGATCAATGCAGTGGTTCTGAAGTTATGATGGGCACCGACCTTGCAAAAGTGAGTTTTGGGAAAAACGCATTAAGGCTGCCAGGTTACATTAGCGCGTTTAAATAAAAAAATTGCAAAAGAAAATTTAAGATCCTTCTCCCCCCTTAATTGTCTTTTCACAAAGATGCAACATGATTGACAACAGTAATTTTTCTTTTGATAGGCGCACTTATGTTGTTTCCCTTCTTCATACGGAGCCAATGTAAACGAGGTTCTATATAAATTAACTAATCTAAGTACTAATAAAATTAACGGCTGTTAGTAAAGGTCCTTAGCCTTTAAGGTAAATCTTTATGTGACTCGTTGTATGCCTTCTCAAGTTGAACCAATAGCTAAGGTATGTTTTGCTCAAATAATTACCTTTTTTGTGTAACTTATGCAGAGTTATTACTCGGTTTGGTACTTTTTGAACTAAGCAACAATGTACAACGAGGCTTGGTTATATTTGATCAGTTATTAGATGATATTTATGATATTTATCAATTGAGCAAAGCACAAAGAGTTAAAGTTTCCATTCGGTATAGAACTTTCGTTTTCTATAAGAACCTAGTAAAAGAATAATAATTATTCTGGACTACCGCAATTCAGTCGCAGATTCTCCTCTTTTTATTCAACTGATCGCTAGTTTAGAGCTTTGTTAACGTATGCACTTCAACTCTTTTGAATTTTTGGATTGGCTTTGCTAGCAATTTTTTTAAAGTAAAGTCAAGGCTTTCATCATCATCGTCAGCTCTTGGATTCGAGACAAAAGGAAAACTCTTGGTATCATTAATTTGTCTGACCTTCATTTTACCACCCACGGCCTTCTTACGTTTCATTTCACTTTATTCTTTGCACTTTTAACCTTCAACGTCCTTCCAATTTACCTTCGCTCAACTCACTTCTCTTTTGTGCATAGCATGGCATACCTAGTCATAAAATAATCTCTTAACCTCGAAACACAAACGCCTCATCAGTGAGTCTGATGTTGATGTGCATCTTCCACTTGAAATTGAAAAAAATAAAAAAATCGCGTGCATCATCTTTTACTTTAGTGTGTCAGGCCGTAACCCCAGAGGTCGAAAGGCTCATCAACATCATTTGCAAAGCTTCTCTCACACGGATAGGCCGACTTCTACTTTTGTTTTTGTTTTACGTTTTACCAGTCCAATCGATTGACATAAATTTCGTTCCCATGTGAACCGCGTTCTTGCGCGAAAAGCGATTGAAAAGATGCGCATGCGCGGATCCATTAACTCCAAAAACGAAACGAAGGAATGCTGACAAACCCTGCCCAGAGTTCAAATATTTGAGCGCAGCACACACACCGAATGTGAAAATGTGGCACATTAAATTTGTTGCCAAAGTCTATAAGTTGGTGGTTGGTAATAGGCTGCCAATGCGGCTACTCCTCGAAATGGAAAACAACAAAAATCCTAATATCAGATAACTAAGGAAATTGAAATGGTGCCGTCTCGTTAGACGTTACAGCTATACGAAGCGCAACTCGACGCGACGACTGCTTTTAATTATGCTGCCTAGATAATGTGCCACTCCAGCCGTCCGGTTTATATACGTACTCGTATACAGCGCAGCGCTATAAAGCGAATCTGTTTGACACACCATTGCGCGGCGACAATCGCGAGAAAAATGGCAAAGTTTAGATTGCGCGCGCAATTACCTAATTTCGAATTCATAAAAATTGTCCATGTACACGAAAAGATAGCAAATGTAGTGATAAAAGTTCGGAAGGGGGAGGAAAAACAAACAAACAAACATGTCGGCTTATAGATAAGGAATCTTTCAAGTCTCGTTTGACACAGTTGGCGACTTGAGAAGTAAATTAGTGATCGTGGATGGTAAATTGCCTAATGAGACAAAAATGGCAGGTAAATCAGAGTTGCAAAAGTAATTGGTTAAATGTTTCTCTAGGTTTTTACACGGATTAAGTTTGTTTTACTTTCGATAATGAAATGTCATGTAGTTTGTGTAGGAATTTGTAGTTTCTTCTATGGTAATTGTGTATCTATCTACTCGTATTGTGGGATGTATTTGAATGGGATGGAGCTGAATAATTGTGGTTGCTTGTTGTTGAAAAAAATGTCAGAGTATTTGGGAAAGCCAGTTTTCTGTCAAAGAGAGAGAGTGACATGGAATGGCAAATTCCCTTTTGAGGTATGTCTTTAGTCAGTATGGTCAGTACAAATAATTCATATTAGAAGTTCGTTTTTAACTACTGAACTCTTTCAAATTCAAGGCTGATGTTAGTTGCGTTAAATTATCCTGAATGAATCAATATTCATCGCAAATAAATCGATCAAGTTAATTCTACGTTTGGTTTTGATCGTTGGCATCTGTGTTTTCATATTGCCTGGCTTTTTGACACACAAGGTGCCTTTTTGTTGGATTTTGCAACGCAAATAGAGCACAATCTTCACTTTCCCAGTGCTTAAATATTTGAACATATGTACTATGAAAACTCTTGAGAAAAATTAACTTGGAAATACTGGAACCGTGTAGCGCAGTAAAATACCTAAGAACCTACAAAGGCTTTGTCAAAATTTTATCTTATTCCTTTTCAGGCTTCAAAATAGACGCACGGTCTCAATCTTTTGAAGTCTTTATCTGGGCAAATGAGCAAGAGGTGCCAAGTTCATTTCCCGTAACGATTCCTGTGGAAAATGTCGAGAAACCTTTATATTCTGCTGGTTCCGATCGGTTGGGTAAGAAAGCACTTTTCATGGCAGTATCATTTTCGGAGGACTTGCCAATTTAACGAAAAAAGTGATACTGGTTGACATGGTATAATTCTTTCGAAACGACCAAGTGCTTCCTCATCCGTTTCAAGTCCATGCTTCCGCTCCGTTTAGCAGGACTGGGATGGTTAAGGCCTTACTTTTGGTTTTTTTCTTTAGGATATTTTGTTTTCCAGTTGCTTCATAACCCAAAGTAGCAGCGATTGGTGAAATTTCCAGGGGGGGGGGGGGGGGGGGGGTAGGTAGCAAACCCCCCTCCCCCCTCCAATATTTTCCCCAGTCGACAAATCGAGGAAGACGAAGTAGATTTTTCGAGTTAAGTCAACGCAACCAAAAAGACACGAGTGGAAGTGTTTGCGATAGTCGATTTGTTGCCCAAAAAAAAAAAAAATATCAAATCGGCAAATTAAGGTAGAAAAACAAAGTAGATTTCCCAACTGCAGAGTCGAGTGATCTCAAACACTCAACCAAAAATACACGAGCAGAATCGTTTTTGTCTCAACTTAGCAATTCTATAAACAGGACCTGTTTCACAGTTAATACAACCCTACACTACTACTGAAAGACAACAAAGCATTCAAGAAGGACAAGAAAATGCGTACCATTTTAAAGTACTGAAAATTTTAGTCGATATTGCGAAATCTTTGGGAAGGCAGGGACTACCTTTTCGTGGTCATAAGGAATCCGATGAGGACGATGGAAATTTTCGACAAATCACTTTACTGATTTCACGACATTGCCCATTAAAAAAAATGGTTGGACGGGTCTTCAAAAGGGCCGCGAGGTGTGACGTATCTTATTCCGACTACCCAAAATCAATTTATTAATCTCTTGGGTACTAGAACTCAAAAAATCATCCTGAATGAGATCAATAAAGCAGGTATTTTTTCTGTTATGGTTGACGTAACTCCTGACTCATCGCATCAAGATCGACTTGCTGTCAACATTCGATACTTAGTCCAAACCGACGAGAAACCTGTCCCTATTGCCTTTGGAAATGGATGTCGTTCTAACAAAAAAGACTGGAGAAGAGGCAAATTCTTAAGACTAGTCGGCATTTCATATGGATCATTATGGCAAAACACCGAGATGCCTTAGAGGATTTGCATATTGTGTTGGTTGACTTCGAAAAGGCATTCGATCGACAACCACGAGATCTGATATGGGTGGCCCTCAGACACCGAGGAGTTCCTGAAGCCTATGTGCGAATAATTATGGACATGTACAAAGGAGCAGTAACAAAAGTGAGATGCCCAGCTGGAGTCACCGAAGAATTCCAAATAACAGTAGGTGTACATCAGGGAAGTGTCTTGAGTCCACTGCTCTTTATTGCTGTTCTGGATTATTTGCTCGAAGGAAAAGTAACGGACAATAAATTACAACAATTATTCTTTCCTGACGATGGAGCCATCATAAGCGAGGATCCTACATCCCTGCAACGAGCACTTGACGTTTGGATTGATGTTCTGGAAGGAAATGGGTACCGTATTAGCTCTAAAAAGACTGAATACCTGTGCTGCCCTTTTTCTGATCCAGACAAGCCTATTCCAGACATTTATTTGAATGGAAATGTGCTTCCCAAGTGTGAAAAGTTTAAATATCTGGGATCTATGATCAATAGTGAAGCATCTTGTGATGACGACATCAATCATCGAGTAAGCGTAGGGTGGATGAAGTGACGAGAAAACTCCGCTATCTTCTGTGATCGAAAAATGCCCCCTAAGCTGAAGGGAAGACTCTACACAGCAGTTGTCCGTACAGCTCTGACATACGGTTCACAATGTTGGACAATGTACAAAAAGTATGAGAACAAATTGACGGCAGCCGAAATGAAGATGCTTCGTATGATAGCAGGAGTAACAAAGCTTGATCGAATTAGAAGTACTAAGATCCGTGGAAGCCTTCATGTCAAAAGTACCATCTTGGACAAAATTCAGCACGACCAGCTCAGTTGGTATTGTCATGTTCAAAGAAGAGATCCGCAGAACCCCGTCAAAAAGGCAATATCGTACAACGTTTCAACAAATTCGCGACGAAAAAGAAAAGGCAGGCCAAAACACTCCTGGTATAAGCAAATGCAAAAACAGCAGCATTTGTTTGGCCTCAGACATGGAACAATCCAAAACCGGGAGGCTTGCCGACGATTTCTGAGGTCAACGCGGCGTACCCCACAGGCGGATCACTAGTGTGAAGCAGAAAAGTGGGAGAGTTGTGATCGCTTCAAGATCACTACTCGTAACGCCGAAAATGAAAAAGAAGAAGAAGTCGGCATTTCATAAAAATTCATGGCCCTGTACAGCTCATATTTGTAAGACTGTCATACCTACTCGGCCATAAAATCGGCTGCCTGTCTGCATTCTTGCATTGGTTTCTTTTCGGAGGCCGAATGAAACTCAGAACATTAGAGGCTGCCATTTTGATGGCTTGTTGGCATTTCAACCACTGGTCTTCAATGCCTAATGCTGCGGCTATATTCATTCATTCAACATTCAACAATACAACAATATATTTAGGTGCATTCGATTGGAAAATGCATTGGTTATAGCTTTCCGACGCCGACGTCATGTTTCATGCGTTCGATTGGGACTTGAGGATTACATATACTTATTTGTATCGTTGCTACAGGAAATTTCGCTCCTCGGAAATTCCGGAATACAATAACACTGGATCACTCTTCCACTTCATATGTCAGTCGCAACATAATCCGGAGATGATGGGTGTGTACCATAATGAATTTAGAGATGAAGGAAGTGTATGCTTCTATTAATTGAATATAAGACCGCAGTTGATTAGTCTGAGTCCGCTTTAGAAAGTTTTGTCATGCAGGCAAAACTTACCGATTGTGTTTCCGATTGTGCTCCTTTCCCTAGTCTTGCGTTCAAATAGCCAAGGACGATCTTCACGTCATATCTAGGGTGTTACTCATGTGTTTGGAAAAGGGTGTACAGTGTTTTCAGTGACAATTTGATTTCAAAACCAGCGTGCTTTTGATTCTTATTTGTGACTAGGTGTGCCAGCGACTTCGTCCGCAAGAGTTGGCATAACTTTTTTATTTATCAACCGAATGACATGAAATAAAAACTAAATGTTAAGTGAAGCTTACCACAATATATTACTGAAAACTACATCTAGATAAGATAAGCCGTTTCTGAGATTAGCGAGCACAAACAAACAAACTGTCACGTTTTTATTATATGTAAAAATAAAGAAAAAGAAGAAGATTATTTCTCACCCGAAAAATTGAAAACAAATAATTTTGTGACTTTCACATCAAGCTAAGTCTATGATGTCAAAAACTTTAACTTTTCGACTACTCTTCAAAAAGTCGATGTCAAAAAACTACCAAAGTCCTTGGTCTGCCCACACATAACATTCAGTCCATTGTTGATCATTGGATTGGTTGATCTCAATGGATCTCTGCTTGCCAACGATAGTTCGATTGCCTTCATTCGAGAAACTTGCTTGGAAGCTAAACACATTCGTCCAATAGAAATAGCTCAGTCTCTATTTGCAATGAGAGATTTCAATGGATGGGTAGCCCTCCTCAAAAACATAATATCAAATCCGAGCAAATTAACTTTAGCTGTAAAAGCATGCGTCCAATTTCCTTGGCAATCCAATCAATAAAAATGTCCTGACAAAATTCTGTTGGGTTCAATATATGTACATTAGGGCGGTCCTTAGAACAAAAAAATAAAAATAAATTGGGATGTCCCCCGGATTGGTTCTAAATCAGGAAAAAATACCATAATTCTTTCAAATTTTTATTCCTAACCCTTCCTAATCCTATTTCATTAAGAAGTTTTTTTTTTTTTTTTTTTAATTTTTTCATATTTCATCATTTGCTTTTAAAGGAAAAAATGACAGTTTATAGCCTCTTCACTTTAACACTTTCATACAGTTTCATACTAACACTATCATACCTATTATACGCCTACATATGAATGATCAAACAACCGCCGTTAACCCAACACTGGACACAGAAAACCGCCCCTGCTCTAGTAACAACCAGTAAAAATAGGGCCAGGAAGGGTTAGAGATAAAAATTAGAGAATTTTATTTTTTTTATTTTTTGAATCGATTTAGGGGGCGTCGCACTCAATTTTCGCAAAAACAGTAAAATAAGGACCACCCTAATGTACATCCACAGGAACACCGCACTATCATTCTTGAATGAAGACTGAAATGGATTTTATCGCTGCTTTAACCTTTTTAAAATTCTAGGGCCTCCACACATTTTACTCTTCAACAGCTTAGATACGGCCATGTCTCTGAATTTCTCAAGTCAAAGGGAAAAATTCGTCGGAGTCAGAAATGTTTCTATGCACAGATCAAGCTGAGCGAGTGGGTTGGGTTGAGACGAGTAAATTAGGATGAGAAGTGTATCTTCTTCTTTAAAGTGGTACGAGCGAAATGTACTCACATTGAAAAACATGTTTCAAGGGGCGACTCTGATCTAGAACGTGAAAAAATGGGAATAACTTATGAATTTTTTGTGACTCAACATTTCTTCTGAGTCGCCTCATTTTTTTGACGGTCCATGGCCGAAGATGTTACGTCCTTAATTTTAGTTCTGGAACGAAATCCCGAACAGCAAGAGCCGTACAAAAGGTTTTTCGATATTTTTTTTTTTTTAGCGAAATGGTGCACGTTTGAAAAAAAAATTTAAATTTTTACTATAAAAAACGACAATTGTTGATTAAAAAAACTATGCAATATAAAAAAAAAATCCTACGTGCGCCTCTGGAGAAAGGTATTTCGAATGTACTGTCAAAATTTCGTATAGATTGGTGAAGATTTGCTCGAGTTATGTCTTCGGCCAGTTAAAAAAAAAGTGATTTCGAGAAAAACGTGTTTAAAGTTTTAAAATCATATTGAATGCGTATATACCTTTAATCTGCGATGCCCGCGTTTGGACATTTAGACATTTTTACCGGCATCCATTCCTTGGTATAATATTTTTAAGACCCTAAAGTACCTTTTAAGACAAAAAAAGTCGGTTTCATCAAAATTCTAGACCAGCCTCCCCCCTTGAAACCTACCAAAGCCCTAACATTGCAATTATAGCCCCTAGCTAAGCTAGGAAATATTAAACGAAACTGTTATACTAAACAATTTTTGTTAAACAAAGTTCAAAAGACATTTTTTTATTTTAAACTTTTTTTTCTTTGAAATGCATTTTCTTTTCACTTAAAATGATGGCTCTGAATAAGCTAAGTTCAGAGATCAGAACGCAGTTAGCCCTTAATTGAGGTACTCGTATTTTGGTAAAAAAAAATTCAAATTCTTAGGAGTACATATATGTTTATATTTGACAATTCGATTGAAATCGGCTGCTACGCTGTTATCACTCCACTTTATCAGCCAATTTACGCTCGGTTCAAAATGCCGAGTTACGATGTTGGTTTATTTATGCTCCCGAAGATTGCCGTAGTCGTACCCTTGGCGCGATGGTTAGCATATCTGTCTGTTAAATTGGAGGTTCGTGGTTTGAATTTTCACAGATGCAAAACTGTTTTTCCACGGATATCGCCTTACGCAAGGGATTGGCAAGTCCTCCATAAATTCTTTGCCATGTAAAGCGTTTTCTCGATTAGCCGTTCGGATTCGGCAGAAAATTGTAGTCCGTCCATGCGCTAGCCCCAAGGGCTCCTCTCTCTAATGCGCCATCCTATTTATTTATTTATTTAAAGATTGCCATGAACGAGGGAAGATTTTGAATAGGTAACTTTCCTTAACTTTAACTGACCCCAGATTTATACAAAATTCTCGTACAGAATTTAAAATTTTATTTCAACTGTTCAATACAACCAACATACAAATTGCTTGATTGAAATCTTTGATTTATTTAAAATCCTATTCAAATATTCACCTAAAAGAAATTTATATTTTTTTACAATATTGAAAATTTTTCTTGGGCTTAGCAGAATCTTGTACCGCGGAAAATTCCAAAAGGAAACCTCCTAAAATAAGAACGAAACAAATTCTTTTGTTGAATGTCTGCCTCCATCACAGCTTCCGAAACAAAAGACGCTTATACTTTCTTGCAAATATTTTCCACAACCGTAAAAACAATTTCCAGGAACTAGCGGGCCAACGAAGATATTCTATTTCAATGCATCTCATGTATACTGACACCGACACGACAGCCAACATCATACTTGCTTACCAAGAAGCTATCGGCATTGCAGATCAAATATGAGCGCTGTTTAAGATCTATGATTGTGTAGAAAATGTTAAAAACCTTCCACCTCTCCCGACAGGAGTGGTTATGTGCCCATAACACTTGTAATTCAGTTCAGTTGCAGTCGCGCAGAACATTACCGGAATACTAATCCCGTTGTTATGAGACCCATACAGAACTGAACCTTTTAGTTGTCTTCCCAACAAATTACGTTGCTTGGTTATGGCCGCGGAGCGCAAGAAGATGGCAAATGACCTCATTTGCATAATGCCTCATCCATAGGTTGATTCCCATGATTAGCAATAGACCGATGAGTTTCCATAGTGAATCATAAACGACCGCAGCGAGCGTGGTGCGGCGACGCATTCAAGCGTTGCTGTACACGAAAGGCTATCGATCAGGGTAGAATTTCCTCCTGCTTTCACCCGGCCGGCGCACGAAGGAATCACTCAGTCAGAGTTCTAGGCATAATTGGTCAATAAACCCATGTTGCATTTGTTATGCTTTCTGACTCATGGACAGTGTTATTATGCCTTTTCTTCACCGTGAGTGTCTGAGAGTACGGAACAAAAGTGAAGAAACTGTCACAATAGTCCCAACCAATAACCACGTCTGCGCCACCGCCGACAGGGTAGGGTCTTAAACGTTACCAAGAATCCGGAAAATTATTATTCAGTCCTGGAATAACTACATCGCACTACCTTTGGCCTGCATTGCGAATCATAATCTCCCCCTGAAGCGACACGCTACACAGCCATATCCTACATACCGATCGACCAATCCAACTATTGGACATTTCGTTAATTTAATGGCGGTTGGGGCCATAAGAACCAACTATCATGACTTTGTTGTTCGCTGTCTTGTTGCACACTTAACACCTGCACCATAGAGAACACTATTCACTATGTCCCGGAGATTATCACATCGTAGATGCATGTTGAAGCTGCCGAAGGGGAACCGTGTTGAAAGCCGTATTGCGATGATTTAATATGATTGTCAAGTACAACAACCAAGACTATAAGAATTACACTCAGATTGCCTTGAAGGCACCTTTATGTTGGACTCTATGCCAAATCGTACCTGAAATGATACGGCCTTTCAAAAAAAATTGGAAAACCGAAGGCATATAAGAAGAGTCTCGATTAAAAATTTTGTTTACACAGAGTACCTAAGCATCATGGAGTCTGTCATGGATGTGTGTGGGTCGATCTGAAGATGCGACGTCGCGTCGACGGTGGAGGATTTTTATGGATTTTCATAGCAATTGAAAGAGTGTCTGACATACATTCGAGTCAAATCGATTGTCGATATGGAGTTCAATTGCACGCGATTGATGAGCACATATAGAGGTGCACCGCGCACGAATGTGCGTTTTCGTTGTATGAGTGTTTTTATGTCATCTCGGTTGATAGAAATACTGAGGAGAGGCGGTTGTCTCGACAAATGACGATAAATGCGCAGCACGCACATTGTTAAGAAAAGACTTTTGAAAAAAGTGGGTTAATGAACTGAGCTGCATTGATCGCTGACTGAAACCTTGCAACGTAATTGTTAAGTGATGATTGCAAAGTAATAATAAGTGCGTTTGAGACGAACAGAGATCGTTATTTAGAATTCACTCACAACGAAGTCTCTGTACGGCAGCATAAGGCTGTCTGTCATTTTTGATAAATTATGTAAATTTCTGTGTCTTTAATGTGACAGCTGAGATCATAACATTTTCACAATGTTTGTCGAAGTATTATTGTGATTTGAGGTGCATGCAAAAGTAATATTGAACCCAAATATGCACACTTTAGATAGTGACACACAAGGTTTTCCGAAAAAGAAATGTATTAAAAAGAGGATATTCGACTGCTTGAGAATCAACAAGAACGAAAGTTGAGAAATCTTTTAAAAAAAAAATTTTATGTTTGAGTACGAAATAAATCAGACTTGAACCATTAATAGAACGAATTGAAGCAAATTTAAGAGTTTTTTTTTATTCTGTTTACAAATACTTGCTTTTGACTTTCCCCACTCCCATTACTCGGCGCAATTCGCTAAACTTTCATCTGGAGTATTATTCGCATAAAGACATGATGACGACTCGAAGTTTATGAATTCTTTTGAATCTTTTATTTCCTTTGTTGAATTATGAAATGGCCTACCATATCAATGGAAGCTCTGTAGATAAGCCTGACGCGTGGGTTCGAATAGCGCTCTGAGCAACTTATTTTCTTTCAGCCTTCCAGTCTCGTCTGGACGCCACCATTGAGGTTTTATGTGGAATTACTAACACCTTATTTCCATCTGCTGCACCACAAAAAAGGGAAGGTTGCTACCCTGGTAGAACAAAGGACCGGAAATTTGGTCTGCGTGCTCCAGATTCGCATAAGCCTTGACGATATTCTTTTCAATATTAAAGAGCTGCAGAACTAACAGACAGCAGAGAATTGAAGACAACATCAAATGCCTTTCGAATTTGATGCCGCTTCCGAACACGGCTATGGGAGAAAGCGCTTTTCATGGTTGTGTTTCAAATCACTCGGAGGAATTTTCAGTTCTTGGCGACGGTAGACTTGCTCCTTTAAGTTTGGTATTAAAATACGAGCCTTAGGTTGTCTGAATATTTTTGTAGAGAAAAGGGTAAGCATTACATCCGCGATTAGCAGCTCTTCAGTACACGAACTATGAAAGGTTCTTTAAAAATTCGCTTTTGATTTCTCTGTAGCCTGCTCTTACCAACCACACGAATGTCGAATTATGGGCTTTTGTAGTTTTCAATTAGAAAGAAAAACCACATCTCGAGAGTTATACCTCGATTTAGCCCCATATTCAAAACAAAGCCTTACTACATTTCAACTGATACCTGATGCAGACTTCAAAAAGCAGTTTCGTTTATGATATTGTCTTTTTCTGCCGAGGACTAAATTTTGGTTTTGATTCGTTTATAGTATCAGTTTACTATTCCTTTTTTAAGGACTTGTAAGCTGATCCCACATGTAAGCGGTATAAAGTGGTGGGCTCCGAGTTACCAGTTACAGATGTAAATTTTTACAGGACTTTAAATAAATTTGTTAACGGCCTTCTACTTAACCAGTCTCACATTTAATGCACTGGTTTTGCGTTATACTCACACTTCCTATCAGCCCCGATTGACGGATCCATTTGGCCGCAGAGCATTATAGTACTGCTGTATTGATGACTGATGAGTCTTTTATATCGCCATCAAGCAGATATACAATAAAAATACAAGCAGATATTTTCATTCATTAAGAAATCAAAAGAGGTACGATTTAGGGAGACATACTTTAGATTACGAGAGTAAGAGTTGATGAAGATCAGTATTGTGAGATATTAGCAATACACTTAAAAAAGACATGTAGAAATATTATGTCTGCGATCTTTGCTTTTTTTTGGGGACTGAGGGCTAGTTTTTGTAGACGATCAGCATAAGGGGCTGGCAAATATCTAACCTCCCAAGGAAGGTTGCGCAAAATTGATATGGTGACAAAACTAGTGAAGCTTATTTAAGGATTGGTCTAGTTAATTTTACGCAGGGAATGAAATAAACATAATAATATAACGATAAAATGTGCGGACCGGATAATTCTTAGGAACAACGTTTTATGAATCCGACCATACTGTATCATTATTGAATCAAAGGGTATTAAGAGTTGAGCCTGTTTTCACAAATCGCAAATCTTGGACAAAAAGTCTACCACAAGGATTTAAAGCGGTTGATAGTAATTTATTCCACATGATCAGTCGTCATTTTGAATTTTTTATTTTTACTTTTAATCAAAGATAAAAGTTTGCTTGTAGGACGGTTACCGCCATCACCAGTTTCACAAGGAACTCGCTTAAGAGAAGTGTTTTCACTTTCTATAATCCGCGATGGGATGGATAAGGTGTTCTTGTACTCGCTTTGACTGCCAGATCACGAATGAGACCTTTGAAAATTTTCATATCATATACGCTTGTATTGTATGGTCTCAGTCAAGATTTTTGACATCTGCATACATATCGTTGATTGATGGCTTCCTTGTGAAACACCAGGAAAAGTGGCTTGGAATGATTTGACTTAGAACCTAAGAGCTTATTCAACAAAGTATAACTAAACGAAAAGTGGGGCAGAACCTAAAAAATAAATAAATTAATAGTGTGGCACCTAAAGCTTTGGGAGACTCAGAGCATAACGCACTTCTGAAACCTAAAATTTTATGCCGATTCTAAATGGCCTAGTATGAGAAAAGCGGATTTCATGGTAATTTAACTAGCTAAGGACTTGCTCTCTCCGTGGACTTGCCGATTCCTCGCGAAAAGTGATACCAGTAGGAGAAAATTTTGAACTTTTGATTTAAAAAGGACGATATTATCTTCAACTAAGCTGACCCGCCTGGCATAGCTTGTGTCTGACTTATTCAAAAGCGTTGCTCATACAAAATTGCCAAAAAAACCAAAAATTGTCAGGAACACTCGCTGACCGTGAGAACATGGGGATAAAATATGTCCCTTAGATTAAAAAAAAAAAAAATTTAGATATTTAAACAAAATTGAATGTAGTTTTTGTTACTTTTAAAAAGGAGCATTTAAGCGATCAGCGGTGAAAGAATTTTGGAATCGGCCAAACAGCTTCAAAGCCCAATATTTGTTCCCGTGTGTTTTCCCGTTCCCGTTTATCTTCCCCTTCCCGTTGGGAAGGTGTACTTATGTAAACATAAGCCTTTCTCTTGGCTCACTCTCTCTATCTAAAAGAACGGTATCAAAATCCGTTGCGTAGTTTTAAAAATCTAAGCATTTTTCATGCTATGTACTAAGTTAGGATAAGGATAAACCGGCTTAAGTAGCCAAATTCCTTACTTATGTCGGTATCAAAAATATATAGAAAAAGTGTTGACTGCCGTCATTATTCACGTATGAATAAGGACGGTTTCGATTGGAAATCTTTATGAGCAGAAGTGATTGAATAAATTCATTTCTCAATTACCTTACACATACATTACTTGTTTTGGCACAGACTATGCTTTCCACTCAAAATCTTGACAAAAAGTTAGTATCATACGTCAGCGGAAGGAAAGGAGTTGCTTTGCGCTTGTAAATATAACCTTAGGAATAATGTGGAAAGAATTGAGTGCGTTGGGCTTGAGTAATGTTGGGAAATGTTGAAAGCTTTTTTTCCGTAGTGCAGTACAAACGTCCTTTTTGAAAAAGTAATTTTTGACCGAATTGAAGCGACTGCATACCAAAATTGTGCAAAAAGCTTATGTGACTGTTATGTTAGTAGAATCATGGCTTTCGTATTTGTTCGTGGCTATTGTAGCGTAGAGTGTGAGATTCTATTCTTAATGTTGGAAAATATTAGAAACTTATTTGCAAAATGAGTGCTGTGTAGGGTGAAGCCCAAACAGTGCGTAGTTTTGAAAGAAAGTCTTTGCCTGGTATGCTACTGGAAATCACTTAGTTCCCGTCTTCGTATGATACCTACGCACAGATGAGAATGTGATTGCTGTATCGCGTAAAAGTGAGACAGCTCCACATTTCACGCACTAGCAATCCGTGAGTCAAAGCCTGGAACCTTCAAACCGAAGCAGCTCTGATTTGTAGTAGGTAATCTTATTACAGCCCGATTCCGCTCGGTAACAAGTCACAACGTTATCACCTGCTTAGAACCGCATCAAAATTTGAGTATTGAGGGTAAAGTTGTCACTTGTGAGTTGTGACGTATGAGTGATGTCGGGCAGAATTTTGAAAAATGTCCTTTAAAAAAAATTCAAAGCTTCTTTGACGGCCCAGCACTTCGTAAAAATTAATTGAAATAAGTGCAGCTTGTAAAGTTTGGCCGGATATTAGTTTTGTAGAGAGATAGAAGGGAAATTCTTATTCGCTTATTTC
The DNA here is from genome assembly GCA_914767635.1 of Melanostoma mellinum. Lineage (NCBI taxonomy): Eukaryota > Metazoa > Arthropoda > Insecta > Diptera > Syrphidae > Melanostoma > Melanostoma mellinum. The sequence goes on from OU612058.1 coordinate 204,118,930, forward strand.
TTTTAGACTTTTTAGTTCTTAAGATTGAAAGTCCAATGAAACCAGCATCACTTTTCCTCTGAGTTCTTAAAAATGACCAATCATCGTCTTTAATCACATTTGGTAAAAACGCGTAGCTAAATGAAACATTAATTTAAATTTCAAATTTATTGTTCCTTTCTCTTAACTATCATTTCAGCACACAAATACCACAAACATTTACCATTCTAATCAGCATCGAGAAATCCAGCCACCTGAATGCTATCGAATTAATTTGCAACAGTCTAAAGCTCCTAACAAGGCATTTTGAGTTCAGTGAAATTCTAGCCGTATGCACCGATCGAAGCCTGTTATTGAGTAAACTGACAAATAGGGACTATGACAAAGTGAGTTTTTTATTTCCTCTTTTTGTTCCGTCTATCCTTATTTGTAGTCGGGATAGTATAGATTTATGTATATCAAAAAGACTAACTTGAGTATATTAATAAAAGAAATTGAATTATAAGCGCCTCTTGTTGGCGAACAGCAAATCTTCTCCTTCTTTATTTTGATTTTTTTTTTCATTTCTTATGTGTTCTTCTTCTTGTTCCTCTTCTACTTGATTATAGCACTCTGTAAAACTTATTAGCGTGGATGAAGTCACGACAAGTGTTGCGGCTACACAAGTCCCTAAAAAGTGCTCAGGATTGCATCATCATGATCAGAAAAAGTGGTGCGAAATATTCACACTAATCGATCCGCTCCAGAATCAGTGCTTGGCGGCTGGCCAACGTCTTGTTGCCACCATGGGTGAGATACGATCCTCGGATCAGCAAGGACTGCCGACACGTCGGCAGCTGTATTCCCAACATCGTGCTTTAAGTCGTGCTCTAATGGACTCAGAGTTGCACAATTTAAGGAAACGTGCTCCGGTGACGTTGGCCCGATTGCAGGAGCTAGCCAAAAAGCTTAATTGTCATAGCCATAGCAGTAATGAGAGTAGTAATAGTAGTTATAATAGCAATAGGAATAGTTATACCAAATTGTCGGTGACGTCATCGCCCACAACCACCACTGGAGTTACCTTAGCCACAACAGCATCATCACCAACAAAGGCAATCGTTCAAAGTAACAACAACAACAACAACATCAATATAAACAGCAGCAACAGCAACACCAACGGTAATAACATCGATGTCGCAATTAGACTGAACAAAGTGACGATGTTATTCAACGAAGTTGACCGCGCTGCCAAACGTCTGGAGCAGCTTACCGAGCAGCGGAGAGAACGTTTACGCGAGCTGACAAGACAACGTGCACTTGAAGATGAAATTAATGAGGTGAGTGTTCTTTGCTAGTTTATGTTTGCCATTTACAGCCGGCCACACAGTTAATGTGGACATATATACGTACACAAACCAAATTCTGCTAGGAAAACGAAGAACACAACACTATGTGCGTTTTATGTGTTGTGTTTTGTCCATTCAAAGCCGAAGTGCATTTCGACATGCAATTTGCATGTCCTCTTAGAATAAGAGACAAGCTGTTAAAAGATGATGGGTTTCTTGGATTATCGGCTTTTGGCTGGGTAAGGGCGTGGAAAAGTGCAGAGTTCAACAAACTTAAGTTTTCACGGCTCCTTATTGTGGGAAAAATCTTTTTGTGTTTAAGTTGTATTTTGTCTGTGACGGGGAAGTAAAAGCGTGTGACGCATGTGTAGCAGAATCAGAGTGGAAACATTTTGCACAAACAGTGTTGAAGACCATAACAGGGCAGATAACCAACATTGAATAAAAAAGGTTAGGAAGTGAAAAGTTGTGTAGGTAGCAGAAGCAGTCTTTGAGACTAACCGGTAACTAACAATGTCTTCAAAATTTTGTTTCTTCCTTGCAACTCACGTAATATGTTGCTATTTCACCTAAACCAGAGATATTGGCATTTTCTGTAACTCTTTGTACCTATTGAAAGTTTATTCAATTTTGTTAAATATGAAATTTTTTTTTCTGAGTCTATCAAGGTTTACCAAAAAAGTGTTCTTAGCAAAGGCTTCCTCTGAAGACGGAGGGGATTTCAGGTTCTTCATTCGATGATTCATCAGTCATTTCTTTTTTGGGCTGCCTCTTTACCTACATTACGTTGATATTGCTTAGTAGCGTTTATTTCAAATGCTTTGGCTTCGAAATAGTCAAAGCTGTAACGTTTTATTATAAACTTAGCAAACGAATCTTCAGAATCGAGTATAAGAATTCAAAAATGCATCCACCAAACCGATTAAAAATCTCTTTCATTTTAATGAAGGACAGTTTTAATTTTCATTTAATGAGTTTCTTAAAAATATATATGTATGTGATAAGAAGGTATTCGAAGACAAGGAAAGCAAGCGTGTTGAATCAAGTGTAACGTGTGCGATTGTTGCTTGCAAAGCCCGTCCACTTTTTACTTTGTCGGGACGGGCAGCTGTCGCAGGCACATCGGTGAATGCAGGTGGGAAGCGCGGGTAGTTACGTTTAGCCACTGTCGATGTTGGCCGCTGCTATCGTTCCAATGAAGTGACAAAGATAAAAAATCTAGGTATGGTAACAGTAAGTACCTATGATTTATAACTTTTGATAGGGAAGAGTATCTATAAGGATTTAACGTATTCGTATAAAAACCTTGTGAAAACGAGTATACTTGTTCGACTTTTACCGTCTTCCATTTAGCGTCCTCTCAAATTCATTTGGAAGCTGAGACTCCTAGCCAGCAGCCTATACGGCCTATTGCCACATTCTGGGCTGGTATCAATATGGTTTTATTTAGCCAAGTAGTGAGAAGGCCACCGAAGTTTAAATTTTCCAGGAACTCACATTGTTATAAACATTACATCAGGACTCCTAGCCGATAAACAAATTCTCTTTTGCCTTTTTTTTGTAGGTTAAGCGCTCCAATAAAAGAAAGAAATTAATCCAACAATGCCTAGAAGAGAACAAATTGGTTGGCATGTTGTAGAGAATAATCTATTTATTTATTTGCTTTTTCAAATGAGTGATATAATATGCATATGTAATTGTAGATAAATCAGTGATTTCAATTTCTAGTGAGGTTTGTCCAGTCTCGCACTTCAAGTTGGCATACATCCCGTTTCACTTCAATGCCAAATGCGAAGAGATTTTCTTTTTCTGTGAGTATGTTTACCGAGATTGTCGGGCCGAAGCGTTGATGTCCATTTGCTTTATATGTTCGTAAGATCTATACCCACTTATTAGTACTCTTGCAGTAAGGCTCAAAAGTTTTTACTCTTGGTCCTCGCAACTTGTTCTTCCTAACCAACGCTTTCTTATCCACTTTTGATAAAGCCCATGTTTCTGTGTCGTACATATATGGAACAATTCGAATGTATCTATCTCAAAACTGGGAAGGTCAAGTTCTCATAAAGAGTTGCCCGGTTGTTCGTGCTAACAGCGAAGCCTAGGTGGACGATGTAATGCAATATTTCATATTTATGATGGTGTGTTAGGATACCTACACTTTATTCTGAAACTTTTGAAATAACTTGCACCTAATCCGTAGATTTCATGAATTAAGCCCAACATCGATTGAACAAAGTACGGAGCAGTCTTGTTCGATCAAGTTTTCACAACGGCTTTGATTGAAATCACAGGAAAAATAATTGGCTTTTCTGAGTCATGTCTGCAATCTTCGGAATGACTATTAGGAACTGTTGGAATTGATTACTATCTTAGTAGGAGTTTATGAGACAAGAATATTATTGGAAGCCTCAACGTGGAAGGAGTAGAGAATCTCTTAAAATTGAGTAGATTAGTACTGTCGACATTGCTTATCAGTCGAAACTATAGTAAGATCTCGTTTGCTCAGATGAACACCAATATTTTAACATCTCTGCATTTTCGTCGGAGTTTTTGACTGAAGATGTGGATGAGCGAACCAAGAAAAGGGCATAAAATAAAGTGAAACACTTAGAACGCAATATGAGAGTAGACATCGCTGAACATAGGGTAAGTTTCATGGACGGCTACAACAAATAAATTTGACAACTTTTTTACCCGATATAAAGAACATCCTTCAGTCTATTGTGATTTGTATCTGATTTGTCGATGTTATCAATCCTTGTATGAAATTTCTAATCCTCTTAACTGTTTTGATGACGAAAACTCAGCTTTTGACATTCGTTTCCAAATTTACGACCCTGCTCTTCGGATGTGGAACTTGAACTTTGATGAGCTTATTGGCAGCACTGTTACATGGTGTAATAAAAATCAAGCTGTCTCATGTCGCACAAGCTTAACATTCCCCCTTTACCATTGTTCTTGACTGATACCTGCGTTGAAGAAACCGAAAAGCTGTCAGTACTTGGTTTGTAAACGATGATCTTAGTTTCAATGACCAGATGATCACATACTAAATGATCTGCTTTCTTAAATCGTTGCAGGAAATTTTTCACCCTTTCTTGTCTGTCCATTATTTAGAAAGCTTACATCCGCCGAGGACTAGAGAACAATTCTCATTGGTTATCAATAAATCAATTGATTCTCTTGAACATCGTCGATACGTTAGTTGCCTTAATTTCTTTTATCTCTTTTCTTTACAAGCAGAGGTCTAGCGAAAAAGTCTGTTGCATTCCTCCTCTGAAACAATTCCATGTAACAAACAGCCCTGCTCACCATTACTCCAAGGTTACATCTAGCGTATGGTTTCTTCCAATCACATTCAGGTTTGTTGAGTTTTTGATCAAAGGTCTCGTTTTGAAGTTTTGTTTCCCAATAGTAGAAGTCGCCAAAAGCCATTGAATTGCTTAAAGTAAGTAAAGCAATCTTAAAACCTAACTTTTTTCCTTCTGTGTAGGGTGTAGGCATATACGCATGAGGTAAGGAATAAGCTGATGAATTTAACGGATTAGGCTTTCGAGCGTTATATTTACTTTTGTCGCAAGAGAGTTGCTTTGCAATCACAGTCTAATCGCTACCACCAAGTGACGTCTTTTCCTTCGGCCGATATAGTATTATTGGATTCACCTTACTACTTCTTGTCTTGCTGGCCTTCTAAAAACTCTATTTCGAAGGTATTTTTTCAGATACAGGTGTGATAAAGTAAATTACGTGGTCAAGTAGCATCAATTGTTAGGAGGAAATGCATCAAGACTTTACATAAAAGTACACTTTGTACATGAGGCACGCTTAGAAAATTAGTCTCCCCATTGAGTGAAACAAAAAGAAAAGTAACAAACGACTTACTTATCATTTGTTAGCCACCTCTTCTACAAGGTAACAATTTAGGACTTCGAATGCCAAATAGAAAGGTCTAAAAACATCCTCGTATTGGTATTTGTATTTTGCAACAGATTACATTAAGAATTTGTTAATAATTTAAGCAACAGTGGCAAATTTCGTAGCAAACATTCACTGCAAAGGTGTCTATGATGCGTATTATGCGCTGCAATATACGCGTTTTCGACCTTCACACGAATGAAGCTACCATCGCTTCAATTTTTATGGGGCTTCCTTTGACTTCTCGAAACATGCAGGTTTTTTGGTAAGATATTACAGAGAAACTCTGATAGCTTTTGCTAATTTTTTTTTAATTGAAGACGGTTTTATACTTTTTTTTTTATTCAACAAATGAAAGTCACAAAATCATTTCAACATTTGCATCTGGACTACAGAGCAAATCGCAAATTTGGCAGTTGAAAATAACACTTTGTTTTAGCACGTGAGAAATGTAGCCAATGAAAAATAGTTGAATTTCTGCCATCTCTCGTTCAGAGTATAAATCAAAACAACATAAAACTTATATTGTAATCTATTTTGAGTGATTTCCTTTCCGATCTAAGGAGTCTTATTTCAATGCATGGACTATATCACAAGCCAACGGAACTTTAGAGTTTTGAGTTCAGCTCTTTTGTTTTATTTGTCAGCACAATTTGTCCTTCTTATTTTGAGACTGTTGAGTGCAGTGTTTCATTGATCTACATTGAGAAAGGAGCTATTAACCATCTCGTAATCCAGTAATTGATCGGTATAATCTATTACAAGTTTTTGGGTCTTTTGCCATCCTACATTGGTCCCTATCACAAGAGCCGTCGCGTCGTAGCCTTGTAGTGAAAGTTTTGCTACAAAGTTTGTTACTATTAATAAAGTTTTTATTAAGTTACAAATATCTGTTGCCTAGTGTTCATTGCGAAGATGTTTTTGGTCATTCCTATTTGACATTCGTAGTCCAAAACTGCTACAATGGGCCTTGTGATACGGGTGAATACTTCACTTCTCTCATTTATTTCTGAATAAAATTTTTCCTCCCATTATATTGTGTTTATTTTATGTCTCATGACTATCATCTCTAAGTCCTTAACTATACTCGCCTTCCGCCACTGATTGACTTAACGAAGTCTCATGCAATTAACATGCCCTTACCCCAACATTATCCACTTAAAGCAAGTTGTTTTCAATTACAGTGCGACCCTTTAATATACTTATGTCGATTGCCAATACACACGACTTGAATAAAAGAGAAAAACGCAATTCTTAATCAAATCTCCAAGAACATGGCCAACCATCATTATCAAGTTCAGGTTTAACTTAAACCAGTCACTAGTTTTAATTTCAGTTAAACATGTCTCTTGTTCAATAATTCCAGCACTTGGATTCCAACAATATCTCCAATGAACAAGAAAAATAAATACCTCCAGACTTTGGCAACAATCTACTCGATGCGTACTCTTGCTAAACTATGTTTTTTTTTCTTTCTTTAATGACTAGCCTCTTACATGCCATGCGCCGACAACAACACTGATCTAACTACTTTAACCAAGCTGCACTTAATAATGATGTATTGAATTATCAGTCCCTGTCATCCTGATGGCAGCACGTAAGCCAAATGCGTGGCTCAAAACATTTAACATACATGTTACCAGGGACCCCCTTCCAATGTGTCTTGTGGACGACATACCTACTGTTTTAAGTCGAGCCTCCTAAATGGACACTTGATTAGAAGGGAAAGTGCAGTTTTCAGGTCTTTGGTAGTGCGTACTTGCATTTTTGTTACTCCAGGGATTTTATCTGTTTTAAAAGATTCAAAGTCCAACACTTTGGCAACTTAATTAATTTCGTTTATTCTGAAGACTTCGAGACTAAAAAAGTGGCAGCACTGGTGTACTTACCAACTATTCGCTTGACCATACCATAATTTTGAATTGAATTTATGGTGACAATTTTACGTATACGCGCATTCAGCTTATATGTCGTCGATCTATGTGCGTATACTTGTAACGATGGCAACGTGAAGTTGCAGGAATTCCACGGTTTGAGCTCTTTTCATCTTGAAACACGCAGCAGTCAGTCTTGGTATGAGGTGCGCCAGGAAAATGGGGTATTGCAAGCATGTCACACTGCGTGTGTGACTAGCTAGATCCCCTCGGCCACAGCTGTCATGACTTAAGCACAATAATGACATATTAAGATTATAAATTGGCAATGTAATTGAATATGGATTACTTTGGATATAAATTTGAAAAGTCATTCAAGTCGGCCCGCAGCGGATTCACTTACATGTTTTTCTTTGGTTCGATTTCGAGAGTGTCTTCTAGTTTTTTTGGTACATGTTTTTGGACGCCAATTGCTTATAAAAACTCGAAACTAAATGTAAACTTATGCAATTGAGAGTATTTTGGCGTGCGCCCCAGACACTTGTCTTGAAACAGTTTTGAATTGGAGACAAATTAATGTGATTTTTGTCGGAGATTGAGTTTCTGTAAATGGTTTGGAATGACATTCGAATTCAGAAACGCTCAAGACTTGTGACAGGCAAAATATTATGGGTGTCCTTATGAAGTGCGTCTAGTCGGGGTACAAGTCTTACAAAATATGAGAGCTTGAAGCTTTACGGCATATTTACTTCGTTGTTAATAGCAAAAGAGTGTGCCTTTAATAATTTTAAACAATATCAGGCAAATGGCCAGCACTGCTCCGCTTGGAGTCATCACTTATTCGCACATTTGTGACTGAATGTGTTCGATAACTTCAAGAACTCTTTCTCTTCTGGAATCGATGGTGGCCCTTTGTAGCCAGAGCCACAAGGAAAAAGTTAAAATAAATAAATAAAAAAGTGGCGACACAGAGCGGGGAGCTCGAGTCATAGCGCTTTTATCTCAACAATACCTTGTGTGGGAATGAAAGGGACCTGAAATTGTTTGCTAATTCCGAACGACTAATCAAGAAACCGCTCTCCATGACATGTTTTTCTGTCGGAGATATTGCCAAATCTTCATTAAAGGCTATAAAAAGTAATTTTTTCCTTGAAGTTTCTGCGATTCGAACCTCTAACCTTCCACGTAACATCCAAACTAGCTAACCATTACCGCACGAGGTCCAACAAGAAAAAGTTAAAAAATCATTATATCGCAGGATATCGCTGCCCAAATTTGATCGAATCTTCAAGGAATCACATGGTCTTTTCACACAAAACTAGCAATGATGTTGTCTTATGTGGCATTATGTAGATTTTTCGTTTTCCATCACGGTAAAAAAGATAAAGTCCCTAAAAGAACTGCGTTGCGATATGAGAAAGCCAATTCGGACGGCCTGAATAATTTCTTTCGAAGTTTTAATTGATCATTGTGCTTTCTCGACGGAAACGTTGACGCATCAGTTGATATGACATCTAACATAATTCTCACTGGCATGAGAAATTTTGTTCCTCGCAGAACAAAAAGTATCATCCCCAAAGAGAACTCGTTGTTTGATTAAATCTGTAAAGAGGCGATTAGGGTCAGATAAAGGAGTTTTCGAAAATTGAGAGAAAATTGAAATTTGTTCAAACGGGCCAAAAATATCTGTAATGCTCAAATACAAAAGGCCAAGTTCTTACAAGTCCTCAAAGATCTCAATATAAATAAGTCCACTGGTCCATATGGTATCCCCGCCGTTATTCTAAAGAGGTGTTCTTCTACGCTACGCTATATTTCCTATTCTGCTGGGATTTTTCCGAGCAGATGGAAAACTGCTTTTGTCCAGCCGGTCCCTAAAAAAGGCGAATCTTTCTGCCCGTCCAATTGCACTAACGTCCCTTCTTTCCAAGGTCATGGAAACGTTGATAAACCGTCAACTTATGAAATATCTTGAAGAACAAAAGCTTCTTAATGACCGTCAGTACGGCTTTCGTAGCAAACTCACCGCTTATCTCACCGAAAAGTGGAACCAATCTTTGCATTGTTTTGGAGAAAGTAAGATTATTTCGCTTGATATTTCTAAGACATTTGTTAGAGTTTGACATCAGGCTCTTTTATCGAAAAAGCGTGCTTTTGGTATCGATGAGTCTCTTCTTCGTTGGATTAGAAATTACCTTTCCGACCGTTCAATACAAGTTGTATTGGATGGTTTCAATTCTGATACCCACCTTATAATTGCTGGTGTGCCCCAGGGCTCCGTTTTGTCTACGGCTCTCTTCCTCATTTTCATTAATGATCTCTTGTCTGAAACTTCTAATTCGCTTAACTGTTTTGCTGACGACTCCCTCAGCTTTTCATATTCGTTTCCTAATTCACGTCCCTGCTCTTCGGATGTGGAACTGGAACGGTTGCGTATGATAAACTCATTGAATTCTGACCTTGACAGCATTGTTGCATGGGGTCTTATGAACCGATTAGAATTCAATGCTTCGAAAACTCAATGTTGTCTCTTATCGTTGAAGCTTAACATTCCCCTATTGCCGTTATCCATGAATGGTAGGTGCCTGCAGGTATCCAAGAAACCGGAAAGCTGTGAGTACTTGGCATGTTTGTAAACGATGATCTCGATGATCTTCGTTGGAATGGCCACATATTTGAAGTTGCCAAAAACGCTGCTTAATGCTTAGGCTTCTTGAGACGATGCAGGAAGTTCTTTACTCCTTTTGATCTGGCTGCAATTTATAAGGACTTCAACCGCCCAAAACTGGAGTAAAACTCCCATATCTGGTCAGTTGCTTCTCAAACATCATTGCGCCTACTTGATAAGGTACAAAATAGAGCGTTAAAATTGATAGGTGATAGTTCAATTGTAGAATCGATTGAATCTCTTGAACATCGTCGAAACGTTACCTGCCTCTCTCTTTTTTATTGCTTTTTTCACAAACAGTGCTCTAATGAAGTAGCCAGCTGCATTCCTCCCCTGAAACAATTAAAACGCAACACCTGCCTCACTAGGAATGCTCATTATTTCTACCTTCAGCCCAACTTCGGACTACAGTCAAGTATAGAGATTCGTATTTTAGTCACCCGAATGTGGAAGCGTTTCAATGATAAATCTTGTACTTTCTGAGGTTTAAATTCTACATATCTGCCCGTTTATATAGCCTCCATCAAACATCCTGGAATAATTGTAGATAAAATTGAAAAACAAAACGCACTGTGAGTCTCCTTGCAATAAGATGGAACCTTTGGCAAGACATTTGGTCTGTCACCGAAAATGGTCCTTTGTATCCTAGGCGTCAGTTGTTCTAGGAACAAGCTCGCACGTATAATAGCTTCAAAAATAATATGTCTGTATAATATGCTGTACTGGGACCTTTGTCAGCACTCCAGGTGCACCTATGGGATATACTCTCAAAATGATTTCCCGTTTAAAGTTAAAAGTGCGGTTTCTTGCGAAAATGGCCTTTAGTTTTGAGGATTTCGGAAGTAGCATATCTCTTAACTCAGGTCTAATAGAAATGCCGTCCGATGTCAAGGTTCAAACTGCATTAAATTTCCGTCGGTTCAGGAATGGTCCGCTCTAGGATCTAAACTTAAAGAGGATTGTTATCGAATCTAAGCAGACGGTTGCTAGGCCGTTGATGGATCTGTCGCTATTGCGATTATATTCGACTCCACGACTCTTTAGGCACATTCGTCTCCCAAGTTGAGGCTTATGCTATTTAAAAGGCTGTAAGCTATGTTACGAAGAATGACTGGATGTGGAGAAGTATTTGCGTCTGCAGCCACAGGCCATCAGCTGTGTTAAGGTTCTTCTCAACCCTTTTATTACTTCGAAAGTTCCAATAACACAAGACCTCTCTGAATGCGGTCGGAAGACTAAATTCTTTAAGTTTAGTTAGGGTTCCATGCCATCACGACTCTGAAAACAAAATCGCCGATGAAATTTCAGAACAAGGAACTCTGAAAACTTTCTGAGGATCTCAACCAGCATTTGATCTGTCGAGGTCTTCGGTGATGCCTCCCATCAGCGATTGGATATCTAAGGAGCACAACCGTAGTCGGCATGCTTCAATTGGATGCAGGCAGATTTTTTTTTTATTAGTATTTGTATCATATTTATTACAGCGATACAGCAAAATTCAATCTTTTATAGCATCTAAAATTTAACAGAAAGGCTGTAGAAAACTTGGTAGCGTTGCCCCCGGAACTTCTCTTGTGTCAATAATTAAAACATGTTCCACTTGATTGATACTTAGTCCTGTGAATCCTATGGAAAGAATGACAACGCTGCGGTGCACCTCCTCTATCTGAATGCTTTGTCTACGTTTCTCTGACAACCACGTCTGTGACGGGTGCTTAGCAGAAGCCTCATGAGTCATCTTGGACTTCTAATATGTAAATGCTTTTTATTGAAATGTGTAAAACATTGACACATAATTCACGTTTACTTAAATACCAACAGCTCTTCGGCAATAACATTTTAGTCTCATGCTCACACCTATCAAAACTTACTCACGGAACTAAAATACCTCACTCTTCTGCCGCGAACAAGGCTAAGTCACTCAAAACCAACTAACGTACATCGATTGTCCACAAGCAATCTGTTGAAATTCGAAGAAACTTGTCAATATTTCATACTACATAGCCTCTTTGATTTCACAAAGGGACCTGATTGTTACAAACATGATTAATGACCCTCCGGTGCGTTGTAAAGAAAACCACACAAGGCACTTGAGAATCTTCAATATCATATGATTAGCTTATTTTCGACTAAAAAACTTCAGTGAGCCATCCCAACACAAGGAGGAACAACAGAGGGCATTGAATCGCGCATATCGCATTCTCTGCCAAACCAAAACCACGATCACGGTGATTTGTCATACCCCACAGGTTTCATGAAAAATGTCTTCCTTAGCTTCAATATGGATGTGGAATACAAAAAGAGGAAGGGAAAATTAGTTTGCCTTCTCGTTACCACCGGCAAATTGCCTTTCATAAGTCTGATGAATAATTTGGGTCACGATCGCGCTCATTGATGAGATGCACTCATTATACCAGTTGCGCGGAAAAAAGTGAACGCATTCAGACTGATGTGGTTTTGTTTTTGCAGTTCAATTTTCTTTTCGTCAATTCTCCATAATTTATACAAACTGCTTATTGGCGCTTAATTACTTGACAGTTGAACGCCGACCAAGTGAGAGGGGTAACAAGTTCCGCATATAACCGCGGGATATTGGCCGACCTAACTTACCTCCGGAGTCCGGATCTCCACAGGCGACGCGACGGTGTGAAATCTGAATGTCATCTCGCATATGAAATCCGCTCCACATTCCAAACATTTTTTTTTCTGTCGTGTCGTGATTCTGTGTGTGTGTGTGTCGTCTTCTCTCCAATTTATCATCGCAGTGGAATGCATCTTTCAACAAATACTCTAGATCGTTTTGGCTCATATTGATTAATTGGTTTGACTGAACGTGACAGGTGAAATGGAGGGAGTCGAAATACTTGCCACTGGGCTGCCGCAGGGGACTTGTATGTTTGATGTCTTGGTTCGTAGATAACTATTTGGCAGAATGTGAAATTATATAACTGATTCGACAGCTTATTTAATTTGCTAATATTTTCCTGCTTTGAAAAGCAAGTGTTTGTGTTGAGAGTAGACAAGGAAAGCGTCAATTAAATTTCTTTGCTTTGTCTACAGACGTGGAGGTGGTTGCTATCGGCTCATATAACCCGGGGCACCATGTTGTCTAATTTAATCACACTTAAAGTCAGCCACAGACTGACTGAGTTGGGTGTAAAGCTTCTAATTGTGATGATTTGGTTAGGGATCATATGGCCGAGTATTTAGTGGTGTAATTGCTGTCGATGGATTTCATAGAGAAATTTAATTAATAATCATTTGCGGTGTGTAATTTGTCGAAACGTTTTGATAATGCTTGTAATTAAACAAAAATTACCCCCATCGGTGATTAGTTGAAAGCGTGACTGGCATCACAAAGCACTTACTTCTGTTTTGATGTATTGGAATCTGCCCCAAGTCCCATCTGATCATCTTTGAGTTCATAACAAGAGATGCTAGTGCTTTCTAACACGAAATTATGTGTTTTCGTTGGATAAGGAAGGCTGCTTGAATCATGGAGTTTTGTTTAGGGTTTCGCTTTTAATTCAACTCTTTCTCGATATTATTCGATACACATCTTTCTGATGAAGTTGGTGCCTTCTAGGAAATTGTGTTGTTTCAGCATGGCTTTCTGGTGCGTTAGTAATGTGCTTAATCTGAATTAAAAAACCTTCGATTCAAAACAGCCGTACTCATTGTAGAAGTTCAAGGTATTGTCTTTTTAGTTAACTCTTTTTCACCATTTTTCGAAACTTATCTGTTTTCTGTCAGAGGTGTCTAAAATTTTATCTGGAGTGATAAGACTTTAATAATATCTATAAAGATTTCTCAGGTCGATATGCTAGTAATGGGGTTTTACCTTCGTCCTATATCCAATTAAAAAAATAAAGACTTTAATACTTTCCATTGTATTATCAGAAAAGCTATAGAAGACGCTGCCATGATAAAGATCATAGGTCATTAGCCATGTCTGCGTCAAATATCTGTAGCCTGGTTCTACTAAATGCAGGACATTCACAGAAGATACATTCCGTGATGTCCTTATCTTCTCTACTCGTCGTAATGTTTCATGTCTCTCTTTTCTATAGGTTTTTTTTCAAACAATGCTCGGACGAAATAGCCAGTTGCATTCCTCCCCTTAAGCAATTTAACCGCAATACACGCCTCACAAGGAATGCAAATCTGTTTTACCTTCAGCCCAATTTCGGTCGTACAGTGAAATATAGAGATTCATTATTTAGCCGTACTACTCGGATGTGGAATGCTTTACCTGACTCTGTCTTCCCCTCTCATTGTAATACACAGAAGTTTAAAGATAATGTGCATCGGCACCTCCTCTCTAATCCTTTTCTTCCTTCTTAACCGCTCGCACAGTGTTAACACTTAACAACACTATAAGGGTATTAATAACCACTTGATGTGCGCGTTTATTATAAAAAAAAACTCTAGTAATGACTTACGTCTTACACTTTTAAAGGCTTGTTAAATCAACAGAAGTTCCCTGTTTCAACGCCAACACTTTTTACAGTCTTTTTCTGCTACGGAATAGCAAAGACGTTGCCGTTTTTTTTATCGGCGCTGGGACTATAAGTTAAGTCTGTCTGCATCCAACGGAGGCATTCAATCTACGGTTGTACTCCTGAGAGCCATACAAATTTGAATTCAAGCTATTACTGAAATCCTCGACAGACTAAGCGCTGGTTCAAGTTATGAGAAAGCTGTCTGAGATCCTTGCCTTGCAAGTTTGTCTTCGATCTTGTTTCCAGTTATGCCGTGATGGCCCTGGTATCTAAAAGATACTCAAAGAACTAGGTCTTTCGACCGAATCGAGGAAGGTTTTGTTTTCCTATGTCACTTTCGAAACAGGAAGAGGGTAGTTTAGCTTAGAAAATACAGCTTGTCTTTCGCTATGACGTAGTGGCATATTTTCCCAACAAAACTGAAATGGTACTCTTCTTTAGGAAATACAAAATTCTGCAAATAGACCCTCCTTATGAGGCTAAATACTTGAATCTAGTTTTAGATTGTTTCATGCAAAAAAGCATATGAAACAAGTGGGGTCTTTAACCCCTCATCACACATTGGCATCATCTCGGTCATCAGACTTATCCTCACTTATCGTGTTGCAGTATGGTGGACTACACTTAGATATTCCAAGCAAAGTCCAACGTTCAGCATGAATTTGTATGAGCGGTGCCTTACGCACCCCTTCTTCAGCGGTATTGGACATCCTGTTTCACCGAGTCCCACTTGACATCTACAATAAACAAACAACTGCGAGTTCGGCTATTCGATTACCAGAAGTTCCATAACGAACCAACAACAATATTGGTCATGCTGACATTATGTACAAATTCGGAATTACTTACTTAGGTGGGCATTACAGTTCGGGGTGAACCTGGCCTCAACCAACATCTTTCTGTAACGACTTCGATTTCGGGCGAGCTCTCCAGTTTTGCACTCCAAGTCGGTTGAGGTCTTCATCCACTTGATTGCGCCACCTAAAACGAGTCTTCCTCTTCCGCGATTTCCCTGCAATGTGCTTTCGAACACCCGACGAGCCGGAGCGTTTAGGTCCATCCGCTCTACATAGCCCAACCATCGTAGCCTCGCGATACATACTCTTCTGGATATGCCCATGTCGCGGTACAGCTCATACAGCTCGTTGTTGTATCTTCTTCTCCACACATTGTCTTCGCATATGGGACCAAAGACCATTCGGAGAATTTTTCTTTCGAAACGACCAAGGGTTTCCACATCCGCTTTCGATAAGGTCCATGATTCCAAGCAGTAAAGCAGGACTCGGATGATCAAGGTCTTATACAATCTTAACTTTGTTTTTCTGGAGAGGGTTTTGTTTCTCAATTGCCTTCTTAACCCAAAGAAGCAACGGTTGGCAAGAGTTATTCTCCGTTTGATCTCCGCACTGATGTTGTTGTCCGTGTCTACAGCGGATCCTAGGTAGACGAAGTCCTGTACTACCTCGAAGTTATGTCTGTCTATTGTGACGTTTTGTCCAATTCGTCGATGTTCTGTGTCCTTGTTTGATGACAGCATATAATTTGTTTTGCCCTCATTAACCATCAAACCCATTTTTGCCGCTTCTGTTTCAATACTCGCAAAAGCACCTATGACATCACGCTTTTTTCGGCATCAAGGCCATCTGCACCTGCAGTCTTATTTGATTTAAGTTTGCATATGGCAAGCTTAACTTCTTCTAGGTCGGGAGGACGGCATTCTTGATCATCGTCCAAGCTGAATGGGGCAATCTGCCTGACAGCGGAATTTGTGTCCTCATCGCCGTTAGGCAGTCTGCAGAAATGATCTTTCCAGATCCTCAGTAGCGACTGTGACTCTATAACTATGTTTCCCTGCTGGTCTTTACAGGCTTGAGTTCGGGGTTTGCCACCCTGGCAGGATCTTTTTACCTTTTGGTAAAACTTCCGAATCTCGTTCTTCTCATGTCACCTCTCTATTTCCTCAAACGAGCGTTTCTCATGCTGCTCCTTTTTCTTTTTGAGAATTCGGTGTTCCTCCCTTCTTTTCTCCTTGTAAATCTCGTTGTACTGATCGTAAGCAGCCCTCGTTCGTTTTTGCATCAGCATTTGTCGTGCTGCATTTGCCTTGCCTGCATTCTTCATCGAACCATGGGTTTCGTTTTGGTGGCCGAGTGAAACCCAGAACCTCAGAGGCAGCGGTTCTGATGGCTTCTTGGCATTGCTGCCACTTGTCTTCAACGATTGATGCTGATGGCATAGGATTCAAGGATATTTGAAAGGACACTCAATTGGAAAAGGCATTGGCAATCCCTTGTAATTGTAGCTTTCTGACGTCATATCTCTTCACAGCGTTAGTTCGTGTAGGTCGTGAACAAGATATCCTCATTCGTACCTTGGCTACAACAAGGTAGTCTAGTGGTCCGAGTCAAAGTTGGCCCCTCGGAAAGATCGGACATCTAACACACTAGAAGAGTGCCTTGCGTCGATCGCAACATGATCAATTTGGTTGACGGTTGATTGATCTGGGGATCGCCATGTACCTTTATGAATTTTGAGATGCGGAAAGCGTGTACTACTTACAACAAGATTTTCATTAAACTGCGATTTAAAAAATTATAAATCTGTGTAGAGAAGTCACCACTTTCAAGATCATGGTGAACTAATTAATGGACCAAGTTGACGAAAAAGGATAAACAGAGTGGAGAAGAAAAACCATTCGAGTCCAACTCATCTTTCCTGGTTTCTGTTTAAAAGAAAAGCTGGTTCTTTGTAATAAACGGTGAAACTATTGAATGAGGAAATGATGACGTCGGTCGTTTTAACTGAATTAATTTTGTTCAAAGATTGGAATACTTCGATTTTTTTTTTTATCAAACTCTGGCTCACCTTGATCAGAAACTTACCCCACTGAATTCACCACAAACCTCCTCGTATGACGTATGAGTGGGGAAAAATGACATCGAAGCCAGAAATTCATTACAGCCCCTCAACCTTACTTGGAGATTTTGTCGAAACCGATCAGCTCCTCTCGGCGCTCCAAGTATCCTGCAAAGTCGTCAAATTAAGAAAAAAACATCAAAACAAAACAACATTTTGTGAATCAAGTTTTATTGATAAATCGAATACACAATTTTACTACATGCTCAGTTAATTAATCCATTGCAATGCCTGTCGCAATGTATGAAAATGAATTGAAAGCAGTTCCAGACCAAACACAACCAGCGCCACAGCCGTCATACAAATATAAATCTGATACAGAGCTAACAAGCGCTTATTGCCGAAGGCTTGCAGTGGTGGTTCTTCAAAAATCTTACTAAATAAAGCAGGCTGCGATGTAAAAACCGTACTCAGGTGTTTCGTTATCCCTGCGCTGTCAAAAGCTGCCAATTTACGATCAAACGATTGTAAAAATATGGAGTTTTTGGGAAAATACATCACAACCTGAAACATAAAAATCACCTCACTGAGGTGACTCAATCGACTACCATTCAAGTACGCTTTTGCCATGTATTTCTTGAAACTATCGAAATGTGCAACAGTAACGTAATTTTTTTGGGATCTCTCAATCATTTTAAACCTGTCTTCAAATTCATTGTCTTCGACAGTGTATGTTCTGTTTTGGGGAATTATTTTTAAGAGTGCGATGTCTGGCGGTAGAACGAATGTATAGTTTCGTCTAATCAGCTCGTCGACTCCGGATGGATTTTGAAAAAATGAATCCATACGAATGGCATCGTAGAGAGCTCCTTGGTAGGCGCTTCTTATAACCAAACTCAGAAACAACCACATCGCTAGAAGGAACCTTGCGAAATTACGATGTGGCATTCGTGCTATAGGATAGCCGAGATAAATCGATGAAAAATTAACTAATGGTGTATTGACTTCTTTGCCAAATAAAAATCTACGTATGGCAGGGTTAACAAAACGCATAAATAGAATGAAAGATGCTCCAAATATATTGAGGCCCAGAAGCAATTTCCAAGCTTGTAGACTAAAAGGCTTTGAGAGGCGTCGTAATACGGTCAATATTTCTAGCGGTTTATACACGTATACCAGTGGAGAATGGTGAATTAGCTTTGATGTTGAGAAGATTTCATGGCTGTGGTCTGAAGCACTGAAAGCGCCTATCGCTATATCGGCTCGGTCGCTTAAAAGCTGAAAAGAGATAAGCAGTAAATTAGTAGACACGTAATCCAAAAACAATTGTTTTATAAAACAAAAATTGTAACGTTAGAATCTAAGATTTTAATGTTTTCGACAAATAAAATGGAATAATTCGTGATGGGACTTGAAATTGGTACTACCGCTCACGTTATCGAGTAATCTAGTGCCACAATATGGCATTCCTTCATTAGTAATCGAACGGAATTTCATTCGACGCTTGAAATGCTCACTGAATACTCATGATATTAAAATACAAGAAATTTTGTGTACATCTTTTTTTATTTATTTACGAAGGTAGATTAAATAAATAAATAAAGTAAGTACGGTGGCGCAACAGAGCGAGAAGCTCCAGGGCCCGCATTTCCAACAATCTTGCCTTTTGAGGGAATGGAAGGGACCTTCAATTTTCTGCCGGTTCCGAACGGCTAATCTCGAGAAAGCGCTTTTCATGGCATTGAATTTACTAACGGAGGACTTGCCAATTCCTCGCGAAAGACAATGCCCGTGGAAAAACATGTTTGTCTCTGTTGGGATTCGAACCACGAACGTATAAGTTAACAGGCAGACACGCTTACCATTACTACGCTACGGGTAGATTACTTCATCCCAAATTTGTTAATAAGCAAATACCCAAGTCACAAGCTATGTGCTTGTAACCAACTGAACCCAAAAAAGAAGTTCACATCCCCTCAAACCCATCACTTTTGTTGTCCCTGTACAATGTAAAAAAACGGTCTAAAGAAACATCAACGACATCTACGAATCAATAGAGACACAAAATATACCAGTGAATATTTCATGTTACTAGTACAATTTTAAATAGCTTTAGACATAGGGTACTCTCAATCACAGCTTAATGGATAGGATTTTTTGCCGAGTTTGAATTGCAAATCGTCGGAAAGCAGCTCTTTGTGGCAATTATACTCGTATTACTATCCGAGAAATTGTCAATTCCTCGAACAAGACGATATCCATGGAAAGCATTCAGTAGTTTCCGGAATATGAACCTCGAAGTCCAACGTAACGGGTAGACATGCTGAACATTTCACCACGGGCAACATAGTAAAAAGTTTACATAACTACTACTCATTCACTCATCCTTTTTGTATTGAGTGAGTGAAAAGTTCACTTATACCTATTCAAAAAATTGTGCAAATACAGAATTCCAGCCCATTTCTATTCTTCTAATCCCATCTAAAGTCCTTGAAAAACTAAAGCTAAACCAGTTACAGGCGTTACTTGCCTTTTAAAATCAAAGCAATCAGGCAATTCGGGCATGTCATACTAGTACTACGGCCCTACTCGACGTTATTGAACGTTAAGAAATGCGATTGATAAAAATAAAGTATCCTTCTTGCTTCTCTTAGACTAAGGCATTTGATACCATCGATCACATCATGCGTAACAGGCTTTCGAAAATGTACAACTTTTCTCGAGAGTCAGTGAAGCTGATTTTTTACCATCTCTCTGGTAGACGCCAAGTTGTCGTTGGTTTCTGACTTTTTATCCTTTTTATGTGGAGTTCCGCAAGGATCAATACTCTGTCCAACTCTTTTTTCCACTTACGTTAAACCCTTAGATTATAACGTCACGTCACTTCGATGAGCACTTATTTGTAGACGACCTCCATGATATGATGGAAGATTGTGTGAGGAGAAAGATTAATGAGGACCTGTCATCAATATTACATTGGTCTGTCAAATGTGGCCTAGCTCTTAATCCACAAAAAACGAAGTGCGCTGTAATCTTTCCAAGAGCAATAGATCTATTCAATTTCCTTGCTCTAGAAGTAAGTAACAATCGAGTGAGCTTCGTAGATACTGCTAAGAATTTAGGTATTTGCTTGAATCGGACTCTAAACTATGGAACAACCATAGGCAGTCGGGAAAGCGTATGGTATACCCTTCGACTTCTGTGGCCCACAAGGAATTTTTTCTCTTTGGAAACCAGAAAAATGCTATCCAAAACCCTTGTAGTACCGATCCTAATGTATGGGTGTGAAATATTTTGCATAGTCGATTGCGTAAGCCAGCGGCACGTTAAATTTATGATCTGAGTCGCTTTGACCACATATCACATTATTCAAAAAAAAAAATATGTGGTATCTCGTTAGAAACACTAATAAAGCTCTGCAATCTTGTCCTGCTTTTTAATATTATTAAATTGCATCAACCCACGTACATCTAAAATAGAATTCAATTCTCGTTGACCACAAGAGCAGACCAAATCATAATTCCACGTTTTTCATGTTTAACTTTACAGCGGCAGTTCTTTGTCAACGCTTCTCGGTTATGGAATTCTTTGCCACGCAAGTTGCGGGACACAGATGACAAAAATAATTTCAAAAAGATGGTCTTTGACTACTACTCCACATTGTAGCCCATTGTTCATCTGTTTCCTGTTGGGTTTGCTTTACGCTATAACATCAATGTAAACTGTACATATCTTTGCATATTGTACGTTTGCTTTTCCTCTTTTTATTTTAACTTTTCTTTTTTTTTATGTTTCTTATAATTTATTTATTATTTCCAATACTTTGTTCTGTATTTATATTTATATATTATCTAGCTAGAATGTTACCAATAACTAATATGTCCATTAGGAAGTTTGGTTGTAAACAAGATGTTAATCTTAGCTATATCAATTAAGAAACTAAACTAAATTTAAAAACAACTGAAAAACGATTTGACTGTCAGATGATTCACTTAACATTTCAGGGGTTACATGAAAAATGATTTTTTCATCCAGAAACTATTTGCGAAGCATATTTTCATATTTTTTAAGATTTTCAGAAAAGTTTTCATTTATGAAATTCAAAATAGCCCAAAAGTGATTATAAAAAATTTTAATTCCCGAAATACGCAAAATATAGTTGTTGAGGACGTACTATTAACACCTTACCACTGGTGGGGGATATCAATAGCATGAACTCAATTTAATAGAAACACATTTTCATGACCACAGTCGTAAACGTAATCAATCAATTCTATTTTTCAATCTTCTTTTATATACAAAATTCGCTGAAAAACTTCAAACTATAATTTTCATATCCACGATACAAAGCAAAGCAAATTGGCTGACTTATTCCATAACATAATTTTCATACCCACGATCAACGTGAATATTATCTCCAATAACAGCACACAAAAGGTAGCTTTTGGTGACACGAGGCAGCTAACAAAACAGCCCAGATGCCTTGTCAGCACAAAGCATGTACGAATTTGTAAATTCTGCCCGCCCAGATTGGTCTAGACTCTGGACCGTGAAGTCTGAAGTCGAATATCTCCGTACAGGTACAGGAATCTGTCGACTGTGCAGCTCGATGAGAGGTACGGGATTTTGCGTTTGCGTCTCCTTATCAGAACGGTGTTCCAACCAAACTGTAGTTTATAGTCTGATGCATCTTGTGTGATTTAGTAATAGCAGGCAGTTGCTAATGGTTCTTGAGAGCTGTTATCCATTTTTGAACGGTTTAAGATCCTCGTTATCTATTGTTTTCAAGCAACACCTCTGGCATTTTCATTGGGATTGAAGTGTTCTGTGGCGTTTCTTGTAGCATCGTAGTAATATTTATGGCTGGTATGAATGCCATGTAAAATTCACTCGACAGGAGATTGTGTGACGTAGTGGTCATGATATCCTATTTCAGGACACAGTTTTCATGAAGCTCTATTATTTCATCGCCTCTGAGTGTTATATCCGAAACCATGTTGTTGCAGATCAGACTAAACGTGTAGGGTTTGTCAAGTACATATATCCAACTGCTTCCTTTATTTAGTTGTATCCTTACTGGGGCTGGCGGAATGCTCCTTATTTTGCATTCTTTCTTTCTTGTGTGTTAGTAGATCCAATTCGCATTTGCTTGCATTGGATCTCCGATTGAAGATAGGGTGCTGTTTATGACACAAGTACTTATCGTTAAAGTGACTGCGCTTACTCATTTCCTCTTTCGTCATCGGATAGGACTCTCGGAGAATATTCACTGCTATGAAGTTTGCTAAAGGTTGGATGTAAACAAATTTTTTAGAATGAGCTGCTGGAACTGGTATTGTTTTAAATACTTCGAAATCCTCCATCGTTACTAGCGGAACTGTATATCAAAGATAACATTTCGTTTTGTGATTCTTCTTTTGCTGTTAATAACCGGTATAATTGAACTGGGTTGGTTTTGTAAAAAAAAGAACTAAATAGAAAACGAAGTGTTAATATGACAACTGAGATTTTAATCAGCTGAGCTAACCTCTCCGACCAATCAAGAGCGGAATCTGACAAGTTTTTGTGAGCGTCTTCATTGACCTTTGACAGTTGAAACAATGACGTTTATGTGCTCCAATCTGTTTATGAAATTCTTCATCTCACTAAAACCACTCTTTCAAATTCAGTGAGATGAGTAGGTGAGTTGATTGAATCATCTCACTTCACTAAAGCTATAATAAAATGTATGGGTTTTTGAGTGCACTTATTAGTGATTTTTTTTTTCATTATTGTTTTGTTCATCTGCTAAAAATTAAGAAATTCTATTTCTATAATGAACAGGCATTTTCTTTTTGAGAAAAACGAAACCTCAAAACTTTGCTGGGGGAAGAAAATTTTAACACCATTTAAAATTGAAAATCTGGCAACCCTAATCCTATAATAGACCAATTTAAATACAGTTTTTAAGATTATTGTTTCTACAAAAAATTAAGTCTTAAATTACGTCTCTACCATCAGTACTCACAGAGAAATCGAATTTAACACTGGTTAGGGTACATCTAAGTTAGCCTTTTTTAAATTGTCAGAAAGTGATGTCAAAGTTGAGAAACGGACTTTTCTGTAGAAAAATTTATTTTTCTTCGAATATGACCAAGAATGACATCCCAAAGTATGCTACATGAATTACGGGAGACCCTGTATATTGGCATTCCACCTTGGTTTTGATCTCAAGTAAAGTAAAGATTAAAGCAGATTTTTATATGAAACCATTTCTTAAGAGAGCATGCGTATAAAATCTACACTAAATTTAGAATCTAAGGCACTTCATGTTTTTTCATGAAAAGCTCTAACCGTAACTCATAATGCCTAAGCTTTCTCCCGTTGCCATTCTTTTCCTATTTTATTAAACGATTCAGCTCGTGAACCCCACAACCACGAGTATAATTTATTACTTATATAAAAAGTATTTTCACTTGTAGATTTTTTAAAAACTATTCAAAATGACTGTGACTTACATCAGCGAAGCATCCATAGGCTGTACCATTGTCAAAGGCTAAGCTTTTCTCACTCGGAAATGGCAGTAAATCGATCGTAAAATTCAATTTCGACGCCAAAAGTTTCAACATATACCCTTCGATACCTCCAAGATTTTTCCATTTGCCTACTGATGTAGGATTACTAATATTACCCGAAAACTCCAAAATAGGTGGCATTAAACGGCTGGTCACTCTAATCGGGCATCTGTGATAGTTGTGCTTAGGCGGAAAAAGGGTCTCCAAATTGTAACCAACTTTTTTGAATATAAAGTAAAGAGATGGTTGGATACTTCGGCACTCCTTTTCGGTGAAAAATTTTGAGATGTACATGCAGACGCCTAGTTGGGGATGATGAAGGATTATATTGGCATTGATGACTTTGAAAAGTAAGCAGATATTGAAAATTCCTTTCATAACGTCGTTGAAGTCTGGCGTGTACTTTGATAAGACAATGAGAAAGTAGAAGTTGCGATTGTTTTTGTTGGGGTTGAATCGTTTTCGTAAAACTCTGCGCAAAATAATAAAATGTAATCAATGAAGTTCTTTTTGAAAGGGAGGCTACACATTATACTCACCTAAAAGCCTCAACCGAATCAACGATAAATATATAGTTGCTTCTTGGTCGGTCTCTCAACTCGCTGTAGAACAGTTGAACCGAAACAGATTCTTTCATTTCCATCAAAAGATAGTTCATGAGTTGGATATTGGTTACACTTGTTTCGGCAGTCACACTGTGCTCGGCCATCACAACAACAGAAGTTTTCAATTGTTTTTGAGCCAGCGTAAGGACCACTGAAGCTAATTCCACAAACTCATCGCTGATAGTCAAGTTAAGTGCTTGAGCGCTAAGGAACGTTGTAAAAAAATACAAAAGGACCGCTCCTTTCCTGCTGGCCACCATGGTTTGTGTTCCAATGAAGCTCATTGTTGGTAAACGCAAAAAAATTCTATCGGCTTAATTAGGAGTATATGCAGTCAGGGAATTGAGTGTGGGACATTTGTTATGGTGACATTGAGTTGTTTGTTGAATTTATTTAGATTCGCTGCTTAGATATAACGGCAAGAAGATTTCAACGACTTTGAATTTATGGTTTTCATGTAGTTTTAAAGTGATTGGTTTGCTCTTCATTTTTCAACTAATTGTGTTGGTGGTTTCGTTTTCAAAATGTTTTAAGAATTTGATGCAGGAGCAGCAATGCTATTATATTTTCGGGATCTGTTTATTTCTTTGCCCCTCAATAGCAACTTTCCTAATAGTCGAACCTAATTGTGGACTTAGCAAATGGCCTTGCTTATATAGGAGCACAGTGGTAGTGTTTACATGCGATGAACTTCATCCAAATCTGCAATTTACTCCTTGCGTTTTTTGGAATTTAAAATTGTATTTCATATCTACATCCACACACACACACAGACGGATGTGACATTCGCCAATGTCACATCCATGATGTATTCCCTTCTACTGGTTGTAAGAAACTGACAATTTAAAAAAAAAAACAAAATGGGAACTTTGGTGTTCATCCTCCGATATTCTCTTAGATCTGCTCCCCTTTCGTTTTCTCACATCAACCTCTTAATAAAAAAATAGGATTAAAAACTATGGTGGCGCAGCAGAGCGAGAAGCCCCGGGGCCTAGCGGACTTCTCACAATCATGACTTGTGGCGGAAGTGAGGAGACTTACACTTCCCTGCCGGATCCGAACGGCTAATCGAGAAAGCGATTTTCATTGCAATGAATTTACTATTGGAGGACTTTCCAATTCCTCGCGAAATAAAACACGTGAAAAATTGTTTGGCTCTATTCTGATTCGAACCACGAGCCTCCCTGTTTGAATGCATAGACAAGCTTATCATCATGCCACGGGTACCACCATCAAATCATCGCCATGAAACGATATAAGGTCGCTACAATTATCCCCTGTTAACCTTCAAACACCAACTCGTTTTATCTGCACGAACTCCACTTTTAGGTCTATTCCTAGTCACTGATACAAATCGTGTTCTTTTCTATGGCCAGCTTGGTTTTTCAAAGCATGACCTTATTGTGACTTTCCTTGATTTTCAACGTCCACGCAACGTAATCAAATAACGTATAGAGACTTCAAAGCAATAGACAAAAACTCTCTGTTTCGTGATACCTTAGCAATTGACTGGGAGGAACTTCGTCAAATGTCTTCCATTGAAGAACAAGTTAACCATTTTACACAAAAAATAAATGATCTCTTTGAACAGTCTGTTGCATTTAAATCTTTTACCCTTCCTAATGAGAATTGTGAATGGATGACTTCAAGGATCCAACAATTACTCAAGCAAAGAGACAGCGCGTTTAAGAGATGGAAAAGATTTAAAATTCCAGAATTGTTTAATGCCTACAAGTCTGCAAAGAATAACGCAAAACGGGAAATCAGAAATTCAAAGATCAGGTTTTACAATTGCAAGTTCAGTCCTAATATAAATATTACAAAAACTTGGAAAAATGTCAAACCATTGGGAACTTGCAATAAAAAAAAGTTTGATGAAGATGTCTATGAAATGAATCCAGATGATTTAAACAGAGACTTTACTTCCATTTTGAATGTCCTATATGACCGAAACCATATATATCGCTCATACCAACAATATCTAGGAGTTTAAGCTTTCAAAGAGTTACCGAATACGAAGTTTGAAGTGCAGTTTCTGTAATAAAGTCAAACACGACTGGATTAGATGGAATGCAGCCAAAGTTCTTGAGAATGATTATTCATCGGGTGCTCTCCGAAATTACTTACATTTTTAATAACATTTTAACTTACTCCATTTACCCGTCTTCTTGAAAAATTTCCAAAATCATCCTCGTCCTTAAAAATGCGGGGTCTGGGAATAAATCATATTGTCCTATATCTATTCTTCCTTTCATCTCGAAGGTTTTTGAAAAACTTATGAGCAAACAAATACATTCTTTTCTCAATGAGTTTAACCTTCTATCACCAAGGCAATCCGGTTTTAGATCAAAGCACAGTTGTACTACGGCGCTCTTGAACGTGGTAGATGACATTCGAATGGAGTTGAATGTCGATAGTGTCACTTCACTTGTTTTACTCGATATCTCAAAAGCATTCGATAAAGTTCCTCATGACATTCTCATTCTAAAACTGAAAAACTACTTCGCATTCGACCTCACAGATTTGAAGCTTATGGAAAGTTACTTAATAAGTCGCTCACAAACCGTCTACTGCAACCAAAAAATGTCAAACTTCCTTAGTACAAACGCTGGTGTCCCACAAGGATCCATCTTGGGTCCACTACTGTTCACCCTGTTCTATAACGACATTCCATCAATTTTAAAATGCTGTAAGGATGTTCGCAGATGATGTGCAGATACACTTTAGCTATCCGATAGGTCTTGTTGAAGATGCTGCACTGAACGAATTAATGAGGACCTTTGCTTGATAGCCCCTTGGTCGATGAAGAATGAGCTTATGTTGAACTTCAATAAAATTCAAGCCATATTAATTAGTCATTCAAGCATTGACACTCAAAGCACACCAAAACTGTGCGTAGAAGGATTAGTATTACCCTACGTTAGTAGTGTTAAAACTCTCGGTATTATATTTAACCAAAATCTCAACTGGGAAAATCACATTGCTAAAACAGTTTCCATATTCCCTTCGTGCTTTGTATCAAATTGGAAACTGCCTTCCTTTTAAAATCAAAGCAATGTTGATTAAGACACACCTGTTTTCAATTATTTTTTATGCCTAACCCGTTTTTTGTGACCTAGACAGCTACTCTTTCCGAAAGTTGAATGTAGCTATTAACAGCATAGTAAGGTTTGCTTATATCATCGGTCGAAGAGAACACAGTTCTGGTTATGTTGAGGAATGGAATTAAAGAAGTATCTCGAATCTAAAACATTAACTTTTCTATGTATTCACTCTTAAGGAAAACAATGCGGCCGAATATCTTTTCCAAAGATTACAATATCCATCATCCTCCGAAAGAAGAAGAAGTTTTGTCACACCCATCTCGAACAACACAGTTACTCAAAAACAATTCTTTTTTTACCCTATGAGACTATGGAATTCCCTTCCGCTCTATGTCAGGAGATCTTCAAGTATCAGAGATTTTCAGGAAAAACTCTAACAACATCACTGCACATAAGCGTTGCAAAGCAAAAGAGAAGGAAGGAAGGAAAAAGTGAATGAATAATTAAATATATTCAATTGCAATATGTTTCAAGTAAATACATAAATACATAACAACATGATCTATATCTATACATATAATAAAAACGTAATAGTTTGTTTGTTTTTGAACGCTAATCTCCGAAACGGCTTATCCTATCTAAATGGGGTTTTCAGTAATATATTGTGGTAAGCTTCACTCAACACTTAGTTTTTATTTCATGTCAATCGGTTGATAAACAAAAAAGGTATGCCAATTCTCGCGGACGAAGTCGCTGGCACACCTAGTAGTAGATATATAAATAAAAAAGGTTTGAATAAATCATAATTTTAAGTTTTCATTTAATGTAATTAAATTTAAAATTTAAAATTAAATTAAATTTAAATTTAAATTAAATTGTTTCACAACTAAAAGATAATATTGTATCTGCGTGTAAATATAATTTATATACCAATAAATACAAAAATAAAAATACAAACTCCAACACCATCGAAAATGGAAGAAATAATCTCGTGTACACACGATGATCATTTTGTATAAGCAAGGACACACATAAAAAAACTAGCTGAGTGATTTCGTGATTTTTAACAACATTTTATTTCCAAATTTTACACAATAACAAAACAACCTATTAAATGATTTTTTTCCGAAATCAACCCAACCAATCGAATACTCGTCGGAGTTTTCCAAACCATTTTGAAAGCAATTCCAATCCGAAGACAAAAAGAGCCAATGCAACCAACCCAAGATAAATTTCATATAGAGCCACTACGTTCTCATTATTAAAAGGCTTATATGCATCGCCTTCCAGAACCTTAATCCACAACGCTGTATATGAGGTATAATATATGCCTAGGCGATTAATGATCCCAGAGTTGTGAAATCCTGCCAGCTTACGATCAAACGAATTCTGTAGAATTGAATTCTTTGAATAAAACATCGCAACTTGATTCATAAAGATCGTCTCGCTGATGTGATACAACCGACTGCCATTGAAGTAAGCTCTTGACATGTAGTTTACAAAGTGATCTCGTAGAGAAATAGTTGCATAGTTTTGTCTTGAGTTTTCCAAGATCTCGTATATTTTCGTGTAATCAGTGCCCATGTAAAGGACAGTTCGATCTTGAGGAACAATTTTAAAAACATTAACTTCTGGCGATATTACAAATGTAAAGTTTCGTTCAAGGAGATCGTCGAGTCCCGTTGCAATTTCAGTAAAACTGTCCGAACGAATGGCATCGTACAAACCACCCTGGTAAGCATTACGTATAACCAGACACAGAAGTAGCCACATCGCTAAAAGGTACCTTGCAAATGTACGACGGGGCATACGTGTCATTGGATATCCGAATAAAACAGCTGTGAGATTCAATATTGGCGTGTTGGTTTTCTCGTTCCCGATGAGAAATTCACGGATTGTAGGGCTTGCCAAACGAATGATTAGAATGAGAAATGTACTGAGTATGCAAATGCAGAAGATTAAAATCCATGCACTTTGGCTGTAAGGTTTTGACAGGCGACTTAGTGGGCTTAATTTGTCTAGTGGATTGTACACATACACAAGCGGAGACTGGTGAATGAATTTGGATGTGGTGAAAAGTTCATGACTGGGGTCCGCAGCACTGAAGCCACCTATTGCAATATCAGCTTTGTTGTTCAGGATCTGAAAAGAGAAAATAGGTAAGATTTTGATCTGGAGTAGGAGCAACTGTTGAAATACAAAAGAAGTCATTATAAAAAGCAGAGTTGCAAATCGCAAAACTTGGACTGCTTTTTTTATTGTTCTCTTGAACAAATCTGCATTCGAAATGTTTTTTTCAAGTTATAGGACGTTGTAAGGCTTTAAAACAACTAGATTCCTTAACATTATTATTTATTCAAAATATAGGAGGCCAGATTTATTATTCAAGATTATGTCCATTGTAAAAACTGCATTCATACATCTTGCTCCTTTGGTAAATTTCTAAATGCACACCTACACATATTAATTGAAACGACTAGTATGCCATCTATTGTGAAGTTTCAATTCAAAAACATTAACCGTTGTCCTAGCAACTAACTTTTACAATAAACACGGTTCTGTATGCACCCAAAGTGTATTTCGTGCTAGTTCGTATAGCACGAATAACTCAAACCATTTAGGGAATAAAACCCATGGCTCAGGTGGAGTCGTGTTGATTGCGTTTATAGACAAAAGCTCATAATTAATTTTATTACAGGTATATTGTCAATTACTACTAAAATATTATTGAAGTGCCAGAATTTTATTTCAAATTTTCACTCAATTACATAACAACCGCTTAAGTGATACTCCCCATGGTCAACCCAGCCATTCGAATACTCGTCGGATTTTTGCACACAATTTTGAAAGCAATTCCAATCCGAAGACAAAAAGAGCCGATGCTACCAAACCAAAGTAAATTTCATATAGAGCCACTAGATTCTCATTATTCAACGGCTTATATGGTTGGCCTTCAAAAAACTTAATCCAAAATGCTGTATTTGAGGTATAAGCCTTGTTTAGACGATCAATGATTCCTGATTTATGAAATTCCGTCAACTTGCGGTCAAACGAATGCTGTAGAATTGAATTTTTTGAATAAAACATCGCAACTTGATACATAAAGATCGTCTCGCTCATATAATACAATCCACTGCCAGTGAAGTAAGCTCTTGACATGTAGTTTACAAAGTGATCTCGTAGAGAAATAGTTGCATAGTTTTGTGTTGAGTTTTCCAAGATCTCGTATAATTTCGTGTAATCAGTGCCCATGTAAAGGACAGTACGATCTTCAGGAACAATTTTGAAAAGAGAAACTTCTGGCGATATTACAAATGTAAAGTTTCGTTTGAGGAGATCGTCGAGTCCCGTTGGAAATTCAGTAAAACTGTCCAAACGAATGGCATCGTACAAACCACCCTGGTAAGCATTTCGTATAACTAGACACAGAAGTAGCCACATCGCTAAAAGGTACCTTGCAAATGTTCGACGGGGCATACGTGTCATTGGATATCCAAATAAAACAGCTGTGAGATTCAATATTGGCGTGTTGGTTTTCTCGTCGCCAATGAGAAATTCACGGATTGTAGAGCTGGCCCAACGCAAGCTTAGAATGAGAATTGTACAGAATATGCAAAGGCAGAAGATTAAAATCCATGAGCTTTGGCTGTAAGGTTTTGACAGGCGACGTAGTGGGCTTAATCGGTTTGGTGGATTGCACACATACACAAGTGGAGACTGGTGAATGAATTTGGATGTGCTAAAAAGTTCGTGGTTTGGGTCCGACGCGCTGAAGGCCCCTATTGCAATATCAGCCCTGTTGTCCAGGATCTGAAAAGAGAAAATATATAAGATTTTGATCCGAAATAGGAGCGACTATTCTGCAACAATTTAAAACAATAGTGATTTTTATAAAAATAGTTGCAAAGCCTGTAATCGAATACTGCTGTCTTCATTTTGCTCTTGAAGATGCCTGAATTTGAAATGTTTTTTTTTTATCTGAGATTTTGTAACGCACTTCTTAAAACATTAAAAAATAGAAAAGGCCTTAAAATCGTATGGTGTTATGCTTTGTCCATCTTTCCACTTGCAACAACATCCTTTAACAGTGCTTATTCCTACTATCGTTAGTTAGAATTGTTGTTTCATATTCTGCCCATTTAAAAACTACATTTTCGAATGATCTATTCTTCATGGCGACGATCAGTATGTTGTGTTCTATACTTTGTAAAGTTTTAGTTCAAAAAAAGACATTAATACTGATTTTCCATGATCTCGACTATCAGTTTGCTACATTGAGTAAAAAAAATAATCAACAACGTAAAAAATGAGGACTTTTTTTCATCTTTAATCGCGAATAACTTCTGAAGAAAGCACTTTGTGAAAAAATGTAACAAGACTTGTTTTTAAGAAAATTTAATTTCCTTTAAAAAGATGTTTGCAATTTTTCACATATTGATTTGTACGTGAGTTGAGAAACTCCAAATTAAAAGAGCAAAATCAAAATCATTTTTCAAAGCTTGATTACTCGGAAACGGTTTGTCTGAACTCTCATATAAATGCGTATATTTAATTACAGGTGTACTCTCTACACATGTACTAACATATTACCTTGGCGTATAGACATTTAATTTATAAGTGCACATGTAAATAAAAAATAAAAAACCATGCTGTAGCAAGAAATTGAAGTGCCAGTGTGGTAGTGTCCTTGAAGGATTTTAAAATTTTATTTCAAATTTTCACACATTGACATTACATTCTAATGGTTACACCTAATGGTCAACCCAGCCAATTGAATATTCGTCGGAGTTTCTCAAACCGTTTTGAAAGCAGTTCCAAACCGAAGACAAAAATCGCCAAAACTGTCAAGCAAAGATAAACTTCATACAGAGCCACTAAGCTGTGATTATTAAGATTCTTATATAGTTGATTTTCTTTAACCTTTATCCACAACGCTCTATTTGCGGTATAAGCTTTATTTAAGCGATCAATGATTCCTGATTTGTGAAATTCTCCCAGCTTACGATCAAAAGTATGCAGTAGAATTGAATTCTTTGAATAAAACATTGCAACTTGATACATAAATATAGTCTCGCCCATGCAAAACAATCGACTGCCAGTGAAGTAAGCTCTTGACATGTAACTTAAAAAGTTATCGCGTAGAGCAACAGTTGCATAGCTTTGTTTTGAGTTTTCCAAGATTTCGAATATTTTCATGAAGTCAATACCCATGTAAGGGATAGTTCGATATTCAGGAACGATTTGAGAAAGTGCAGCTTCTAGTGGGATAACAAATGTAAAGTTTCGTTGGAGGAGATCGTCAAGTCCTGTTGGTATATCGGTAAGACTGTCCAAACGCATGGCATCGTACAAACCACCCTGGTAAGCATTACGTATAACCAGACACTGAAGTAGCCACATCGCTAAAAGGTACCTTGCAAATGTACGACGGGGCATACGTGTCATTGGATATCCGAATAGAACAGCTGTGAGATTCAATATTGGTGTGTTTGTTTTCTCGTCGCCAATGAGAAATTCACGGATTCTAGGGCTTGCCAAACGCATGACCAGAATGAGAATTGTACAGAATATGCAAAGGCAGAAGATTAAAATCCATGAACTTTGGCTGTAAGGTTTTGACAGGCGACCTAGTGAGCTTATTCTGTTTTGTGGATTGTACACAAACACAAGTGGAGCCTGGTAAATGAATTTGGATGTGGTGAAAAGTTCATGACTGGGGTCCGAAGCACTGAAGCCACCTAATGCAATATCAGCCCTGTTGTTCAGGATCTGAAAAGAGAAAATATAGCCGTGTTTTATTGGGAATTTATATTCACCTAAGCAAAAAAATAGCAAAACATCGCTCATGGAAAAATAACAACTTTAAAGTGAATAGCGTAAGTGGACGAAAATAACTCACTTGCCGAAGTGAACAACAGGGATAGCTGGTAAATGGCGTTTATGGGAAACTGAACTTGGTAAGTGAATATAGCCAAAAAAGCGTTTTATTGAGACTCGCAAGTGAAGTGAATATAAAAATTCCCACTAAAACACGGCTTACATAAGATTTTGGCCCGAAATAGGAATGACTATAAATTTTAACTTGAACCGTTTAAAAATAAAAGAATTTAGAACTTGGTAAAATTTTAAACTCTGTCATTAACAGTGCTTGTTCTAACTGAAAATAGTTACTAGATAAATTATTTCAAATTTACAAAATGACGTAAATGAATGATGTACATGACTACACAGTGTGTTTTTTGCCACCTATATTTAAGTTCTTATTTAAAAACATAAACTAGTACCTTGCTTGCTTCCCACCACTGTAAGTTATACATAAAAGGATTTAGTTTGACGATTTTTTTTGCACAAGGACGTGTGTTCGGTTCGTTCTAGTTCGTGTAACACGGATAACATGAACCATTTGTGGTAGGAACGTGTTGCCTTTTTAACAATTCGTCCATGTAAAACAAACCTGATCTTATTTATCTACTGGAAAAGGAATTTCCCTTATTTTAAAAAGTTTGGGTTAAGCAAATGAACACCACAATGGGTTTTATCCCCTAAAATTACCTTTGTTGAATCATGTGGGTTGAGAACCGTACATCCTTCGACTAAAGGCCTACTCATGTAGGCTGAAGTGCTCGTTGTATAATAATTAGCAGGGCTTCCTCTTACGATAGGTTCAATGTTCTCTCCACGCGAAGTAATCACTTTTCGAGAGCTATCTAATAACATTGTCGTGAAGACCACTTTCTCATTAAGACGTTCGGATTTGAAAAGAGTTTGTAGGTTCCCTCCATTCCTCTTAAAGAACGGTTGGGGAAAATCTGCTAGGACCCGGAACAATCCTACTTACTTATAACAAAAACTGTGTTAAATAGCTGAGCTGTAATGCTAATGCATCAGCTAAGTCTTAAACTACCTCAGTTTCGACCAAATGAAGTGTTTGAGAACGTCTAATTCTCTGAGTAAATCTATCGACAGAAGTGAAGAAAACCTTCACTTGCTGGTCTTCCAACGGGACTCAAAATATTGAAAAGACTTCATCCCACAGGCCGAGTCTCCCCGTTGTATTGCGCCACCCTATTTATGTATTTTAATTTCATCCACAACGTGTCTCGAAACATTGTAAGGTTATGATATTGAATTTTTTAGAAACCATTGTTTGAATATCTACTTCAATTGAAAGGTTACACACACAGACCGAGCCTTGTGCAATCAACAAAAAGTGAAAATAACGCGAATCTCTTGGGGGCATTTTTCAATAAAAACAGTTCGTGTAGTACTAAATACACGTGTTGTTACACAGCGTAATTAACTTCAAGTATAAAACGTGTACGTATAAACATGCATAAGAGTACGTTGACATATACTAGGGTGGTCGTTATTTTTTTAGCCCAGAAAAGAATTCTGAAGATTTCAGGACCATTTCGGTACGGTATAATTTCTGATACAATGGAACAAAAAGAAGATGCTCACTACAAACAAAATCTTCTTTTTTTTCCTCCACATATACAACGACCACTCTAGTGTACATTCTTTAAAAAATAAAAACTTACATCAGCGAAACATCCGTAAGCGCTTCTATTCTCCAGAGCAAAGCTTTTTTCTTGAGGAAAAGGAATCAAATTGATAGTAAAGTTGAGACTCTGCGATAACAGCCTGATCAAAGAGCCTTCGATGCCTCCAAGATTGTCCCAATTTCCAATTGGCTTTGGATCACTAGAATTTCCTAAAAAATCTAAAAGCGGTGGGAACAATCTGCCAGTTACTCTCAAAGGGCACTTGTAAAAGTTGTTTAGCCTTGATGGAAATAAAACTTTTAGATTGTCCAAACCCGTTTGCATTCTAAAGAAAAGTTTTGGTTGAATTGCTCGACAATGTCTTTCAGTGAACAATTTGTAGGTGAACATACAGATGCCTAACGCAGGGTGATTTAGGGTTATGACGACGTCAATAATTTTAAAAAGAAAGCAAATTTTGAAAATCTGTCTCATGATGCCATAGAAGTTTGTTTTGTACGGGGACAGGATGATGAAAAAGTAGAAGTGTCGGCCGTCTTTTTTCGAATTGAATCGCCTTCGTAAAACTCTGCAACAGAACGAAAAGTTCTGAGAATTGAAGTTCTCGTTATAAAATGAGTTGTGACTTACCTGAATGCTTCAACGGAATCAACAATGAATATAAATTTCTTTCCTCGGATTTGCTCCCTTAATTCACTGTAGTCCAGTTGAACCGCCATTAAATCTTTCATTCCTTTTAGCAGATAGTTCATGAGGAATAAATTGATTTCGCCTGTTTCGGCTGTGACACTGTGCTCAGCAATCACAACTACCGGGGTTTTAAAGTGTTCTAGAGTAACCGTCAGAACCACCGATGCCAATTCAATGTAGTCATCACTTGAAAAAGTCATGTTTTGGGCCTCTGTCTCTGTTGCTAATGGCCATGGAAGGAAATATA
The DNA here is from genome assembly GCA_914767635.1 of Melanostoma mellinum. NCBI lineage: Eukaryota > Metazoa > Arthropoda > Insecta > Diptera > Syrphidae > Melanostoma > Melanostoma mellinum. Next base: position 204,154,697 of record OU612058.1, read on the forward strand.
TAAAGAGCCAATTCCTACTGATCAGCATTGCTTTTGAACTTGAAGTGTGCATAGTTTGAAAATGTATTGCCTTACCGAAGGCAATTCATTAACTTTCATTTAGATTTTCTGTGAAGATAGAATTCAGTGAAGGCAAACTGTGTAAATAAAGGTGCGGGTGAAAGTTGATGTTTGGTATGTGTGTTGTTTATGCATTTGGAATAATGAATTATCTTTTTAATTATGAGAAGTGCTAACATCCTTTATAGCTAATAAATAGGACATGTGAACAGAAAGAGATTAAAATAATTTCAACATTTTTTCATTAACTTTCTATTGTGCATGTATTTGTTTTGTAGTTTCTTCTATTTTTTTTTTTAGCAGTGTTAAAATTGGGTAAAGAGTGTTTTGGAGTCAAAAACTGGGAATAATTGAATCGTTGAACCGTTTCCAAACTTTCTATTTTTTCCAAATTGCCTGACAGCTTCTTGATAAAACTTGCTAATAAGGTAATAAGTTTCTTAAAAGCCCTAATGTTAGTTTCTCTTAAAAAAAGGAATTGAAGGCTGAGGTTTTGACATGCCAGAATAATGTGAATCTTTTTATTAATCTTACTTTTTCCAATGTGACGAGCATCGCGATCTCGAACAGATCACAGTTCTTCCAGATCCGTCTGTACAGTACGATGTTTTTTTTCCTCAAATCTTTCGACACTTACACGCTCCGTTTTTGAGTTTGATCTTTCTTTTACTTCACCGGTGATCTCGAGTCGTGTAAACTCTATGATCTGCATGAAACTTGTAGGAAAAGTGAGAAAAAAAGTTAAGGTGTAACGAGTGTCGCTAGACTTGATTATGATTTTATTTGTATAGATGTGTTTTCTCCTTTAGTCGCCTGTTACAAAAAGTGGGAATGCGCTGCGGTGATGTTCTGAGGCACCACTTCACAGCAAGCCAGGGTAATGAAATGCGAGAAAAGTAAAAATCCCAGAATCGTTAGCGTCACCGAAACTACTATAGCATCATTGTTTTCAGACCAATGAGAATGCGAGGACCTAATAAATCCTTCCAAATGAAAACCTTTGAAGTAAGTATAACTCTTCTTTAAGGTGAATTCGTTTTTGAATGCTGCGATCCCTTTTACATTTTATAAGTTCTCAAACGGATTACGTGCAGCCGGAGAACTATTGGACGCCCTGGACTGCTGCAAAGCAGAGATAACGGTCATCCAAGAAGTGCGATGGAGTGGGCCGGGCACAAAGAAGATCAAAAACTGCGACAACTACTATGGCGACTAATACAGACATCAGAAACAGCGCTTGTTTGGGTGCGGATTTGCCATTGGAGGAAAACTCAGGAATAAGGTTATCAGCCTTTTAATGACTATTCGCTTCAGAGCTCGCACGAAGAGAAAAACGACAATTCCAAAGATTTCAACGAGCTCCTCGAAGACACAACGTGAAAATCGTTCTTGGCGATTTTAACGCAAAACTAGGGAAGGAGGGCATCTTTGGAAATACAATCGGTAAGCATAGCCTCCAAGACAAAACCTCCGAAAACGAACTAAGGCTAATCGATTCTGCTGCGGGGCCAAATCTTGTTGTAAGTAGTACACGCTTCCCGCATCTCAAAATTCGTAAAGGTATGGCGATTCCCAGATCAATCAACCGTCAACCAAATTGATCATGTTGCGATCGACGCAAGGCACTCTTCCAGTGTGTTAGATGTCCGAGCTTTCTGAGGGGCCAACTTTGACTCGGACCACTACCTTGTAGTAGCCAAGGTACGAATGAGGATATCTTGTTTTTTGTTAACGACCTGCACGAACTAACGCTGTGAAGAGATATGATGTCGGAAACTACAATCGCAAGAGATTGCCAATGCCTTTTCCAATCGAGTATCCCTTCAATTATCCTTGAATCCCATGCCGCCAGCATTAAGCATTGAAGACCAGTGGCAGCAATGCCAAGAAGCCATCAGAACCGCTGCCTCTGAGGTTCTGGGCTTCACTCGGCCACCAAAACGAAACCCATGGTTCGATGAAGAATGTAGGCAGGCAAATGCAGCCAAGCAAAGAGCACGACAAATGCTTTTGCAAACACGAACGAGGGCTGCTTACGATCGGTATAACGAGATCTACAAGGAGAAAAGAAGGGAAGAACACCGAATTCTCAAAAAGAAAAAGAAGCAGCATGAGAAGCGCTCGTTTGAGGCAATTGAGCTGTGCCATGACAAGAACGAGATTCGGAAGTTTTACCAAACAGTAAAAACGTCCTGCCAGGTGGCAAACCTGCACTCAAGCCTGTAAAGACCAGCAGGGAAACATAGTTATAGAGTCACAGTCGCTACTGAGGATCTGGAAAGATCATTTCTGCAGACTGCCTAACGGCGATGAGGACACAAATTCCGCTGTCAGGCAGATTGCCCCATTCAGCTTGGACGATGATCAAGAATGCCGTCCTCCCGACCTAGAAGAAGTTAAGCTTGCTATATGCAAACTTAAATCAAATAAGACTGCAGGTGCAGATGGCCTTGATGCCGAACTTTTCAAGGCAGCTGGAGATCAGTTGGAAAGGAGCATGCACCAGTTGATCTGCATGATATGGTCGGAAGAAAGCATGCCCGATGAATGGAACCTCAGTATCGCAAGACCAATCCTAAAGAAAGGAGACCCTCACAATTGCGCCTCCTTAACGTCGCTTATAAGATCTTGTCTGCTGTAATATGTGAACGTCTGAGACCCCCATGTCAACAACTTGATGGGTCCTTATCAATGTTGTTTTAGACCATCAGAGAAGTTCACAATAGACAAAATTTTCACATTACGGCAGATCTTGGAAAAAACTCGAGAGTATAAATTAAATATCGATATTTACCATCTCTTTATCGATTTCAAGGCCGCGTATGACAGTATTTACAGAGACGAGCTGTACAGAGCCATGTATAGTTTCGGCATCCCTGCAAAACTCGTACCACTATGCAGGATGACTTTAAAGAATTCACGCTGCTCCGTCAAAGTCGGCAGAGAACTCACCGAGATGACGAAAAAATCTTTAGGCAAGGCGACAACTGTCATGTGATTTCTTCAACATCATTCTTGAAGAGATTGTAAGAAACTCAAACGTCAACACTAGAGGAACAATCTTTCAAAAGTCTGTACAATTACTCGCCTACGCAGAGGATATTGACGTAATGGGAAGAAAAAAGCGTGATGTCATAGGTGCTTTTGCGAGTATTGAAGAAGAAGCGGGAAATATGGGTTTTATAGTTGATGAGGGCAAAACAAGTTTTGGATGGACCCAAACGCTCCAGATCGACGGGTTTTCGAAAGCACATTGCAGGGAAATCTTAGGTGGCGCAATGAAGTGAAAGATGACCTCAACCGAGTTAGAGTGCAAAACTGGAGAGAGCTCACCCGAAATCGAAATCTTTGGCGTAAGATGTTGGTTGAGGCTCCAGTTCGCCCCGAACTGTGATGCCCAACTAAGTAAGTATATAGCTGAAAAGAAAAGAGAAATCTTAATTATCAGTCGGCTGACTTGGGTGATCTCGGAATGTTACATTCCGGTTGTCGTTGATTGTGCATTGTGATCTGCTGGGGTACGCGTTCCGATTATATCCTTTTTTGCTTTTGTTCGTAGGAATTTGAAGCAATGCATTCGCAACCTTCTTAAGTCTTCTAAATGAACTGGTATAAAAGGAACAATTTTTAACTTTACATTTCAATCGTAACCCTAATAATAGCCTAAATTTCGGGTGAGCTTATTTTAACTCAAACAAAGTTACAATAAGTTAATTTTTAATAACAAAACTTGCTGTCAGAAAAATAAAAGGTAGGTACTTCCCATAACGCATAACGAACATTACACCCGCATACCGTCTTGCAAGCCAATTGATCTTTATAAGACAGTTTTCCCTTTAGACATCTCCACTCTCTGTAGTCTCTATCCAAATAAAGAAATGTGAGAAGCCAAAAATTTCGTCTATTAGAGAAGACATCACAATTTTATAACCCATCCCCATAAATGTCATTTTATTCATGATTTATTCTGTGTGTAATAATTCACTTGTGAAAGTTTGCATATCACAGTACTTTTCATCTTATTTCCAAAGAAGAAGAACATTTTCTTTATTGCATACCATAGCTCGGGGCTACAGGAGCTCACCATCATCGCCATCAATGTTATGCTAATTCATTCAATTTAATGCCAAGAGTTTAATTTACCTGGACAAAATGTTGTCAGCCCCTGAAGCTGTTTTCGTGTGTACCTTCTTTGACAGAAATAAATACGTCTTTCGGTGTGGCAATCAACATAGGCTCTCGACAGGCAGAGTAAATTGGGAACAGAAATATTGAGGTTATAATTTCATTTTCCTGTTTAAGGAAAAGTTATTGAAAAAAAGTCACTCATTAAAAGAAAAAATATGATGCGGTGAATCACTTTGGAGCAAATCAAACGTGATCCAGCACAATACAAAAACAAAACAACAAAAAGTAAAACGATTAAGATGAGAAAGCCAAGATAGTCTGCTGGCAAATGAAATAAGGAGTCTTTAATTCAATCCTTTTGTAAAATCTCAAATTCGTTTATATTGATATTGGGAACACTGTCAGTATCTGTCATTTGGGAATTTTTTCATTCTCTGAAATGAACACGTTTACATCGGCTAAGGATAGATACATGAAATCTTTATTGCCGACTGTCGTTCAAAATGGAAACCCAATAACACACTTTGCAGGGCTGCCTTCGTAAACAGACTGTCAGTGTTGAATGTCAAACAACGATAATGTAGTTGGTAGTTTTTTTTAGCATAGTATGACTACTTCTTCTATTGCTTTGGCTAAATACTCCCTTGGGGCTATTTTATCCTATCCCAGTGGTTTACAACTCGATGAGGTGTTGACACGAGGTTGTTTTCAGTGGTGGTCGGTAAAGGTGTTGAAGAGACTTTATAAGGCAGCTGTCAAAGGTTATTGATAAACTTACCAAGTCGTATATGATGAATCATTAATTTATTGCTGAACGAAACGTTTTAACAAATTTACGATGAAGAGAAGTTGAAAAATAAATAATTTTTCTTGGACAAAAAATTTAACACCTCGTTTTGATAGACGCTTAGAATTTCAGAAACTGGGTAATTGTTTGAGCTGCTGGATGTTTAAAAGCTTTCGGGCATATTTTATTCAGCTCTCATCCAGCTCTCTCAAGCTACTAGCCTTCACGTGGTACCTTTGGCGTATTAATGTAACTTGTGAGTTCGAGGCTCCAATACCAAAAAAAAAACTTTTTTGTCACTTGTATCGCCTTTCGAGAGTCCTTTGCAAGTCCTCCGAGAGTAATCATAGTCATACATTTCCATTCCAGCGTTTTCTAACTTTGGCGTTTGGAATCGGCATGAAGTTGTAGGTCCTTGAAATGCGTTAGACCTCAAGGTTTCCAGGTCGAGGTTTGTTGCGCCACCCTATTTCTTTATTTATTTTTAGTTCAATGTGATTTGGATATGTGATAGTGATTGCGATTTGCCTTTCTTTTAAAAAATAGTTTGGTAACTATAGCGTGATCACAGTGCAAGAATATGACGCCCTCCCATCGCATCGCCTATACTTTCAAATATCTAGGAATGGTCTCCTTTTATTCTAATTTGGTAACTGTGGCTGAGATTGAGTTTGGAAGATATTAAAAACGAAAGAAAATGCACCTTATGAATTACTTCATAAGGTTAGTTTGTTGAAATCCATATCCATATCCATGCCCTGTGGTTATGGGTTAGGTTAGGTTAGGTAGAATGGGCTGACGCTTGATCTCATTTCCGCCCCACTTAGATCAATGTAGATCCATTGTGATTTGTGATACCCTGGAGTATTTGAACGTCCTTTTAAGCCATTTTGTAGCCTTAATGAAGTTCAAAAGGCTGTTTCTTGGAGTGTCTGGTAATTCTTCTAGTTCATTAAAGAAGTAATTGCCTAGAAATTTTTTTCTGATGTGGCAAATTGCTGGGCAGTGACAAAGGAAGTGAGTGGTATCCTCATGTTCATCTTCGTCATTGCATCCTCTGCACAAGTCATCGGTACAAAGGCCCATTTTCTTTTTGTGGTAACCTTGTAGGTTGTATCCAGTTATGATACTGATAAGCGATCGTAATGAAGCCTTTTCAATGAAAGAAGCTTCACAGATCCGCTCTTGTCGTATTTCGGCCATAGTTTCTTGGAAGTAACACAGGAATCTAGGCATTCCCGCATCTTTCATTGGATTTTCGTATTATTTTGTTACCAATGATCTGCTTAACCTGAGTGATTGATGAATGAGAGAAGGGTCCAGTGCTGATCCTTTTCTCGCTAGCTCGTCCACTTTTTCGTTTCCCGGTATTCCACTGTGACCGGGAACCCAGCAGAGTCTAACGCTATGCTGTGTGCCAAGAACCCTCAGCTCTTCGTGACAGCAAGAAACAAGCTTTTATTTGACAAGAGTGGCAGAACTCGCTTTTCTTGCTGCTTGGCTATCAATGAAAAAAGTGATATCAGCATGTGATAGTGCCATCATGAACACCTTTTTTGCAGCGTTTGTAACTGCCAAGATCTCGGCTTGGAAGACGCTGCTGTGATTTGGAAGTCTGAATGAACAGTCTAGGTTCAGACTTTCTGAAAAGAATTTTGCACTTGTTCCAACTTCCATTTCGAGGCGTGCGTCGTCGGTGTAGATTGATATAGACGTCTCGTTCGTATGAGATGTTTTATTCTCCCATTACTATCTATTGGGGAAGCTGGTTGAGAAGGATTTTTTTAAGGCCAGGTATGGAGTTATGTTATCCGTGCAAATATTATTGTCTGCGTATTGTGATAAAATCTGTGCGTGTGCTGTTTGGCTGATTTACCAGCCATTTACACTGATTTAGTCTAAGTGCGCTGTTTGAGGCTGCTTCTTGAACATAGAGATCAAGGGGTTTGATATTGAGGATTGCATCCAAGCTCATGGGTGGTATAGTTCTCATTGCACCAGTTACGCAAATACTCGTTGTTCTTTATACTTTGGTTAGGGTTTTTAAATGCGCGGATTTTTCCAGCGTCTTCCAACAAACCAAATTGACATAACATAGAATATGTCTAACAATGGCAGTATACATCCACATGATAATTTTGGGAATTGGTCCCCAGTTTTTGCCAAAAATGACTTTTGTGTTTTTCTCTAATGTTGGGACCCCAGTTCAGTTTTTTGTCTATGATCACTCCCAAGTATCTGGCTTGATCAGAGATCTTCTCCATTTAGTCTTTTCATCTCAAAAGTAGGTAGTTTTCTTCTTTTGTGAAAAGTACCAAGTCTTTTTTGAGGGGGTTAACTGCAAGGACGCATCTTTTTAATCAAGCGCAGACCTTGGTAAATGCATTGTTCAATTCTACGCTAATAGTGGTACGGAACTTCCCCGTCGCCAGAAGAGGTAGGTCATCGGCATAAGCAACCACTTTGACGCCATCATGTTTGAGAGTTACCAGGATCTCATTCGTGACCAGGATCCACGTGACACAAACTTCTTCAAGTTTGCACCTTCTTAGTTCGCTGAGGATCTGACGTTTTGTCAGCATACACATGGTCCAATCTGTGATTGTTACTTCTACTTTTAGATAACTTTGGGCTTTCTAAATTGCACCGTTGTGTTACTTGAAAGTTGTAGGCCACCCGTAATGTCAAACTACATAGTTTTTCAACCCTAAGGAACAGGGCTTTCAAATGACAAGCATTTCGTGATGGTTTTGTGGTTGAGGGCTTTTTAAGAACCGAAAGTTATAGTCTCGTTCGTTGAACTTTCACTAGGGTTGACCCAGGTTTTCTTGACAACCCTATGAGTTGTCAAAAATAACCTGTGTTTTCCAGTTTTCAAAAAACGCTAATTCACAAAATCACCACACATACCTGTCATTTGAACAAAAATTCATGCCATTTGTTAGCCCTGTTCATTTCTTAAACTCGCCACAGCAAAAATCTAGGGCGAGTTGAGGAAAAACCCATGGCAAACCTAGGGCTCAAAAAACACTCAATTTGACATTCAGGGCGAGTTGTGGTTTCTCAAAAAAAGCTGTGTGGCGACCGACCCCAGAGCAACCCCAGGACTTCCACAAACAAACCTTATGATAACTCATGCGGAAGCCTGTGTCAACCCTGAGTGAAGTTCTACAAACAAAGCGTATGTCTGTATCATATTTATAAAGTGTATTTTTTGAGGTTCCGCACTATTTTCCGCCTTAGTTTGTGACTGTTACTGCGTGGTTTCTAGCAATAGTGATTTTCACATAATAAAAAAAGGGTTAGAAAATGATGTGTTTATAAATTCACCCAAGGCTTGGGGTATGTTGGACTGTGTAACTCGACTTTAATTTAGTCATTTGAGGGAAAACACATCGTTTGCCTCTTGTTTTTTTTAAAGTAACGGTTTAAGACACTTTTCATGTAAAAGGTAATCCGGTTCCCATTTGTTCAATCTTACACGATCTTATTGAAGTCGTTTGGGTTGGAATTTGAAAACCTCGGGTTTTTGCCCGTGTCGGTTCTTGTAGAAGGAAAGCACTCAGCCAATCGGGCACGTGAAACTGATGCCAATATTTTAATAACTACAGGTAGTGTTATTCGGCCCTATCTAATTAACCGTCGGAGCGGAATTCTCTCCGATTTACTACAATTCGGAGACATTTTACTTCGCGATAGTTCTCCGAACAGTCGATCCGACGTCCTCCGATTAGTTTTTGCTGCGGAAAGTTTTAGTTTTTTGGAATGCAATGCGTCGCCGTATTTGCGAAAAATTTCTTACGATGACACATACTTCGAAGAAAAATTGAATCTCCAAAAAAGGATGCGCTGCGGAGAAAACTCCGGCGCTTACATCGATAGAGCCAATTAAAAAGTTAAATTTCAATTTAATTTTTAGTCGACGCTGCTATTAGCAATGAATTTTTCATCTCAAATTACTCAAAAAGTTCGTGTTAAACGAACAAGAACTAACTACACGATCCTTAACTCAATTTGACTCGTGTAAGCCGCATATAGAAACGTCTGTTAGAAAATTACCAAGAAAAGATGAAAAGTTTTTTGCTTTGACTATTGCTCTTGCTCTAGGCTCATCTCAAGCTGCCCTTTCGGGTTCGTTATCAGTGCTAAAAAGGGGTTGTTACATCAGAGCACTCAAGCCTTAGCTCAGTTCATAGCAGTTTATGGACATTGAGGGAATTTTCATTGTAAAGACTATCAATTTTCCATTGCTTTGTTATGATTTGTCAGCTATATCTTTTTTTATAAGGAGCAATACCTTCTACAAAGCTTCCAAATTGCATGCAATCATTGCAGGTTCACTGCACCACACACCACAGTACACACAGTGAATGCATGATTTGTTTCAGGCCGTCCACTTTCATCAAAATGTTTCTTTTTATTAGTTTTCCTGTCCAATCTCTGCATGTAAAACCACCATCACTGCCCATTCCGACAAAGAAAACACACACACACACACAATCGAAGTCAAAAACAGACAAAAAGTACTCTAATTTGTGTAAACGCATTGTGATGTCAAATTGACCATAAACTCTGTGTGCTGTCTCCTCCCCCAATTTTCCAATTCAAGCCCAACAGCTAAAATAAACAAAATCCCTCCGTTCGCACCAAACAACTGAAACATGACCGATCACAAGTACCCAATTCAAATGCACTCAGCAGCGTTCCTCTTGATCTGTGCAAATAACTCAGTGCTGCTCATAATTTTTGTTGTTGCTGATTTTTTTTTTTTTTTTTACTGAAACCAGCACCGCTAATAAAATCACAAAGCCCATTTAGATGGACGGAGGGTTGTTGGTTGCTCCCCTCATCAAAACTCTCCAAATGATTTATGCACGGAACTGAATTTTCTATACAAAACATCACTGTGGACGAGAGCTTGACTTGGTTATGCGTTATGGCCAATAAAACACATTGTGGTTGAAAAACAAAATGAAAAATAGCAGCACCGATTTATTGTTGTGTGAAGACAAGAAAGTCCTTTTAGCCATTTTTATTTATAACGGCAACAGCCGCGAGGAAGAAACACCATCATAAGATCGAAGACGACGAACGTGCGGGCGAAATTCACGATTGATTTCATTTGTCCGTCCGTAACGTCGCGTTGGATAGATTGATACCGCGAAGACCACTGGCATTCCCAGTTTTTTTCTTTTCCTACTGCGGGATCGACAAACTGCTGTTATTATTATTACGCCACAATCGACTCGGACATTCGTTGTAGCTTATCCAATGATCAAATTAGGTTTCGTATCCAAAAATGATAAATTGTAATAAATCCCCAAGCGCTTCATGGTTGAGGAGGTTCATGAATGGGCAAGCGGGCTGGCGGATTGTACTTTTGTTTTGCTAAGAAAAAGGTTAACATATTTTGAATGTTTTAATCATGTTTGTGGTGTATGTTTTGAAGTCATCGAGTGTTGTATGGGGAGATAAATTTTGAAATTGTGTTAGAACTCAAGTGGAAGCACCGATGCGTTAGGAAAGATTTTTGGAACAGATAAATTTAATGAATGATTGAGATTAAAGTTGCTCTTAAGAATACAGTTGGACAAAGTAATATCCACAGATAGATAAAGTGACCAGTCTAGTAATGTTGGGTCAGGGTTGGACCATCGAACACTGAGTGACCATCACGGTTTAAGTTGCATTGTCATGTCAATAGTAACTAATGGATCCTTTTGGTGTTGCAGGGTTTCATTTAGGTAAGAATTGCATTGTCGTCTTCAATTAAGTTTTTCTCAATGTGCTGACTTCGGAATGGACCAGCTTGTGATCTAGTGCTCATTTTTTTTTTTTTTTTATTTTTTTTTTTTTTTATCTCAGAGACTTAAGTGGCACTGAACTTAGAGCAAGCTCGTCTGTGCACACTTATCTACGCTCTTCATCATTAATGCAAGTGTTAAATAAAAAAATAAATAAATAGGGTGGCGCAACAGAGCGAGGAGCCCCTGGGCCTAGCGGTTTTCTCACAACCACACCTTGTAAGGGAATGGAGTGTTAGTGGTTAGTAAATAACGCCAACACAAGCACAAGAGAACGTATACGAGGGAAAATAAAAATAAAACATTACAAAAATATAACAAAGTATAACTTAAATTAAATTAACACAAACAGAACAAACCAAAATCGTGAAACATTACTAAACAAGGTTATAAATAAAAAATGAAATTAAACTACAGTAATAAAAAATCTACTAAACATGAATCATGCAGATGGTACACTGGTTCTTAACATTAATTTTAAACTACTTTTACTGATGTTGAAATCGGCAATAAAAGGATTTGAGTTGAATAACCTACTCATGCGTGCTAATGGCTCATGCATTCCATAGTTAGTACGGTGGTGGGAGCGATGTATAAACTCTAAATTACGTAGTTGGTGAGTTCCTCCGCGATAGTTGAATCCTACGTGGGAGAGCAAGTCGGGAGCATCAATTATACCGGTTATTAATTGATGAAAAAATACTAAATCATTGTTGATTCTCCTCTGTGAGAGGGTTTGAAGATTTAATAAGCGAATACGATTTTCATAAGGAGGGAGGTTGAAAGGATCTTCCCAAGGAAGACCTTTGAGAGCGAAGCGTATGAATCTGTGCTGTATTGCTTCGATTCGTGATTTATGAATATCATAAAATGGTGACCACACCTGAGAAGCATACTCTAGATGGGGACGAACATAACAGTTGTATAAAGAGAGGGTAACATAAGGGTCATTAAATTCCTTTGCCCATCGCTTAATAAAGCCAAGCATTTAATTAGCTTCGTTAATAATGAGGTTGATGTGTTCATTAAATTCGAGGTTGGCACTAAAAAGAACACCAAGGTCACGGAATCTAGAAACTTGAGATAAAGATTGTTGCGATATCGAATATTCTCCAATGCTAGGAGATCTTTTGCGGGAAAAGGTCATACTTTGGCACTTGGAAGTGTTTAAAATTAGTCCGTTCATTGAACACCATACAACAAAACTATCAATATCTTTTTGTAAGAAGTCGCGATCTGAAGCATTTTTGATGATTTTAAAAATCTTCATATCATCAGCAAAGATTAAAATGTCGCTATAGGAGATGCAAGAAATTACATCATTTATTGCAATAATAAAAAGCAAGGGACCAAGATGACTACCTTGTGGCACGCCAGACATAGCATTGAAAGGTTTTGACAAAACGTTACGAAATTTGACTTCATAAGACCTATTTTTTAAGTAGGAACTTATCCAAGCAATAAATACTGTGGGAAATCCAAAGGCTTTTAGTTTATAAAGTATGATGTTATGAGACAGTTGGTCAAACGCCTTAGAGAAGTCAGTGTAAATGCAATCAAGCTCATTTCCACATTCAAGGGCACTGCAACACTTATGATGAAAGGATAGGAGGTTGGTAGCAGTCGATCTTCTTTGCATAAATCCGTTGTTCAAGGTGTCCCAGTCATAGCAGCGTCGGTGCACTGCACTGACTGTGCAACTCACAAAGGCATTATTTTTTTTTTTTAAATATAAGAGTAAACTCTCAAAGGCGTTGTGTTGCGTCTTTTTGAATAAATAAATAGGGTGGCGCTACCTAGCGAGGAGCCACTAGGCCTTGCTCATTTCTCACAACCATGCCTTGTTTGCGAATGGAGGGAAACTACAATTTTCTGCTGATTCCGAAGGGCTCATCAAGAAATCCCTTTTTATGGCAATGAGGTTACTATCAGTGGACTTGCCAATGCTCCCGAAGGTGATGCCTTTGGTAAAATATTTTGTTGTCTGTTGGGACTCGAACTGCTACCAATGCTAACCATTTTTCCACGGTGGTCCCACATTACGGCTTCTAAGTTTTTTAGTTTTTAGCATGCCTTTTCCCATGGTTTAGCATGTCTGCTTGTTACGTGGGAGTTCAAGGGTGGAATCCCAGAACCATGGAATTGTTTTCTCACTCGTATCGAATTTCGTAAAAAAATTGGTTTATACCCGACACTAATTTTCCTTTCATGAAAAGCGCTTTCTCAACTTGTAGATCCCTTCCACTTGCCACCAGATTGTTAAAGGAAATACGAAAGACCCCAATGCTTAGTTATTTAAAAACAGAAGCAGGATAGTAACATCACTGTATATGCATATAGAAACTATAGTAAGTACAAAACACGATTTAACAATGCTTTGGACCGAATGAGCACGGTGGTGCAGCATTGGCTGCTCTACACACAATGGTGAAACAAATTGCTCGGAACGGAGACTGCTAAGTTGGACCGGAGAAAATAGGTTCGCTACCAGTTAAAAAGTCTGCATAATAATACTATATATATACAATGGTAACATTGTTCTTGGAAGTCGGCAAGTAAACGAGTACACCAGCCACCTATCGGATTAATACGGCACAAATATAAAAACAAGAAGCCTCTACATCAGGTGTGGCCAACTTAATTGAACCCAAGATCTCTTGTTCACTAACAAGGCCCTGTGCGATCTACCAATTACATACTCATAGAAATCTTAAATGAAACAGCATGGTTCAGTACACAATTTATGTAGCATTTTTTATTTTACTAAGCGAAAAAGCATAAATGAGAAAATTATACTTAGTACTTACTACTTAACTATTTATTTACCTACATATATATAATATATGTGAGCATTGCGTCTGAGTATATTCCACTAGTTAAGCATAATCAGGTTTATAGTCGGAGATTGCCAGCCTTAAAGAAGACAAGTGACAACTATGCGAACATGTGCTGTGCTAGTAGGCATATAAAGAAAACAGACATCATAATGACGAAGATATGTACATAAGACTGGGCCAAAAAAAAATTTTTTTTTTTTGTTTCAAAAACCATTTGGAAAATATTGTTTGGGATAGCTAAAAAAAAATTCTAAAAAGGTTTGAGCTAAATAAAAAAGTATTTAGAGGTCTATCAATCGTGTTTTATATTAAGACCTAACCTTACTTGGGCAATTATATTAAGCGAAACAAATTTAACGACAAACATTTTTGGAAAAAATTAACTTTCCTTTATAAAAGGTCTTTTTAAAAATTTCTCTCAGACTAACCGTTTCCGAGTGATCAAGCTCAAGCTTTTTTAAAATGAATTTTTTAAACAAAAAATTGGGCTAAAAAAAATTGAACAGTTTTCACGGTTAAGTAATAACCTTACTTAACCGTGAAAACTGTTCAAATTCGTTTAGGTCTAAGAAATATATAACACGATTGATAGACCTCTAAATACTTTTTTTTAAGCTCAAACTTTTTTTGAATTTGTTTTAGCTATCCTTAACAATATTTTCAATATGGTTTTTGAAAAAAAAAAAATTTTTTTTGGGCCTAGTCTAATGTGCATTATATGAACGCACACAATTTGTGGCGGATTTGTTTCGAAGTAATATGCGTATGTATATGTTTTTAAGCAAGGTTTTCTAGTAAAAAATACAAAGTAGACAGTTTTTCTAGAACTAATTTTTCAAATTCTGTGACCACAACGGTATATGTTTTTATTGAAACAATTTAAGACTATGTCTGGTCTACGTACATATTTATATTTTTTGCCTCGCCACGATCGACTGGACTAACAGTCGCGATCGACCGGTCGATCGCGATCGACCTGTTGGCCACCCCTGCTCTACATCATGTTGCACACTTTTTTTTAGCTGAAGTGGTAACTCTGATTTTCAGCCATTGGCAATTCATTTTTTCCGTTTCTAGATAACCTAGAACATTCCGTTACATTCCAGATATTCTTCCACCCACCATAAACAGTATACCAATTAACTTATCAGGTACGGCAAAATATCTCGGAATTGTCCATGATCATAAACTCAATTGAAGAGAAAATTTAAGAGAAAGAAAAGCTCAAATCGCTTTTTACACTTGTAGTATAGTTTTTGGGAAAAATGGGGACCTGGTCCCAAAACTATTCACTGGTTAACATAGGTACATAGTAAAACCAATCCTCACATATACCTGTCTGGTCTTTTGGCCATCATTAGAGAAGGCGTCAAACCTTAAGACCATGACCAAAATCCAAAGGCTTGCATGCATTGGCTCAACTAGTGCCATGAGAACGACACCAACGGCAGCTCTGGAAACTTTCTTGTTGCTAGACCTTTTTTCAAATGAGATGGTGACCAAAAGTGCACTGCGCCTCAAACAATGCAATCATTGGAAAACAGGCATATCAAGCCATAGAACCATCATGAACTATGCCGATATAGACATTCAAACAGACTACACCCTCACCGCATATTGATTTCATTCCACTGGCCCTAACAGTCTTTCCGACAAGAGAAAGCCGGGAGGAAAACAGGGTTATAAAAGAAAATCACATTTCCGTCTTCACAGATGGTTCCAAAGCAGACGAAGGGTTGAGGTATCTTCTAAGATTATACCCTACCACGAATAGATCAAAAAAGCTTCCCGATTTCTGCAGTGTCCTCTAAGCAGAAGTACTCGCAGTGTGTGAAGCCGCAAAACACTTGGCTACGCGGAGCTTGATCAACAAAAATATTGACATCTTGATAGACAGCTAGGCGGCCATTGAAGCTATATCATCCATCGCAGTTTTCTTAGACAGTAATCTTAGACTACTCAGCTCAACAAACACCGTAACTTTAATTTGAGTTCAAGGATATCTTAACATAATCAGTAATGAAATGGCGAAAAAGCTGGCTAAAATCGGGCCAGCACTCAAATGTAGCGAAAAAAACACCTCAATTCTAAAGCCACTAGAACAAGAAAAAAAAAACAGAATCAAACACAATCTTCTAAAAATCGAAAATGGCAGGTGGTCATTTTTAGAAACATGCCGAGTCTCCAGAAACCTTTGGCCAGATATTTTCAAGAAAAAAAAAAAACAGAATTTCTACTTCAGCTTAGCAGACATTAGCTCTTCCTCTGTCGATTGGCATTCTCACGGGCCACAATTCGTTGGGTACCCACATGACGAGAATGGAGAATGCCAAGACGAAGAGACAGAGTAAGGATCATTTCACTACCTCTGTGAGTGTCCTAGCTTGACCCACACTAGGAAAAAAAGCCGTCGAAGAATACTTCTTCGACGAACTGGGCGACATCTCTAACCTCCCATTGAACAACGTCCTGAAATTTACAAAAGGCTCCAAATGGTTCAGTGGGGTTCTTTAAACCAATATCCCAACCACCAGCACAACCCTCTACCTCTCCAATCCTACAAATTCCTCATCTTTTGTTTCCCGGGGAGTACAAAGGATCCTTGAGATCCGAGTGAGGTGCTGCCACTTGTGACAGCTCCCACCCCCCCCCCCCCCCCCCCCCCCACCATCTAATCTAATCTAACCTAGATAGCCTTTCTAGCCCTATTAACGGAGGTCACACTATACAATTAGTTGCACAGACTTATCAAAATTGTCGTCCAGCATGTCATATACTCCTCCACCACTCCGTCCAACTTCTTAATTTTCAAAAATGTTTGAAAACCATCCAACAAGTTGGCCAAGCGGTCGTCTGAGGGTTCACATTATCCAACATTGGTTGTTCAAGCCAAAGTCTGTCCAACTAATTGTATAGTGTGAACTCCGCTGTATACAATACTCCAAATTGAAAATTTTCAAAAATATTTGAAAACCAACAAACAAGTTAAACAAGCAGTCGCCTGGGGGCCAACATTGTCCAACATTAGTTGTTAAGACCAATGTCCAACTGATTCTACAGTGTAAACTCCGCTATTACCATGCCCTTATTTCATGTAGAACTATTCATCTTAGGCTTTGAATCCGTTACTTGTCAACCAGATGTGAAAATCATCCACCGGGAAAAGGCGGTTCACACTGTACAATTAGATGTTTGATGATGATGCCGATGAGTGGTACCCGTGGAGTGATAGTTAACATGTCTGCCTGTTAACCCAGAGGTTCGTTGTTCGAATCCCAACAGTGGTAAAGCTTTTTTTACCACGGGTATCCCTTTTTGCAAAGAATTGGCAGGTCCTCCAATACCGAATTCATTACCAAGTTCGGAACCAGCAAAAAATTGTAGGTCCCTTCCATTTCCTCACAAAGTATGGTTGTGAAAAATGCGCTGGGCCCTGATGGGGTTTCTTGCTTGGTTGCGCCACCCTATTTATTTTTATTTATTTATTTATCAAAATTTTTATCAGGCCTTTTTCTTAAACAATATTTCCAAAAATATTTTAAAATAATCTAGCAAGTTGGACAATCGGTCGTTTTAGGGCTCACATAACCCAATACTGGTCGTTCAGAACCAAAATTTTTTCCAACAAATTTTGCAGTGTGAGGTGAGCTGTTCTACAAGTAGGTACTACTTGGTATCCTTGGTGCTGTATGTGAAAAGAATGTGTTGGAAAGAAAATTTAACAGCGAACTGTAGGAGCTGTACAACGACATGGTAGGCGATGGCTGGACTATTTAGAAAACATAAAAGCTGTGTCTTCGACTGTTCTTCGAAAGCAAATTGCATTAAAATCGTTAAAGACGTCTTAGCTGCGCAATTAATCAAGTAGAAGTAAACCTAAACGCACCTATAGTCCAAAGATGGGGAGACCTCACTTGAAATCGAAATTGTTCCTGAAAGATCTTAATTGAGTCCCAGATTCACCCTGAACTCTAAAGCCCACCTAAGTGAGTAAGTAAGAACTGCCTTAAAAATGATAACCAGCGTGACAATTACCTGGGTCCAGACCAAGTAGTGACTCTTGACACATACCTACTCTTTGTCATTTTATTACAACTCTAAGGCTTTCGTTTTCAAGCATACCTTTCCAGAAGAAACTTCCTCAATGTCGCCAAATGCTAAGCTCCACATATTTTCTCACGATATCACTCGGACTTTCATAAGAAATCTGAGTAAGTGAAAGCAATGCCACTGCTAATGGGTGACCATCTGTATGGCTCCATCAAAAAAGGATTACCATTTAAGTCTTTTCCCTAAAGGCATACACTTTACCTGCATCGAACTCATAGTTACATAGTTATAACCCAACAAGTCGACAGACAGACAAAAAAAAGAAACATATGTTTCCAACAGTTCCCCAAACCAAACAAATTGGTCATAAAATCATTAACACAAAGCCTAGCAATAACTTGCCATTACTATTGCCAGCAATTCGCACAATTATCCACTTTTCTGTGTGCCAAAACTAAGACTATGAACAATATAATTAACAACATTACTGTCCACATGCTCCTACGACCATCTTCACTTTGGCCATAACAACCCGTTTTCACCGCTTAACCGCCAAGAGTTACCTTCTCTGCAATAAATGTCCTCTACAACATTAGTATCTCTTACCTCAAATGACGTTTATATCATAATAATCCCAGCGCGAGGCCAAGACCAAGACAAAAAAAGCGAACAGACAAAATTTCTTCTCATTAGATGGTTAAAAATTAATTTACAACAACATGTCACGTTGTAAACCTATGGCAGTAATTATTTTGTTAAAATCCCACAAACATACAGACACCGTCATAGAGATATGGCCAATAAGCATAAAGACTTTTTGCGACTTTCAGATGTTTGTGTGTTCGGCGATGACCATTCGCGGCTAGAGCACAGTAAGGAGTCGATCTGTGACATGGTGACACGGACAAAAGGCGATGATAACTTTATTAACAATATTAAGACATTAAGCAGAAGTATTGGTACAATGATAATATTTTTTCTCCGCTGGCAATTTCAAATGAGGAGGTGGCTTGGCTATGGCACGAGTACTTGTTTGTATTTGATGTTTACAACTCGCAGCTTGTAGCTATTAAATGAAAGCCAAGCTGAAACCGATTTCAATCAAGGCGAATTGTAAATCTTTGATTTTCCTACTGCACTCGAGTGCTGTTTGTGTTTAATAAAAAAAAAAAAAAAATTGTCAACTGAATAAATTAATCTCGCAGTGACACTGACACTTGTTTCAATCTGTTTAAATAACACTAACTCAACAGTAAAGGCCCCAACTGTGATGAATGTTTTATTTTTTTAACAGTATTTTAGGATATCACCACTTCATCTTTGAGCAATTTCGAAAACGCTCCACGGCTTCATACCTAAACTGTCGTCCGTGATTTTTGCTGGCCCAGGTGTTCTTTCCAAGTCCAAATTCCATGAATTCTTGGATAAAATTGGCTCCATGTTAGAACCAAACGTCTCGCCGCTTCCTTAAAAAGTAGAGAAACGACAAATTTGACTTGAACTTTGTTTAAAAATTACCACAAAGTTTCTTCAAATTTGTTGTTTTTCTCTCTCTCTCTCTCTCTGTCTTCTATTTTGTGTTTACGAATGTAAATGAAGACGTTCAGATTGAAACTGGTACACTTGAAGAATTTTATGTATTTTATGTTTCTATTAACAACTTGTTGCGACAATTCTGAGATGATGAGAGGACAGTTCGTTAATAGAAACATTATGCTAACCGCAGTCCGTTATGTTTCATCTCATTATCACTAATTATTTCTGCTCACGATATGTTTGTTTTTAGTTCACTTGGTCAAATGAATAAATAAATTCTAATGACAACAGACTCTGTCTTAAGAACAAGAGTTGCTATAGGCATGGTAAAGGTTGTTCTTAAGCGAGGAATATCCAGGAATGTGTTTTTGAGTAATTAAACTCATTGTGTTCTTCACTAACACGCGACTTGGAACTGTAAAAAAAATTCTCAATGAACTTTAATTATTGACTAAGTCATTTCAATTACCATAACACTAAGTTTCGTAGTATGCGAGAATAAGAATTTCTTTAATTTGGTCAATGATCGTCGGAAAATACATGTTATTATTTGATTAAAATAGCATTTATACCATTTTTTTTGGAAATCAAGCCTGGTGTTTGGGTAGTTCACACTGTGCACCTTTTTGGGAAGACTTTGGTCAGAACGACAATTGTTCAACAATTGATCCTTCAATCGAACATTTATCCGACTTTTTGGATGATTTCAAAATATTTTTGATATCGGATATTGCCTTTTGTTAGAATTTAAATTCAAAAAAATTTCATATTAAGCATGTTACCCAAGAGGCTCGCGGTTCGAATCTAAACAGAGGCAAAAATGTTTTTCGTGAAGAGTTGGGAAGTCCTCTGTCAGTAACCATGATAAGGTTACTTCGATTAGCCTCGATTAGCCGCTCGGAATCGGCATAAGAATGTAGGTCCCTTCCATTCCTTCACAAGGCATGGTTGTAAGAAATGCGTTAGGCCCAGGGGCTCCTCGCTCTGTTGCGCCACCCTATTTATCTTTTTATGGTAGACAAATATGAAAACCCACAATTTAAGTAAAATGATATGTTTTTTCAACTGAAGTTTTTTTGTTTATGTGATATAAAGTCTGCTACTGATATAGTTCAAAAACAAGTCTGACAATGTTGATGCTAAAAGATCTGGCCATCTGACTTCCATCAGACCATGTCTTTCCAACGAGTTGTCCAAAATGAACCGCCTTTTAGAAGGCCCGACCTTTCAAAGTTTGATATTAAATATATGATTGGTTGATGAAACTTGCAAATTTGAATTGAATGAAAAGGGTCAAAAGAGAGCTAGAAAAACCCGGTGTTTCGCATATTTCTTTCAATCATGTCTTTGAAGAGACAAACAAATTTTTGACGATTTCGAAGTTCGAACGGCTAAATACGCTTAGTGTAATTAGCCCGAGGAGTAGAGCACCATTCCTTGGGTGGGAACTGAGGTGACCTACATTTTTATGCCGATTCCGAACGGTTATTCAAGAAAGCGCTTTTCATGGTAATTAATTTAGTTTCGGAGGACTAACCAATCCCTTGCGAAAGGCTACACGTGGAAAAACATTTTTTGGTTTCTGTTGGAATTTGAACCACGAGTCTCCCACGTAACGGGCAGACATGGCAACCATTACGCTATGAGCACCACTAAAATGTTGCAGTTTCCTCATAAAGGGTCCGCTATCTAATTTTTTTTTTCTTTCACCTAGTCTGTCTGATTTGACAGATAATTAGTTTTATCCTTCCGCTGAACGAATATGGTTGTGTATACGCTTGAACAACGCATCGTGATGTTTGGTGCGGATTTTGGTCCAGAGACATAATTGGGCCCATTTGTCTTCGAAAATGAGCAACGAAGGCCGTTAAAATCAATGGCGATCGTTATCAGGCCATGTTGAACGAATTTTTGTTTACAAAAATTGAAGAGGAGGATATAGGCAACATTTGGTTTCAACAGAACGGCGCTACGTGCCACACAGCCCAAGCTACACTCGATGTTTTGCGCCCTGTTTTTGAAGATCGCATTATCAGCCGCAGGTCTGACGTCGTTTGGCCACCTCGGCGCTGCGATTTGACACCGTTGGACTATTACTTGTGGGGTGGTGCCGTAAAAGATAAGTGTTACGCTGAAAAGCCAGATACAATTGACGCTTCAAAGGACTTTATCGTGAAGCCATTGGTGAAATACAGCTGTACACAATCGATAATGTGCTTAAAAATTGAACCGATCGATTACTGCATGGCCAGCCGAGGCAGCCATTTGAATGAAATTATTTTATTTTTGAAATTATTTAACCGGAAGAATTGTGCTTTCCAAATAAAAAAAAAGAACAAATTTAAGAAAATATTCAGTAGTTTTTTTTTATAGCATTTTCAAAAAAAAAAAAAAAAAGGTAATTGGCGGAACCTTTATATAAATTGGGAATATGGCATACGTTCGGTCTATCTGCATCAAACAGAGGCATGTGATCTACGGTTATGCTCTTGACAAATCAAATCGTTGATTAAAGCCATCACTGAAGACCTCGATACACCAAGCGCTGGTTCAGATCCTGGGAATCAGAATACTGTCTGATCCTTGCCTTCACTGGCGATCTCTTTCCGAGTTATGCCAAATGGTCTGGATCCAAAACGAGACTCACAAACTTTTTCTATCGCCAGCATTCAGAGAGGTCTTGCGTTCTTGGATCATTTTTCAAGTAGTTAGAAGGCTGAGTAGAGCTTCAAACACAGCTGGGCTGTGGCTAAAGATACAAATATTTCTCCCCATCCAACGTGGCTTATAGACCTGTTCGTTTCTTAAGAGAGCACGAGAAAAATACTGAAAGAAAATTTGAAACTCAGAGCAATGTTTTAAGGAAATCTGATTAGATTCGAAAATCTGCTATGAAAAGACATATAAGGCGTGTTTTTTTCACAGGACTGTTATGTACATAACATCATTTTACACGCAAAGCAAAAACAACATCCCCGACAACCAATGTTATGGATAAAAGGATGGTTAAGATTTGGTCGGGGATAGAGTTTTGACGTTTAGTCGAGTCTCGAATGAGTTTTTCGACTTTTCATTTCTAAATGTTGGTGCGTCTAGAGACTTTCATGTATCTCGAATAAAAGCAAAATGGGTGTCAGAAGGTCTGTTCACAAATGTTGAACTGAATAAAATCCTCTGCCCACTCTTACACTCCGCAATCTTGTTGCTTAAATTTTTTTTTTTAGAATTTCATTGATTTCAGGGGTTAGATTTGTATATTTATATAAAGATACATAAAAGAACGTAATAGCAATTAAAAAAGATCTGTTTTGTGATTGAAAGCACTTTTTGCATATTTTTTTTCAAATTTTTCTGTGAATGTTGACATTTTTTCAAAAGTAATCGTTAAATAATCCATAAAATTTGTTTTATTATTTTATTATTGATAGTTTAATTCGTTTAAAACAAGTAACAAAATAATTTTTCCAACTCTGACATAAATCACAAGTTTCATATGAATTCAACCCCAGCGTGTAAACAGAGTCAAGAGAAATTCTTTGTTACCTTTGTGAACGGACCTATTTTTGACGTTTCTAAACTAACAAAAAACAGACAAAAAAAATTGTTTACCTGCATTAATTTCACTACGAAACATTTTTATTTTCCACTCTATACAATTGCTTTACTTTTTTAACAAACAGTTTTTGCGTTTTTGTGCGAATTTGGCAAAAAAAAAAACATTTGTTGCCTTTTATTGGTTTGACAACTGACAGAGAACACCAACCCACAAATAAAAAAAACGAAGCGTTTTTTTTGGATATCATGTTATGTACATAACATCCTTGTGAAAAAAACACGCCTATAGTTGTTTGTTTTTTTCCATTATGGTCGCTTTTCCACTGAATTTGCTAAGTAAAGAACCAAATTGCGTGATGTACAAAATGTCGAGTGGACAAACACTGAAGTTTGTTATCTGATTTTTCTAAGACTTTTCGACTGATAAGTAGGAACCCCACCAAAGGCAAAAATGTTTTTCCACGAGTATCGCCCTTCGCGAGGTATTGGCCAAATCTGTTCTTCTTCACATACGCTGAATTATTATTTCTCTATAAGCTCACAATACTTTCAATATTGCATATTCAAATAGATTCTTACTCACAGTAACGCAAAGGGAAGAATCTCACTTAACCTAGAAAAAAGACTAACACTAGGAAATTTGCGCTTTCTGGTAAATCTTTCACAAGGCGCTAACTTAGCTGAGGCAGTTCCTAAAAAGAGGTATAGTAATTATTAAGAGAATGTCAAAGCTTACAAAAATTTGGTATCTATTTTAAATACCAAAATAAGGCACTGGTTATTGGTTTGTAAAAATTTGTAAAATCCTTAAAAAGATGGTTTTTGAAATATTTATTAGCAAACTCTTTTAAATAAACCCAAAAATCACAGCATTTGAGGACGTCTTTTTTTAATTCTTCTCATGATGTCTCATCACTCGCAACCGATGGAGGCCACCAAAAAAATCCAAGGACTAAAGCCGCTCCTGCCTTGACAAGTGGGCAGGTTTAATTTTGTGGGAGCCTTGCACAGGAAGAGATCGTAAAATGAAGCATCAACATTCCGATTTATTAATATTTTCATCATATTTTCATAAAAACCATCGATTATCTGACATTTGCATATTTAAATGGGAGACCCGTAGGACCCATTTTAAAATGCACAAATTCGGTAGTTTTCTCACTACAAGTTAAAACTTGTACTAGAAAAGGGAAACGAGATAAAACTGAACAGTGTATAGAATTTCTTGATTAAAATTAAAAATTTATTATTTTCTGGTTTCTTTCTATGGTAGAAAACTCGCATACCCCTATCACATGCCCGTTGCAACAATTTCGGAGTACGAATGGCAAAAAGGAAGCAATGTAGACGCCCGCGTAGTGCTGCAAAATGTCATTGTTGATAAAATTATTTAAAAATTCTAAATATCTGTTGCAAATCATTACGAAGATGTGGCAAGTCCATTCTATTTGGCTTTCGTAGTCTGAAATTCTTACCTTTTGACAAGGGTGATTATTTTTTAGGCAAACAAAAGTAATTGTCACCTCTTTTCTTTACGGTGTTGTTGAATTCCCACCAAATCATAATAAGAATTGACATTCTTTCACCTCACATTACTATTTCTTAACCAATAACTTATTCTTTTTAAAAACCCACCTACGTCCACAGGTCACACGCAAACCTTTGCCTACTCGAAGGCATAGTCAATTTATTACTATGAAATTGCGACTCTAGATACTTACATGCCAGCCAAATTAGGTCTCTTCCACGCCTTACTTTGTGCCATAAACTCGCATTGGTTTATAGCATTTCTCCTGTCTTCATAATTCAATCACTTGCAATTGGTTTTATTACGAACGGAGTTGGTCAACATGAGTTGTTCTTCACACACTGACTCTGAGCCTTCATCAATAAAAGTAATGCTCACAAAACTTGAGTAACAACATCAATAACTTGTTACGCTATGGAATTGCGATTCGCTCAAGGGTACTCGTCCACCAGCAATTTTCAAAGTCTTCAAATTTCTTTCAAAGAAATCGTGTGAAATAGATATTGCCATCAATTCATTCCTTCGAAAGAAATGCATTCGTATGCGTTTGACAGCCGCATGACATCTTTATCACTCTTCTTCGTACTAATTATTGCCGAGGACCAATCTTGTTGAGGCACCTCTGCTTATCTGCGTGCAGTATAGCTGGCAGCCATCAGCGGCGGCGGCGACCGACGCGTTGGTCAATAAAAAACGATTTTTCATTTAAACGTCAATTTGCAATATCTTATTTAAAATGGTTCCTTAAAGTGCCGCACTATCGTCGTAGATTGTAGGTCGTCTCTCGTCGTCTATGTCGCGGCGGCGCACAATCTGCGGGTGGAAATAGAAATGATGTGATGTACATTCCTGCCCCCGTCAAGTTGCAATGAATGTATGTACATACGACTGTACCAGTAGATTGGCCACCACCGCAACTACATGTGCTGTGGTAATTGAGTCGGTAGGTGGTGGGCATGTTACCTATTTTCGACCGTTCAGGGTGGTCATTTGGTTGGACAAATCGAACAAGAAGTCAACGCAAATGGGTAACTTTTTTGTGTTCTTTTTTACAGGGAGGACTTGGCGCTATCAATGAAGAATTTGCCGTGTCCGCGATCGTTGGCGCATGCTGGAGATGGGCCATGGGCGACTGTAGACTAATGACATGTCGTCCGAGATGGCGGCAGCAGTAAAATGTAAAGACAACTTAAGTGCGGTACAGAGAATAATTGTGGAATGATTAGAAGCTGTTTGTAAGTTTTGTCCATACAACCGGGATAAGGTCTGAACCAGATGAGACTAATTTAGCATGTTGGATCTCATCCATGGCGACTATGAGTTTGAGTAGCTAGCCTGGTCTGGGGTGCGCATGTCTGACTTTATTTCTTAGTTAAGAAGTGAACATTTACTTGACACATTCTTTTGCCCAGCTCTTGTCCCTCGCTAACGACAACAAATGTGGGAATAACTGCCCCGCCATTACACCATTGCGTTTTTGGCATTCTCGCTTTCAAGCTTTCAATTAGTTGCAATGCTTATAATTCTCAAAACAAGTCAGTTTGCTTATCTGAAATGTCTCCATTAAATGCAAAACAAATCTTGGGGCTGTCAGTTCTTGACAATTCCATTGCAAAACACATCAACCCCATGGTGCACTCAAACCCCAGATTACCAGAACAAATTCCAAACCAGTCATTAGTCGTTCTACAAATTATCCCGTCAACATTAATCGGAAGCCGTCTACTTATCTCCATGATTCATCCACCCTGGCCATAGAATTTTCCACTTTTTAAAACTGTCACAAAGAAAGCAGTGAAAATCGCAAAGTGCGTAAAGAATCTTTTCAGATTTTTCTTTTGCGACAAGTCACGCATAAGAACACACTGCAGCAACACTTTAGACCCCAAATAGTTCGATATACACATATTGATAAAGAGTAAATTGAAAATGAATTAAAAAATAAAATTAAAAGTCAACATACGCTAGGCACGCATGCGCGTTGTTGTTTCGTGATTATTAGAAATATGCTAACCGGCTGTAGAACAACTGTAATTAAACACGAGTCCTACAAGTCATTCGACTTAGCTATGGCTGATGGGTGGTTATTTTTTTTTTAATGGGTTTATCTGTAAGGTGGGCTCTGTGATCTTGCATCAGCCGTGCTGGATTCTACTGGTGCGGCTTGGTGCATTTTGCTTGGAATAGAATCAGGCTCGGGATCAGGAAAAGTTGGGAAGGCCAAGAATATCTAGTGGCATTGGAAAAGAAAAAGTGTATCTAATAAAGAATTTGATACTCCCGTGTGCAATTTTGACAGAATATTACATATGTTATCTCTAAGAGGACTGGATTCTAATAAATTATACTTCTAAGTCTGGTGTGTCGGCTCGTGTTTACCACACTTTCTTCAAGTTGGTACTTTCTATTTTAGATGTTTTTGTGTATGAGAAGCTTATTCTGATTAAGGTTAGCTTCAAAGGAGTTCACAGGAAAGATTGTTGAACAAAGTGTTATAGTGGCAATAATTAATTACGACCCAAGCTTTCAACGCCAAAGTCATCGATTTTTATCTCATATTTGTTTAGTGTTTTATAGTTCTACGAACTAGTTGCAAAATACATTTACTCTCAATAACCAAAAAAAAAAAAATATATCTCTTCTTTTATCAAATTTTGCAGTAGGTTTTAGTTCATAATTAATTTTCATATTTAAGTTGGGACCTAATTCTTTCTGAACAAACTCACAATAAACTAAGTCCAAAATGGAAAAGATTGGTAGTTGTTGCATTTAAATGTTTTGGTCTTGCTTATTTCGTTTTTGCTTCGTTTTTAACTTACACTGTTGGACAAATTAAAGTGCAGTTCTCAAATCTGAAGTTAGAGTGACAATTTTTATTGAGATACACATACTATATTAAATTTTTCATCCAAAAATTGACTATACTATGATCTTAAGGCTAAATTACAAATAAATGAATAGTTTTTTACACAATTGAGGTTAAAAAGATAAAATATTGAAATATTAAAAAAAGGCACATAAAATATATACAATACTAAAAAAACAACTTAACTTAGTAGTTAATAAAAATTAGTAGTGAGTGACCCGTCCTTTGTTTTGAATAACTGCAGCAAGACGTTTGGGAATGCTACAGACCAAATTTGGCAAGACTTGTGATGGAATTCTATCCCATTCATTTTGGATACTTTCCCAAAGAGATGGTAAACTGCAACGCCCATCCAAGGGAATCCTGTCATCCAGAATGGACCAAAGATGCTCAATTGGCTTAAGGTCTAGGGATCGAGGTGGTCATTCTAGAACATCAACATTGTTTTGAACAAAAAACTATTTAGCTACTTTACTGGTATGCTTTGGGTCATTATCTTGTTGAAAAATATAATTCCCAAAGACATTTTCGAAGCTGAAGAAGAAAGATTTTCTTTGACAATATTGATGTAACTAGAACCCGTCATTTTACTTTCGATTTTGACAAGATTTCCAACCTTACTGAAGGAAAAATATACCCAGACCCTAAGTGATCCTCCCCCATGTTTAACTGTTTTTTGTATGCACCTTTGACTCATAGTCTTTTAAGTTTCTTAATTCAAATTTGGGCTCATCGGACCAAATCACGTTTTCCCAAAAGTTTTCTTCGTAAAAAAGTTTCTTAAGCCGCTTTCGTTAGGTAGCCTTTGGACTGTTCTTTCTGTTACTGATAACTGCAGACCTTCTTTAATGCTTGTGGCCGAAGATAAAGGGTTTTTTCGAGCCTCAATTTTTATTCTTTGATCATCTGCTGCCGTGGTCTTTTTCTTCCTCCCACAAGAACTTTTGAAGTTGAAGACTGTTCCTCGTTCAAGAAAATTAAGTTTAATCTTTATTACCCCAGACAGTCCATATTTTTCTTCTAGTTTGTGGAAGGTCAACCCATGTTTACGGTCTAAAACAAGCAATTCCTTCACTTTAGGTGAAAGCGGTTTCATATCGTAGCCTTAACCAAATTAAGAAAAACTAACCACTCAAATGAATATGATAATAAATTAAATTGATTAACCTTTCAATATTTCCTCAGCTTTCGGAAGTTAATCCAATTGGAAGGTAGTTGGCAGGGATGATTTCAAATTCTTTTTTCTTTGAGAACTTCCTTTTTCTATAGAAATGATATAAGTTTTTATTGGAAAATATAAATTTGTGTTTTTTAAAACAATGGTTCAGCTTTGAATTTGTTATGAGTTCAAACAGTCCTTAGTTTAACCAATTAGATTTCAAAGATCTTTGTACTAACTATGGAATGCATGAGCCATAAGCACGCATGAGTAGGTCATTCAACTCTAATTCTTTTATGGCCGATTTCAACATCAGTAAAAATAGTTTAAAATCAATATTAAGAACCAGTTTAACATCTGCATGATTCATGTTTATTAGATTTTTTATTACTATAGTTTAATTTCATATTTTATTTATAACCTTGTTTAGTAATGTTTCACTAGTTTAATTTGTTCTCTTAATGTTAATTTAAGTTTTATTTTGTTATATTTTTGTAATGTTTTTTTTATTTTTCCTCGTATACGTTCTCTTTGAGCTTTTGTTGGCGTTATTTACTAACCACTAACACTTGCATTAATGATGAAGAGCGTAGATAAGTGTGTACAGACGAGCTTGCTCTAAGTTCAGTGCCACTTAAGTCTCTGAGATGCAAAATCTCGAATGTGGATTCTAATAATCTAAAAACGGTGGATTCTAATAATTTTCAATTTAAAACAACAACACATGAAAAGGGAATTGAAAAAGTTTTGTTTTTGCGTTCAAGGACTTCGATAATAATCAATCGAGTGGTTGATTTTGAAATAAAAACTGCAATCTAAATAAACGGTTCAAAGTCGAAAAACTATCAACATCAACATTAGTGGGTAAACATATGGCAGATAAATCTTTTTTTGCACTAATTGCTTTTTAGGAAGCAACATAATCGTGTGCGTTAATTTTCTTTATTTCTATTTTACTATTTATCCTTAGTAAATAGGGACTTTTATATCTCATTTCCCTAACACCAAACTTCATGGCTGAGATTTAGAGAGATCTTTGGGTATTACTCTAAAGCCTAGTTCATATATTCAGAAAGTTTAATGAGCATGCAATTGCCTGTTGTGATAGGGGAGTTTTTATTAATTTTGTTTCCATTTTCCGACCTGTTAAGTTTAGGATATCTAAGATATCTAAGATGCAGTTAGCGGCTCGGAATGGGTAGAGAGTTGGTCGCCTTTATTCCTCACAAGGTTTTAACTATCGGGGAGGCTCATATACCAACTGCCCAACTTGAAGTAACTTCACTGTCCTCATTAAAGAACTAATTATGACTTGAATGAGCCTCTTGCCCGTATGATAAAATTCTTAATTTCAATCTCAATTTTAAAAGATTTTCATGTTAATAAAACTACCTTAAAGTCCTTGATTTGAGAGCTCCACTTTCTTGACTATGTTTTTGTATTTTGTTTGTTCTCTCTTTATAATTGTCATATTTAGTATTTAATATTATGTATCTATGTAGCTTTCTAATTTAATTTTGTATATGTTTGAATAATTTCTAAATATCTTTGTTTTCTGTTGTTATGAGTGTGTTAGACTAATTTTTTTGCTAACTAAAACCTCGCTTAATGGTGATAAAGACACGTATTTTTAAGTACTTTAGGGTAAAAAAACTAAATTTTTTTTTAAGCTAAAATGTATCCTAAATTGTTTTAATTTTCTTTAAGAAAGAGACAAAATTCGTTGTCATAGTTACAGTGCTACATTTTGTAGACGTGATTTCTGTGTTGAACGTGTCGTAGTGGTAAGCGTATCTGCTTCTTGCGTGGAAGTTCGAGGTTCGAATCCGAGAGACATCAATGTTTTTTACGAGTATTGAATTTCGTGAGTCCTTCGAGAGTAACTTCACTGTCAGTCATAATTCCTGGTACTTTAACGGACTCAAATACATAACAAGTGGAGCGTGGTCAGCTTTAAAGTGATTGTTGTTAACACACGAGTGGTACCCGTGCCGTGGCATGATGGTTAGCTTGTCTGTCTGTTAACCAAGAGATTCGTGGTTCTAATGCTAACAGATGTAAAAATGTTTTTTGATGGGTACTGCCTTTCGCGAAAAATTCGCAAGTCCTTCTCGCTTTCTCCCTCCTCCATTTCCTCAAAGGGTATGGTTGTAAGAAATGCGCTAGGCCCAAGGAATCTTCGATCTGTTGCGCCACCCTATATACTTTTTAGTTGACACACGAGTACTTACAACTTGCAACCGGATCGAAATGTAATTAACCACAGAATTTTTTTTCACAAAGGTGCTGGTACCGTTATTTCAAGACTTTGAGTTTCAATTCCAAAAACCCCACTGTAGGCTACCCCACAAAAGCTAACTGCAAAGTTTGAAAAAAAAACGGTCAAGCAGTTTAGGCTTTAGAGGGCTTTATGGACAAACAGAACTGCAAGTCTCACTTTCTTCGTATTCTGTATCATCGTAATGTCATGTTTAAGTGTTTTTTTTTACTTGCGTTATCGCAAGTAAAAAGAACACATAAAATTCACAATAATATATGAAACCTTTATTTGAATTGATACTACGGTCGATTGAATTTAAAGTTTGAAGATTATTTCTGCAAATGTTGACGGCGGATGCGCCTCAAATGATCCATTCACATAGCAGAGTTTTGTCATACGCTTTCTAATATTTCGGTCCGTATCTCACGAATAAATGCTTCAGTGTTGGCTTCCAGTGTGTCAGTTGAAGCTGGCTTATTGCTGATACATGAGACTTAAAATAGTCCCACAAAAAAGTCTAGAAGCGTTAAAATACACAATCTAGGCGGCCAATTGACTGGACCTAAAAGTAAAATAAATAGTTCACCAGTTTGTTAAGCGTGCTGTGTGGCATGTCGCATGTGGTGGCGTCTTGTTGAAACCACATGTCACTTTATAATCATGAATCATGTTGATGATTTATTGTCCAACAATGTAAATTGAGTACGAAATTTAGTCACAGTGGCCTGAATCCGCCTCAGTAGATCAATTTAAATGACCTTACAATCAATTTCACTGACCTTGAAATGGAAGAAGTGCGCCATGAACTTACTCGACAGAGCACACATTTTGATACTAGAACTCAAAAATTTGCAGACGTTTTTCGTTTGTATTTCGATTCATGGTTAAATCATTGACTAGACTGATGATGTTTCGCTGTGACACGAAACACGTATCTAGCCTTTAGCTGTGAAAACCTGTGTTGCCAAAAAGAAAATATCAGAACCCATGACAATCTAAAATATGATCACTAAAATATGAAGCAAGTTGTTCACAGGGCTCAGTTTTTGGACCTGTGCTTTTTTTCAAAATTTTCTGTAATCGTATCGAAAGTTTTCAATAGCAACATCAATGTTTAGCTGTGCATAATGAAGATAGCTTCTGCCCTTAACGTTTAAAATTTCTTTTGAACAAAAGAAAAATCTTTTTGCGAGATTTTTGGAAAGTTTTTTGAACTATTTGCCACAGCACCTGTCACCAAAGGCTTTTATAGTTTCACTTTCGTTTTGCCATCATTTTGATCATCATCGTCATCTTACAACGAAAATCAATATATCCCCTGGGTTCTCAGTAGTAAATTTTTTTCAATAAAATATTCACACACTTGAGTCGTTTCCTTAACGGCCCGCGGTCATCTAGGCCAATGACTGCTCTCTGAATGAAAGTCTTATCTCTTCAAAATGACAATCTCGCGCCCCGATACAACCTATAAACTGAAACTTAAACCAAAGAAAACACACAACCATATTGCGCTCCATTTCTTATCAACCCGTTCGTCGTCGGTCGCCACCATCATTCCTAATCGCATTAACCAAACGTCATAATTATTTTGTCCGATCTAAAGACGGAAATTCAATCGAAAATAGTAAAAGAGAGAAATGCTTATTTCAGACAGATGCAGATACAAAAAAAGTTGTTATCAGATCAATGCTAGCTATGAGCACAAACTGAGCGAGCCTCTGGTGTATAGTTCCAATTAGAGGTGCGATCGGTTAAAAAGCACACCGTCGACTGTCGTCGTCCGTATCGGAATACAGATTGACTATACAAATTAAAAATGATCGACAATCAGTGTCTGCATAAATTAAGCAATTAAGTCAAAATGTCTAACTACCGCCATCATCCGGAGGGTGGTGAAGTCCAAAGCAGTGGCGGTCTCGGAGTAGTTGATATAGAAGCAAGTAGTGAGTATGTGCGTTGTGTTTCCCAAGTAATCAGCGGTAATGTAACTTAAATGGAAATTAACTGCTGATGAAAGCAAACAACTGAATAGTACACATTTATCGCCGAGGTGTTATTAAATGGAAATCTCTGCAAAACCTATTATCTTGATCCACTCAAACGTGCAATCTCACTTCAATTCAGCACGGAAGGTGTAATTTCTAGTCTTGATCTGTGTGTTTGTGCTTTTTTCTCGTTTTAATTGGTTGTATCTTTTTATGTGACGGGCATCATAAATGTAGTCTTTTTTTCGTCTTATGTGTGAGAACCAGTGCACTGACCTTCAAGTCCAAATTAGAACACGAAAGTGAAAATGTTGGAGATGGCCATTGGCCAATCAACTCATTGCTTTATTGGGTTTTCTAAAGAATCACATCTGCGGCAAGTCACTTTCTTTTCGAAAGAGTATCAGATCTCTTGTCTGAAGCATCCTCTGTTTGGTTTCGAAAAAATAAAATTGTATCCACAAATTGCCTATGATTAGAATCACACACATCGTTTTGTTGTTTAACAAATGACATCTCTATACACCTTATGACAGTTAATATTTTTGTTGGCCACAAGAAAAGGCGTCTCATAAATGTGGGAGTATTTGGTTTGCCACTTAAGTGTCTTTTTTGTAAAAAAGCTTTTGTCTGTTTTGAAATTGATTCTTCCGTAGAAAGTGGAAGTGATTTACTGGGAAATTCAATCTTTAATGCATGAACCTCTGGAGATTCGTCTAAAGATGGGATTGTGTAAAGTGGAGCGCTTGTCGTCTTTATTTATCGTATAATATCATGCGAAAAGGTGGCGCAACTTGGAAGATTTTCCATCAGAAAAAAGTTTGAATGTGTACCAAAAGCAAAACACTAAAAAAATAAAGAAGATCTGCTACATGAATGAAGTAATAAATCATCTCTTGGGTGGCAGTCTCGTATTGCAAACTCGAGTGGCTCGCAAAGTTTATTAATTGTTGTCATAGAAACCAAGATTTTGGTTTGCCGAAAGGCTTTTACAAATTCTGTGCGGCAGTAAATTATGGAAACTCAAAAATCTAAAGCAAAACGAGCTCGATTTCAAAGGATCTGTAATGTGGTATTTATCTATTTTTTTTTTAACCATGTCAAGTTCTTACGAAGCTAAATTTCTTATTTGTGTGTTTAAGTATGCTGGACACGATGCCATCCATACATGTAACTAAAAAACTCTCCTGATACTATGAGAAATGTTTCTTGCTGTCATAGTTACTATATTACCGTCGGTTTTTCGGGTCTAACTTATTCAACGCGTTGTTAACACAAAGTTGTTAAAAACAAAAAAATGTGAGGAAGGATTCAACTGAATATTCATTGAAAATGTCATCAGATTCGGTTCTACTGTATTCGAGTCTTGGTCAACTCCCCGCGAATGGCGATACCCGTGAGAAACGTTTTTTTTTATGTTTCGAGTATTCGAACCACGAAACATCCACGTATCCAGGCAGACATGCTTACTTTACCATTATACGTAACGGACAAAGTATTCAGAAGTCTGACCATACAGAAGACTCCATTTTACCTAAAATTCATCGATCTTTGGACCAGACCTCTGGAATATCTCATACGTTGGCATTCTTTGTATGGAGATGCCTGAAGACTGCTTTCTAGTTGAATACGTTGCTGCAGTAATAACCACATGAGACACTGAAAGCGCACAGAGAAATCTGAACTAAGTAATGCAAAGGATAAATTCCTGGATGGAGGAACATGGGATGTCTCTGGCAAAGGATAAGACTGGAAGTAGTACTTCTAACAAAAACATGAATTCTCACGGTTATCGACTTTCACATCGAAATCGAAATTATAAAAAGATAGAACGTGGTAAAATACCTTGGAATTAATCTGGACACGAAACTAAATTTTTAGGGCCAGATACGGACGGCGCTGGACGCACATGCAAAGTTACAAGCTATCTATCCAGACTGATGGCAAATGTAAGTGGGCCATCAGCTAGGAAACTTCTTCTGTACTTCCGTATAGTATAATTGAGTGTGTTGTTGACTCAATTAAAACCATACGGAAGCAGGATTTGCGCTGCAGTACTAAGACAAGAAAAGTACCGGAAACAGCTAGCATCGATACAGAGAGGCGGCGCGGCGCCTTGTGAATAGCGAAGTTCTTGTTCTGAGCCAGAAGTTCCTGTAGTTGCAAGTGTCGTACCAATTGATCTCGTCACAACAAAAAGAAAGTGCATATACGAAAAAATAGCAGATATCGGCGTGAAAGATTTTATTACGGAAGCATTAGCGCTTAAGCAGTAGAAGTATCAGAAGCGATGGGAGTCAGAAAGCAAAAGGCTCTGAATGGCTAAGCTAATCGGAATTCGTGTTCCAGTTCCTCATCGCACACGGGTATTTCAACATCTTTCTGCACAAGATTAGAAAAAGAGGAAGCCCTCTGCGCCAATACGCAAATTCGTTGAAGGACGACGCTTACCATACAGTTTTCAAGTGCAGTAGAAAACTCGCCGTCAGAAATAACAGAAGTATCGGAAAAATCAAATAAAATAATATCATCCAGAATATGCTGGGAGACGAAGAGAGTTGGAAACAAATTAGCGCGCATCTGATGCAGATTCTGGAAACAAAGAAACAAGAAGAGGTAGATGGCGAACTAGAATAGAAACAGGCTTGTCAGATGTGGCGACTTTTGGTTTCATTTGTTGACATGAAACTCGGTTTGGCTCATAAATGGCGATTTTTTTTTTTAATTTTGGGATTTTTATTCTTTTAATCGAAATTGTCATGTTCTTAACTAATTCTCCTAATTTTTGCTTGAACGTAAGATTTTCTTATTGAAGTTTTAACAAGGAAACCATTGAAATATTGAAATGCGCCCAGCTTAAGAACCTTTCTCAAATTTTTAACCTAGCATGGTATATTGCATTCATAATATGATAATCATCAATAGTAGCGCTGCCAGAAACCTATCTATTTTTCTGCTGCCATACTCATTGTTACTGTAGGTTTTTATGTTCATGCTTTTTGGTTCAAATCCCTTAACTACTATAGTTATGTTCAATGAGATGTTATACAACAGTTTCAGGCAGAAAAAAAAAACAGCTTTTGGTGTTCAATGAGAAATTTTCTGTACTTTTTAATCTTCTCTGATCTATTTCAATGAGCTGTCTTGAAATAGTTTAGCACAGCGTTGTCCGCTCCTCCTTTTGAGCGAGATCATGTTGGGGGAAAACTGTTGAAACCAGTTTTTGACTTTTTGAACGTATTTTTTTTTTAACTCAATGTAATTTTGACATAAGAAATTCAAAAATAAAAAATACAGTTAGAAAATTAGTATCTAATTTTGTGTAGAAATTAAAATTACTTCTTTGTGAAAAAGAAAAATGGTGGTTGCTTTGTTTTTGGTTTCGGTTGCTGTTTTTGAGGACAAGTCTGCATTTTATAACTTTTCTGACGTTTTTCACTGCTTCTGTGCTATTTTGATATTATAATATGAAAAAATACCCTCTGCTTGTGCAAAGTTAGTTTTTGTTGTTTTTTTTTTTTGTCGCTTGAAGTCATATTTTAATGTTAAGTATAGAATGCATGTTGTTGTGTTTTCTTTTTTTTTTAATAAAAATGATGGGAAAATACAAATTTCGTGATTTTATTTGGCTTTTATGATTTTCAAATATTTTTGTTTGTGAAATTTTTTGGCAATTCCGATTTTAAAAACTTCACATTATGAATAGAACCCGCAGCCAAGACACGGAATCTCCTCGAAGAATTGCGGAAGTGGTCCCGAGGGGAGAGATCAGCTAGAAACTTTTTGAGTTTTGGCCGGTATGCCAAGGTTAGTACACTTTGAAAAGTACGGCACACGGGGAAAATAAAAAATAATTGTATCTAAAATTTGTTTGATTTTTGCTCATCCGGTGGGCGTGGAGTTGTTCGTGTCCTACTTATTAAAAGTGTTGTTAAGATAAAACTTCAAAAAGCCGAAAAATGTTTGCTAAAACGATCACCACCATGATTTTTAGTACCACCAACTGAAACTGGACTATTCTGATGGCTGACTGAAAGTTTCATCTAAATCGTTCGAACATAAAAAAAACTTATTGTCAAATGTTGAACTTAACTTTTTGTTTGTTTCTTGGCCTATGAATGAAAAGTAAGCTTTTATGTGAAATCAAATTGAAAAACTAATGTTCATCTTCTCCTCTTAAAAATATTTCGGGTATTCTAATGCATCATACAGACGAAGCGTATCGCACATAAATAAATAAGTAAAAAAGAAATCTGTGACCTCAAGAAAGCTCAAGTGCGATGGTGACTTTGTCTTTGAATCTGTTGAACTGAATTAAAATTTTATTTGTGAACGTAGTTGAGACGATAGATTCCGTTGATGTTTGTGCACAAATACTGAGAAGAACGTTGCATTCCCAAAGAACTTATTTCATTCATAAAAGAAGTTATCCCGACCTTGTTCTTAAACACCATCCGTTCCAAAGGTTGTCATTTGGAAAGAATAGGTATTATTGGCAATCATGCTAGTGGTACTGGTGGTGGCATCTAGCATAATACTGGCGGATCATATCGAAACCGAAAAGCGTTTAAAAAGTCCTAAGATATATTTGCAGTTGTTTGTTGTATTCGCATTTGAATACCAAACGTTCGTATCGATTTCTCCTTCTCGGTTGTCTGTTTTGCCGATACTCGAGTTCAGCATATGTAAAACTTAACTGTTTCCATTGCTTGAATGTTTCTTTGCCTCCAAACTTACGATTTAATTTTCTTAAATTTTATTAGCCCAATTGGCCAGGTTTCGGCTTGTATATCGGTGATATCTTGAAGTCTGACTATTTCAATTAAAAAAAAAAAATTCGTTCAAACCTTCACCTGACAGTCTAAAGATAATAATAAATACAATGAAAATCGGCCAGATCGTTCCCAATTTACGCAGAGAGCTGTTCCAAGCCAAGTAAAACGATTTTCTCTAGCCTAACACGAATGACAGTTTAGGCTCATTTGTTTTTTGTTCAAAAATATTTTCATTCTTCAAATTTTTCCACTCTTTACTAATTTTCCCAATTTTTCAAATATTCCGAATGGTTTGAGCTATTCTCGAGTTTTTCGCTCCCCAACACCTTTGTTGATTAATTTTTATTGTATAAATGAACTTCAACGTTTTCACCATTATCATGATCAAGATTAAGACAGCAAATCTGCTTCATGAACTAAGTTCCCTTGATAGCATTCTTCAACGAATTCTTAGATGCCTTCCTATTGATGTTTTGACCTCGCTCCACTATCCAAACGCATAACCCTATAGGTTATATAGGTTACGCATCTCCATTTTATATTCGGTCTGAAATAATTAATATCTATATCATTGAAGCTGTGCTGTGAAATGAAAACCTACTGTCTGCCATCTTCTTCTAATTGCTGCGAACAATTCTTGAAAGTCCTTAAAAGCTTTTCTAAAGAACATTAAGTTCGTCCGTTGAACTTTATTTATTCCACCTGCCACAAGTTTCCTTGACAAACCTATGAGTTGTAAAAAAAACCTGGGTGTTGGGTTCTCAAAAAATGCCGAAACAGGCAATCACAACACATCCCAGCCATTTGTAGAAAAATACAACAAATTCGACTGTCCTGTTCATCAAAAACCTAGTACTGCTCTAGTGCGAGTTGAGGGCAAACCAAAGACTAAGAAATACTCTTTTTGACATTCAAGGCTAGATGAAGTTTTTCAAAACAACGCCAACGCTTTGTTGCGACCACACGTCAAACCCAGGGCTTCAAGGAATAGACATATATATCGTCAATTAAATATTTTGTTGCTGTTTAAGGACCTCAGTATCTAATTTGTACGTAGTGAGTAAAGAAATTGGTGCAGATGCAGTTCAAATGATAGTTTTCATTTCAACTATGACAAAAGCGACTAAAAGGTCGTCTCATCAGGGAGCTATGGCACTAACTAGTCATCTTTCACTCGCGACAAACAGTGAATCACCGTGCCTTTTGTTTATCGTATCCAATTTACTTTCCCCATCAGCCATGACAACCTGAATCTAAGTTAGTAAACCAAAACACGTCGTCGGCAAATTCATCCTGTCTATACAATTTTCCTCCTTCTAGACCATAATTCAATAAATGAAACTCAGTATTTACCTGAACTGTCCTGT
Source organism: Melanostoma mellinum (assembly GCA_914767635.1). NCBI lineage: Eukaryota > Metazoa > Arthropoda > Insecta > Diptera > Syrphidae > Melanostoma > Melanostoma mellinum. The sequence goes on from OU612058.1 coordinate 204,193,394, forward strand.
CCCATACTTCACGTCTACACAAATAAAAAGTTCCATCCATAAAAATAAAAACAATTTTCTCAATTAATTAAATTTTAAACTATTTCCGATTGGAATTTTATTACATCGCACGAAAACAGTCATTATCCGATTACAACGGATACGGTAGCCACACATTACTTTCGAGCTGCACGTTTTATTATTTGCCAAACGGCCTACCGACAATCGTCTCGACACACAGTAGTCGGTCCGGTAGGTAGGTACATCATCGGGACTCCTTATGGGAAGTACATATAAGTGTGCGCTAGTTAACGCTGGTCTGAGAGCGCTATCTTTCTGATTGACCATAAATGGATCCTCCAAATTCAGAGCACAACATCTATACTGCTGCCAGGCAGTGCTAACTCTGCTGCCATCTTTGTATGAATACCACCGACAGATAGACAAGGCATACACAACACAGAGTTATTAGTCGTTAATTAAGAACGGGTTTCTTTAGTATTTTACTCTTTTACTGTGACTTTTGATCTCACCTTTGTGTTTGTTTCTTTTTTTTTTCAGGTGAAATCCTGGATACAAACCGACGGACAAGAGAATCTGGTAAAGTTTACAAGTCTTCAGTTGGATTGCGAAATGGCCATCAAGGAGCACGAACAGGAGTTTGAAAAGTACTATTTCATTTCGATGGTAAGTCTTAGAGGGTCTCAATTTTGGAACGCCCTATTTAGTATCCTCTTTTCGTGCAGAAACATTTGGCAAAAGGTCGGGATCTTCATGATGCCGCCATCAATATGGATCCACTCAAAGAGTCCGCCACTCAATTGAAAGCATCTTTGGAAGGCTTTAGTGTCAAACTGGAACAAACACGTGAACGTATCGAAGATGCCTCTCGTCTACACCATTTGTTGAGTCTACACAGCAAGGAAGAGGATATGCAGCATGAGATGCAGCGACTCTCGGCAAAGCTTGGTGAGCCATCACTTACCGAGAAGTGTCATGCGGTGGCGATGAAATCCTACTCCAGTCGATCAAAACCAAAGAACCCAAATGCCATGGTGACCAGCACTCCCGACAAGGGAAACTCATCCTCAAACAACGATCGCCTTTGCCATTGTTGGAGAGAAGAATCCTCCAGAGATGCAACTGACGAGCAAGTAGGAGATGAAGACGAAGAAGAACACTCGAAGATTGCTGATTCAGGGTTGGGCGGATGTGATCGTTGTGAGGGCAATCCAAAGCTTGCTCGAATATGCTCCTGCCAGAGCCTCAACGAAGCTGGTCAAATGTGCGACAAAGGGTGAGTATCACATCCAGGAAAATCATATTTCAAAGATTTTGACGTATTTTGACAATTTTTAGTGACGAACTCGATGAAGATTGCTACGGTCGCAGCTCAAAGCAATTCATGGACATTCATTCACCAATGGAGGCAAATTCACATCTACAGTATCATGCATCCAACATGGACCTGCCCAGGATTGAAGAACTCAGTGGTCTCGATCCGAAAGTCCAAAAGTAAGATTGCCCTCGTCCGATGTTGTATTCTGTACGTGAGACTTTCATTGATCTTTTCAGGAGACTTATGCTTATCATGCGAGAGATGATCGGAACTGAACGCGACTACGTTCGATCTCTTTACTATGTGATCGAGAACTATGTGGACGAGTTACTAAGAGACAACCTGCCACAACCACTGCGAGGTCAGCGTAATGTTATCTTTGGAAATATCGAAAAGATTTTCGAGTTCCATCAGCCGCATTTCCTGGCCGAACTCGAGCGATACGAATGCAATCCACTCAAAGTGGGAGCTGCTTTCTTAGAGAACGAATCGAAGTTCTATTTGTATGCTTTGTATAATAAGAATAAACCAAAAAGTGATACGCTAATGAGCGAATATGGAACGACATTTTTTAAGGTAAGACCAATATTGTCCTTTTCCGTAAGACATCAAGAAAATTTAAAATGCCCAACTTTTTTCTTTCAGTCGAAACAGATGGAGTTGAATGATAAAATGGACTTGGCGTCATATTTGTTAAAGCCAGTGCAGAGAATGGGCAAATACGCACTTCTTTTGCAGCAGCTTGTCAAGGCGTGCAGCTCGGTTGAGGTAAGAAGAAACATTCAGTTGGAAACTCAATTTTGAATATTTATTTATTAAATAACTTGACTTAACACTTAGTACAAAAGCAAAACTTAAATATAAAATAAAAAATATATTTGAAAAGCAAAATGAAATCAGAAGGGTTCAATTCAATTGTGAGTAGGAAGCAAGAGATTTACGGAGGGTTGATTTTGAGGCATGGAAATCGAACAGATAAAACGAAGCATTGACATTACGTTACATACGTGATATAGGGTTGTAGAATAGAAACTTTAGTTTGTATGGTGATAGGGAACTAGGAAAAGGGAAACAGTCCTAAGATTTCGTGAGTTTCCATTAAATGATATTAAACTCAATAGCGACAGACAGGGGCGAACGCAGAAAAAATTTTCCGAGGTGGGGGGGTGGGGGTACATTTGTTTTTAACATTTTTATGCTTTTTTATACTCTGTATTGATTTGTAAAATACATTGCTAGGAGTAATCCTAACAAATATTATAAATGTGAAAGTATTACTGTCTGTCCAGCTTTCTATGTTACCGTCTCCCGCCCAAACTACTCAACCGATTTGAATGAAATTTGGTGAATAGATAGTCCGCTGACGGACAATCAATGCTTACGCTCAAAAGATCTTGAACGAATACGATATCTGAGATCTCGCGTCTCCTTTGAAGAGTCTGAAGATCAATAAGTTGCAAACGATCAGCATGTGGAGCCAAGTGGTATCTATCTTCCCAGGGAAGTTTGCGTAGAGCGTAAAAGAGAAATCTGCGTTGAACAGATTCGAGGCGTTTAGCTTGTGTTTTATGATAAGGTGACCACACTTGGGTGTTGGGAGGCATATTCAAGGATTGGCCTAACGAAAGTAACGTACAGGGATTTAAGAATATGCGGATCGAAAAATTCTTTCGACCAACGTTGGAGTGAAAGTTGAGCTCTTTATCACAAATGACACCTAAGTCAAGAGCATGAGAAACAACGTGTATTGGTTCACCTTGTAGATAATAGCACCGAGAGGGCGGGGGTAGACGTTTGCGGGAAAAAGTTGTAGCGCGGCATTCACTTACGCTGATTTCTAATTTATTTTTGTGACACCAAGCTGAGAAAATGTCTAGATTATCTTGTAAGACACAAGAATCAACGGAGGATTACAATTAAGGATTTTTTCAACATCTTTAATCGCTAAAATAAAAAATAGTGGGCCCAGATGACTGCCTTGAGGGAAACCAGAAGGTGCTATGAAGGGATCGTAGAGAGATGATCTGAAGCAGACTACAGTACATATACATATCAAGAATCTGATGAAATTGAAAACACGGTTGAGCAAATAGCTCAGTTTTTTCAATCGGTCTATTCTAACTCACATGAAAATCTAGTTCACCTTTCTGATTATAATCCTAAAGTACGTATAGGATCCTTACAGTTACAGGATTGCATGTTCTTAAGCCAAACGCTAAGCCTGGCGTTGATGGTATTCCTGCGATACTTTTAAAAAAATGTTCCAGTTCTCTGGCTCTTCCATTACTAATCATTTTCAATTCTTCATTGTCATCGGGACTGTTCTTAGAGATGAATGGAAATCCTCTTTCTTGATTGCAATTTTTAAATCGGTTTCCAAAAACAATGTAGAGAACTACAGAGGAATGTGTAAACTATCTGCAATTCCTAAGTTTTTTGAAAGCCTTGTCAAAAAAAAACTTGATTTCCTAGTGAAGGAACATATAAGGGATGCCCAACATGGGTTCATCTCGGGAAGATCAACAATCACCCATTTAACATGTTTCTCTTCTTTCGTTGTTGATGCTATTGAAAGTAAAGATCAAGTGGATGTTATTTATACCGATTTTAGCAAAGCGTTTGATTCGGTTTGTCACAAAATATTGCTTCAAAAATTGGAATCTCAATTTTCACTCAAGCCTCCTTCAATGGAACTGTTCCTTTTTCATAAAAAGGGTTCAAAAAGTCAAAATTGACGAATTCACCTCAAGGCAGATAAATTGTACCTCTGGTTTTCCACAGGGTAGTCATCTGGGTCCTCTACTGTTTATCATATTCAGCCCTATCATCGTAACAGATCGGAGAAACATACGATCGTAGAGAAGTTCCGATCGCAACATTTATTTTGTTTATGGTATCCGTTTCGTAAAGGAAAAACTGACGCATGTAGGTGACATAAAACAACCCTTCCGCGACTACTTTACTGTCGGAGACATCGGATAGAACAGATAACCAAGAAATCGGCATGCATCGCATGAATTCCAAATGCGTTCCAACCATTTTCACATTTAATCGCCATGCATCGCATGAATTCTAGACGCGTTGCGGAGAGTTTGACATTTTCATCGCTGTTGAGCAGTCGGCCCCGGGTGATAAAAACACGTATTTTGAGTTGATAATAACAGCAACTAAAATCTTTATTAAACAATATTAAGTTGGAAATATACTTAAAAAAAATTCAATTATAAGTTCTTACAATTGTGCAAGGCACCGGCCGTTTGCTCCAAAGGTTAAATTCAAAAGAAAGTCATACGGCTAGGATTTACAATTTGTACTTGACAGATCCAAAGAGAGAATGTAATAGAGGATCAGAGACTAAATGTCAAAAAAGGTTTCGTTATGTCTAAAGCTAGTGTTAGATGTACGTGCCATGCCATCGTAGCGACGCGACATTCCCCCTTTCGTAAATTGCGTGCTTCATCGAGCATGATATTTACTTCTTCAAATCCAACTTTGCCAGTTTCACTATAGGGCGAGTTGTCATGCCATTACTTGTTTTCACCACAGCACTTCGAGCTTGCCCATCTTTTGAGCGATGCAAGTCAACAACTAAGCCTTTCGTCCATGTATTTCGCTTGCTTGCTTCATCCACAATAATCACAACATCGTTTATCTTGATTGGATCCAACGGTGGTTGGAACCACTTGGTTCGACGAGTTAAGTACGGAAGATATTCTCGAATCCAGCGTTTCCAGAATTTATTCGCAAGTTGGTTCGATAGGTTGAAGGCTCGACGTAACGCTGAGCCACTGTTGTCTTCATTATAAAGTTCTCGGATGCCATTTGAATTCCCTACCAGGAAATGGTTCGGCGTCAAAGCTTCTTCTAAAGGTGAGTCCAACGGGACGTAAGTCAATGGTCGAGAATTTAAAATGTGTTCAATTTCGGCCAAGGTGGCTCTCAAGACTTCTTCACGCATGCTGTTTTCGTGCAAAACATCCGCCAAAATATTTTTTACAGATCGTATCATCCTTTCCCACACACCGCCCATGTGAGGAGAAGCGGGTGGTATGAACGTCCACTCAATTTCAGGGTATATTTTCTCGAGCTGATTTGATGACACTTTCTCGATCTCATCCGCCAGAATACGACTCGCCCCTTTAAAATTAGTGCCATTGTCTGACAAGATGCGATTCGGGACTCCTCGCCGACAGATGAATTGCTTGAATACAAGAAGAAATGATTCTGTTGATAACGATGGCGAGATCTCTATATGGACAGCCCTTGTTGTGCAGCAAGTAAAGAGAACGCCCCATCGCTTTTCTCTTCGTCTTCCAACAGCTACATACATCGGGCCAAAATAGTCCACACCAGTGAACGTGAAGGGTCGCGTGAAAGGAGTAAGTCTCTCAGAAGGAAGATTTCCCATGCTTGGAGGTATTGGTAATGCTCGACGTATTCGGCAGAAGAAACAGTTTTTAGTTATTTGTCTCACTAAGGCTCGGAGGCCATTGATAGAAAAACGTTGTCTCATCTCGTTTATTACGATCTCATTATGGTGATGACGAAATTTGCGGTGGTAATACTCAACAACTAGGCTGGTTACTTGATGATGTCGAGGCAAAATAATAGGTCGTTTCACATCCAAAGGCACATTTCGAATATTATCAATTCGTCCTGAGACTCTTATCAAGCTATTTTGGTCTAAGTACGGTGAATTCTTATAAATGCAACTTTTTGGACTTACCCTGGTATTGTGGGATCTCAAACACGAAATTTCTTCAAAAAATGCATCTTCTTGAGCGAGTCGAAATAAGATAACTTCTGCTTCCTCTATTCCTCCTGTCAGGCAAAGCTTTTTCAGTTTCTCGAGCCGTTGGTTTGGTTTGATTATAGTCTTGATGAATTTCAGTGAGTATTGCGTTGCAGTTCGAAGTTTTTCCCATTTGCTAAACCTCAAAGGATCGGGTGTGATGTTTGATACTTGAATGACGTTTTCTTCGGCTACATTGATGTGGTATATGTTCTCCGATTCCGTTTCCGAAGAGCATGCTACTGTTGTTTCAGGCCACTCACTTTCGGACGAATTAAGAAAAGAAGGGCCGATGAACCAACGTGATTGATGATCATACTGAATGTTTTTATTCCACTTGGTCCCTTCGTCGGCAACATTGTGCTTTGTTGGAACCCATCTCCACTCCTTAATTTCGGAATTCTCAAGAATTTCGCCCACTCTCACCGCTACAAATTGATGGAACTTTCTAGTATCGGATCTTATCCAGTGCAGTACGTTTTTAGAATCAGTCCAGAACAGTCGTCGTTTGAAAGGAATAGACATCTCTGTGGCAACAAATTTGGCTAGTCGAAGTCCCAGAATTGCAGCCATCAGTTCCAGTCGTGGGACTGAAACTGGTTTCAGAGGGGCAACTCTGGTTTTTGAAATAACAAATGAGCAACTTACAATTCCTCCAGTGTCTGCACGCAAATATGCCACAGCTGCATAGGCTTCAATACTGGCGTCTACAAAAAGGTGTAGTTGAAGTTCATCGCTGCCACTGACTAAGGGATAACATCTAGGAATACGAATCAATTTAATCGACTGAATCAATCGAATCCACTGCCACCAATGCTGTCGTTCTTCAGTGTGAATCGGCTCATCCCAGCTTACACCAGAACGCCATATGTTTTGAAGAATAATCTTGGCTTGGATAACGAAAAAGCCCAGAAATCCAAGCGGGTCAAATATTTTCATTACCAGCCGAAGCACTTGCCTTTTTGTTGGAAAGGTTCTTTCATCAAAAGCTTCCTCCGGAAATTTTTCAAAAAATGTCAAGTTGTCCGTATCGGGGCACCACCATAGCCCCAAAACCTTTTCGGGGAAAACTGTATCAGAAAATTCTTCAATTCGCTTGTCCTCATGGGATGCTACACCGGACAGTGAGGCTAAGACACGGTCTGAATTTGAAGTCCAGTTCCTCATTTCGAACCCCCCTTCACTGTGGATATGCTTAACAGTTCGAGCTAACTTGATCATTTCATCTTCGCTATCAGCGCTTTGCAACCAGTCATCTACATATGTATTCTTCAAAATGGCTTCAACGGCATCAGGAGTGTATTTATTCCAACGCATTGCATTCCTGTTTTTGATGTAATTCGCCAGTGACGGGGAGCATGTAGCGCCGAACGTCATTACGTTCATCATAAATGTGTCCGGCTCCCTTAAGTCGTCACCGTTTCGCCATAGAAACATTTGAGATACTTGGTCTTCTTTGCGGACAAGAATTTGGTGAAACATCTCTCTGATGTCACCACACAGCGCAATACGCTTTTCTCGAAATCTAATGAGCACTCCCACAAGAGAAGTCAAGAAATCAGGCCCTTTCATCAAATTGGAATTGAGAGAAACGTCGTTTACTGACGCTGCGGCATCCCAGACTAGTCTTTTCTTGTTTTTGTTCAAATTCGTCACCGTAAATATCGGGATATACCAAGCCTTTCCATCTGTAGGAATTTCGTTCTCGTTAAGTTTTCGAACGTATCCTTTCGATTGATAACTTTTGATCGTGTCTATTAAAAAGTTACTCAAATCAGGATCCCGCTTCATCTTCGATTCCAAACATTGAAGTCTACGTATGGCCATTGGACGAGAATTCGGAAATTGAACAAAGTTGTGTTTCCAGAGGAGACCAGTTTCCCACCTTTTCTGAGAAGAAAGATAGGTTGTTGTCTGCTTCATTATCTCTTGCGAACGTTGATCTTCTTTAGATAGCAGTGTGGGTGACGTAGTGGAGATTCCAACAGAGTCTAGCGAAAAGTAAGTTTTAAGTAATTCATCCATTTTCGTTCCAGAGCCACAAGGGCAGACGTGCATAGTTCTTTCAGGTTCCGATGTCGGCGGACCACGTTGTCGTCCGTAAACTGCCCATCCGATTCTACACCTCGTAGCGATCACATCATTGTCTCTTGCTTCTCGGGTTTCTAAAGGCATTCCGATTTTCGCATTGTCGATTCCGATAAGAATTTTTGCTTTACCATTTTCATATGGAACGATCGGCAGTTTAGCTAGGTGACTATGTTCTTTTATGAATGAAGGGCTTATGGTTTGAACTGGAAGATCTAAGCTTGAGACCGTACGAACGTTGTGCAAGGTAAATTGTTGTGCCTTTCTGTTGTTGCCACTAGATGAAATATTCAAACTTACCACTCTAGAGTTCACATCGTTTTGCTTTATGTCGTTGGTCCATCGTAAGCAAAGTTCTTCTACGCGACCATCTAGACCGAGCTGTTCAGCGATACTGTTTTCCATCAATGTTATAGCCGACCCTTCGTCAATAAAGGCCAAGGTCTGAATCGATTTATCACCATTAGATAACTTCACAGGAACATACCTGAACATCGCCCTTCGAGATTCGTTTGAGTGAAACGACACAACTCGAACTGAATTACTTTCTTGTCCGACTTTTTCCTCTATTGGGCTGGGTTTGGACTGAGTGGAGTATTGAACATTTGTTGAATGGAGAAGATGATGATGAGACATCACACAACCGTCAACACCACAACGCTTTTTAGAATTGCAGCGCCTCACGTAGTGTTTCTTAAAACAACGTAGACAGAGCCCTTTTTCTCGAATAATCTTCCAACGATCGTGCGTACTTAGTGATAAGAATTCCTTGCAATCTGCTAAGCGGTGATCTAAAGAACATTTAGGACATGTTGTAATTTGAGTAGATGGTTCTACAACATCATGCACCATTATGATCGACGGTTTTCTTACATTTTTTGTTTCGCTTTTCGATGCTGTTGGGTTGTGTTGACTCAAATTTGTGACTCTACTTGCACAAGTTGCGAGTACTGACAACCAACTATTGAATGCTTGGACATCCGTTCGAACTAACGCCATTTGATGCCGGCTCCAATCGAGCTTCAAGTCACACGGCAGCTTTCCTACCAAATCACTCAATAATACGGCGTCATTTAAATAGTCATTGAGACCAATAGCTTGAACAGTTGAACAGTAATTTTGCACGGCTAAAGATAAATTAATTAAACTTTCCAATTTGTCTGACTTAACAGAAGCCTCTTGCCTGAGCTTACGCTGCAAATTCTGGTAGATCACGTCGGGAGATCCATAAAGCATTTTCAGAGTTTCAATTGCCGACGGGACTGTATTCGGCACAATAAGTTTTCCTCGCACTGCCTCCAAAGCTGGTCCTTTCAAGCACTTCTGTAGCCTTAAAAGATTTTCTTGATCGGTGAATCCACATCTCTCTGTTGATTGTATATAGTTAGTAATAAAAAGTGGCCATTCCTCAGGTTTTCCCGAAAAATTGGGCATATCCTTAGGCATTACATGGCGAGAGGCAATTTGGGATGTTGTTAAGGTTATGTCAGGGAGAGCACTTTGCATGTAAGGCAAGTTTGAGTGCGAACACATGGACGGTTGTGGCTGTGCCGGGCCCATAGTATCGCTTGTTCGAGCAAATGACGTAGCTATTGGAGATGACATTGAAGCGGGCATCCCGTTGTGGATAAATGCAGGTGTATATCCATACCAATTGTTACTTGTAGCACTTGCAAATAAATTGTTGCTTTGTGCTGTGCTGGCTGTAATGTTGTGGCATACTGGTGGCATGTACGTGGTAGTTATTGGAAGCTCTTGTGCTGCAGGGTAAGTTGTTTGTGATGCCCATACTGGAACGGTATTGGAAATGCCGTAACGATGAGCATCGTTGTTGTACCAAGGTATATACGCTGCATTATGTTCGATTGCTTGTCCGCATTGGTATCGAGCAAATTCGTACACAGGGCGACGAGCGTTGACAGCATTGCTAAGTAAAGTCGAATGCAAGATATTTCTCACTGGTGGATGATTGCTAAAGGTATGCATGTGATTAATTGTAGGCTGTGGATTTATTCGATATGTATTTGGAATGGTGACAGAATGATTACTTGAGTATGTGAAAGCTGTTTCTGGCAATGATACGGGATTCATCAATGAAGTCGCTGTTGTTTGAGCAATAAGCTCCGGCATTTGAACGGGTGCATGTGCTGTCGATGATTTAGTTGCTTCTGTAGCTGATTCGTCAGATGCTGTTGAAGAATGCGGGCAATTAGCTCCAATTGGATAGTGCGAGTTTTCATTATTTTCCGACAAAATACCAAGTTCAGGACAAAATGTAACGTCGTTGCTTTCCGATGTCATGGCAAAGGTGTTTATGCTACAATTCTTTGAAATTAGTTAAAATTTTACTGAAAGAATAAATGTGTTGTAACACAAATTAGTTTAAGACAACAAGGAATGATATTCACAAGAAAGAACGTGTTGATGTCTTGAGATTTTTTGGATGTCCAAGATGCTGACCAAAGTGTGTCCTGCGGATTTTCTACGTCTCGGTTTGAACAATTATTTTAGAATGTTGAGCAGTCGGCCCCGGGTGATAAAAACACGTATTTTGAGTTGATAATAACAGCAACTAAAATCTTTATTAAACAATATTAAGTTGGAAATATACTTAAAAAAAATTCAATTATAAGTTCTTACAATTGTGCAAGGCACCGGCCGTTTGCTCCAAAGGTTAAATTCAAAAGAAAGTCATACGGCTAGGATTTACAATTTGTACTTGACAGATCCAAAGAGAGAATGTAATAGAGGATCAGAGACTAAATGTCAAAAAAGGTTTCGTTATGTCTAAAGCTAGTGTTAGATGTACGTGCCATGCCATCGTAGCGACGCGACAATCGCATTGTTTCGTTCTTTTCGGGGATATGTTCGATTAAGCAATCGGAAACGTTACCATAATACAAATATCTTACATTTCGTACAAATCGGAATGAATTTCGTTCCGATCTGTAACGATAATAGGGCTGATTTATTAATGATATTGTTAACTGTGTCAACTTCAGCAAATGCCTCATAAACGCATACGATCTGAAACTCTTTCTGAAAGTAACCTCTATAAGTGAATATTAAGGCTCCAATTGGATCTTGATAATCTATGTCGATGATGTGTTAAATCGTTTGAATCTTAACACCGAGAAATGTTTTGTGATTTCTCTCTCAAGAAAGCAGCATACGAAAGAGTTTTCATATTTTCATATTATCTTGATTTCAACCCTCAGAGAACTAAAAAATTCAAAGATTTAGGCGTACTTTTTGACTCCAAATTCACTTTTACACCACATATAGAAGCTATTGTATTTTGTATCAAAAACTAACTCAATGTTAGGATTCATCAAAAGGAAATCAACAGACTTTACTAACCCCTACACCCTTGTGTTTCTTTATACCTCACTTGTAAGACCCAACCTAGAGCATGCAGACATCATCTGGAACCCTCACCAGCAATGTTTTTCCGATCGAATTCAGAAAGTACAGAATAGGTTTACGAAGTATGCATTTTACAAAATGCGATGGTACTTTAATCCAAATTCCACAGCTAAGCAGCTTTGTCCTTAATTTGTATTTATGCTCCAGAGAGGCCATTGAGGGATAGAAATCTTCTTTTTCAATCAAGGTACAGAACTAATTATGGCATGAGTGAACCAATTTCAAGATCAGTTAGAGAGTTTAATGAAATTTGTGGTCATATTGATTTAGCCTTCTCTAGAGATAAATTTCGAAATAAATTGTATTACTTATTTTTAAGAAATTTAAACCTATTTTGTAATAATGTGTAATCTGTTGAGCTCATTGCTCGTAGGTGACATAAATAAATATTTTCTTTGAATAGGTTCTTACCCAAGAAATGAAAAGTGGGGGAAAACCTAGGATTTCTAGTTTGAAAAGGATGTTTTTATGTGACATTTTGTCGAATGCTTTACTAAAATTAGTAAAAATCCACAAGATTGGTCGTAGTGGACCTACCTGCTAGGAAACCATGTTGTTCAGGGGCTAAAATAGATTTGCAGTGGAAAGACAGTGGATCATAAATAATGCTTTTGAACAGCTTTGGTATACAGGAAAGTTTGGCTAGGGGCCGATAGATAGTTAAACACATCATTCTTTGGTCTTTTTTATGGATAGGGATTATATATGATGTTTTCCAGGACGTTGGAAACACACCTTGTGAAAGTTATAGCTTGAAAAAAGCTGCAGAGGTTGGATTAAAATGCTCGAACAGTTTTTTAGGACAATAGCCGAAACTCCGTCTGATCCAGATGAGTAATTATCCTGGAGTTTATCTATTTTATTTATGATTATGGATGGGAGAATATTCAATGAGGTTTGTGGAGAGTTATTTAGATATTGGAAATAATGGATATCCACTTCTACTTCGCAATCACTAAATGTCTGGTTCAAAAAGTTTTGCAAAAAAGTTAGCAATCGTTTCAGGGTCTAATGAAGAGTTGTTGGGGTAACAGAGGGAGGAAGGGTAGCCGTCAGATTTTCTTTTGATGTTTAAAAACTCATAAAAACGTTAAGGATTTAACTTAGTTGAAGATTGCATTTGAAGTACATATTCGTTATAGAGACGTGTAGGTACTATGTTCAGAAAACTGTGCAAAAACGAGAAGATAAAACTTGGTAGTCGTTTACTGATTTTGAAAGAAGATATTTTCTCCATAAGTTATTCCTCAGGTTGCGAAGTGACCAAAGATCTTTATTATACCAAGGTGGGGAGGAAGAGTAGTTTTTACGAGGCATAAAAGAACTGATTGTGCAGAGCATTTAAAAATCTCTGAGTAAAATACTGACAACGCATGATCGATCGAGTCTTGAGAAAAAGTGAAGTCAATATTGGCAAGAAGAGATTGTAATTTGGGAAAGTTAACCTTTCTAAAGTTAAAGAAATAGTCTACGGCAATGTTAGGTTGAGGATTGTGATAAGAGAATGAAAGCGACAAAGGTGGCTGATATTCGTCCAGTTTGGAAAGAAGTATGCCACTTGCTGTCACAATAGCGTTACCATGATCAGAAACGAAAATAAGGTCTAGTTGCCTACTTAGCACAAGTGCATTTAAACGATTTTGAAATCGGTCGATAGGGGGGGGGAGGGGGTCTTTTATGGTACTTTGTCTTTGGGTTTTGAAAGCTTCTCAAACTCCGAATCAATGAAATGACGGGAATCTGAATCTGAATCAGGCGTGCCAGGTTCAAAAATAGACTCTTGGAAACAAACGTTAGATATCCACGATATTTGAAAGAATTTTGAAACCTGTCTGTGAAACACTAGCCCAGCCTTGACGATTCAGGTTTTGATTTTATATCTTCTTTTAAGTAACAAGAATTTCGTTTTCATTCTAGGGCTCTGCACTTCACGATATTGCGGCCGACGTTGAAGAACTACAGCGGGCTGAGGAAATGGTGAAATTCCAATTGAGACATGGAAACGATCTTCTCGCCATGGACTCCCTTCGTGATTGTGATGTAAACGTCAAAGAACAAGGCCGGCTATTGCGACAGAACGAGTTCCTCGTTTGGCAGGGACGAGGTGGCAAGAAATCACTTCGTCAAGTTTTTCTATTTGAAGATCTGGTGCTCTTCAGCAAGGCTCGAAGATTTCCAGATCATAAAGTAGGTTTACAAGAGTGTATGTCCATTTTTGGAAGTTACTTTAATTGCTTCTTTCTTTTCTAGAATTTGGATATATACATCTATAAAAACAGTATAAAAACCTCCGACATCGGTCTGACGGCACACACTGGTGATTCGTCAACGAAATTCGAAATATGGTTTCGAAAACGCAAGCCTGAGGACACATGGACTTTGCAGAGTATGTCGGAGGACATTAAAAACGCTTGGACAGAGGAGGTTTCGAGATTGTTATGGAAACAGGCGAAACGAAATCGAGGTGAGTAGTTTCTTTTTCCTCTTTTGGAGTGATCACTAATGACTTCATTCTCGCCACAGAAATTCGCCTTGCCGAAATGTCTTCGATGGGTATAGGAAGCAAACCTTGCCTGGATATACGTCCGAGCAATAATCAGATCAGTGATCGATCGATCACAATCAATCAGCTGGGAAAAGGTAAATGATTTGTCCAAAATGTTCGAAAAGCTTCTAAAAATCTCTTTTTCTAGCTCCAAAGCTACGAAACTCATTTGCAGGAAACATGTCGGAGAATGGCAAAGCTCCACGTCGTCCAAACTCCTTGATATCTGAGTGCTCAATGTCGTCCGGAACAAGTAGCTCCTCCATTAGTAATGGTTCTGGAGGAAGCAGCAGTGGCAAAAACCCTGTTGGTGGTCTAGAACTTATCAATGAAACACAGACACTTGTTATAAGTAAAAAAGGTCGTGGCAATCATAAACGCTCGACTACTCTCATAAGTCAGCTGTCCATGGGTATGTTTGAGATCCTATGTTTTTTTTCGTCCTTTTATGAATTATTTGAAATTTGTTTAACAGAAAGTGGAATAATGTCCGATATCTCGATGACACCGGACAACGAATCACATGAACCCACATGGCCTCTAATGCGAAAACCCAGTAACACTTCATCCTCGTCATCCTCTTCGGCTCATACTGATTTCCCTCGACGAAATCAAGAGCTTAGTAGCCCAGAGCAGGATCATCCCTACTTAGACAGTTCCGTAACCGTCCATCTGTAAATTTGTACTCTCTTCTTAGCAAAGCACCATCCACTTTCCCCCTCCGACTAAAAAAACAAAAAACAGTATCCAGCTACTGCCGTTTCTACACAAAAACATTAATTCGCATTCTATTAGCTATGTGTAAGTGTTGTTATTCAAAGTATGCTTTTTAATTTAATTCCTAGTATAAGTTAAATACTCTCACTTTAAGATACACAATGAAAAGAATTCCCAATTTTTTGTTAATTAATTATTTTTTGCATTTTTAAGTTTTTATTTTTGTTCTTTTTTAAAGTATTTTTTTGTTTGAAAGAAAAGCCATTGTAGCATGTAGTGGAAATATTTACAAGTAGAAAGTAAGCTAGTGCTGTAAGATATTTTGTATATTATTATTTTTTTTTTGCTCTTTGTTTCCTTAACATTTTTACGTAGAGTATAATTATTTTTTTACAACAACATCCAGAGAAAGAACAGGAATTGAATCTGCTAAATGAACAAAACTCTGCTTTACACAAAAATCAAAAAAAAAAAAAAAAATTATTGTCACACAGACGTTTTCCAGATATTGTATTTTTCTACAGTTTCAAATCAATTCACCCAATATTATAGTTTTTTTTAGTTTTTGTGTTTAAAAGTTAAAAATAAAACTAATTGTTGAAAATTATTATTTAAAGAAATAGGAAGGAAAATTAAGAAATTCAAAAGCAAACTTTATGTTTTGAAACCGTGTTATATATATTTACAAATAAATACTAATAAATTCTATACATTCTAAACAGTGGTATTGTTTATTTTTTTGAACTTCAAAAATATATTTCACTAGCTGTGCCCGCGTCTTCGTCTGCGTGGAATAGTCAGTGACTTTCGGCAGCATTTTTAATTTGTTAGGCTGCAAATAAGACTCATACTTATATTATTTTACTAGCTGAGCTGCCCGGCTATGCTCGGGTCTGTAGTTTTAAGGTTCCCGTTCTCGTTTTTCCTTTTCCGTGGAAATTTGGGGATGAAATATAATCTTTCTTACTGTGGGACTATGTGGCATCCTAATGCTGAAACAATTTTCGAAATCTATGCACTAGTTTCTAAGTTTCCGTTCCCAACACCGTTCCTTTGGGAATCTTCTGTTCCCATGGAAATAAGTGAATGAAATATAAGACTATGTCTCTGAAAGATGATGTAATATCCCAGAGTAGAAAGAATTTTTGAGATTGGTCAAGTAACTTTATGGTTCCCGTTCTCGTTCCCGTTTCTGTTCCTGTGGGATTATTGGGATGAAATATAGTTTAAGTTACTGATGAAGGGAGATAATGGGAGCAACCCTAGTGTCGAAAGAATTTTCGAAATCTATTCAGTAGTTTCTAATTTTCCGTTCCCAACCCATATCCATTCCTTATGGGGATCAAACTTAGGTTAAGTTAAAATGGCTGTCAGGAAAACAACTGACACACTTAGACCAGTATTAGATCCATTGAGATACTATAAGAAATTAAGTGAGGAATAATCACACTTAACAAAGCCATTTGGAGCTTTTGATAAAGCGAAAAAGATGCAGGGTATCTGTGTTTGCCAGATCGTTTAGATCATCGAGGAAATATTTTCCTAGATGCCGTTTTCTTTTAAAAGAAAGTGCAGGACATGAGCAGAGGAGGTGTTGAATAGTCTCTTCCTCCTCATCATCAAGGCAACTTCTGCAGAAGTCATTAGAGGGAACGCCGAGTCTTATGGCGTGTCTTCCTATCAGACAATGTTCGGTGATGACATTGATTACGGAGCTAAAGTGCAATCTGGTTATGGATAGCAAATGTCTTGTGCGTTTTGGATCTAGTCCAGGCCATAACTGTTTTGTTGCCACACACGTGGTGATACTGTTCCACCAATGATTTGGTCTATCCATTGCCTCTTGCTTTAGCATAAGTTTACATGTAGCGATTGGTATACCAATATTCAACCTGCTGGTTGAGAGCGGTAGAACGGTTCCTTTTCTTGCGAGTTCATCGGCTTTGCAATTTCCCATGACATCTCTGTGCCCCGGCACCCAAAGAAGGTGAATATTGAACTGTTCAGCCATCTCCTTAAGAGATAGGTGACAGTTAAGGGCGGTTACTGAGTTCGTGGAAACGGCACAGAGTGATTTGCTTGACTGTCAGAGAAAATCCGGGTATTCGTTGAGGATATCACGTTTTCTTTTAGCCATGATAGGACCTCTTTGATCGTCAGAATTTCCGCTTGGAACACGCTACAATGGTTAGGGAGGCGGAATGAGAGACTTACGTTAAGTCGGTTTGAGTACACTCCGTAGCCGACCCCTTCTTCCGTCTTTGACCCATCTGTATAGAAGTGAATTGAATCATCTCTCAAAAGTTCTTCGTCTTCCCAGGCCATTCTTGGTGGGATTGAGACTTGGAACTTATTATCAAAAACCAATTGGGGGATGGTGTAGTCGGAGTGGCATGGGATTGATCTGAATAAACTCAAGATTGTAGCGTGACCGATGTTGTTATCGGTCCATTGGGAGATAGCTATCATACGAATGGCTGCACTTGCGGCCATTTGTTTGCTGAAGATATATAGTGGTATGAGATTAAGGAGTATGTTAAGGGCAGCTGAGGGTGTTGTTGTTGATCTCAGTGCTCCGGGAATACTAGAAAAAATGCATTCAGAAATAACAACAAACAAGCTGTTCGTTGGACCTTGCTTAAATTATCACAGTAGGTCCTTTTTTCCAGAGCGGTCCACCATACCACTACTCCGTATGTGAGTATTGGTCTGATGACCGCGGTGTAAAGCCTGTGGGTGATTTGGGGGGAGAAACCCCATTTAGTGCCAATGGCTTTTTTGCAGGAAAACAGGCCTACGGTGGATTTCCTGATTCTTTCCACTATATTGGCTTTCCAGTTTAGCTTTTTGTATAGGATAATACCTAGATATCTAGCTTCGTTGGAGAGTTGAAGTGGGATTCCATTTATTGATGGAGTTGTTAGTTGAGGAATTTTGTATTTCCTGGTGAAGAGAACGAGTTCGGTTTTCTGAGGGTTGACCCCTAGATCACGTGGACTAAACTATATCTACACTGAAAATTTCATAAAAATCTGTTGGGTGGTTTAGTAGTTTACCCCGGACATACATCCTATTTTATATATCGATTCAACAAAAAATACCGGGGGCCAACTCATCGAAATCATTGAAAAATTTTTCTTTGCTACCAGGCGCACAGAAATGTTCAGGAGGTAGCAGCAGGTAGCTGCATAGCATTCATTTCAAAGCAGAAATCAAAAGAGGGAAAGCTGTTTGACTGGTGTGAAATGAGGGTGACCAGATGCTCTCTTTAAAAAAGAAAAGTTTTTTGTTAAGCGAACAAAGCTTTAAATAAGTATGTACATATCAATTGAATTTACTGTTTCTGAATCAACAACACACATTTTTGGTTTTTTTCCTTTTTCGCTTTAATGTGGAATATAGAAACATCTTTAGATAAGCCTTTTTGTTTCTTTGCTTATGTAAAGATTCCTCTTTTCATTGGGAAGTAATCTGGTCACCCTCCCTATGGAAAATGTACCGCCTCCCATTCGAAATAGGAAAGCCAATGGGGTCATCGCAAGATCTTTACACTTGTTCCGTACGCTGATTGGTCGAATTCAGTTCTTTGTTGCTTTTATAGAGAAATAATTCCCCCACTGTCTCTAATCGTTTGCTTTCTGCTGCTTTCTGAACATTGCTGTGCGCCTGGTATCAAACAAAAATTTTTCTATTGAAATTTAAGTTTCGCTGTTTTATTTTCACAAGGTGTGCCAGCGACTTCGTCCGCATTTCGCAAGAATTGGCATATGTAACTTTTTTATTTATCAACCGATTGTCATGAAATAAAAACTAAATGTTAAGTGAAGCTTACAACAAAAGATAACTGAAAGCCCCATCTAGATAGGATTAGCAGTTTGAGATTAGCATGAACAAACAAACAAACTTTTACGTTTTTATTATAATGTAGATTTAAGTACTTTTCCACCTTTTGCCAAATAAAAAGGTTTTGCGGGCTTGATACACGTGGCCGTGACATATAAAGTTGCCATGGGATTTTTTTTCTGAACCAGCAACTTAAAGCGTCTCAGCATTATTTATGTACTTATATCAAATACTGCTTTCAGAGGAAACTGCGCTCTTTTAAACTAAAATGACAAATCAGTGGGATATAAATGAATACGGGGAGGGGAATCAAAACTTTTCTCCTTTTTCCGTTCCAGTCATTATTAAAATTTTTATAGTGCCGCATCCCAGATGTGCAATTTGAAGCTGTGTAGAATTCTAGATTCCTCATTACTGGCACTGGAACACCAACTTGCTGCCACTTCTTATAATCCTGATGAATTGAGAAATTCTAAAGGGTATGATGTGACTTGCTCAGTGTCTCCATAATATTGTCTACTGATAAACATTTGATAACATTCCCCACGACGACGTTAAAGACAACTTATTTCTTTATATGGTTAGATGTATCATTAGTAGGCACCGAAGTCGACCTTTCACACAGCCATTCTCGATTGCCAATATTTATTTTAAGATCAGGATAGACAATTGCTCTTTGGTAAAATGTGATATCAACATTTGACAGAAATCACCTCACGGTGAAAGAACTTTTGAAAATCAGTCAAGCAGTTTGAAGGTTCCCGTTTACGACGGTGTCGTTCCCACAGAAATATAGGGATTACTTTTATAGCTGATGTCCTTCCTCAATCTCTAAGCAATCTCCGCACAAAATTCCATTTAAATTGGTTTGGGCGGGAAATGGTAGCGAAGAAACACGAACAGACAGAGTTAATTTCGGATTTGTAGTACTACTAAGGATTTCTATCTTGTATCTTCAGATTCTAAACTATCTGTACCAAAATTCATATAAAACGGTTCAATAGTTTGGGCGTTGGACTTCCGTTCTCGTGGGAATATGAAGGCCGTTTCCGGAGGATGGCTTAAAGTTTATATAACTCGGAAATAGTGTAGCATTCTAACGATTGAAGAATTTTTGCAACCGGTGCAGTAGTTTCTAAGTTCCCGATTACATTCCTATCCCTGTGAGAATATTGGGATAAAATAAATAGCCTATGTCTTTCCTCCAGGTTCTAGACTATCTCTATACCAAATTTCATTTAAATTGGTTAAATAGCTTGAGCAGGATATGATAATATAGAAAGACAGAGCTACTTTTGCATTTATAATATTAGTGAGGGCCGGTTCCCGTGGGAATATTCGAATGAAATATAGCCTATGTCCTTCTTCTGATTATGTATAAAGTTTCATTGAAATTAGTTCAGTAGTTTAGGCGGGAAATGGTAATATAGAAAAACGGACAGACATAGCTACTTTCGGACTTATTATATTAGAAAGGGCTCCCGCACCCGTAGGAATATTGGGGATGAATTAAAATTTATGCCACTCGGGGAGGGCGTAGCCTTCTTATAGTGGAACATTTTTGGAAGTCGGTGTTGTAGTTTCTAAGTTATCGTTTACGTACCCGTTCCCGTGGAAATATTGGGATAAAATATACACCTTACATCTTTTTTCAGGTTCTAGACAAATTCATTTCATAATTTGGGACGGTAGCAAGCCGGACATACAGAGTTACATTTAAATATTAGTTAGGATTAAGATTAAAAATATGGCTGAACTTTTAGTCTTCCCGCGAATAATTGTTTTTAAGGTAAATTTTTTTACAAAAACAAGTGAGGCACAAAGTTGTGTGCTTTTTATGCCTTTCTGAAGTGAAGACTTCTTTAGGCGCGTTTCGCACTTTTGCGATGAGGAAACTGCATTGAATTCACGATCGACGCCATTTTTTGGCTCATCGTATGAAAAGTCGTCATAGCAGCACAGCGTCTTAGGTTCGATTTCCAGCCATGACTTCCATTTTTTATTTATTTAAAGTGAAAACATAAATAAAAACTGATCGCCACGGCTGGGATTCGACTATGAGACCCTAAGATTAATAGGCAACGACTCTACTATTGAGCCAAGAGACACCTTAATTTTAATGTTAATGCAATAGTATCATTACATAGTAATTGTACTTACCGACTCGGAAAAATACAGAGAAGAACGAACTTTACAACAAATTAAAAGAGATCAACAACTCATCGCGATCGATGGAATTGAAACGGTTGCATAAAAATAGCTGGAAAACATTACTCAAATATTAATTAATTTCTTTTCAAATATTAATGCATTGTCCTTTTTTTCATTTCATTGTCAAAGTTTACGAGCGCAGTTACAAGATCTGTAGACACTATCGTTCAAAAAATGAATGTATTAATTTTAACATAAGCTCACATGGGTGACGAAGAAATGTATGATATTCCTGATTACAATTTAGTTGCAAGTTTTAGAAGACACTAGCTATAAAAGATTGTCTGATACATTTGTCATAGTTTGCGCAAATCATATCGATTTGCATACGAGGTACACTAGTATGTTTACTACTAATGTTTTTGATATCGGCGATCTATGTGTTGGTCGTTGCCACTCTGAAAATGGAAAGCAAGTTATAATAGCTGGCATTTATATTTCACCGAATACGTCTTCAAGTGTAATACGACAGTGTTTACATAAAAATTTATTTATTTTTTCTGAAGACACTTCTGCATACCTTCACGGTAAAATTGGAGAGAGATTTGATAATTTGCCAATGATTTTGAGGTGAGTTTTACACCAACTTCGCCAATGCTACAAATTTGCCACTTTTTCAATTTTTAAAATAAGAATATCATTTAACAATGACGAATGACCGCAGCCTTATGGCCGGTTTGTTCAGAGCGGGTTAAATAAGCAATTTGGTTATCAACGATTCTTCTTCATTCATGATTAAGAATCTGTGATCACCAAAGAGTGTTTGTTCACCTTTTTTTTAGCTTGGTTAGCAAATCATGGGTTATTCAAAAATCGTTCCATTTTCCAGTCTACATGTCAAAACTTAACCAAGGAAATTATTGAAAAGTTTTTTTTCGGTTGTCAAAACTATAGAAATAGGCGACATCAATTGATTCAACAAGTGCTATGTTTTCTTTATGCACATCAGGTGGAATCTCTTCATTGATAAATTTATAGAAGAATTTGCTTCATTTCAAAAAATTCAGTAAAGATGCTTTCTGATTTCCAAAACAATATTTTATGTGATATGTCAGCCTGACTATTTTTTGTTTTGAAGGAATAGCTGTGATTTGAACAAAAACAAACTGAATATCAGTTAATCGTTGTTTAAATGGAGCTAACCCAGCAAAATTGACTGGTTAGCAAAATCATTGATTAAAAGCTCTGATCAAAGAGATTCCTTGATTAAAAATTTTGTGAACAAACCGAATCCATGAATATCATCTGGAATAATCACTGATTATAAATAATCAAGCTTGAACAAACCGGCCCTTAGTACAACGAAGTATAAATCGACAATTGATGCAATCTTTGCGATATATTTAAATAGATTCGAGTCAAAATTGTTCGTTTCCTATTTTATTTACCATAGATTAGGTTAGGTGGAAGTGGCTGTCAGCCAATGGCCGCAAGGGCCCATTGTGATACCACATCAGAGATCAGCAAGTTAATCACCTACTGATCTCTGAAACCCGATGTAAGATTAACGAGTTGATCACCAATTTATCTTCATTTCAGGACTAGACTGTTAATCAGCCGCTAGTCGAACTACGCGGAATTTTAATGTATTTCGAAAAACTTTTAGGGTCTATGTAAGCTAAGTCGCTAGTATCATCGAAGAAAAATTCACCGAGATGAGTTTTCCTCCTATGAAGTAGTGCAGGGCATGAGCATGGAGGTGTTGAACGGTTTTTTCCTCTTCTTCGTCCATGCAACTTCTGCAGAAATCATTGGAAAGCACACCAAGTCTTTTGGCGTGTCTCCCTACTAGACAGTGTTCCTTAAGAGCATCTATGGTAAAAGTTAGACACAGGCGGTTCAGGGCTAACAAACTCATCGAGCGTTTTGAGTCTACACACGGCCAAACTTTTTTGGTTACAAGGCAGTTGTAACTCTCAGTCCATCTAGTGTTTGTTATCCCTGAAGCGTCTTGTCTAAATAGGAGTTTACATGTAGCGATAGAAATACCTTTGTTGTTCCATTCTGAGCGTAGGGAAGTGGTCGTGCATTTTGTGGCTAGTTCGTATGCCATACAGTTGCCTGGTATGTCCCTGTGCCCCGGCCCCCATGAGAGGTGAATGCTGAACTGATTCGACATCTTCCTCAGAGACATTTTACAATTTTGGTCCTTCGCTGGTTTTTAAACCATCACCGGTGTAGAAGTGTATTGCTTCATTTTCCAAAAGAGTGCTATTTTCCCAAGCTTCTCTTGACCTAGTATTTCAGTATTAGAATACGATAATTGTGGAGATGATAATGGAGGAGATGAAATCGTGAATGAAAACTCATAAATTTCATTGATGTTCTTGCATATGTACATGTACATTATATTCTAAAACATTGAATACAATTTTGCCATTATTTTTCTATTTTTATAATAAGCAATAACAAAAAACATTTCAATTAAAAGATTTTCCTGTGCATTAAAATATTTACTGAAAATTCAATTCTGGCCCAGAGTGTGTTTTTTTATTATTATTATTTAAGATTTAGGCATATTGTCTGACTGGTTGATTTTCCTCGTTCTTTTTCATCAACCTCTCCTCCGTTTCGAGGTACGGCGGTTGTTAACAGATCTGGTTGGGTATTCCAAAAGAGCACCCTCACATTACTTCCCTCTTAAGAACGCCCTAAAAAGTCGTTAGTTTTCGTCTACCTCTCTTTCTTTTCGAGACATGGCGCTTTTTCTATTTTTAGCTATCGGTGTTTTGCAGATCTGGTTGGCAAATCCAATAGAGCACCCTCTAATTTCAACCCTCTTAAGGGTACCCTTAAAAATCGTTAGTTTTCGTTTATCTCTCACTCTTTTTGAGCTAGCATGTCAAGTTTTGATTTTTTAGGAAATCCTAAAAAAAAACTTTCGTTTTGTAATCTACCTCGCTTGCTTTTCTTGACATTAGGCTCTTTTTGAAATTGGCCATATACCTACATATACGGAACAGGCAAAATTGATTACGAGTTAAAATTAAATATTTGAAATCAGTGGAAGAACAGACACCGATTTTTAACACTTTGTGGCAAGCTTGCTATTCATTTGCATAAATGTTTTCGATATGTTAATATGTTATACTGGGTACCGTGTGAAATAAGTTAGTCTTCTTTCTTTCTTCTTTTTCATTTCCGGCGTTACGAGTAGTGATCTTGAAGCGATCACAACTCTCCCACTTTTCCGCTTCACACTAGTGATCCGCCTGTGGGGTACGCCGCGTTGACCTCAGAAAGCGTCGGCAAGCCTCCCGGTTTTGGATTGTTCCATGTCTGAGGCCAACCAAATGCTGCTGTTTTTGCATTTGCTTGTACCAGGTGTGTTTTGGCCTGCCTTTTCTTTTTCGTCGCGAATTTGTTGAAACGTTGTACGATATTGCCTTTTGGACGGGGTTCTGCGGATCTCTCCTTTGAACATGACAATACCAACTGAGCCGGTCGTGCTGAATTTTGTCCAAGATGCTACTTTTGACATGAAGGCTTCCACGGATCTTAGTACTTCTAATTCGATCAAGCTTTGTTACTCCTGCTGTCATCCGAAGCATCTTCATTTCGGCTGCCGTCAATTTGCTCTCATACTTTTTGTACATTGTCCAACATTGTGAACCGTATGTCAGAGCTGGACGGACAACTGCTGTGTAGAGTCTTCCCTTCAACTTAGGGGGCATTTTTCGATCACAGAAGATAGCGGAGTTTTCTCGCCACTTCATCCACCCTACGCTTACTCGATGATTGATGTCGTCATCACAAGTTGCTTCACTATTGATCATAGATCCCAGATATTTAAACTTTTCACACTTGGGAAGCACATTTCCATTCAAATAAATCGTCGGCTGAGTTCTATCTTGTTCAATAGGCCATTTTTCACGAAATTGAGTTAGGTATGCAGTCTTCATAATTTGGGGGCGCTCTTTCGTTTGGCGCAAACCATTTTGTCCTATCTCTTTTGGTTTTTAAGTTATGGAAAACTGCTTTGTACAATAGTACAACTTTCTAACTGTTTTTTTGTTCAATAAACACTTATTGACTCATTTTTTATTATGTTGAACAGTTTATTTCTATCTTGTTCAATATTCAATTCTACTTTGTTCAATTACTTACATGATGATTTCCAACTTGTCATTGCTCCATACAAAGTTGTTCAATATCCAAAACGACTTCCTTATTGATTTTAATTTATAACTTTTTTAAAAGAAAAGAAAAACATCTAGTGTGACTTGTTTTAAAACTTAAATTGTCTACGCTCGCAGGAAAAATTTACTTCCAAACAATAATCTTCTAATATATAAAAAAAAATCGATTTCCCACCATTTTGAAAAATGGACATTGAACAAGATAAAACTCAGCCGACGAAATGTCTGGAATAGGCTTGTCTGGATCTGAAAAAGGGCAGCACAGGTATTCAGTCTTTTTAGCGCTAATACGGTACCCATTTCCTTCCAGAACATCAATCCAAACGTCAAGTGCTCGTTGCAGGGATGTAGGATCCTCGCTTATGATGGCTCCATCGTCAGCAAAGAATAATTGTTGTACTTTATTGTCCGTTACTTTTCCTTCGAGCAAATAATCCAGAACAGCAATAAAGAGCAGTGGACTCAAGACACTTCCCTGATGTACACCTACTGTTATTTGGAATTCTTCGGTGACTCCAGCTGGGCATCTCACTTTTGTAACTGCTCCTTCGTACATGTCCATAATTATTCGCACATAGGCTTCAGGAACTCCTCGGTGTCTGAGGGCCATCCATATCAGATCTCGTGGTTGTCGATCGAATGCCTTTTCGAAGTCAACCAACACAATATGCAAATCCTCTAAGGCATCTCGGTGTTTTTCCATAATGATCCTTATACTTTGGATTGCGTCTGTAGTTGACTTACCCGCGACAAACCCGCATTGGTCATCAGACAGCCTTATTATTTTCCGCAGTCGGCTATCTAAAACCCGCTCAACGATCTTCATAGTGTGGGACATCAACTTGATCGAACGATAGTTGTCACAGCTTCTGGTATCTCCCTTTCCCTTGTACATTGGAAGAAGAAAACTTTCCCTCCATTGATTAGGCAAACTGTCACCTCTTAAAAGTTGGAGACGAGAATCGTGAGCCATCTTAACCCGATGTCTCCCATATTTTTCCAAAACTCATATGGTACCTCGTCTGGCCCAATCGCTTTGCCTTTTTTGGAGTTCTTAACTGCCTCCCTAACTTCTCCGACTGTGACGTCGGATACTTCCGTAAAGTTAGGTGCAGCTGTTGGAAAGTGGCGCCGAGGAAACTGTTCATTCAAAAGATCATCACAAGACTGTCGCCACCTGTTAAGAATTTTGTCGTCATCCACAAGTAGCACTCCTTGAGCATCATTGATGAACTTCGACGAACGAATCTCCTGCGCATTTCTCCTTCTCTGAGCGGCTATTTTGAAAATGGTTGCTCCCTTATTCAAGTTGCTTTGCCTTAGCTCTTGGATTGCCTGATTTGCTTCAGCAGCTGGGGCAGAAATCTCTTCCAGCTCTCGATACAGGCCCTCCGTGCTTTTTGCTTGAAGTTGGGCGCACTTTTTCTTCGCTTCTTTTCTGCAGCTCTTGTATTCCATTTTGAAACGCGCTTTTTCATTTGTATTTCTTGAGGGGCACTTCGACCAAGCTTGGAAAGCTGCTTTCTTCTTTCTAATCACTGCTTTAGCTTCATCATCCCACCACCAGGTTTCTTTAGCTTGTTGGTGGTGTCCTTTTGAGACTCCTAACAGTGATTTGGCTCTCTCTAAGCAGGTTCGTTGTAGGCGATCCCACATATTTTGTGCCGTGATTGCATTTGAAACTGCGTCGATGGTATTACACAGCTGACTTTGCATATACGAAATGAATTGCTGTCCTTTGGTTTTCTCCAGATTGTACCACTTGATTCTCCTAGGAGCCTTTGTTTGTTTGACTTCCTTTACCGCATCCGTAAAAAATTCTGTTAAAAGAAGACGGTGTTGTTGAGCGGCAGTATCACTTTGCAGTCTTTCACCCGAGATTTCATGTAATTGGTTACCAAATGGTAATCAATCTGGGTTTCATTTCCTCCACTGCTGTAAGTGATAAGGTGTCGGTCTTGTTTGATGAAAATGGTATTTAGTACGATTAGACCGTATGACTTGCACATACTTAGAATATCTTCACCAGGAGTGTTCCTGGTGCCGAATCCCAAACCTCCATGGCAGTCTTCATAATCCTCGTTTGTCTTCCCGACATGTCCATTCAAATCTCCTCCAACAAACAAATACTCTTCTTTTGGGATGTTCTTAAGTAGGTTATGAAAATCAAGCCAGAATGCATCTTTTTCCTCCTGCTCACACCCTATTTGGGGAGCATATGCACTGATTATATTCCAGACCTTTCCTTCCATCACCAATTTAAGAGACATCAAACGGTCACTGGACTTCAAAATGGTCAACACGCTGTCACATAAACTTTGGTCAAGGATGATACCGACTCCGTTCCTACCTTGTTCCGTTCAATAGTAGAACATCTTGTAAGCCTTGGTCTTTGCATCTAAGAAACGGGCTTTGTTTGCTGTGTTTCGCCATTTCGTTTCCTGAACACACAAGATGTCCACTCGCCTCCTTCTCATCATCTCTTCGAGTTCGAGACTTCTACCAGTCATACTTCCAACGTTCCAACTCGCGACTCGAAATTTTCGTCCAACTCGTCGCATTACTTTGCTAGCCCCCGGAATCCGTATAGCTCTGACCCGAACATTGCTGCTCGGTCCAGGATCAGCTCCATGCATAGCAATGGAACTGCCTGGCGGGTAATGCTTCTTATGTTCGCAAGTACTTCCATAATGCTCAAAATTTTTCAAAAATTTTCCTTTCATCCTTTTCGACACATGCATGCTCCATTTAATGAGTGATTTCCCTTTTACTACACCGGTGATCTCCAGTCGTGTAAACCCCGGGATCTGCATGCATACTTGGGGAGAGTTTTTTGGGTGGTATGTGTGTCGCTAGACTCACTTTGATGTTAGTTGTCTAGATATGATTGTTCCTTTAGTCGCCTTTTACGACAAGCGGGGAGGCGCTGCAGTGCTATTCTAACCCGACACTGCACGGGTAGTGTGAAATAAGTTAGTAGTCGTTATTAAGTGACTAAGGGCCGGTCTGTTCAAGTTTGGTTAATTTTAACCCGTTGTTATTCCCAGTGGTTACCATAGAATGCGTCTTTTCAACCTTGGTTTGGTTAACAAATGAATGGTTTGGTTAACTAACCAGAGAAATCGTTAACCAGTCGATTTTGGTCGGTTAACGCTATTTAACCATCGATTTACTGGAATTTCGTCTTTTCACGTTTGGTTAATCTGTCTTCACGCATTATTTTTGACTCATCATTTGGCTATACAACAATTCAGTGTGATGGAGTGCGTTTGTTTGTAATTTTTCATTATATTTATCTCCAATATTATTCTTGTTATAGTTCTTTTTTAGAAAATGCTGTTTCATTTACAAATTTAGTTCACGTGGAAATTGTGTTTAGGATTTGTGGAGTTCTGATGGTAGTGGCGTTAGTGATGACGAGGAATTATTGGTCAGTTTTCTTGTTTTCAAAAATGTTCTTTTTTTCTAACACCAAAGCTACAAGTTTTTCTTCTTCACTTTTGGAGAAATTCGCAGATCGTTGCGTTGCTTTGATTGTGACATTTTCTTCAAAAATAACAAAAATTATGAATAACATAGAAAAAAATGGGCACGACTGGGTCGCACGAACTTGCGATTGTGTTCTAAATACGATATCAAAATGTAAAGGCCGAGTTAAAGGTTTTGGTATTATCTAGTTCTTCATAATATATTTTGTGGTACATGGTTGCCAACTACACATCAATTATGAAAATTGAATTAAAGCACGCAAAATAATAAAAAAATTAAATTAAATATTCCAAGGGTTGCAAGCCAAAATCTAAAAACGCCATTCTTTTTCAATCGCTAATACAAATGAATGATGAAAATTTAATCAAAATCGTTGGACCAGTTTTCCAAAAAACTCACTTTTTTTTTAAACTGTTTTTTAAAAGTCGAGTATGCAAAGATTTAGATCTTGACAGAAGTTATTTTGACAAAAAATTAAAAAAAAAAAATCAAAGTTACACTTTTGAAGTTATTTCTAAAAATCAAATTTTTTTTTAAAAATTTATAAAAATTTCCAAAACTAAATTTTTTTAAATATTGATATGCAGTCTTTCTTTAACAGTTTACGACTTTTCAAATCCAAAATTTAGTTAAGATCGTGTAAGCCATTAACGAGAGTCGGTTTTGAAAAAAACGGTACTATGGGAGGTACCGTTTTTAGGCTTTTTCCAAAATTTTTTTTTTACATCATAAGAAAGAAAATTCAAAATTAATCCTTCACACAAAATTTTATCAAAATCGTTGGAGCCATTTTCGAGAAAAATAAGTATTATCATATCGGTTGTATGGCAGGTACCGTTATTTCAAGACCTAGAGACTCAATTCCAAAAACTCCTCTGTAGGCTACCCCACATACCCTAACTGCAAAATTTTAAGAAAATCGGTCCAGCGGTTCAGGCTGTAGAATCATATACAGACAGACAGACAGACACACAGACAGACAGACAGACAGAATTGCAGGACCCACTTTTTTCGTATTCTCTTTGATCGTAATGTCATGTTTAATTGTTATCTCAAATTTTTTTCCGGCACGATTGCAAGACTTGCCTTATAGTACCTACCTATAATCGCAAGTAAAAAACATGAATAGTTATAAAATAACTCACTATGAACTGCCGACAGTAAACACATGTCACCAAAAAAGATAACCATTGATTGGGGTTAGTGATTAATTTGACAGATAGACTGGAAAAATATTGGAATTTCTCGATAACCTACGGTTTGTTAACCAAGGCCGAAAAAATAGTGAAAAGACGCAATTCCTTAAACATAGATCCATAACCACGGGTTAAGCAAAATCTCTGGTAAAAACCACAGAATTGACCACACTTGAACAGACCGGCCCTAAGGGTTTCATATCCTTTTTTTCTGCCATGTCCTTAGGGTCTTACACGATAATCTTGCTCCATTAAGTTATTTTAAATTATTTAGTTCTCCATTTTTACGTTCGTCATAGACGATATGAGAAAAGAAAAACTTAATAAGGGAAATAGTGGGCCACTTCGATTTCAATACATAAACAGGCTTGGATTGTTTCTTCATTTAGGTGTCGAATAGCTGAAATTAAAAAGAGTGGATCATAATTTGATTTCACTCACTTTCAAACCGTATAGATGCTTATGACGGAGTTCGCATTAAATTGTAATTTCACATGTATCAAAAAAAAAATCGTATTCACTTTTTTAGTCATTACGTAGCCAAAATTCAAGTAAGCTTGTGAATGCAAAATTGGAATACAAGTTGCATACTGGCTAAAATTTCATAAAATTTATTTAAATATTGAACGAACATTTCATTTTGCATGGTTTGTAATCTTTCGTGTATTTATACCGAACATCGGATTGTGAAACGTCAAACTGATTCTCAACTGAAATTTTTACATTACGTCGGACGGAAAATCTCAATTTATTTCATAGTTGTATCTAACCAATCAGAAAACTTCACTACGTAGTGTCTAGAGATGTGAAGGCGACCATTGTCAAATGACTATTTTTCTACATGTTTCACTTCACCTGCAGTCCAAAAGGCTCTTCGAAAATTTATAGCATCACCTCCCATGAAATGAGATGTGTGTCACAACCACAACAAGTGCTTATGGCTCATAAAACATGATGAGCTTAACTACAACAGGTATACTCAACACCGCTGTCATTCCTTTGGAAGCACGTTCACTTTCTAGCATCAACGAACAGTAACAGAGACAGACAACTCTCGTTTTCCATCGGATAATACTATAATTGTGCCTAAGCCAGCAGCCCGGCCTACAAACAATTCTTCTAAGCGAACACAATGATTTACTGCCTTGGATAAGTATCGTCACATTCACCTAAAGAAGCCACTGGCGGCCCTCTCCTTATTTGGAAACTAGGGCGACCTTCAAAGAAAGCGTAACCACTACAAGCCTGGGTATATATGGGGATCCAAATAAAACAATGCAACTACTTGATCACTGTCAATGCGCTTCTTAACCTGTGTTGTACCACAACTACACAACTATGCCGCAAAACAGAATTGAATTCATTCAACAAAGGTTCGGTTCCAAGGAATTTGTGAGAAAAGTGAAATTTCGAACGCGTCTTTTCGTGGACTTGAAAAACGAGAGTGCTTCTCACGTGCCAGTTTTGGAGGATGGTTCAATGCCTTTGGTCCTGCCTTTATGTGCCTCTTCGGCTGCCAGTGCTATCGGTTTTGATCTTTTTTGGATGTTCATTGAAGGCAATGAAAACAAGAAAATACAATGCGATGGAGACTTTGATGGATCAAATAGAAGACGCAGGTATGTTTGAAATTGGCATGGTTTAAGCTCTTCCCTGTCCTCTGGTGGATGTAGCATTCTTTGGATATATGATTTTATTAAGTTTCAAGGACGCGCTATATTTTTGACTAATTTGGATGGATTTGGATCAGAGAGTGTCAACAGATATTTTGTGCAAATGGAATCCAAAGCTTTATTTCTATCACAAATCGTTGTGCACTTTGGTAGACTCTATGAATATAAGAATACTAATTCAGCGACATCGGAATTAATCCGATTTAGTCAGGCAGGGGACAGGCGTATTTCGTTATTTCGTTACTTCTTCTTAAACCTATACTAAAAGAACCAATAGGAATTTGAATATTAACTTCAGCTGAGCATTCAGCCGTCAGTACTCACTCAAGGACTGTTATAAGAACTTTATATTCTTAAACTAGCAGCGCAAAACTCTTTAACAAAGCTAAGGCCCTAGTTCCAAAAAGCTAACACCCTAATTCAAGACACTCAGTTTTAACAAATAAAAAAAAAAACCGTAAAAATTAAAAGTTTCTCACGGAAAAACTTCCGTAGCACTATCACAGGAACATCGGAGGTCTCTAACCTCGGGAAAGTTGTCTCAAAAATCTTTTTGAAAAAAGGACACCGGTCCGGTAGCTGGAAAAACTCACGTGAAAAAACATTCCACTTCCTGCAGGACACACATTTCGCAGTAGCTTTACTACCCTTTGTAGTTATGTTGGTAAATACAACGAAACACAATATGCGACCAATCCCATTAAACGATCTTATCTCCGAGGAAAAATCAGAATGTGCAATTGATGTTTCAAATGCTCTAGGCTTTGGACTTGTATCTCACATGAAAATTTCTTTGAAAATCGTAATTTTTGTACACCAGAAACAAACATGCCACGATCTTGTATGTATATGCCTGGGAAGTAGCAGACACTTCTAAAATGGAAAAGAACAAAAGTTTGTGCTGGTTGGGGGTGCCTACTGAGGTTTCTGTAAGCCTGGTACTTCAGTTGATAGTTTCTCTGAAAATCGTAGTTTTTGAGCACAAGAAACAAACATGCCAGGCAGGATCTTGTATATGCCTGGGAAGTGGTATGCACTTCTAATATCAAAAATAACAAAAGTTTGTACTGGTTCGAGGTGCCTACTGAGGTTTCTGTTAGCCTGGTACTTCAGATGGAAATTTCTTTGAAAATCGTAGTTTTTGTGCACCAGAAACAAACAAGCCAGGATCTTGTGGGAAGTGGTATGCACTTCTTTAATCGAAAAGAACAAAAGTTTGCGCTGGTTCTAGGCACCTACTGCGGTTTCTGTTAGCCTGATACTTCATTAAAAAAAATTAATTTTTCAAGCATAAGAAACAAACATGTGGCTTCATAAGCAAATAGAACAACACGCCTTTGTCCATTCCATTTAACCTTTCTAAACAAAATAAATGATATTTCAACTTATCATTTTTAAAATTTTGTATTTTTACTAAAATGGACAAAATTTATTGGTGTATATTATTTTGAATGCAGGCGCAGTCAGTTCCAATTTGACGTTTAAATGTGTGTAGCTTTTGTGTCACCAAAACATTCGAGTACTTTTATGTACACTTGTGGCCATAAAATTTAGTCATTGCATTTTTAAAAGATTGAAAACATTTTTTTGTCTTACATTTGCATCAACAAATGTTGTGTGAGATGAAGGTCAACATTTATGGAAATGATGCCAAACCGTATGTTAGACGTCTCAGAAACGCTGACCTGAAGCCAAAATACACCAAAAAGACCTTAAATCATGGCGGCGATTCTATAATGGTTTGGGTGTGTTTCACAAGCCATGGTGTGTCGGTCCGCTGTATCAAATAAACGGTAAAATGACAGGTGTTGACTACCGGGATATACTGGACACAAATCTTCTCGGAGCCTACCAGAACCAATTGTTCCAAGGATGGATCTTTCAGCACGACAATGTACCCAAACACACGTAAAGGGTTGTGAAATCTTTCCTTGAACAGCTTAGAGTCATTGTTTTGGGGGTGGCCACCGCAGTCACCGGACTTAAACCCCAGAGAGAATTTGGGGACATTCTCAAAAAAAAAAAGTTGCTTCAAAAAAACCAACCAGCACGACTACTCTCTGGACTATTTTGCAAGAAGAGTGGAAAAATGTGAACTTATAGCAAAGCAACGGTGGAGTCCATGCCAAGGAGAATATCCACCCGCCGTATGCAATCAGAAAGGCTATCCTACGATATATTAACGGTGCGGTTAAAAAAACTTTGCTTTTTTCATATTTTTCTTATTTTTTTCAGGTGACTTAATTATATGACCACACTTAATTTATATACAGTGAAATCTCCCTTTGCGGACACCTCCCTTAGACGGACAAACTTTTTTGCACGAAAATCGCTCCATATAAATTTCATTGTTTTCAGTTTCCTTTAGACGGACACTACCTTGGACGGACGCGGACAGAAATTTCACGTATGATAGACAAAATATTTTCTCTTAGACGTACAACAAAGCAGGATTGAACATGGCATCAGGCTGATAACTTTGGCAGCGGTATTTTTTTTAAGTTGCAGTTTACAGCGAGCATCAAATTCTTTGAAAAATAAGTGATTTTGTTTGGACGTGAAAAATTGTCCATTTTTTTGATTTTAGTTTATTTGCGCTCAGGCAGTTTTAAATTCTTTTAATTATTTTTACCTATGTAGATTTTATAGAAACATGTTTTCAGGATGCCACCAAAAAAGAGAACTTTGATTTTAAAGGGAAAAGTATACGTAACTAGCTTAAGTCAAAAATATAAAAAAAGGCATTCGAATAAAAGCAACAGAATTTAAAATAGGAAAAACCCTAGTTGGTGATCTACTGAAAAAAAGAATGAGCTTTTGAGAGAATGGCGGTCAAACTATACAATGCCAACTCATCCTAAAAGACGATTTATTTCGTCAAGCGGCCTTGATAAAAATGTTTTCGATTGGTTCAATGCAACTCGAAACAAAGGGTTTCAGATAAAGTGCAATTCGATAACAGGCAACAGAAGTTGCAACACGCTTACGAATCACAGATTTTGAAGCATCAGCTATTTCTTTTTTTAAATGGTGTTTTTGTTTGATTTCCTTTAAACGGACAACTCCCTTAGGCGGACAAAAACTTCTGCACCATGGCTGTCCGCCCAAGGGAGATTTCACTGTATTATTGATTTTTTGTTAAAGAAATGACTATTGTTATTATGGAGTTCATTTTTTTTTTTTTTTTTTATTTAATTTTTGAATAAATGTTGTTTCTGTTGTAATTAGTATTTAATTTATGGATATGTAGAGTAGACGTCATTTATAAAAATGATTTAATTGCGTGGCCACAAGGGTACATGTACATCAATCGCTCGCAGAGAAATTTTACCCCCACTCACAAAAATTTTGCTGACGGCCGGTCATAATAGGTCCCTATTATGAGTAGCGAATCGAACGTTCGACTCGAAGCGAATGTTTTTGCGAGCTTCTTTTATAGCGGTATTTCTAGGTTGTAGAAACAAAAACTTTGTAGAAAACTTTTTTTTGACGTTTGAGGTATGTCAGATAAGAGAATGGACGAAGTATAATATCCTATAAATGAGTCTCTCTAAAACATTCGCTTGTAGTCGAACGTTCGATTCGCTACTCATAATCAAACCTTATTCTTCTCTTATAAAAGTAGATAAATCTATTTCTCTCTTCAAGTAGGTATTTTAAGAGAATAATAGTAGAAATAACACCTTCTGACATTTCAAAAATAGATTTTTTGATCAGACTGCTATGTGGGGACTGGGGAGTGATAAATCGGCCTGTACTCAAATATTGAAAAATGTTCATTGTCATTTAATCTAAGATTCAATTTTCTACCGCTACGCTTCAATTTGCTTGTATTCAAGAAATTTACCCAAACTTATCCTTTAGTGGAGGACCGTAAGCTTTTTACCTAGGAATCCAGGGCCAGTCCATGGATTTTCATGAAATTTTCGGAAATGTGTTTTGGATGGCGTATAGAAAAAAGTTAAAAAATAAAATTTCCCCGCTCCCAATTTTTAATTATTTTTAAAATTAATTATTAACTTTTAGAATTTTATTTTATTTATTTAGGGTATTTTAGATAAGGTTTTCCAAAGCGTAAAGATAAATAGGTTTGGTTAAGACAAAAAAAACTTGTGTGAGAGGGGGGGTCTATATCCCTCCGTGTAGGCACGAGGGGCAATTTTATATGAAATTTACTTCATTTTTTAAAAAACTATTAAAAATAAACTAAGCCACTTACTTTCTCATACTTTAGTGTTTTTGAAAGCTATTGCTTTGTTCTTTAATAAAAATTTTAATTTGAGTTCACTTCATGAAAAGTTTTGGAGAAATCAATCCTCAAAGTCAAAATTTTGAAAAAAGAAAATATTTTTTTTTTAATTAATTTTTTTTTTTCATAATTTTGCCCTACAAAGAGCCATTTTTTCTTTTCATGTTCAATGCTTTTATTAATATTTACGCAGAGCAAAAAACCGAACAAAAAAATTTTTCTTGGTTTAAGAGAAATTAAAAAAAAAAACGAAAGATACTTTTTTCCAGAAAACAAAATGTCGTTAATTTCCCGCTTTCAAAAACACTAAAGTATGAGAAAGTAAGTGGCCATGGACTGGCATTGGATTCCTAGGTTTTGCCTTTTTTATGTCTAAAGCACGGGTCACACACGGCTGCTGCCAGCCGCTTCTTACCAGCGGCTGGCAGTAGCAGCAGCAAGCAGCGGCTGGCAGTGCGGTCACACTTAGCTGCTAGCCACTCGTCAAATCGCACTCTGACAGCTAACCGATTGACAGCAGCTGCTATTCTTCAATTTCAATTTGTTGTTTAGAATAGACTTTTTCTACACAGAACCCAAGAACAAAGAGTCTGTGTCTATGGCCGTTGATGGTGAGGATTAAGATGAAGCAATACCAAAAGTATTAGAGACACCACCTGCTGATAAAATGGAAGCTAAATCAGCGGATGGTAAAGAATCTACAAAAGCATTTAAGCAAACACTGATTTATCAATGAAATTGATAAACCCGAACCAGAAAATTAAACTAAACAACATCTTCTCTAACTAAAAAAAATATTTTCTTTTATTTCTTTGGTGCTGTGATTCCTTCTAGTTGTGCTTTAAGCCATTTGTCTTTTTCAGAAAACCAACTTCTTCGGCGTATTTTTTCTCTTCACGCAGTTCGGCGTTTCGTCGTTCGTTCTGTTCTGATTTGATTTTCATATCTGTGATGATTTCTTCCGAAGTCTCTTTATCCGTTTCCAATTGTAGGAAAAATGCCAGTTTCTCGAGCCTGGGTTTGCTGGAGTCTAGTGTCTAGCATTTCTTGAAGGTTTATAACATCCTGACGAGTAGCTGGAGTGCTGGAGACCTAGGAAAAACATTTTTTTGAATCAATTTTATTTATTAATTCTTTGTAGCTCCTCTTTGAGACACTTTTCTAAATTTTACATGTCACAAAGTATGTGGTGTATATGCAGCAGTAGTTACAGCGTTATCAAAATGTGGAGTGGGTCAATCATTGACCAAAACTAAAGTTCATATCGTAGGTCCTTCAAGAAAAGTAAAGCTGACTGCTGCTGCATTAACTCCACTCTGTACTGACAATAAAACGTGAACACAAACCCTTGTGAGGACTGTTGATACTTACTGTTTGTGTCCAAAGTTGACCATCTTCTTCCCAGCAACGAGGTGGTAGTATTGAGCTTAAATTTTCTTCGGTTTCTCGTTTGATATCAAATATAGCTGCTGCTGTCTGAGGCCTTGATATTTCCTTTAAATTTACATTTTCACTCCCAAAATCAAAAACGAGAATTACAAAAAAGCAACTTACGGTATCTCCAGCGACTTCCTTTTTTGGATAACCAAAACCGAATTATTTTTATCTGAAATGAGCAAAACTGTCAAATCAATTCGCTGCTACTTACCAGCCGATGCGGTCAGATTGCGCTACTAGCTGCCAGCCGCCGCTGCTTGCTACCAAAAGTTGAACATGTTCAACTTCGCCAGCCGCTGCCAAACACTCGCCGGCTGCCAGGGCTGGTTGCGAATTTTGTGGTCACACAAAGCTGATACTCAATTCGCCGCTGGCAACCAGCCGTGTGTGACCCGTGCTTAACGGTCCTCCACTACTTACAGCTTTTGTTATGAATATGGATACAAATGAGTGTCAAAAAACAGCCTATCCGATAGATTTTTGAACGCAGGAATTGAGTTTCCGTTTAAATAAAATTTCAGATGACATCCCTTTAAATAAATCAAACCTACCTACAGGCATAAGCAATATTCATGGATCTCATAAATTATGTTGCATAGGTTTAGGATTCTACAAAATCAAGCTCCTCCAACTGTGTTTCAAATCTGTGGTGCCACCGGAAGCTTAACTTTTGAATTTTACTTTATGATTTCCGCCCGTTTACTTAAATCTTAAATACCAGTTGGAAGGTTGGAACTCATCTTGATCTTCCACAAAAATTACTGGCGAAATCCAATTATAATTTATTATTGAGGATTTTGTTCCAGGACAACGCTCTGTTTGCTCTCCTACACCATAAGCTAGTCAAAAAATCTCTGCAACAGCATTGGAAAGACTATTATTCTTTTCTCGACCCTTTGTTTATATAAATTTAGAAGTATTTTTATTAAAGTTATTTTAAGGTTTACAAGTTAATGAATAATTTTTTTTAAGGCACAGCTTTCCCCAACAAGCAAATTGCGTATACGTGTACTGTAAGTCTTGGTGGTTTTCGAAAAAGAGATAGCTGAAAATTTATAAAATGTTGAAAATCATAAAAAGCTCAACGAACACAAAAAAATGTCATTATAAACGCGGTTCCCAATGAGAGTAGAACAGAAACATTAATAAAACGATAAACAACACTTAGCCATATTCATAATGTCATTGCCTCTTTTTCTTCATCCACTCTGGAATACTACTTCGGATTGCCTCGCCCAGTTGCCGATATACCATTAGAGCTAAAATTGGAAGCACTAGCCTGGCGT
Source organism: Melanostoma mellinum (assembly GCA_914767635.1). Classification (NCBI taxonomy): domain Eukaryota; kingdom Metazoa; phylum Arthropoda; class Insecta; order Diptera; family Syrphidae; genus Melanostoma; species Melanostoma mellinum. The sequence continues at coordinate 204,231,803 of OU612058.1, forward strand.
CCTTGAACAAGTAAACATAGCATGCTGCGATGAAGAGACAAACGTCTGTCATGTAGCTCAATGCAGAACGAACCTTCTCCTCAGCTTCCTGACTGAGTTCGTCGGCTGACTTTTGTGGAACAACTACCAGTGCCGTTTGTTCAATGACTTTAGGTTCAGGAATCGCAGTTGGAGGTTCTATCTTTATGGTTGGAGCAATCATGGGTCGACTTGCTTGCCTACCATTGCCACCTTCCGTAGGTGGACCAATGTTGGACGGCAGTCTGCTGGAAGATGCTTCTCTTGACCGAGTATTGGATGGTATCCGCTTTTTGATGATTTTTTTAACCTTAACAATTTTCTTCCTCCCCCGACTCTCAGAACGTTGTGAAAGCTGTGATGTAGATGAGGGAGTAGCTTCTTCCTCGCTTAAAACATCCTCGTATTTTCGTTTTTCTTCTTGTATCATTCGACTGGGAGATTTTGAAACATTCTTTGTTTGGTGTCGTTCGATCAAGGACATGCGTGGCTTTCCTTGTGAATGCGATGCATTGTACTCATCCATTATACCCTCCTTTTCGGCCTTCTCCGCAGCTTTCTTCAACTCATCCCGGTTTAAGTACAGTGGTGGATTGTATTTCTTTGTGCTTCCTACCTGTCGGACAATATCTCCGTAGTGATCCGCAACGACTTTAGCTTCCTCTTGAAAGATTCTGTCTGCTTCACGCTTAGCCCTTTCTTCTTCCTCCTTGATTCTGCGCTTTGCATCAAAACTTGATTCGGGTGGTTTCACTGCCAGTTTTGGCGGGGGCTCGGCATTGGCTTCGGTATTCTTTTCTGTTGGAGTCTTCTTATCCCATTTGAAGAACGACTTGAAACCCTTCGCCTTATCCGACTTTTCGCTGATTGGACTTGTTGGCATGGTGGGGCTTATGGGCGTTGGTGAACTGGGTGGAACAACACTCGTCGGAGAAACTGGTGGCTCATCATTGACAACATTTTCATTCGAAGGTCTTTTGAGAATCGGTTTTGGAACAAAATCGGGGCTTGCGAGTGGCATAGGACGGTTGAGAACTATCGCGGACTGCTCAGGTGTCGGAGCTCGGTATGGTGTGAACACGCCAGCTGTCATACTCCGGGGATGATAAGTTTCCAGTTCGGTACTAGCAGACCTTGTTCGTGCAACTAGTTCCCTCTTGAACTTTTCTATAGAGTCTTCCGACACAGAATCAGTACTGGCTGTATAGTCAGATCCTACATCATAGCTTCCAGCAGCTCGTCCGTGGTAGTCGCTTCCGTCATCTGTGTCTTGACTTTGCTGCCGAAGCATTCCTCTAGATCGTTCTTGGTAATCACTTCCATCATCGGTATCCTGACTTACCTGGTTTAGCATTCCTCTGGTTCGCATGAGCTGGCCCTTATTTGCTAGGCTATCACTTGAATCCCATTTAGACTTCACCAATTCAGTGATGTCAGCTGATCGACGTCGTCTTTCACTTCGTCTTTCAAACGATTGCCGTTCGGCTTCAGTCATCGATCCAAGACGCTTTCGCATCACAGTCGACGGAGTTGGTAGAACTTCTGGTAAGGCCTGTGCCTTTTTAGCCTTTTCTGCTTCCTCCATTTCGACAGCTTCATAGAATCGAGCCATTGCGCGCTCGTAAAGTAATTCCGTTGAACTAACTGATCGTCGAAGTGGAAAACTGTGCAAATTGGAGTACTCCAGTGATGCCAAATCCGGTGCGGATATTGAGATAGGCGGTGGTTGAAGGGCTTCTTCCAGATCCAAGTCGAAGGAGTCCTGTTCTGAAAGGTAAAAGCGTTATTAGAGAAGGGAGTGTTTTATAAAAGCTTAGCTTACTTTCCGTGTCCTTGACCTTGCTATTTTTGTGGAAGACCACCAACATGAATTCATTACTCGTGTGAACTTCATCGTGTTTCTCAGTTTCCGATAGAGGCGCTGGATCACTGCCTGGTGAACTAACTTCAATTACAGGGTTAGGAGCATTGCCATTTTGTGAAAATTGTCTTTCTGAACTGAACGCGTGATCCGAGGAGTATCTTTGGACACGCTGATTGACATCCAAACTGATTGGTTCTTCACTTCTCTGAAGAGCTTGCGAGGTCTTCTTTAATTCTGGTGGTGTTTCGGGTGGTGTTCGGCGTACAGTTGGCTCTTGAGGACTAAAGCTTCGTTTACGTGATAGTGCCTGACTCTCACTTGCTATTTCTTCTTGTATAGAGCGACCTGGTTGATCTTTCGGACTCATACTACGTATGCGTGTAGGTGTTGAAACCTTTTCCTTTTGTGGAAGTGCTTCTGTTGGACTCATTCCACGCAAACGGGAAGAAAATGTTGGACGCTGTGCTACTTCTTCTTGAGCTTGGCGTGAAGTTGGTTCTGTTGGACTAATGCCACGCGTACGCAATGACAACGTTGGCCGTTGTTCTACTACTTTTTCTTTCAACGTTGTGGGTGAACTGGGCTCCGTTGGACTCATTGCACGCATACGCGTCGAGCGCTGCTCTTCCAATACTTCTTCGTATGTTCGGGTTGGATTTGCTTCAGTTGGACTCATAGTACGCAAACGCGGAAGCGTTTGACGTTTTTCTTTAAGATCTTCCAGCATTGCACGTGCAGATGGTTCTACAGGACTCAGGCTTCTTACACGAGAGAGCTTTTCATTGAATTTTTCCAGATTCTTTTGCGGTTCCCTGTTTTGTGGAATATTGCTCTGTTGGGAAAGCATTTTCTTTACTGAACCACTTGGCTTGGGCTCAGTTGATGAAGTAGGATTGAGTGATGGAGTTCGAGGAGAGGGAGGAGTTGGTAATGCCGGAGGGGTGTTTGCTGTCATTGGTGTGAATCTCAGTACAGGTGCCAATGCAGATGTGAGGACTGGTCCAAGAGCTGGAGCAATAGACGAAGGACTTGATGGTATGACTTGTTTGAATGGAAACATTGAAGGAGATTCCGGTCCTGGTGATTGTGGGGGCAAAGTTAAGGGTGCAAGAGGCGGCTTAAATGATAATTTTTTTACAGGTGCTGCCACAGCCTTTCTCTGTTCATCTCCATCAGGTATTCTGGGACTTGAACTCCGTCTGGACTGATCAACATTTGGAACTTCCATTTGATTTATCGCAGGCTTACTTTGAGTTTCCATTAAGTTCATGCCATATGACATTTCTCGGTGTAAATCTTCGTTGTCCAGTATGTGAGGTTTAGACCTGCGGTTCTGTATAGGTGAGGGTTGCTTTGGAGACATGTCTCCACTTCTTTCCTCTCCATCAGGCACCGCTCTTTGGGGTGACAGTGTCTTGCGCCTGGGTGGAACTGGCTTGCTCAAGTCATCCCCATCGGCAGTGTCCATAGTACGCTTCGGATCAGGTATAAAAAGCACGTCTGACTCATCCCCAGGATCACTTAGCCCATACGGATTCTCAGCCTTAACCCTAAACTTATACTCGGACCCTTCAATCAAGTCATTTAATGTCGTGCTCAACTGCCTTGTGGTCGCGGCCTTTAGCCAAACATTCCAACCAATTCGAAAGTATTCTACAATGTAGTTGCCAATTTTGCATCCTCCATCGTCTTCTGGCGCAGTCCAGGATAGCGTGACAGATTTCCCGTATGAAGTATTCAGACGAACTCTCCCTGGTGGATACGGTCTGGACGTCACTGTTACCAGGAACGATGTGGTATCTTCGCCCAACTTGTTGACCGCCCTTATGCTGTACTCACCACGATCTATGCGCTTAACGTTATCAATCTTCAGTGAGGAATTTTTGTCTGTTGTGACAAGTTCATGCCGACCCCCATTGGTCAAAAATTCGCCTTCGTGCAGCCAAACCACAGATGGTGCTGGTTGTCCGGCGATTCCCACCTTCAGTCTTAAGACTTCATCAGCTTCGACTATCAAGCCATCTTCATAGTTTCGTGGCAATCGTATTTTTGGCGGAGCCTCCACCATTAGCTTGGCCTTTGTGACTACATGACCAGCACGGTTCGTTGCAGTGCATTTGATTTCACCCTCGTCGGTTAGTGCCACCTGATGAATGATCAGTACACTAGCGTCGTTATCGTTTACTATTTTCGTTCGTCGACTACTAAAAATTTCGTAGCCATCCTTAAACCAACTTATCTCTGGCTGTGGTTGCCCCAGAACCGATACTCGGAACTCAACGCGTTCATTTTCAACCACGGACATGTCAGCGAGTTCGCTAGCAAATCTTGGCACACTGATTGCGTTTCTCTGCAAAGTCACAGTCAAGGGATCAGAAAGTTCACTTGGATCTGATTTCCCAACAACATTTTCGGCAATCGCACGGAACTGATAGCGCCAACCTGGCTCAAGACCACTAATCGATACTTCACATCCTGTTACCGGAGATGGAGTGGAACGCACCCAGTGCGGTGAGCCCATGCGACGATGTTCGATGATGTAGCTGGTGATTGGTGAGCCTCCATCGATTTTGGGTCGTTCCCACTTTAAAGTAACGACGTCAGGTTGTTGATCGGATAACGGGATAAGGATTGGGCGTCCAGGGGGTGATGGTCGTTCTAAAAAAAAAGTTTTTATTAAATAATAATTTTTCAATAAAAGATATAAAATTAGGATAAGAAAGTGTAGATAGACGGGTGTTATATGATAACTCGTCGAAGTTAAGTTTCAGTGACAGGAAATGGTTGAGCTGCTCGTGTTCATGGCTTAGACAAGCTTCCCACCTCCAAAAGCCCTGTGCTAGACTTCGAACCCATCTCGACGCTAAAAGGGTTCAAAATCTTAACTTGCTATGATGAGTTTGGGACGTGCTGCCTGTAGAAAACGGGAATCACTCTTAACAAAGGAAACTATAAAACATTTCCTACGAAAACAACACCCCAGCTTTTCGAGTGCAGACTGGGAAGTGTTGGAAATGGGAGAATATACATGTGAAGTTAGGTAAGGTCAAGAAACCATAATAATGCATAACCACGATGGCTTTCCTTCCAGAAAGCGGGTTTAGCCTAAATATTGGCCTTAGCAAGGTTAAGTTGGGGCGCTGGCGACCTCCAACTTACAACTCCGTTTAAACCCTGGTCAACGCAATAACAAACATTCCGTTTGCTGCTATAGCAGAATCGCTCGTTGCATCGAAGATTATCGGCTGGAACCAACTCATATGCTGAGACGCCAATATCCACCACACCAATAAATAAAAATTAAAAGGGTAGAGCAACAAAGCTCGGGAACCTTCACGGTCTAACGCATTTCAAGAACATACAATATTATGCCGACTGCGACCGGCTAAGTGAGGCAGTACTTTTCAAAGAGTGACTATACCCGCTTCCCAGGACCAGTATGCATTCGAGCGCCATCTCTTGAAAACAGTTACCCCAACATAAATGCTAGTTTCAAGACACGCAATCAATCTTCTTTTATATATAAAAATGAATCGCAAAATGTGTTGGTAAGCGCATAACTCAACAACGCCTGGACCGATTTCAACAATTTTTTTTTGTTGTTTGTAATTGTCAGGAGAAGGTTTTTATGACAGAAAATATTTAAAAAATTTACGCGAACGGAATATTCCCACAGGAATGGGGTTGGAAACGGAAAATTAGAAACGACTGGTCACATTTCAAAAATTCTTTCAGCACTAGGATGCCACCGTATGCCACCTCTTAGCGTAGATTTCATCCCTATAATCCCACGGGAACAGAAACAGGAACGAGAACGGGAACATTAAAGTTACTTGAGCAATTTCAAAAATTCTTTCAACTCATTATCCCTCAGTGTCAAAAACTTATATTTCATTAACATATTCTATGGGAACGGAAGATTCCCACAGGAATGGGGTTGGGAACAGAAACTAAGAAACTACTGGTCAGATTTCAGAAATCCTTGGGGGTACTACATTACCCCCCTTTTTCAGTAACTTAGACTTTATTTCATCCCTATAATCCGACGGGAACGAGAGCGGGAACATTAAAGTTACTTGCCCGACTTCTTTTAACTTAAGGATGTAACATTATGCCTCAGTGGCATAGACTTACATTTCATTCACTTATTTTCATGGGAACGGAAGATTCCTACAGGTACGGGGTTGGAAATGGAAATTTAGAAACATGGCCAGCTATATGTCGCCTGTTACCGTGTAGGAATGCCAACAAAGCGCATAAATCAACAACGCCTGAACCAATTTGACCAATTTGTTCGTTCATATTGCATTACAAGCACTCACTGTTGTTAAAACAATGTCGGTATGTTCCAGACGTCAAAGAAACAATATGCACTTTATTACCTCAGTAAAAAGTTCAAATTCAAAACAGTGTGCGTTGTAGCCCTATCACCAAGGTGACGGTTCTGTTCAGTAGAATTTTTTGCAGTGTTGCCAACTTAGTGGAATTCCCACTAGATCTGGTGGTTTAGACATGCCTTTCGGCGTGAAAAATTTGGTTTTAGTGGCTGGTGGATTTTTTAGCGGATTAGATTATTTGAGTTAGTGGTCAGCTTCGGGTTCAACCACTAGTTTTTTTAATTATTTTAACCCTTGAAGTTGCACAAAATAGGGAAACTAAATAACATCTATCAGATTTTTTTTATTTCTCTTTGTTGTGTAGATAACACCGAACTCAAGCCAGTCGGGATGTAAAGGATTCCCCGAAAATTGTTTTATAATTTCTTGAATGAACGAATATGAACCTTATTAGTACTGTTTCAAAGTTGATTTGATTTGAAGAGGTTTTAATTATTTACTTATTAAGTCAATCAGTTTAGTAAAAAGTATAGTTCGCTATTGTTTGTTATGTAAAATATTATTTACCTACTTTTACGTAATGTTTTCCTTTTTTAGAGTAACAAAAATAATTATTTCACAATAACAATAACGTTGTTGTTGTTTTATTTTTAAATTATATTCAGGTAAGTAGTTGTTGCCTTTAAGTTATTTAGTGGAATTCTGGTGGTTTGAGAGGCCATTTATGTTTTAGTGGTTTCTGGTGGTGTACGCTGCCGCATTTGGTGGGTTGGTAAATATAAAGTTGGCAACACTAATTTTTTGCCATTTGTCACATTTGACTTTATTGCAATTTAATTAGGAAGTGCGAAGTCTATCGGGTCAGCTTTTTTTTATTATTTCAATTACAAAATAGATTGTAATATAGATATGCCTCCTATTAGAAGAAGCAATTTAGGTAGAAGAACCCGAAATGTTACAAACCAAGCTAATAACCGATCTAATCATGCTGCACAAGAACGTAACGGTCGAAATGAAAGTGAAAGAATTCGGATATCACAAACGCGTGAAGCGCGAGTGCGACATTCAACTAATAATCGCGCAAGTTTGAATCGGGCTGCTTGTAGGTACGATGTGTCAATTGACTACAGTAACTACCAATGTGTCATTATTGATTCGATGAATACGGTTTGCTCACATTGTAAGGCATTGAAATACAATAACGAAGCTAATGGATTGTGTTGCGCAAATGGTAAAGTGAAATTGATACCTTTGGAACCACCGCCAGAGCCATTGTACTCATTGGCGTCAGGAACAGGAACAGATTCCATACACTTTTTGAAAAATATCGAAAAATACAACAATTGCTTTCAAATTACTTCATTTGGGTCAACAAATATAGTTCGGGAAAATTTTATGCCAACTTTCAAGGTATGTACATATGTATGTATTATAGCAGTTAATCATAATTATTTTACCGAACAGTATGTTCTGTCGCCTAAGTTAAGATGTGTCACTAATCATAATCATCACTTAGTCATCATATTATTTGGTGATTCATTTTTAGCACTTTTATTATTTTGAAACACAATATAATTATTTGATGATAGATATAGTTACAACTAATTAGGAAACAGACATAATTTTTAAGAAAAAAAAATATACATATACAGGGTGATTCGCATAAGGTGTGACAAAAAGATAGGGTGTGTAGGTTGGACCTAGACAAGCAAAAAATCGTATGGGAGGGGGGGGTCCATTTTCCCCCGTTTAGGCGGGAGGGGCAATTTAAGAAAAAAATCACTAAAAATGGGAAAAAAATTATTTTAAAAGAACGGTAATATCTACAGAGTCGTGCTATAGCATTTTGAAAAGCCAAAAACCTATACATTTATTTAAACTTTAAAATAAGTTGTTCGAATGAATAGTTTTTGAAATATTAATTTTCAAAGTCAAAATTTTGAAAAAAAAACATAATTTTTTTTTTCAAACCATTTTTTTTTTTTAAATTTTACATAATTAAGTAATATTTTTCTGGCTTATTTTCAATGCTCTTATTTATTTTTGATCAAACACAAAAAACCGGATGTCAAAATAACCTGTAGTTTTTGAGAAAACCAAAAATTACAAAAACGACTTTTTTAAATTTTTTGTTTTTTAAAGTTTTTTTTTCGTTATTGGATTCTTAAGTGAATTCTCAATAAAAAAAGTAAAGAGAAAATTCATCCTTTATTTCGTAAGTTCACTTAAGAATCCAATAACGAAAAAAAAACTTAAAAAAAACAAAAAATTTAAAAAAGTCGTTTTTGTAATTTTTGGTTTTCTCAAAAACTACAGGTTATTTTGACATCCGGTTTTTTGTGTTTGATCAAAAATAAATAAGAGCATTGAAAATAAGCCAGAAAAATATTACTTAATTATGTAAAATTTAAAAAAAAAAAATGGTTTGAAAAAAAAAATTATGTTTTTTTTTCAAAATTTTGACTTTGAAAATTAATATTTCAAAAACTATTCATTCGAACAACTTATTTTAAAGTTTAAATAAATGTATAGGTTTTTGGCTTTTCAAAATGCTATAGCACGACTCTGTAGGTATTACCGTTCTTTTAAAATAATTTTTTTCCCATTTTTAGTGATTTTTTTCTTAAATTGCCCCTCCCGCCTAAACGGGGGAAAATGGACCCCCCCTCCCATACGATTTTTTGCTTGTCTAGGTCCAACCTACACACCCTATCTTTTTGTCACACCTTATGCGAATCACCCTGTATATTTAAGTTTGATCATTAACAATCCATAAATGTATACCCCACATTGATTTATTATTTACTTTATTTTATTATTTGGTCATATTATTTGGTCATATTATTTGGTGATTCATTTTTAGCACTTTTATTATTTTGAAACACAATATAATTACTTGATGATAGATATAGTTACAACTAATTAGGAAACAGACATAATTTTTAAGAAAAAAATAAATATATATTTAAGTTTGATCATTAACAATCCATAAATGTATACCCCACATTGATTTATTATTTACTTTATTTTATTATGCTTGGTGCAAAAATAATATTTTTTTAAATTTAAAGATACAAGGCCAAATCTACCACAGAGCCGGTTCACTGTTACCAGTGTCAGATAGCGGCTACAAATTCCTGCAGATTTATTTTATGGGCAATTCAGCTCAAAAAATTAATATGCGTTGTGCTCATAACAATTTGGTAAAGAGGTGTATTGTTGAACAATTACAAACCTTATTTCATGAGCACAATCAATTGATTATATTGTTTAAAATTGCCCTGGATATGATGCCATCAGATAACCACAAAATTGTAATCAGAGCTGATAAAACACCTGCTGGTCAACATGCAAGACGTTTTAATGCACCAACCATTGACGAAGTTGCTATCGTTGTAGTTGGAGAAAACTTGGAATCCCGTGATATTATCTTGCATCGTCGGAATGATCAACTACAACGTATAAAGGAAACACACCGCTCATATGATGCGCTGCAGTATCCCATTTTATTTTGGCAAGGTGAAGATGGCTATCATTTCTCAATTAAAATGATAAATCCCATTGTAGGTAATTTAAATATTAGTTTAGCTATGGCGATAATATCTTATAAACTATGTTATGTATTTTAATTTAATATTTTAATTTTAACAATGTTATTGAAACAAAATCTATTTACAGGTTCTGAAACGGACAAAAAAGTCAGTTCAATGAACTATTATTCATACCGCCTAATGATTCGGGAAAATGAAGAAAATCACATATTGAAATGTCGGCGATTGTATCACAAATATGTATATTGTTGACATGTATGTTAAAATCGAAACGGAGAGATTAACATTCATCAGGTTGAATCAGACCAAACTCCAATCTGAAGAGTATATTCACCTTCGAGATGCTATTAATACAGATGGACATGCACAGAATGTTGGTCGGATGACTATTCTTCCAGCAACATACATACATCGGAAGCCCTCGACATATATGCATGAATATTATATTCTATTAAGTCATTTAGCAGCATTAAAATTAAGGTGTTTCTTGGCTCAATGGCCGAGTCGTTGGCTATTAATCTCAGGGTCTCAGGTTCGAATCCCAGCCATGGCGACAATTTTTATTTATGTTTTCACTTTAAATAAATAAAAAAATGTAAATCATGGCTGGGAATCGAACCTGAGACGCTGGGCTTTACGAAGACTTTACATACGAATTACGATGAGCTAAAAAATGGTGTCGGTCGCGAATTCAATGCTTTACCCCCATCGCAAAAGTGCCAAACGCGCCTAAAGAAGTTTTCACTTCAAAAATGTATACAAATCTAGGATACCATTTCAAAAATATTCAAAAAAAACTTATTTTTTTTTTAATTATTAAAAATTCCAAAACTCAAAATGTTGATAAATATTCAAAAAAAACTTTTTTTTTTTTTAATCATTAAAAATTCTAAAATTAAAAATGTTGATATGCAATCTCACTTAAGCAACCTAGAACTTCTTAAATTCAAAATTTCGTCAGAATCGCGTACGCGATTAACGAGAAAGTCGGGTTTGAAAAACACGATACTATGGAAGGAACCTTTCTCAGACTTTTTTAAGAATTTTTTTACGTCATAAAAAAGTCAACCAAAAATGTATCTCTCACACAAAATTTTAACGAAATCGTTGGAGTGGTTTTCCAGAAAAATAAAAATCATTTTATAAAATTATATGGCAGGTACCGTTACTTCAAGACCTAGAGATCCAATACCAAAAACATCTCTGTAGGCTGCTCGCAAACTGTAACAGCAAAATTTGAAGAAAATCAATCAAACGGTTCAGGCTGTAGATACAAATACGGACGGACAGGGATATTTGCAGGATAAACTTTTTTTGTATTCTTTATCATCGTAATGTCATATCCAATTGTTACCTCAAAGTTTTTTTCTGCACGTTTGCAGTTCCTATTATCGCAATGAAAGGTACTTACTTCCAGAAAATTATTTTCTGCTCAGAAGAAAACCCAAAAACCAGTGCTTTGTGGGTTTTTTTTACCATTGTTGAGAGAAAGGCAAAATGGCAATGGGTTTAAAATCATCATTATTTGAGTTTTTGGTTTCCACAACATAGTCCCCAATGTCAATAAGAAAACTGCATGTTTACTATCCCGTAGTTAGAAAGACTGTCACGTGGCACTTCTTTTTTCTCAAGTATTTAAACTTGTTAAACTTAAGTAATACCAGACTTGGTGAATCCTGCGAACTCACCGCTCTTCCTGTGTGAATGCCCTGAATTTCCTCGAATCAGGTTAAATATGATCGAAGAACAAATGATGAGAACTGGTAACATAGGCTCCTTGTTAAAGCAGCGTAATCCGATGGCTTTTCTACTTTTTGGCAATGGACTGGTAATTAAGACTGCTTCAGTTAGTATTTCAAAATCCTACAACAACAAAAAAATCCTCATGCTTTTAAGGCTTTGATTTGCTCTACTTGAACTCCACGTTTGTTATTGAAGCACGGATTTATTGAATCGAATCTCCGTTTCAAAAAGCAGTAAATGAGACAGAAAGTTCAATAAAAAAAATGTAAGATGTGCATTGAATTTTGCAGTGGGAGCGTTAGGGTGTCATTAATTGTTGAGTTCTTTCCCATAGTCCTGCTACTTTGATTCATTTTTTTTTCTTTTTGGCAATGGCCAAAAAAAATTGCGCGGAGTTTTCCAAAGTAAAACTTAGGTACTCTTTCAGAAACTGAACCGATTTATCTTCGGAATTTGCTCAGCTGTTATCAATCGACAGGTATTCCACCAAACTTTTCTATGCGGTGGTCATCATAGAAAAGGGAATTATAGTTCGCATAAAGGAAAGTTATTTTGTGTACCATTCAAACAACTTGTTGTTGTATTAATATTAAATCTACCTTTGTAGACGCGATCAACTCAAAACAAGAATCAACGATTTGACAAACATTCACCATTTGGGAAGATTCTTCTGCGAACAAAAACAACACGACAATCTCTTTTTGGGGAAAAGATTTTCTTCCAAAAATCAATCTATCTTGAAAGCATTTCAAATTTGAACCAAAACCAAAAAAAAATGAAAAATTACTTCACACTTTAAATTCTCTACAATAGCCAATGAAGAGCTCTTAAGCATTTTATCTCTCTGTCAAAATTGAATTTGGAGCACGTATTTATGTTTTTATCATTGGTCGTCGCCGTTGCAAATCAACACACAATTTATCTCAAAACATAGAGAAAAAAATAACAAACACAAGCCTTTGAATCACTTGTTTTGCTTCTCTCGTTTTTTTGCTTAGACGATAGGCACACACCGCGACACCGCTTGTATGTTTTCGATTCAAAAGTCTAATTTTCGAACTTCGAAGTGTCCTGCGCATGACCAACAACTGCCAAAAAGCAGACTATTTCGTTAAATCGCAGCGACAGAACAAACCATCACACAACCACTTCAGAGTAATGTTCTAAAAATACCCGTTTCTAGCTCCCATCTATGTAACAATCAAACATCTTGGAATGTGAAAATTTTCAAATCACCCTCAAATGGATGTGAAATTAGTTTTTTGAAAAACTATTTCACATTTCATTTATTACCTGCTGATTTCCAGTGAACATTCTTTTTGGGCCTTCCACTTTGTGGTTGTCTCTGTTGTCGTCCTGGCTGATTTCCCATAAACCAAGATGAAAATTTCTTCATTGAAATAAAAAATTCTATTTTTTTTTTTGCTCTTTTGATAATTTTTCTTTTCAATTTTCACTGAACAACATATGAGTTTTCACTTGAAATTTTCTGTCACAACATTGGGCACTTCAACGCTTTGGATATTACTTTTCGATTGAAAAATGCAAAATTTAAATTAAAAAATTTATTTCTTCTCAAATTCTCAACGACTTTTCGGGATCACTTGGTCCCATTTTTTACTTCCTCTAAACGTTGAGTAATCCCGTCGCGCACTCACCAGTGAAGGCACCACCTATCTGGGATAAGCTTTCGAAATAAGGGAAATCGAAAAATTATATCAGGGCTGCCAACGATGTGGGAAAATAATTTTCGTTCAGTTTAAAACTGGACGACTTAGAGAAAAATGGCGAGTTGTGAGAATGTAAGTGATTTTCGGGAGAGTGGATGCGGAAACCAAACAAAACAGACACCGGTGGTGGTTGTTTATGTTTTTATTTGTAAGCGTCCGCGTAGCTCTCGGATGTAACACTGTATCTTCAATTGCAATGAGAAGTGGTCGGATTGTCCTAAAAATATCGCAGACAGATAAAACTCAAAACGAAAGTGATTTAGGAAAGAAAAAAGAAACTTGTACACGCACGGTGGGCGAACAGTTGAATTTGTGGACCAAAGCATTTGCAAGTCAATCTATTTCTGTAAACAGCACATAAGTAGAACAACTAAAGACGGAATCAAATTAAATGTCGGAAGCAAATGTCTCATGAATGATCACACTTTTTTACTCTGAGTGCCGCGGCACTGATACAAATATTCATTTTTATTCTAAGGATATTCGCAACTACTTTCTTCTTTTCTGCACTCAGGAACAACTGAAATTTGGACAGTGCGAAGCCCCAAAACACTGTTTTAGAATACCTACCCAACTAAAACATTGTTAGTAACTCATTATATTTAGCATTTTTCTTAAGAATACACTTCCTAAGCGACGCGACGTAAGCCAATTTGTTAGAAGCGATGTTAATAATGTCCTTGAAAGATGTTCAAACAAAAAGTGGCTTCCATAATCATTTTGTTTGCGTTGAGGAATAAATTGTCTATAGCCTTCGTGCATATTTTTTCGTGCCGTATCAGTATGCACTATTAGGCCTTTCGAAAACCGAATCGATCGTCTACCATTTATCATCATCGGCTATCTAAACGATTCGATCTTTGATTTTAGAATGGGACAACGAAAGGGCAAGTGGAGGAAGAACTCAATCGACTTAGCGTGCAAAACTGGAGAGAGCTCGCCTGAAATCGAAATCGTTATCGGTATATGTTCGTTGAGGCTCAGGTTCAACCCGAACTGTAATGCCGAACTAAGTAAATAGGTAATGTTGACTTGAATAAATGGAAGCTTAAAAGAATGTTATATGATTCTGTGTGATTTATTAAAGATACAAGAGGAAAGTAAATAATTAAAAATAAGTGGGGGTGGTGCAAAAGAGGAAGAGGAGTCCAGGAGGCCTAGCTCGTTTCTCACAACCATTGCCTCTGGAAGGTTTCGAATGGCTAATCGAGAAAGGGCTTTTAGTGGCAATGAATTTACTATCGGAGGACCAATTTCTCGTAAAAGGCGTTACACGTGAAAAACATATTTGCTTCCGTTGGGATCCAAACCCCGAAACAAAAGGGAGCTGAAGAAGAAAAATGTAAAACAGGATTAATGCTTGTCCCCACCGCAACGACTTGCGTGGAAATAGATGAAGCAGTACAAAGCTTAAGAAATATTATACTCCAAAGCGTTGAGCAATCTGTTCCAAAAAAAAAAACACACTTACTCCTAATATCATAAACGTTATCAAAATAAGAAACAAATAGAGATCCTTGTGGATGAGAACTAGAAACGAGTCATATCTTCTTAATAGTAGAATTAAAGCTATATTAACAGAACATAGAAATAAAATTTGCAGCAACAAACTCAATAGGTTGGATAAAGCAAGGAAACCGTTTTGGAATATTACGAAGGTTATTAAACAGAAAAAGTGTGCTGTTGCTGCCTTTAAAATAGGAAGTTCAGTGTTACTATCAAACTCTGAAAAAGCTGATGCATGGGCCAGGGAATTCTCTTCAAGCCATTAAGTTACCAATAGCATGGAGGGAAGCAATGAACTTGAAGTTGCCGTTCTCATATCGTACACATATCAGAAAGCGTGCTAACTCTGGTTGATCTTGAGTGCATATTATCAGGACTAAAAATATCAAAGTCACCCGGACGACAGGTTATTAAACTTATATCTCAGGAAACTACCCAAAATGGGTTTTAATTTCTTCTCAATTTATTTAATGGATGCCTTAATTTGGGCTATTTTCCTAAGGAATGGAAAAAAGGAAAAAATTAATCCTATTCCAAAGCCTGGGAAAGATGCATCTTCGCCGAGTAGATGAAAGTTTGATAGTCAATGGATTGGAAACAGAATGGAAATCCAGTGTCAAATACTTAGAAGTTCATCTTGACAAAACCCTAATTTTCGGTTTACATATCCAACAAACAATAAATAAAGTCAATGTAACGATAAAAATGCTTTTTACGTTTATCAACAGAAAGTCCAATCTCAGTAAAAAAAAAATAAGCTAATTTTATACAAGGCAATTTTTCAAAGCATCATGCTATACGGCTCACCTGTGTGGGTGAAATGTACAAAAAGTCAACTGCTTAGACTTCAAACAATGCAAAATAAAATTTTGAAAATGATGCTTAATTGGTATTATTCGTCAGAAGATTTACATAAAATTACAAATATTGGGAAAATTCCATCTAGAATCGAAAAACTATGTAACGGATATGAGATATCCTGTAGCTCATCTGATAACCACTTTTTTAAAAATTGCAGAACACACCCTTAAAAAGACTTATTTCTTCTCTTCCTGTGATGTAACTGTTCGTTTATTTCTTCAAAAGAAATTAAACAATTCATTTACTTGGTGTTTATTCACAAATTGGTTATTAATCTTATTTATTCATCTTTTTGCTTACTTATTTGTTTAATATTTATTTATTAATTCAATTATTTATTTATTTAATTATTTATTTATTTATTTATTTATTTATTTATTCAATTATTTACTAAGTTATTTACTTGTTTATCTTTTTATTTGCCAATTCATCTAATACTTTATTTGACCGTTTGTTAATGTATATGGGCATTTCTCCACTAAATGGAAAATCGCTGTCCCAAGCAAATTTTATGGAATAAATTTAAATTTTCCTCAGCTTTTTGTATCAATAATGACAATTTATTATGCATTCTTGGCACGCCACAGCTTATTAAGTAATTTAATAATGTTATATTTGAATTAATAAACCTCAAACACCCCAAAAAACAGTCCCCTGGTACGTCCCTTTTCTCAGAATTACAAGTCTTGTTACCAATATTAATTTTTTTACCGTTGATAACTGAATAAAAGTATCCAAATACATAAAAATAACATTAAGTATCTTTATACTTCACAACTATATTTTTTACAATATAATTTATTCAAAATATCTATGTGCGAATACTGTCCTCAAATTTTTGAAACTTTGAATTTTTTTTAACTTTGTTAAAATTTGAAAACCGCGCTGAAGTCAAATTTTGTTTTGGCGCGAAACATTAAGATCGTGAAACGAAACGCAATTGGTGTGAAGTTCGTTCGGTCGTGGAGCTAAGCGAGCAGCCGCCATTTTTTTTGTGTGGCGACTGCATCTGCTAGTGATACACGCGTCTCGGCCGTTAGGGAAACAGTCCCCTGGTAAGCCTTTTTTATACTGTTTTAGCAGTTTTAATAACGACTACTTGTTTAAAATAATTAATTATCTAGTATTGAGCCACATCTGTTTCGATAATCTGATATGTTTAAAAGATTTTGTTTTATTAAACATTTATGAAAAAATGACAGTCCCCTGTCATTTCATAGCATGGTTGTGATAAATGATTAGCTGTAGTAATTTTTCTTTGTTTATATTTCGGTTTTTTATTATTGTAAAGACTGACTTTAGTGTCATACAATTAGTTTTAAAAAACCGGTGAACTAAGAAGTTGATTTTGTTAAGTTTAAAACAAATGTATTGAGCTCTAAGAAAATTCACTTTAATAAGTAAAACTTGTTTTAAAACTATGTTGATTCAATCCAAAAAATTTCGTATTTTAAACACGATAAAGAAAAATAAAAACTTTGGTTACTTTAATAAACCAAAATACTCGTTTTTGTCCTTAAAACATTCCCCTGAATATTTACAACAGTCCCCTGTCAGGGTTTTGCATAAAATCGTCCATAACTAAAAAACAAAGAGGAAAATGCGTGGGCTTTTTGAAGATATATATTTAGTATGCTATTGCCCTTCATTTAATTAACAAATATTTTCAATATTTCATAAAATTTGCTTAGGACACCTTTGTATGGACGAATTTCCAAATAGCAGAGAAACACCCATATAATATATGTATGATGTATGTATATGTTTACTTGTGTGATTATTAATTTATTTATTCATTTGTTTGTTCATTATTTTGTTATTTATTTCTTATTTACTATACAAATGTTTGTATATACTTTGAAAACAGATTGTAAGAAGTCTATAATTTGGCTGAGGTGATTCTCAGATATTTCCTCTCCTTCTCTCCACCACAAATATTCAATTCAGGTTTTTCTTGTAGCTTTTCCTTCTATCAATTAATTCAACTATTATAATATTAAAAAACCATTGTTATAAATATTTTAGTAGTAAGATAGCTTTATACCAAATCTCTGTAAATTGTGCAGTATGGGTTTAATGAAAAGAAAATATATAATTATTCAGCTACAGCAAAATATATATAAAATAGTAATACCCGAATTGTAAATTACAACTTTAATCATAAAGAAACCCTCACTTTAGTACTATTCTAAATCCGAATACTTAAGGCATCAGTTTTAGGAAAACCATCAGTATTATTTAACCAACGAAATGAGGCACGAAATAAATGTTAAAACATCGACAAGGTCAAAATTACTATTTAATTAATGTGACCATAAGTCACTTTATCGCCAGACATCACACCCAACCACTCGACGAAAATTTTTGTAAGATTGTTCAATGATCTGTTCTACACCGAGCTTCTACATTGTTAGTTCTTAAGTTGAACTTCAATAGATTCAGGTCACATTCTTCATAAGGAGTTTATTGTATTTTCATTTAAATCATGACATCAGTCTAAAATTCATTTATTTGTATTCATCTTGCACTATAAAAACCCAAAACTCCATTCAATTACAAACAACTAAGCTTTGACCCTTACAAATGGATCCCGTTTCAAAACACACAAATCTATTACATCACTGCCCCAGTTAAAATACGTTCATACGTTCGCTAATGAGGCATGAAATAAATGTAGATACAAAAACTAGGTCAAAATCACAAATACGCTCTCGATGTAGTCATCATACCTGGCCCTTTTATACCAGTCATTCTAAAAGCATACCCGCCTATTCAACGACCCTCTCTATAACCGGAATAACCCAAACATCTTAATTAATTTATATTTATAAAAGGGCACGCAACAGCACCCACATTATCCAACGATTCGCATGATACGAGTATCATTGTGAAGTTAACTGAATTAAAGAACATATTTCAGAACACCTCTGAAGGTTTCCTTGGGGGGAAATAAATTAATGATCAGTGGTATTTTGGGTAAACTTAAAGACCCACTGATGTTATCAACAAGTCTTCCTCGTCACCACCTTCTATATCCGAGCCTTCGAACTCTTTAAACAGGTGAATCGTGTAACAACTTAAATCGTAAAAGCTTGTTGGATCAAACCAAGTTGCAAAACGAAGCAAACTTTTCTATGGAAAAGCCAGCTCACAGAGTCCCACTTCGATGGCGGTTAGTTCAGTTGTTTCTCTCACTCAGCGCTGATCGGAGGCCCAAGCTGAGTTAACGTGCGTATCTGACAAATGCATCCACGCAATGCAACTCTTGGTACTCAACCCGCAACCGTGTTTTGACTTTTGAATCGAAAAAAAACTTGTTATCTTTCTCTTTTCAAGCCCGTTGCTCGCGCTCCCGCCGCCGTGCCGCACTACCGGCATTGGGGAGATAGGGAAAATTAACATTCTGATGGAAAATTGGGACAGCAACTTTTGTGGAAATGTTGCAGTAATTTGATAGTTGATCGTTCGCGTTCGGTCGTTGTCGGCTACGGCTACAACTACGGCTATAGATACTCGTAGTCCCACACACTGCGTGTCGTGTCCCCTGTGTGTAACGTTATATTGTTTGTATAGCTTTCGAGTGTAAATAAAGGTTTTCCGTGTGACATATGATCGTTAGTTTGTTGCCAAAGTGTAAACCGTATCTGCAAATAAAACTGCATTCCTTAGCGCTATAGTAATGGAAAGGTGTGCTACTCGAGTTGTCGTATCTGGACGAGGGACGCCAACAATATCCAATACGGAAGCAATCGACCGCTAAGAATCTTGTTTTTCCAAAGATTTCAATTCAATTTTAATCATTAATTCTCTCGGTAGCGCGGTTGTATATACTCGTACCACTAACTATAAAAGTGATGCCACGGTGTTTAAAGCTGTAAGGTTTCTTAGCCCCGTGTGTCGTCGTCCGTCGTCGTCGTCGTCGTGGTCGTTGGCCAAACCAAAACGCACGACATCCAACTTTGACGAGTTTGTCATATATGGCCGTGGTGTAGATACTAAAAACTAAATTTAATAAAAAAGAGAGATACAAAAGTATCTTATGGGCACACGCTTTTCTAAAATGGTAAACGCTTCTTCGCTAAGGCCTACCGAAACGTGAGCATAATTTTCATTTCTGCAGCCGATGGATGGTCTAGTTTATTAACTGTAAATTGCAAATTCTGGTTGGATAGACGAACCGGACGAGAGGTGGTGCTGCTTGGTGAGCGCAAAACCATGAACATCCGAATCGTTTATGAGTTTTGACGGATGGAATTTAACTCGCGCGGTGAAGCGTAGATGTTCTGCAGTGTCTATTTGTTGCACAGCTAATTTGTTGTAGAACTTGAAATTGTTTTTTTCGTTGTTGTTGTTGTGTCTATCGTCTATTGAATTTCATAAAACTAGTCGTGTCGTGTGTCGTGTGGATGTAAGTTAAACAAACTGGACAAACTCTGCGTGTGTTTTGTTTTTGTTGCTGTAAAGAGAATTTAATATATAAAACCATCTCCAACATGGAGGAAGATGTCTTAAACGCATTGCTAACTCGAGCAGCCTACTTACCAGGTGGATTTGATCGTGAAGGCAGGATACTGGTTGTGGTCAGCATAATAAACGATTTACAGTTGTGGAATAGAAATTGCATAGAAATATGCATTTCATATATCAGACGAACGTTGAGGTAAGTCGTGGTGAGAGTTACATAGAATCGTATTAGTGGGAGACGGTTAGCAGGATACCTACATTGTATACAGGCTCGCATGTAGGGCACATAAGGTTAAAAGTGTACTCTGTTGGAGAAAAGCAGTACGGTTGCGACTGTTTACACTCAACTAGTTTGGCGAATTTCGAATTTGTTTATAGATATAAAAAAGAAAGTCTTGAAAAACCAGTAACCGATCGCGATCGCGTTAGTTTTGACAGTTCAAAATCAAAGACTTGCGCTTCTTTTGAATCACAGTCTCAACTGCTCAGCAAGGCGAATTCAGTGGTACAAGTAGGCATTGAACTTTGTGGTTACAAAGACTTACAGAAATATATACCTATAGCAACACTCAAAACTCTGAAAACATCGAAAAGCATTGGAACTTTATTTATGTCCTGAAGTGAGTGACGTCTTTATCCCTATGGGTCATTATGGTAAGGGTTTTCAGATTAGATTATATCGTACGTTGAGCATGCATTCATACATAGGCCATAGGGTATTGCAACAGAGCGAGGAGCCTCGGGGCCTAGCGTATTTCTCTCAACCATTGTCTTGTGCGGGAATGGAGGGGACCTACAATTTTCTGTCGGTATCGAACAGCTCATCGAAAAGGAGCTTTTCATTAGCACTGCTATGATAGCAGTGAGTTTACTACGGGAAAACATGTCAATTCCTCGCGAAAGGTGATACCTGACTCGTGGAAAAACATTTTTGACTCTATTGGGATTGGAACCATGAATTTCTGGGTTAACAGGCAGACATGCCAACCCAAGCTTTTCTATATTGTCTTAGAGCTGATTTTGATCAAAACCTCTGTTTCTCCAAGCACAAACAATACATGCTTAGCTTTGATGAAAAATGTAGCGCCCACACAATTTTTCTATTCAAAATTTGTAGGTTCTTCTTTGGAGATTTTAAAAAGGCCTTTATCAACAAAAATAGACAACGGCTCGCTTAGTCGTGCATGACAGGCCGAGCTAATACACAGAATTATAATAACAGCCATAATGGAGAATGCTTCCGCAGATTTCGTTTACATTGTCGCCAAGAGCTGATGCAGTCGCTCCATGCATCTATGCAGTTTGACATATTTGAAAACCGTATAGGAAATAAGTTTGGAAATCACAGACACTGTGCTTACTGAAGAGCGCGGAAAGATCAGTTAAAACTGATTGTCTGAGAGAATTTTTAGTATTGCCACAGTGAGGAAATTATGTGCGCATAAGTCCATTATGGCCATTTAGGGTATTTTTAGAAGTTTTTGGTAGCATTTTGCTGGGGATATGAACCTGATCTTGCTCATGTCTTGTTTGAGTCTTAAAGATCCAGTTTTAATAGGTTTAAGCTTTCGGATATAGACTATTGCTTTTCAGCAAAAATCCGGTTACTAAGCGAACAACGAAAATCCGCTTCAGGACAGGATTCGTCAGCATTAAGTGGGCACGAACCCACAGAAGAGCAAGACGATAACTCTTAAGACTATATGAGCTCCCCGAAAAAGCATATGAGCATTCTCTCAGATTGCGTGAAAATAATTTTTGGTAATTTTAACGCAAGGCTAGAAAAGGAGGAAACCTCAGAAAACGAGCTCAGCCTTATCCGATTTTGCTGCGGGACAGATCTTGTAGGTGATACATTTTGCGCTCAACGAAAGACACTATTCCAGTGTGATAGATGTCCGAACTCTCCGAGGGGCCAACTTTGATTTGTCCCACTATCTTGTTGTAGCCAGGGTACGAATGAGAATATCTTGTTCAACGACCTAACGCTGTGAAGCGATATGACGTCGTAAGGCTACAATCTCAAGAGATTGCCAGTGCCTTCTCCAACTAGTATTAAATCCTATGTCGATAGGATTTAGCATTGAAGTCCAGTGGCAGTAAACCATCATCATAGACCACCAAAGCCATGTTTCGGCGAAGAATGCAGGCAGGCATAGTGACAGACTCACATTCGCTACTGAGGATTTGGTAATGCCACTTCTACAAACAACTTTTCGTTAATGAAGATTATGAATTGTATGTTAGGTGTGTGGTTTTCAATCTGGCAATACTTTTATCGAAGTTGGCCTTTGTGACATCTTTCAATTGATTTGTGTTCAGCTTGGTTTGACTTTTTCGTCGTGGATAAATTTAAGCCGCACTACTACCGGAAACTACGTACGTTCTGAAAATTTTATCGAAATGAAGTTTTTGTTGACGCCAATTTTTACACAATTTCGAGCTTTAAACCGCTGGCCTATGTTTGGGTCACGTTTGAGTTATGTAAAGCTGCTGAAATTTATTCGAGACAGCCGTGGCGGCCTATTTGATAATTCCGTCTCAATGGGGTTTCAGACCTGAAAAGCCTACAATCTTCAGAATTATTAACATTATGGCAGATCTTGGAATAAGCCGGGAGCAGAATATCAATATAAACCATCAGTTTGTCTATTTCAAGGTTGAGTGAGACAATATAAAAAAAGAGTGGTACAGTATCATATATAGTTCTCTTACTTACTTACTTAGGTGGGCATTACTGTTCGGGGTGAACCTGGGCCTCAACCCACATCCTTCTGTAAAGACTTCGATTTCGGGCGAGCTCTTTCCAGTTTTGCACTCTGAGTCGGTTGAGGTCTTCTTCCACTTGACTGCGCCACCTAAGCCGAGATCTTCTCCTTCCGCGATTTCCCTCATCATCATTCGGAGAATTTCTCTTTCGAAACGACCAAGGGTTTCCTCATCCGCTTTCGATAAGGTCCATGCTTCCGCGCCGTAAAGCAGGACTGGGATGATCAAGGTCTTATACAAGTTTACCTTGGTTTTTCTAGAGAGGATTTTGTTTCTCAATTGCCTTCTTAACCCAAAGAAGCAACGGTTGGCAAGAGTTATTCTCCGTTTGATCTACGCACTGATGTTGTTTTCCGTGTACCGTGTCTATAGCGGATCCTGAGTAGACGAAGTCCTGTACTATCTCGAAGTTATGTCTGTCTATTGTGACGTTTTTTCCAATTCGTCGATGTTCTGTGTCCTTATTTGATAACAACATATACTTCGTTTTGCCCTCATTAACCATCAAACCCATTTTTGCTGCTCAAGCAGCTTTGACATAACGCTTTTTTCTTCCCATTACGTCAATATCGTCTGCGTAGGCGAGTAATTGTACAGACTTTTGAAAGATTGCTCCTCTGGTGTTGACGTTTGAGTTATTTACAATCATTTCGAGTATGATCTTGAAGAAATTGCATGACAGTTTGTCGCCTTGCTCAAAATGCTTTAGTTTTCGCATATCGACTAATTATGCAAAGTGACTTTGGAAAGCTCAAGCTGCTCTGTCAACATCGATAAAGAACTCACCTAAACCTTTGATTTCGAAAAAGGATTCCGACAGAGCGACATTCTGTCATAGAAATCTTTCTTTTACATCATACTTGAAAAGATTCTGCAAAACTGTAGAGGCGTAATCTTTCAAAACAATGTTGAATTCATCACTGTCATCAAGCCAGGACAGAAAACCTTAACGAATTGGACAAAATGTCAGAATAGACAAACATAATTTCGAAAGAATGAATTTCAATTGCGTACACGAAAAAATGTATTCACTCTCGCACTTCCAATTGCCAAAGGGTGAAGTTGATTTATTTTCACAGAAGTCGTGTACACGAACACTATCTCTCAAAATTATTCATAGTCTTTTAGAACGTGAGTTTCTGGATGACGTGATTGTGACTTGCAAATAACATCAGTTCGGAGATCAAGCGGAGAATTACTCTCGACAATGGCTGCGTCTTTGGTTTTAGTAAGACAATTGAGAAGCAAAAACCTTTCTAGAAAAACCATCAAGACAGCGCTTTTTAAAACTTTGGTTATCCAGTCATGGTTAAAGGAGTGGAGAAATGGACCGAGGAAATCCTTGGTCGTTCCAAAATGAAAAATGCTCGGAATGATCCGAATGATCTTTGATTTCCTATATGAAGACAATGTGTGGAAAAGAAGGTTTGAACGAACTGTACGATGACTGGGACATGTAGAGCATCATCAAGTCGGCGGATTTTCAATAGCACAATGTAGGGAAATAGGGAAATCCCGGAATGGGAAGACCTCGTCTAAGGTGAAGTAGAAGAAGACCTCAACCGACTGGAGATAGTTCGAAATCGAAACTGTTGGTAAGAGATGTTGTTTGAGGCGCAGGTTCACCGCGAATTGTAAGATAGGTGTTCAGTGTAAAAGCCTGATGGTGCTTTCTATTTTGAATATACGGCAGCACAATAATTGTACTTGGTGGTTCCGAGTGGATATTCTTTCGTGGAGCAAATTTACTTGACATTCTGACGCATGCAACGCGACATGTAATGTTGCCATAAGCGGAATATTGGAACTGTCCACTATGAACGAAATCTCCCAAAATCGTATCATTTGACTCCTTAAGGTTAGCGCTGTAAGAAAGTGCAGAAGTTGTTAGGTCAGTTCAATATCAATATTTTTACTGCGAATAAAAATTAATGTTAATGTGGACTTACAAATTTTGTGTATTCAAATTTCTCTCTTTCTTGACAGTTATTAACCTATTTGCATTAATTGCTTTTCGAATATTCAATTAAAAATATTGGGAGTGGCTGCAGAAAGCTCTGTTAATTTTCCATTTTTTTTATTTTGTTTTACTCACAAACAAAAAATCACCTGTTGACGGAAAAATACAGCTAAAGCCTCACCATTCGATGGCTTATAATATAAGATAAGCCTATGCATGTTGGAGATACTATCAAATAAAGCTTTATTCAAAAACTGTCACGCTAGCGTTGAATTCAGTTAATTATTTGTTTATTAAGCTGGAATACCGGCTAAGTCATCACCGTTTTCCATTTAAAATTTGTATTTTTCACTCAAAGTCAATAGCCAAAAAATGAATTCATGAATACATTTACAATCAAAGAACACGACAACACAATATGGAACTGATCGCATTACCAGTTCCATTTATGTAAACAAAATCAACATATACGAGTATGCATAGCAGTCAGCCATTAGCTAGCATTTCCGTTGTGTATGTGAAGTGAATAGAGTACCGCTGAAGCTTAGTTTTTTTTCTTCGATTTAAAACAAAAAAGTTCTAACTGAAACCTTTCTGGATGTCAAATTCGAGAACCGTGGAACATTTGTTAATTTGTCAAACAAATATGCAATGTCAACATACTGGCTGTTCAAAAGTGTGTGTTTGTATTTGTTTTAATGCAAACAGTAACATGAGACCTCGAGAACTCAATTATAGCCACAGCTATGCTCTGTACTACACAAATCAAAATTACATACCTTGATCGAAAGGCAACTTTTCATTCCAACTGAGTGATCACATCAACAAAAAGCATAGAATTTCTCAGAACTATGCGACTTACTATGCAATTAGCTACCAGTCTCCGTTGAACTGTGTAAGACCAGCTATGAACTATATTTCAATGTTTGACAGTCAAACAAGACAGACTTTAAAATAAGGTCTTTGTGAATATTTTGTTTAGAATGTGCTTTCCTTTCACTCCTCCACGATCGCGACTATCTTCCTACCAAGAAAAAAAACTTGCGAAAACAGTTTTGTTTGCCAAAAACACATTTCTATATTCAGACCTGAACACGTCAGACTATCGCACAGTTCTTATACAAAGTAAAATTGAGAAAAAAAAACATAATTTCTAAAAAGACCTGTTTGAACACATTTGTGTTAATTTTTTTGACTAACTTTTTTTTGTATGGATTTTAATTCCCAGCATTGGAAGCTGGAGAAAGAAAAAAGTGTAAGATTCCTATGAAACATGTGGGATTAGAGCCCCAAGTGTATTGGTTATGTCGTCTGTTCGGTTCAAAGAATCTTGTATGACGATGTGTGAAGGGCTTCATTAGAATGTTAATTCATTCTTTGATAGAGTTTGCGTTAAATGGGCGCACATTAGGTAACTCTGGGATTAAATGAGATCATACAAAGGCACTTGACATAATTTTCACATAAAATAATGATTCTTTTTATGAAAGCTGACAGTTCGAAACATATTCCGCTTGAATGTTGAGTTATGATTGAATATTATTAATGTTTTGGGGTTCAACTATTTGTTTATGTTTTAAAAAATTAAAACGTCTGCTCTTTGGGAAGTGGACAAAAAAGTGTGTCATAAATATGTCTACGAGTTTGAAACTTAGATCTTCAAGAGTTTAGCATATTTTCAAAATAAGTATCAATATAAATGAAAGATTTTGTTGAAAGATTTCTTTATTCGTGTAGAAATCAGGCATTGAATTTGTGTGTTTTTAGTTGAATAGGGTACCTACTGTATCTGCACATTAAATGCTTATGGGTTTGATGTTAAACTTGTACGGTCTTTCCACTTTAATAATAGGAACAATTAAATGTACCAAAAGATGAAGAGTAATAAGTTTGGGACTGTTTCCATGACAATATTGTGTCGGAGCCCAGTGATGTTGATTTTGAAAGTTAAATTATGATTTGCAATGCTCAGCATTCAAAAGATTAAAAGTGAAACCAGAAGCGTTCCGCTCCGAACACACGTTACACTAGAAATCCTCAAAGCGCCCTACTGGCACTCATTCGTCCAAACTTGTTCGAAATTAAGGAAATATATCGATTGAAATAACGGAAGACCATCGTCGTTATCAGTAAATATCGATAGCAAAAATCGATTTTTAAATAGTTCTTCTTTTGTATTAAGTACATTGAAAACTAAAAAGATTAACAATTTCTCAATTACTTCTGAAAAAATGATGAATGAGTAGCATAGTGAAATGGGTAATGTAATCAATTGAGCTTAGTATAACGGGTTTTTTCAATAAGAGCGCTACAAAAATTTTTCAAATAAAACAAAAATGGTTTTGGATGTCAATAAAATTCTTTATTCCTGCAAAAGTACGTTTGATGCCATTATGTATGAAACTCGATTTCTTTTGCATAGCCACCACGGGCACGCTTGCAGACCAATTTTCGATTGTTTTCAAGCATAAATCGGCCGATACTGCTGCAATTTCACTTTCTATATTCGTACGAAGTTAAACAGTCGTCGCTAGCTTGTTGGCAATAGTCTAAAGTATTATTCACATGAGAACGAACAACGAACGACGAATGAACCAATATTCGTTAATTTTGACATTTCCTTCACATGAGTGTTTTACATTCGTCACGAATAACGAACACAATTTACATGCAAAACAAAAATGGGGAATGCTTTTGAGGTCAAGCACGCGCGAAAAATTTATTCGTTGGAGTGTGGATTGTATGTGGAACGAGAATAAAGTCTGACAGTTCGTACCTACTAGATGTTTACTCGTAACGAATAAACTTTTTTTCTCAATTTTTTAAATTTAAGGCACAAAAATAAAAGTTTTTCCACCTAAAAATAAGTATAAACTATTTTTCCATCGTTTCCAAAAAAATTCGTGAGGAATTTATGCTAGTAAAGTACTTAAAATCTCATTTCTTGATTTATTCGTCGTTCGTTGGTCGTGCTCATGTGAATAGTCCTTAACGGCGTTAAATCGTATGACTGAGGCGGCCAAGCGACTGGACCATTTCGTGAGATAACACGTTCTCCAAACTTGGTTGCCAATAAATTGATGGTGACATTCGCTGTGTGGCTTGCGGCGCCGCGCCGTCCTGTTGGAACCACATTTCCTCCAGGTCCATATCATTCCATCGGGGCCAAAAATTTTCGGTTATCATTAAAGGGTAGCAATCCCCATTCACAGTAACGTGCCGGTCTTGATCATCACGGAAGAAGTACGGTCCAATGACGCCGCCGACCCATAAACAACACCAAATTTAACAACGTAATTTTATGGGGATGCAATGATGACTCATGGAGTAAGTGTGGATTGCTGCCTTACCAATACCGCATATTTTGTTTATTGACGAAGCCATTCAGCCAGAAATGAGCCTCATCGCTGAAGATGATTTTTCGATGAAAATCGGAATCATGTTCAAGTTGTTGCTCAGCCCGATTCACGCATACGACACTTCTGGTGGTCAAGCGGCTTCAGTTCTTGCGTCAAATTAATCTTGTAAGGATGTAGGCCAAGATCTTTTCGCAAAATTGGGCACAACTACGTCACAGAGATGCCCAACGCTTGAGAACGACTTGTGAGAGACACACAGTTTATCTAGCAACAATAGCTAGAAGTTATCCCAGCAGTCGCCAGACTACGACGCACATTGCAGGGAAATCGTGTAAGGGGAAGACCTTTAAATAGGCGCAATCAAACGGAAGAAGACTAAAGTTATTCAAATGTTAATCCAAAGATACTTACTTACTAAGATGGGCATTATACAGTTCGGGGTCAACCTGATGAGCGTTAATTACCATATTTTGCAAACAGTTTCGAAGCGAGCTTGCTCCAGTTTTGCACTCTAAATCGGTCCAGGCCCCCTTCCACTTGAAACTTGAACGCGCTTTTAAAATGAGGTCTTCCCCTTCCGCGATTTCCATGCGATGTACTTTCGAAAACTACGAGCCGGTGAGTATGTGCCCATCCGCTTTACATGACCCAGTCATCATAATCTCGCGATCCGTACTTTCCTAGCTTTGCCCATGGCCCTCGTCGCGGTACAGCTCATGCAGTTAGCACGGACTGATGGAATTACCATGGTTTAATAAAGGGTTGCATTCTAAAACCTCGTCCCTCTTCACTTATGTTATTTAACGTTTTATTGGTGATTTCTTATCTTACACTGAAAAGGTTGGCTACGTTCCTTGATTGTGGTTATAGGAACAGATATTGATATACCGAAAGTGGGTCATATATACAAATTAAGAGACACTATAATCTTGCAATTAAATTAAAATTTTAAAATTTTAGCGTGATCTAGGAAGACAAATGGGTTCAGTTTTCACAAGAGTGAGTTTGAAAAACACACACTCACGGCTTTCAGGAAACTCAGGCTTTAAGAGACCGTAAACAAATTAGAAGAATAGTGTACATGATTTCTGTAAAAAAAAACTCATCTTCACCTTTCGGGATTTTGTAACCATTTGTGGAATGTAGGTCCTGTACTATCTCGAGGTCACATTCATACATACAAAGGGTGGCGCAACAGAGCGGGAGTCCCGGGACCTAGCACTTCAAACATAACATTTTTTTCACAGGTGAAACTGACAGGGATGCCAAAAATGTCACACGCGTTTTCGAAATCGATAAAAATAAGGTGTACATCAACTATCAATTTTGTGTTCCAGGGTTTTCCAAGATCTGAAGCAATGCTAAAAATTTGGACGATTACAATCGTCTGGTTTAGAACAACATTGGATCTTAAAGACCTTTCGCAAATTGTTGA
Organism: Melanostoma mellinum; assembly: GCA_914767635.1. Classification (NCBI taxonomy): domain Eukaryota; kingdom Metazoa; phylum Arthropoda; class Insecta; order Diptera; family Syrphidae; genus Melanostoma; species Melanostoma mellinum. The sequence goes on from OU612058.1 coordinate 204,261,400, forward strand.
TGTGGGATTTTAGACGTTCACATATTACAGCAGACAAGATCTTATACATTACCCGACACTTTATGGTGGCTTAAAGCTTAATACTATTGACATATTTTTGAAGATCGGATATACTATACTTGGGCCTAATTGTGAAACTTTATGCTACTTTCGAATCATTCAAAAAATATATTGAATTCTATGTACTTCGAAATGCTAATAAATTCTTCCAACGGCTTTCGACAAAAGCTTCTGAGTTTTGGTGAGGTCCTCCATTTACTCTTGAATTCTTAAAAATAACAGAGGAGGAATAATTCAAACACTTCTATTATAAATTCGAAAAATATATAGTACGACCTTTGAAGTTCCATTCATCGGACACATGCTTTCTTCCGACCATATCATGAAGATGGTCTTCAGTTCATCTCCAGTTACCTTGAGAAGCTCGGCGACAAGCCCATCTGCACTTGCTTTTTTATTTCATTCAAGCTTACATACACTAGGCTGAACTTCTTCAAGTTCGAGAGGACGGCATTTTGATCATCGTCCGAATTGAAGGGCATTTTGATTGACAGTCTGCAGAAGTGGTCTTTGAAGAGCTTTAGTAATGACTGCAATTCTATCACTTTGTTTCCCTACTGGTCTTTGTAGACTTGAGTTCGGGGCTTGCCACCATGGCAGGTTTTTTTTATCTTTTGGTAAAATTTACGAATTTCATTCCTATCCATGGTATCTCTCAACTTCCTAAGACAAGCGCTTTACATGCTGCTTCTTTTTCTTTTCGAGAATTCGATTTCTTTCCTTTCTTTTCTCCTGGCAAATCATCTTTTACCTGATCACAGGCAGCCCAAGTTCCATTTTGCATCAACATTTGACGGGCTTTTAGTTAACGGCGTCTGTCTACCTGTATACTTCATCGAACAATGACCTCTATTAGCATATCAGGCTAATGAAAGCAAATTTAACCTTAATGCGAACTGTCCAATTTTTGGCCGATAAACGTGTTCCTCAGTCTTCTTTCTCCAACAGCGAATCCATAATCAAAGAAGCCTTTTTTCTGTTGCCTTTAGTAGTCCCCATAGTAAGCCACAGTTTTTCGTCTTCCTTATGCCCGGCGCGTACTCTTTGGACGACGCCGATGACGGTTAAAACTTCTTAGCAGTTGCGCTAATTCTTTGCCTGTACGTAGTACACTATTCTCGATAAAAATCGTACAATTCTACACAAATTAAATAATTCTCACTAATTTTTACTTAACAGCCCGGACCTGCTCAACAAAGGAATCGCTGTGATTGTCGACGCCCAACGCTGTTCATCACGAATCACTCGTACCCATTCACGTACCATCTACTCCCTATTCGGAGACACTCCAATAACCCTACTTCTAGTCAGATCCGAAGGATTTTGGGAGAAACATGTTGAGCCTTGTGCCAAGTCACACACAAAAGAAGAGGTAAGTCTTCTATTCATGACTCATATTTCTCTAAATCTCTACTCACTTTCTATATCCAACAGCCAATAGTTGTATCCAAAAGTCGTATCTCCAAATACATAGACACATGCAATCTGCCCGAGGAATTAGGCGGTACACTAACATACAACCACGATGTATGGCTGCAAAATCGAAAGGTAGGTCAACTGTGCCACACAAATCATTTTGCCACTTAACTCATGTAACTCCAACCATCACATTCCATACAGGCAATCGAAGAATTTCGAAAGACTTTCGATCGCACCATCCGCGACATAGAGAATCTGCATGTTCTACTTTTGGACAGTAAATCATTGCGACCTTCGGATGCTGATCAGGAGCTAAAGCAGTGTACCATGATCTACTCCCAAGTACAAAGTGAAATTACAGACACGATAGACACAGGCAAGTAAAATAAATTTGTTGTTGCTGTTCTCTTTACAAAACTCGTTAAATAACTCACAAAAAGTTGTAAGGTGAGGCAGTTGTTGGTTACTAATAGGCTGTCTCTGTTGTTGCGACAAAATTAAAAATAATTACATTGCTCCAACTCTATCACAACTCTCAAGGTGCCCACAAGCAGCTTATGATTTTATTTGTCACGGTTGTAGGTTACGAAATCACGAGCCTAGCGTGCTCCATTTAGAGACTTCATTTGGAGTTTGACTCTAGTCACTTATCTGACTACAAAACATTTGTGGGTAGTTAATCTTAATAGGAGTTGTTCTGTTTTATTTATGAAACTGGAGCTGCGACTTATGAAACTGTCGCCGGAGGCTTGTTTGCTTTCAATCATTTTGTGTGCTGTTAAGGATCATTGAACTAAGAGGTGGAAAAAGCTATTTTCAAAGTGGCACGAAGATTAATTGCAGGGAATTTATCAATCTCGCGGCAGTTATAGCTGACGATGTCTTGTCATTGTGCCTGCTTTCTATCGATACACTGCCAGAAAGTGTTGCCTCCTTCGTCTTAGAGTTTTGTTAGTCACTTCTTCAATTAAATAATTCAATTCAAAATTCAAAATTCATTTCATTCCAATGACAACTCGAAAGCGGAGAGTCAGCGGAGTGTTAAAAGGTGTACATAGCGTGGGGTTGGTAACAGTGGTGTCATCTCAACTTGATCAAAGAAGACTTTAGCAAATAAGCTAGAAGCTTCATCCACGACTTACTAAAGTGACTTAGCAGAAACATGCTTCATTCAATAAATGTAGCATCAAAGTCAAGCGTAAGGCGAACACAGGCGACATATATATAGATAGTTAGATAGATAGATATCTAATTTTATTTCATAAAGATTTTTCAAAAAACAGTGTATGCTGGTATAAAAATAAATTAAGACAATAACTTTAAGTTGTCTGTCAGGTTAAGAGGTAAATTAAAAATTAAGTTTAGTGAGTAGATTTAATTTTATTAATTACGGAAATTCGTTTAAAATTAGGTTGCGATACTTGATTCATAATAAATAAATAAATAGGGTGGCGCAACAGAGCGAGGAGCCCCTGGGCCTAACGCTTTTCTCACAACCACACCATGTGAGGGAATGGAAGGGACCTACAATTTTCTGCCGGTTCCGAACGGCTAATCGAGAAAGCACGTCGCTGCCCAGAAATGCTCTTTTATAGCCTTTATAGAATGGACAGGTTCCGACGAAATGGAAAGTGTTTTCCGATGCATCCATGTTGCATACTGTACAATGTACATATACCATCAGCATCTTTCTGGAACGCTCTTCCATTGAGATTGAGAAGCCCACAACGAACTTTAAAGATGATTGAAATCACATCACAAGAGTTCGAGTCATCAAAATAGTTTGGTACTTCGGAGTAAGGCAGGTTGCAATATTTATCATGAAATTGAGACTGTGTGGCGCTGGTGGTAAATTCAATCCAGTGTTTTTCTTTAAGCTTTGATAGAAGAATACTATGCCAATCATGCAAACTTATGGCGAAAGTAAAGTCAATCGACGCATTATGAAAGAGATCCAACCATTCCTTAGCCCAGAAGGTTTTTTCATAATAATGGCTTCTGATAAGATTCTTCTTTTATATGAAAAATGAAGCTTAAGAGACGTAAGAAAAGCTTTAGGTAAACCAGTTTCGATGTGCAAAGCATAGTTCGGCGTGCTATCCAGTAGCAGGAAACATCTTTTTATAAAAAATCGTTGCAATTTTTCAACTTGGTTGTGTTCACGATATCCCCATACCTGAGCACAATACAGCTTTATAGCTCTAGAAGCAGCATCATATATTTTAAGTTTTGTAGAATGCTGAACAGATTTATTTCTCAGTAGCTTGCACCATGTTCATGTTGAATTGATTGAGTTCTTAGATGATCCCAATCTATTATTTAGATGCTCGTTCCAGGACATGTTGTGGTTGAAAACTACACCTAGATATTTGTATTGGTTTGACACATTTATTTCGGCATTATTGAGGAACCATTTTTCACAAGCCGCTCTTGGCCACCCATTTCAAAAAATTACTACTTCCGATTTGTCAGGGTTACCTTCAAGGTTCCACTTTTTGCAGTATGCACTAAAGCTATCAATAAGTTCTTGTAGATAAGCAGGATTATCCGATAAGAGGACAATATCGTCAGCATATAAGAGGACATTAATCTGGAGATCATCTAAAAACAGACCATTTGGTAGTTCATCATGTAAATCATTTAAAAAGAGGACAAAGAGAAGCAAACTCAGTACACAACCTTGTCGGACGCCTTTGTTGGTGACGAAGAAATCTGACAAGCTCGAACTATCCCAAAAACGAGGTCTCTAATTATCGACCGATAGCTAAGTTTTCTGCTATCCCCAAGCTTTTCGAAAGCATTGTGTACGAGTACGACTCTTTGTCTTTTCACTGTAAGTCAATAGTTTCCCCACTTCAACACGGTTTCTTGAAGGGAAGGTCTACTACGACCAACCTTACCCAATTTGTTTCAATGACTCTGTTGGCTCTAGAAAAAAGGCAATGAGATTGATGTTATTACTACTGATTTTAGTAAAGCGTTCGACAAAATCAGTCATCAAATTATATACCTCAAACTCAAAGCCTTTGGTTTCCCACCACAAGTTATCGAATGGATCAAATCTTACCTCGAGAACCGAATTAAAGAGTTGCCTTCAGAAAAGCTTTCTCCGATCCAATATTTGCCTCTTCAGGAGTTCCCCAGGGCAGCCATCTCGGTCCACTTCTGTTTGTGCTTGCCATTAATGAAGTCGGCGGTACAGCGTCATTCTCAGACCTCTCTATTTATGCAGACGACATTAAAATAGTAAAAGTTATTTCATCTGTTCAGGATTCTCTCCTCCTCCAACAAGATCTAAACACTTTCTATATTTGGTGAAACAAAAATTTTCTTGAACTAAATGTTAAAAAATGCCAAAGTATGACTTTCTCACCTAAGCGTCTACCTTCCAGTCCCCGAATTTATTACTTCCACAACATGCCCGTCCCTAAAGTTTCGTCTATTCGCGATCTTAGAATTATTTGTGACAAAGAGCTTAATTTCCACTCTCACATTAACCATATTATTGCGAAAGCAAACTCTTCCTTGGGGTTTATCAAACGCTGGTCTAAAGAGTTTTCCAACCCATACGTCACTAAATCTTTATTCACCACCTTTGTCAGGCCTATACTTGAATATGCTAGTCAGGTCTGGTCTCCCTACCAAATAACTGAATCTCGCAGAATTGAAGCTGTTCAACGAAGATTTTTAAGATTCGCTCTTCGTAGCACCTTGGTCCGACCCTTTAATTTTACCCCCCTATGAAAACCGATTGCTACTCATTGACATGCCGACCCTCTCTAAACGTCGTCGTATCGCTGACATTGTTTTTGTCCATCAGGTTATGACTGGTACCATTGACTCCCCTGCTTTACTTGAGATGATTTATATGAATACTAATCCCTGCAACCTACGTTCCGTCCCCTTCTTCCACCTACCAACTCTTCGTACCAATTACGCCCACTTTAATCCAATTTGCAGGATGCTTCGCTTAGCTAACACAGAAGGAATTACTTTCGATTTCTCGAAAAGCTCCTCATCCCTCAGAAAAATTTTGTACGCTTCCTCTATCTAACCCTTGAACTTGTTTCGGATCCCCCCCCCTTAATTTTAGTTAAGGATTAAGTATTGCACATTTGTAAATATGTACATGCATTTTTTGTTTTTCAAATTAATTTTATTATTTTTATTATTTTTATTATTTTTGTTAATAGTATTATTGTTGTTATATGCGCTTGAAATAAGCTAGATAAATAAATAAAGCAGCAACAGTGTCCACATAAAAAGATTTTATAATGGCAATCATCTTCGAAGAGATTCCCTGAGTACATAATTTGTAGAATAAGGCATTTCTATCAACATTGTCAAAAGCAGCCTTAAGATCGATGAAAAAGCGTATAGCTTCTTCTTTTGACATAGTTGAAGCTGTATAATACATTAAAGACTGTAAACTTGGTCCACGGTAGAGTAGTTCCTCCTGTAAGCAGCTTGAAACTCGTTTATAATGTGGTTTACTTCCAGCCAAGACGTCAGTCTGTTTAAGAGAACACTAGTAAATAACTTATAAAGCGTGTCCAGTAGGGTGTGTCATTTTTGGTTCACTTTTTTTTTCAACGATAAAACAGGCTAAATACTTTCAGGAAGGTATTAAACGAAGCCTGTCAAAATTTGAGCTCATAATATTAACATTTAGAGGTACCTGTTTTTAAATTTCTATTTTCCATACAAATTACATGGAAAAAAAAAATTATAATTTTTTCTTATTTTTATAGCTTGACATTTGAGCATTGTAGAAATAAACTGACAAATTATTTAAATAGGAAATTGAATGTTCTACAAAAAAGCTCAAAATAATTTTTTTCATAGAGGCAACCGTTCTGAAGATATTCAAACTCAAAGTTGGAAATGTATGAAATTATGACTTTTATTTTATTTAACTCATTCTGATGACGATTTTTATGACTATAAAAAATAAGAAAAAATTATAATTTTTTTTCCATGTAATTTGTATGGAAAATAGAAATTTAAAAACAGGCACCTCTAAATGTTAATATTATGAGCTCAAATTTTGACAGGCTTTGTTTAATACCTTCCTGAAAGTATTTAGCCTGTTTTATCGTTGAAAAAAAAAGTTGCCCAAAAATGACACACCCTAGTGTCCAGGAAAGACAGTCCTCTATAGTAAGACGCACTACATTAGCATCTCCTTTCTTAAATAGAGGGTATACGAGAATGGATTGATAAGTTTCCGGCCTGACCAAAAAAAAACAACGTTTTCGAGAATTTTTTTTAATTTTTATTTCTCAACATAATCTCCTCCAAGGCTGATACATTTCTCATAGCGGTGTTCTAGTCTAATAATGACATTCCTATAGAGTATAGACTGATTCATCAAGCTCCTCAAAATACTCATTTACAGCTTCGATTACTTCTTTATTGTCCGCAAATCTCTTACCGCCAAGCCATTTTTGAGGTTAGGAAACAGATAATAGTCACAAGGGGCTAGATCTGGAGAGTAGGGAGGGTGCGGCATCACCTCTTGGCTCTCGCATCCCAAAAAACAGTAGCCATAACCTTGTTTACCGAAAAAATTGTTTTTTCCACTGTTTAGACTGTTCTTTGGTTTCAGGAGTTGGTGGACCCAAGTTTCGTCAAGGGTTACGAATCGACGCAAAAATTCGCTTGGATTACGCTTATACAACGCCAAATTGGCGGTAGAAATGTTTTTTCGAATCAATTTTTTCTTTTCCATTTTTAAGTAAAACACAGAAGCGTCTTGTTCAGTGTGCTCTCAAACCTAAACTAACATGGCAATCGGGCTGAAACTATAGCTACAAGCTGTCAAAGGATGGTAATATAGAACGCCACCTCTAGATAAGCCGAGTGGCGCCATCTCTTGGTCAGGCCGGAAACTTATCAATCCACCCTCGTATTATGGATTTTTTAAAAACGCGACGTTTAAAAGATTTCGTTAAATAACTTATATATTTCCATAACCAGAGACGGGTTCGCATTTTTATAAAATTCATAAGGCATTCCACCCAACCCAGGAGATTTGTGATCTTTTGAGACAGTTATAGCAGAATATATCTCGTGAAGCTCTTTGTGGGAATCCAACTCAGGTACTTGTTTATGAGAAAGAGTATACGAGATAGTATAGCTATATCAATTGACTGCGTTAGTAACTTCTTATAATGGTACTTAAGTTCAGAGACTTTAACTCCTATTGGTGTACTTAAATTGTTACCACGTATCTCCTTGGCAATTTTCCACCACTCTTTGGCTGAAGAAACAAACTGTAGGCTTTTGGCAATGTCTTGAAAATAAGCTTCCTTTTCAGTTTCACATAAACACCTGTACTTTTTGTTGGCATCATTATACTTTTTTCTGCAGACGTCAAGGTTTAATTTCCTAAAGGCTTTGAGGTGTTTGAAAGCAGTTTTTCAAAATACAAGCTAAATCAAACCAAGGCTTCTTGGGCTCAAACTTAACAGTTTATCGTGTAGGAGCTCCATTTGCTTCATATATCCATTTTTTGATCGCATTGCAACGATCATCAATAGAATCTATTGGTGTCGTCGTGGAACGTACAATAGACTCGAGTTTAGTACTGTAGGCGATACATCGGTTTTCGTACCATTTGAGCCGACGCGACGAAGACTTCTGTGACTAGAACTCGTTGTTGTTTCTGTGGATTTTATGGGGCAGATTAATGGCATATGGTCTGAGAAGGTTTCGCAACCAACACTAAAGTCTTCTACCATATTTGAAGCTGAGTATGAAAGGCAACAGTAGTCAATTACAGATGAGCCTCTGCTGCTTACAAAAGTGTATTCACCATCTTTGTCATTAAATCCTCTGCCATTAAGTATGTATGCACCAATGTCCTCAATGAATTCTAAGAAACTTTTGCAGTTGCTGTCGCAGATTGAATCCTTGGAGCATCGCATTTGGAAAGCAGACGTAAGAGGACTCGAGTTGCAGTCCACTCTTCCTGTTGTGCCGGTTCTCACGTTGAAATCGCCTCCGAGAATGAAATTAGTGAATGTAAGACTACTAAAAAAGTTTTTGAGAATAGCGAAATCTCTGTTTCAATGGCAGAATTCAAATAAAAGAGTACTAAATTTAAATTGACTCCTGAGAAACAACCTTGAAGTGTGATCATTTCATCTGTGGGCACAAATTTAAGCTGATAGATAGGTTCGATGATTTTCTAGTACCCAAATAAGCATCCACTACTGGTTGTTGTTGCTGACATCCACTTTAGTCTTAAATCGATGAAGTATTTTTCATAATTCTTAAAATTCTCAGAAAGTACAAGTGTTTCAAATATAAAGAAAATTTCAAATTTAAAAATATATTTAAAAAAAAATTACATAATAAAGACTTATTTGCAAGACCAGATATATTGTAAAACAAGATTTGACAGGCAATGGGTTGGCGACAGAACAGAGCCATTATTTTCTTGATTCCCTTTACCTGAGCTAAAACTCTCGACTGCAGGGAAGACAAGCCGCCAATTTGCATCTTCGTATAGAAAAAAACAACATTGCATTATCACCTTTCTTACCACAAGTATTCGCATGAAAGCCACTTAAACCCCATTTAATCTTGAGAACCGGCGGCGGCAACTCAACACCTTCTAGTGGTCATCTTACTTAATTTGCCAGACGAGTATCACGCTGCTAGCTCACTTCAAACACACGCAACTGCAGAAGACCATCATCATTAGATCACATAAGGAAGTCTCATAAAATTTCTCTATGAACAAGTCGCAACACATTTTCTCGGTTTTACTATTGCCAATGTTAAGCTAACCACAAACGCACTTTATATTTTCCAGGTAATCGACTGTTAACCCGGATCGCAGATAGCTATCGATCGCAGTCATCGACGAAGCCGTCCTCGTTGGCCGCCACCAACAGCGAACCGCACTCACCTGGAACCACCACCAGTTCGTATTCGATCTCAAACGCCATCAGTCTGGCGTGCAGTAGCAACCAGCACAAGTTGCCACCCGACATGGCCTATGAAAGAGCACACACTGAGCAGATGCTGATCGACATCCAGAAGAAACAAACCGACATACGATCGGCCTTGCGTGACCTGGAACAAAGTATTCATGAAGCCCGCGAAGTGGCTGCCCTGGAAGAAGGCGTCGCCTTTGTCACGAATTGGATTCTTAATACAGCTGAACAGATGCTGAGCCGAAACCAAACAATCGGTTGCGATGTGAAAGCATGTGAAGAACTTCGGCGCGAACACGAAACACTCGAGATGGAATGTCGCGAAACCTACGGCTTCTATGCGGAGTTGCTTTACAAGATCGAATCGCAGTGCAAGGCCAAGGAAACCGCCAATTCGATTTATAAGGATCTCATGTCACAGAGGGAATTCATGAACTTTGTCTGCCGCAGCTTTGCCACGCGCCTAGAACGGCGACGCAATATCCTAATCACGTCGCTGCGATTCTATCGCCTCGTAACCGATTATTTCGATCGCACCACTTTAGTATTCGAATCTCTAGTCATGGGCAATAAGATGGAGGACTTTGAGGCAGCCGCAGGTAATTTGCAGAAACTGAAGGACAGCCAAGTGGGGTTAGGTATGAATGCTTCTTTTTATATGACTTATCTTATCCTTCTTGAGCTAATAAATCTTGAATTTCATGTGACCACAAAACCAACAGAGGCCCTTGAGAAGGAACTGGTGAAAGAGGGCGAGAAACTCAGTGATATGCTGTCAATGCCCGTGAAGGATGCCCTCGGCCGAGATCTGCATATCGATTACAGTGATGACATTGTGAATGTCAAAGACATTTTGGATACGACAATTGCGAGGCGCAACATCTTCATTGATAGTGTGGAACTGCAGAAACTCACCTTGGAGCAGGTGACACACATCCACACATACGAACTGGACGCACGAATGGCCATCAAATGGATGGACGACTTGTACGGTGTCATGATCAAGTGTCATTCGCATGTGGGCTGCAATGTGCACGAGATTCAGGTGCAGAAAGATGAGTTGCAAACGTTTCAAGAAACTGGAAAGGTAAGTTCGTTTAATGTGTTTTTTTTTTTTTTCTTGAGCGTCTGAGCCTGTGTGTGTGAAGTTGTTTGTTGTGTTTCCGCCAGTTAAACGGTATATTTTCTGCTTTTTTCTGAATGGGGTGGTCTGATGGTCAGGTGGCCTGATAAATGAAGTCGGAATCGCGGTTCGCGGCTGTAGAGGAAGTGAGTGTTTTGTGTTGATTTCCGTTGTTGATTGCCATTCGCAATTTGCAATGTCAAGGTGGACGGACGCTCTGCTGGGGAACATCAGTGATGTAGATGTTCACCCAAGAATGACAGTTCTAGGTCAGTTAGTTAGTGCATGTAATTTGAGCGATTATAATTTCATATCTCTGTAAGTTATCTAGCCACGGGCACGTAAAATATGACGAGGAAAAAAGTGAGGTTAATACCCTTTGGTCATGCTCAGGCTGTGTTCAGTGGATAGTACACCTTTTGAGAAAAGAAAAAAAAAAACAGTTTGTCTTTTTGGATGTGCAAAGCAGAGCTGGACTTATGAAGAAATTGAACATCCCCGGGGCCTAGCGCATTTCTATCAACCATACCTTGTGAAGGAATGAGAGGGACCTACAATTTTTTGTCAATTCCGAACGGCTAATGAGAAAGTGATTTTCGCATGAAATTACTATCGGAGAGATTGCCAATTCTTAGTTAAAGTTGATACTCAAAGAAAAACATTTTTTCCTTGATGTTTGGGTTACTCCAAACTGGAACCTCCCACGTAACAGGCAGACACTCTAACCATTACGCCGTGGGCGTGGGTACAACCATTGTCTTCTTACTTGAGGTTATACTTCCTTCGAAGAGTCTGAAATAAAAAACTAAATTAAGATGTGTACCCCTGCGCGAAAACCCGAAAAGGTAGATGAAGAATCTCAAAAACTACTGGACCAATTTCAAAAACATTTTTCATTGTTAGAATGCGACATTATCTCCAAGTAGCCTAGATCATATTTCTTCCCATTTTACTCAGGATCTCTCAAAAATTAATGGACCGATTTGAAAAAAAGTCACAATTAAGAGGCGTTCACTTTACAGTGCGTCCGGATATTACCCATGGCGTGATGGTTAGCATGTCTGCCTATCAATCGGGAGGTTCGTGGTTCGAATCCCAACAGAAGCAAAATTGCTTACAACGGGTAAGGCCTTTCTCAAGAAATTGGCATGTCCTCCGATAGTAAATTCATTGCCGGCCGTAAAAGAATTTTCTCGATATGCCGTTCGGAATCGGCAGAAAATTGTAGGTTTCTTCGGGGCTTCTCGCGCTATTGTGCCACCCCATTTATTTAATTATTTAATCGGGTCTATTTCAATCGATCTTCATTATAGGGTCGGATTTCGATAAGTGAAAAGCCAATCGATTCGTCTACACTAATTCGATATCATCGATCGGCATGTGCTGTTTAATGCCGTTCGGCATAAAGTGGACGTTTGTTTGATTCGAGGTAAATCTATTCTTGAAATGCATTTACCTTATGATTTCTAGAAGCGAACAAAAAATTCGAGATCTTTCTTAAAATTGTTTTACTTTAAAGTAATGCTCCGAAAAAACTTTATGTTGACCCAAACAAAATTTTTTTCAGACCCAAAAAAAACAGAGAGAGTGATTTCTTAGAAGTGTGGTTTTCAATTTGAGAATACTCTTCTTGGAGCTGTTCTCTAAAACTTTAAAACTAGACTTGATTTATGCTCAGTTTGGTTTGCCATTTCATCGTGGAGACGCACGACCACTATCCACTACGTACGTTCGGTCAATTGTTTCGAAACGAAACGCATTTTACATAGTTGCGAGTTTTAAAGCTGCGAGTTGCTTTCAAGAAAGATTTAACACCGATGAACTGTTTTTTTTCTTGTGGAGTCATGTGGGTTTGTCTACGCAGATAAGCCTGAGACGATGCGATGGGTGTATTGGAAGTGAACATTCAGCACGTTATTGCTGACATACAGAATACGAATACATACGAATGCTGCAAAAAGTGATAGAAAATTGGATTTCTCGCCTAAAGTTTATTCCCTCCAACCGCGGCCAAAGTTTGTCTGAAATCATTTTTAAAAACATAATGACAAACCCTCATCTTTATAATTATGCTGAATTATTGGCCATAACATTAAATTATATGCGATTTATTTCTTTGTAGATACAGATGTGAATTACTTTAACAGTGTCTATGTTAATTTGTTAGGTATTTATTTATTTAAGCACTCAGTTCAAAAAAGAGTTCATGGTATTATGATCGTAAAGTACTTGAAATGTTCATCTTCCTCATCCCTGTTAAAACGTGCCCGGTAAGGCCTTTTAAGGGATGAAGTTTTCCCTTTCGACAGAACTTAATACGTCAGCAATAAACTTGCGTCCAGAGTTCATTTCCTACTGAGGTGGGTATGGTTAGGTTAGGTTAGGTTACAATGGCTGTCAGGAATACACCCGACACACTTAGACCAATACTAGGTCCATTGTGATACCATAGAATTATGCGAGGGAGTACCTCGCTTAACAAAACCATTTGGAGCTTTCAATAAAGCGAAGGAGATGCAGGGGATCTGTGTGCACCAGATCGCTTGGATCATCGAGAAAATATTTCCCCAGATGCCTCTTTCTTTTAGAAAAGAGTGCAGGACATGAGCAGAGGAGGTGTGGGATTGTCTCCTCCTCCTCCTCATCTAAGCAACTTCTGCAGAAGTCATTAGAGGGAACGCCAAGTCTTATGGCGTGTCTTCCTATCAGACAATGTCCGGTAATGACACTGATTACGGAGCTAACTTGCAATCTGGTAATGGATAACAAATGTCTAGTGCGTTTTGGATCTATTCCAGGCCATATACGTTTTGTTGCCACGCACGTGGTGATATTGTTCCACCTGTGATTTGTTCTGTCCATCGCCTCTTGCTTTAGCATAAGTTTACATGTAGCGATTGGTATACCAATATTCAACCTGCTGGTAGAGATCGGTAGAACGGTTCCTTCTCTGGCGAGTTCGTCGGCTTTGCAGTTACCCGCGATATCTCTGTGCCCCGGCACCCAAAAAAGGTGAATATTGAACTGTTCAGCCATCTCCTTAAGAGATAAGCGACAGTTGAGGGCGGTTACTGAGTTCGTAGAAACAGCGCCGAGTGATTTGAGGGCTGCTTGACTATCTGAGAAAATCCGGATATTCACTGAGGATATAACGTTTTCTCTTAGCCATGATAGGACCTCTTTGATCGCCAGAATTTCCGCTTGGAACACGCTACAATGGTTTGGGAGGCGGAATGAGAGACTTACGTTAAGTCGTTTTGAGTACAACCCACAGCCAACCCCTTCCTCGGTTTTTGACCCATCTGTATAGAAATGAATTGAATCATCTCTCAAAAATTCCTCGTCTTCCCAGATTGTTCTCGATGGGATTGAGACTTGGAACTTATTATCAAAAACCAATTGGGGGACGGTGTAGTCGGAGTGGCATGGTATTGATCCGAATAAATTCAGGATTGTAGCATGATCGATGTTGTTGTCGGTCCATTGGGAGATAGCTCTCATACGAATGGCTGCACTGGAAGCCATTTGTGTGCTGAAGATATCTAGTGGTGTGAGGTTAAGAAGTGTATTTAGGGCCGCTGAAGGTGTTGATCTCAGAGCTCCGCTTATACACAAACAGGCTGTTCGTTGGACCTTGCTTAAATTATCGCAGTAGGTCCTTTTATCAAGAGCGGTCCACCATACCACTACTCCGTATGTGAGTATTGGTCTGATGACCGCGGTGTAGAGCCAGTGTGTGATTTGGGGGGAGAAACCCCATTTATTACCAATGGCTTTTTTACAGGAAAATAATGCTACCGTGGATTTCCTGATTCTTTCCTGTATATTAGCTTTCCAATTCAGCTTTCTGTCTATATTTAGCTTCGTTTGAAAGTGCAAGTGAGATTCCATTTATTGATGGAGTTATTAGTTGAGGAATTTTATATTTCCTGGTGAAGAGAACGAGTTTAGTTTTCTGAGGGTTGACCCCTAGATCACATTTTCCCGCCCATTTTATAAGTTTATTTAGAGCGGTCTGCATCAGGTCCGTGAGAACGTGAGCATGTTTTCCAGACACCGCAATGGAGACGTCATCTGCATATGCAATCACTTTGAATCCCTCAGCTTCTAAGTCAACAAGAAGTTCATTGAGACTAGATTCTATAGAAGAGGGGATAGGACTCCGCCTTGCGGTGTTCCTCTACTGACAGATCTCTTTGTAGAGAAGTTTCCTAGAGTACAGTTTATTCTTCTGCTTTTTAGCATTAGATTTATCAATTCCACTATAGAACCATCGACTTTGAGTTTCGTCAGTGCCTTTGTAATTGCAGAGTTGCTGACGTTATTGAAGGCGCCCTCTATGTCGAGGAAGGCGGCCAGAGTGAATTCTTTGTGATGGAGGGAATATTCTATAGTGCGTACCACGGTGTGTAGGGCCGTTTCTACAGATTTGCCCTTACAGTAGGCGTGTTGTGCTGTAGATAACAATTTTGGATCTATAGCTGTACGCAGGTGGATGTCTATCAGTCGTTCTAAGGTTTTAAGAAGAAAGGATGATAGACTTATTGGTCGGAGATCTTTTGGCTCTACGTGGGATGATTTCCCAGCCTTAGGTATAAACACAACCTTGACATCTCTCCACTGAGTGGGGATATAGTTCAAGGTGGTACAGCCTATGAGGATAACTTCAAGGACAGGAATAATAATATCCGCGGCCTTTTGAAGTTCGGCTGGAATTATACCATCAGGTCCAGGGGATTTGAATGGGTCAAAGCTGTTAATGGCCCAAACTAATTTTTCCCTTGTAATCAGATCGGGGTTGTTTGTTATTATGCTACCTGGTTCTGTAGAATCATAGTTGCATAAGTTCTTAGAGCTTCCTGGAAAGTGAGTGTCAAGAAGCAAATTGAGCGTTTCTTTGCAGGATTCTGTCCAGCCGTCAGCTGTTTTCAAACTGCTAGGCATGGTCGGACTCTTTGAGAGGATTTTCCTTAGTCTAGAAGCTTCTGAAGTTACCTCTATTTCACCACAGAAGTTTCTCCAGGAAGTTCTTTTACTTTTCCTCAGTTGATATTTATATGTTTTGAGAGATTCCTTGTAGGAGTCCCAGTCTATTGAGATTTTGGATTGTTTAGCTCGGTTGAAAAGTTTTCTGCATTCTTTCCTGAGCGGTTCTAGCCCCGAGTTCCACCACAGTGGCTTCCGTTTTCCTCTTATTTTTATAAGAGGACAGGATTTGTGAAGTGAGTGGTTAAGAGCAGTGGTGAGATCATTGACTTTTTTGTCTAGATCCTGTTTGTTTGTAGGGTTTTGGAAAAATTCAGGTTTAATGATATTTATTTATTACCCGATATTTTTGCCAATCAGTTTTCCGATAGTTTCGGAAGACTGGTTGCTTGAGAGGTTCCTCATTTAGATCAAATTGAATGTATCTATGATCAGCAAAGGAGTGTTCAGTAGATACTTTCCAGTTTGTAATCCTATGATGAACCGAGTCGGAGACAAGAGTGATATCTAGGACTTCTTGTCTGCTTTTGGTAATGAATGTAGGTTCATTGCCAATATTACTTACTATAAGGTTAGTACTTAAAATAAAATCAAAAAGTGACTCACCCCTTTCATTTATGTCAGTACTACCCCATACTGTATGATGCGCATTAGCATCGCATCCAATGATGAGGCAGATCTTCTGCCGTTCTGCTGCAGCGACAATCCTTTTAAATAAGTCGCATGGAGGAGGGCCAGGATGGTCATGGCCGAGGTAAGCTGATACCAGCCAGTAGATGTTGTCACTGGTCTGGTATCTTATTGTGGTTACATCACGATTGCTGTAATGAGGGAGTAAAAATACATTAGTGCTACTTCTTACCAATATGCAGGATCTGGGTTCACCTTTGTCCTTCATATACAGTAGAGTATATCCAGGAGTCCTTAGTCCTCGAACGATGGACTTGATGATCCAAGGCTCTTGGATAAGGACAATATCTTCCCCCCTTTTGTTTAGACGGAGAAGAAGGGAGGCCGAAGCCTGCTTAGAGTGTTGGAGGTTAATCTGAGTTAGCTGCACCATCTTGGGAACAACTAAGTAGACTAACCCCCACCACGGTCTGGTTGAGGTCGTCATCTGTTTCGCTCTCAGAGTTTGACCTAAGAAGGTCATCCTCGCTGAGCGAAACCTCGTTTGCGGAGTCATCAGTCTCCAAGTCGGAGAATTTGACGACGTTTTGGGCATCCAAGTGGGATGCGGAGTCATCAGTCTCCAAGTCGGAGAATTTGACGACATTTTGGGCATCCAAGTGGGATGTGGAGTGTTTATTATCGTACGCTTCAGCAGAGGATGTGCTGAGCTCGTCTATCTCCATGGATGGAGGGTCGACTTGCCCTGCGGATTCTTCCACTGAAGACGCACTTTGTGTTGCCGGAGATGGAGCGATGTTATGCTCCTCATCTTTTTTATATATTTTCAGGGCAATATTTGACCAGCCGAACCGAATCACACCTTTAGTAGCAGCCAGGGGAGCCAGGGAGTCTTTATTGATGACTATTATAGCCGATCTATAGTGACCCTCTGGTTCCTCCAGCTTCGCGACTTTCCAGTGAGTAGGCAGAGTTGTATTGCCAAATTGTATCATTTTCATGATAGTTTCCTTGCAGGAGAGTTCCGCTGGTAGTCTAGCGCGAGCCCTAGGCCTGCAAGGGATATCCTCCCTCGACACGACTTCAAGCTTAGCACCAGGCCAGAGTCCCTCTAACCTGCTTATCGCGAGTTTATACAGATCGCGCGATCTCTCTCCATCAAACGCGATTAATCTGACGCGCCCCTGATACCATCCTGCGTCCTCAAAGATGGCAGGATCCCCTGGGTTCTCCATCATAAGAGTCCAGTAGGAGGCCTGGAGCTTATTCATGATGATCGCCCATTGATCGAAAGAGATCGCACCATCCGCGTTACTCCTGTCAATGACGGCGAAAATTGGTTTGTCCTTCAGTACGTCACTGTACGACAAGTCTTTTTTGGAGCTGAGGGTGCTTGATTTTTGCACCTTAGGCCTTTTGGCGTTCGGGGTTGACTCCACGAACGAGCGTTGGCGCTTAGACGTTGAGTCTGAGCCGTTTTTCTTATTTATGGCAATAATTTTCATTGCCCATTCGAGCTTGGCAGATTGCGTTGAATCAAGCTTAGGTTTAGGTACCGCACCTAACACCTTCGCAATTTTCTCCGCGTTCCGCCTCTCTTTGTGGTTTGGGAGGGTAGGGAGATTGGGATCTCCTTTGTTGTCCGTTCCACTGTAAGACACAGTTTCCCTTTCAACTAGGGGGGTAGGGGGATTGGGAGCCCTTTCGTTTTCAGTTCCACTGTAAGTCACAGTTTCACTTCCAACTTGGGGGATAAGGAGATTGGCGGCCCTTTCGTTTTCAGTTCCACTGTAAGTCACAGTTTCGCCTCCAACTTTGGGGTTAGGGGGATTGGACACCCTTACGTTGTTTGTTCCACTGTAAGTCACAGTTTCACCTACAACTTCGGGGAGGGAAGGAGTGTTTTTGGAGCTCGAAGGAGGTCCTCCCCTTTCAGCCACGGAGCCGATAGTCTCGGCACCCGTACCGTCCGGGTTGGTCGACCTTGAGTCCTTCGACAATGGACGGGATGAGGTGGGAGGTTGGAGCAGTGTTTTGGATGAGGGTGGCCCTTTCGTCAACATATCACAGTTCGCGTTGGAACCGAAAGTCTCGGCCCCACTACTTGCTGTAATAGTCTCCTCCGGGGTCCCTATAATACGGGCAGTATTGGTGGAAGTGCTACAAAGAGTCACTGCAACTCTTCCACTGTTTTGGGCATCCTCCTTAGGAGGGGCGTTAGAACCAGAGGGCTCTCCACATTTCTTAGTTGGCTTGTGAGGCCTTCCTCGAACTGCAGTCGGCTCCCCAGTCCTTCCGCCAATCGCTTTTTCTGTCGTTACAGTTAATAAATTTGTCACTGGCGACTTATCCTCTTTCGAGGCCAAGCCATCGCCGGCAGTCGCGACACCTGCCGACTTGTGAACGTATATCCCCGTTCGTTTTTTACTTCTTTTATTAACTTTTGCCATATTTTTCAGGTTTTGTTTGAGTTATGTTGGTTGGTCAGGTTCTGCAGCTGGATTGCTGGAGAAGATGTCCTTAAGCACCCCCACCACGACAAGGTCAACTCATAGGGGGTGTAAGGTGGGTATTCCAGTGCCAACATCAATTTCATTTTCCTAGCAACCGTCTTGCGAAGCACACTGATCGAACAATGTTCACTAGGCGGTTAGGCTCGTTAAATCTCTGACTCATCTGTTTAGACAACATGATCAACAAAATAATTTTTGTTTTAAAATAGCCAAGGTTTTTTTTGCTTTGGATAAGATCTATGACTCTTCACCTCACAGCAGAGCTCAGATTATTCGGGCCTTCTAAAGGCCAACCTTGGCCCTAACTAGAAGCGATTGGAAACTGTAGGTCTCCTTTTAATCTCCACCGTTAAAAAATTGCGCATCGGCATTTGGAAACCTTTTTTTCAACACATAAGCCTGTAATAGTCTGAGGGCAAAAAATATTGGACTTCTTGGTTTTTCGAAGTCAACCAACGCAACCTGCGAATCCTCTAAGGTTTAAAGGATCATAATGTTTTTCCATTAAGATCCTTATACTTACGATTGTATCTGTTGTTGAATTGCCAACGGTCTTTTGAGCATTTCTCTTTCTTTGAGCGGCTGTTTTGATGATGGTCATCCAAGTAATTTTTTGTCATATTTCTTGAAGAGCTTATTTTCCCGGGGTAGACAAGCTTCCGATAAATGCTCTCGGTTAGGTTTATATGGTTATCAGGAAAAAGATCAACGCACTTAGGCCAGTATAAGGTACCTAACCTACCTATATTTTGACACAATATAGGAATGAGAAATTGCAATAACATTTGGAGCTTTTCATAAAGTGATGGAGAATGTGGTTGTCGATGTTCCTATGTAGGATCACTTGAATCGTTGAAGAAAAACTTTCCCAAATATATTTTACTGGGCAGGGCAAATTTAAAGAAGGCGTGAAACGGTGTCCTCTTCTTCTTCACCCATGATCCTTCCGCAGAAGTCGTTTTATGGTAAATTGAGGTTTGCGGTTCAAGGTATTTTGTCCATTTGAGTTGCTATAGCGACGTCATCAAGGTATGCTATGACTTTGAGTCCCTTAACATCCAGGATTAATAGAAGTTCGTTGAAGAGAATGTTTTAACGAAGTTAGGATATGACTCGTCCTTGCGGTGTTCTTCTACTGGTAGTTCTTTTAGTAGAGAAGTCTCTTAACCCTGGATGGTTATACTTCGTCGAATCGACAAGCAGCTTTTTTATATTTTTTATATTTTTTTATCAAACTTTTCATTTTAATTTAATTTGAAGTGCAGGATACTATATATTTAAAAATCGTATTAATTAGTTAAAATCATATATTTGCAGCTTAACCCAAAATTTTTAACCCTCCTTTACAAACTGGGGTCCATTTGGACCCCAGAGCATGTTTGAACACTCATAACTTTTTTGCTTTTAATTTTTTTTTTCAATGGGATTTTTACTCAGTGAACGAAATTCAATTTTTTATTCATTTCTTAAGTTGAAACGATTATCAGATGTTTACAGATTTTACTGCGATTTTTTTGTGAAAAGAACCCGTCCACCCGAACTGGGGTCCATTTGGACCCCACTACTGAAATTCTATGAAAAATTCTATTTTTTCTAATAAATAATTTTTTTTTTTCAAAAGCAGCATAGTTTATGTTTAGAAGGATTTACTTTGAAGTTGTTGGCAGTTCCGGCAGACATTGAACACATAAGGTTCTAGTGTGGCAAGGGCAACAACATCTGCCACATCCATCGCAGGTGGTTCTGGTTTTCTTGTCGTCTGCTCTTTGGCAAAGGCGACATCTGCTTCTTTTACAAGAGAGCCTTTCGGGGACTGTTGATTATTTTTTCTGAACTCTCCCCAAAATACAAAGAGCATCCAATGCAGATTTTCCAATGCAGATTGTGTTGCAGGTTGTGAACTGTTATTCAGTTCTGACTCCATCAACTCCTCCGCTAGTTCGATGAGTTTATCACTTCTGAACAAATTTTTGTTTTTTTTTAGGCAGATTGAAGTGTCGGAAAATGATGACAGTTGCTAGGGCTGCTCCGTGCAGTGAGTTGTAGAATACAACCATCGACCAGCGATTTGTTTAACGTGTACGTACATGAATAAATTGAGACCATTTGGTCGAATACATCGAGTCCACCTTTGGTGCGGTATTATCCAGTATCATGGCAGGTTGTAAGCAATAACACTTGTTTGTTTGGCCTCGGAACATTACTCACCAACGCCATTTTCCAGAAAATCCAAAGATGGATGAGTGGACTGGACGATACTGCTTTTTGTTATTGACCTTCACAGGCTCATTCTGGTCATCAAGAACCTCCCTCGCTACAAAAGGTTTAGGCACATCTCTTTTGTTTTACGGATCGTACCAAGAATGGTGATCTTCTTACCCAGCAACCTCAATGCCAAATCCACCGACGTAAAGAAATAATCAATAGTGAGGTTGCGTCCAGAATTGAAATATGACGGCATCAACGACATCAGCACATCATATCCACGACCAAGCCCTGTACTTTGGTCAGAGCTACTAGAGTAGATAGAAAACTTTAATGGATAGCTCGTTGAGCTTTCATTCAACCACTAAAACTTCAAGCCATATTTGGCAGGCATGCTTCGGATGTATAGGCAAAACTCAATATTTTTGAGGTCGTAGAGTTGTTTGATGACCTGAACAAACTGAAATAATGACTATTTTTTTCTTTTTATAGCCATACATGTCAAGAACAATTGATATGGATGAATTTTACAATCATTAATTACGTAAAACAGACATATCGAAAGGGATAAGTGGGAATGCCAGATTTGCTAAACTAAGCAATTTCCATCGATTTTGTAATTGAAAAATTTTATAGATGACCTCCTACATACCTATATAATGACATCTCTGCTTAAACTTCTTTATCACTGCTATATGAAATAAACTTAGAAACAATTCATACAATAGCCAGAAGAACTATAACTGAACATTATAAGTCAGAAATCAAAAAAAATTTCGAAGAAAAAATCGTGGGGTCCATTTGGACCCCAGTTCGGGTGGACACGACTTTTGCCGGTTCGTAAAGGAGGGTTAAGATCAAAGTCAACTAAATTTGGATGAAATAGGTTTAAGACTAAGCTTAACCGATTCTACGAAGCAGTCTTTAGTACGTTAAATATATATATGTGTAACCATCCAGGGTTAAGGTTGAATTGATTTTATTATTTTATTAGATCAGCGAGTAAGTTGTCAACCTTAAGGTTCTTCTATGCCATTCTAATTGCAGGGTTACTGACGATGTTAAATGCTTCCAGCATATCGACGAATATATTATATTTGATGAAGGGAGTATTCGATAGCAGTTTCTACAGATTTTTCCTTGCAGTATGCATACTATGCTGTGGAAATTCTTAGCCTGAACTTTATTCCTCACCGATCAGATCTATCAATCTTGTGCAATTTTTGTAATAGAAACGAGCGGGATGATATTCACCATTTTATAACCATTTGCCCAATTCTACAGGAGCTTTGAAGGCTCTATTACCAACAAAGCGTCCTCTCTAGGCCACAACTGATAGACATTTTGAATGGATCCGCAGGGTGGACAAATCTCTACAAGTTTCGTGACCATGCTCTTGCTTTTTTTTTTTTAAATTATGTAGGGTGAAGGTGAAAATTACCTTTACAAGCACGTCGACCTGAAAGATCTTTGTGCTGTTCCCTTAGGTTTAAAAACACGTAGTGTATAGGTTAGCTCATTCGAAGCTGAGGTCATGTAGGAACCTAAGAATCTTTGAGGAAGAGGTGTTTCGATATCAATGGGACAGGGGAACCCTTTATTGAATATTTTTAGCCTGGATCTAGCTAAGGCAGGGCATTTACATAAAATGTGTTCAGCTGTTTCTATGCCTTCAAGACAGAGACGACAGGTGTCATCTTGGCTGATGCCCATGTTTTTAAGATGATACTTGAGAGAGCAGTGTCCAGTGAAGAAGTCCGTAAGTAACTTTGCGTCACGTTTGCTCATGTCAATAATTTCTTTCATACGTTTGTGGGAAAGTCAATGAATAGTTTTGACTGACGATGGAAATTTGAGTTGTTCCAGGTGCTGATCATGTTCTGTCGTTCCCAGGTAGCTAATTCGTTTGCTCTTGCTTATCGAACTTTTTATATAATAATATTATATTTATATATTACAATAGGTATCTATTCTTGTTAAATTAATATATCAAATCTATCAATTTTATATTTAAACTCGTCATGTATTAGAAATGTCAGGTGCCGTGAAATAAGGTCGAAGGCAATAAGGCCGAAAACAACAACAAAAATATTTTTCTACCTTATTTCCTATTGAAAAGGTAATAATGTCGAAAAGAAAAAACGAAATTATTTGACAAAAATAAGAATGCCAAAAGTTGAGAAATAAAGTCGAAATCCGTTGAGTAATAAAATCGAATTTAATTTCTGTTGGATAAAGAAGAAATAATTTATGGGGCCGCTTCGCTTTGCTTCTCCGCTACGGGACTGAGGGGTTGAAATTTTGTTTACAGGTTGGGGGGGGGGGGGGGGGGGGGGGGGCGTTTCTATAGAATAAATTTCAAAAGTTACTTGTGAGCTGACCCCCTAAGTTTTAAAATAAATGTTTTAATTTTTCGGTTTATGCTCTTATTAGTGTTGTGGTTAGAAAATGAAACTTTTTGCGGTTAGAAATTCATAGAAAAGTTTAATTTTCTAACCACAAAACTAAAATTCGCGCGAATTTTAAGCTATTATTAGTTTTGTGGTTAGAAAATTAAACTTTTCCATGAATTTCTAACCACAAAAAAAAAATGAAACCCCCGACCTCGTGCCGACTTTGCGCCAACCCCGCGCCAACCCCGCGCCGATCCCGCGCCGACCCCGCGCCGACCCCGCGCCGGCCGCGCGTCACCCCGCGCCGCGCCGACCCGCGCAACGCTGACCCCGCGCCGCGCCGGCCGCGCGGTGCACCGGACCGCGACCCCCCCCCCCCCCCCCCACGGATGAAAAGTTCAACTCCTTAAATCCAATGTTCCTCAGGACATTTCTGTTTCTACCAAAAGTAAAAGCCTTTATAAAAAATGATCGCAAAATATTAATCAAAGAAATAAAGTCGAATTCAACTGAGAAATAGAGTCGAACGCTGTTTTCGCCAAATTTAGTGCCACAATGATTTTCGACCTTATTTCCCAAAATTGGTAGTAAGGTCGAAAAAGAAATCCGACCTTATTTCCCAATTTTTGGGAAATAAGGTCGATTCGGCCTTATTGCCTTCGACCTTATTTCACGGCACCGAAATGTCATTATCTGGCAGACGGCAACATGCCATGTCCATAAATTCTTTGTAAACCCTAATTTGTTTGTTACTTTTTGAAATAAAGGAAAAAAATAAAATAATATGCTGTGGAAAGAAGGTTTGGTTCTGTAGAATGAATGATGATAGACTGGTCGATCTAAGCTCGTTTAAATGAACATGAGAACATTTACTTCAGCGGATGTAATTCTTTTTCATACACCCATTAAGAATAACTTCAAGGGCAGGCATACATATATAATTTTTGAGGTTATTTGAAGTTTGGCTGGAATTATGCCTACTAGTCCGGATTTTTAAGGGACAGGGTTGTTAATAGCTTCAAGTTTTTCTTTTGTATTCAGATATAAATTGTGTGTTTCTTTGTTCCCTGGTCCAGTTAGATCAAAAACATTTATTAATTGTGAGCTTTCTTGAAAATGCGTGTAAAGAAGCAAGTTTAGGTCAGGGAACTATTTAAAGAGCGATTGGCATGTTTATGGTCTCTGAAGAATCTAGAAGTCTTCAAAGTATCTTCTATTTCATCACAGAAGTCCTTTTACCTTTTATTCAAATCTGTTTTCTAGTTTTCTATAATCTCTCCTGAGCGGTAAAGGACCTGTGTTCAACCATTTCGATATTCGATTTCAATTATTCGTATAGGATTGGATTCGGGCGAACTTCCTCATCGCTTCTTTCTTGCAGTTTCTGTATTACAGTTCGAGCGGAGCATTTTCATCTCTGTCATTTGAGGAGCACTTTGACCATCCTTTGAAAGTGACTTTCTTTCTATTTGTTACTGCTTTAGGTTCATTACTCCATCACTATGTTTCTTTAGCTTGTTGGCAGTGTTTCCCTGAAGCCTCTGTTTTAATTCTATTTAAGGAGTTAGCTATGCGTAAATAACGGAAGTTTTTGTTTTAAATCTTAGATATAAAAAAAATTATATTTTATTCAATCTTTTAACAATCCTAAAGATACTCAATTAATAAAAAGTCAAATTTTCTTGAAAAATATTCAACACCCTGTTGCGGAAAAATAGGTGCGTCCGACTGCTTTATACTGTATCATCTGAAGTTAACAATAAGAATCCTTTTTAGTTAAGACCACAAACTAGAATTGAACTAAGGGAGAAAACTAGAAAATTTGATTTTTGGCAGACATTTTTACAAAACATGTAAATTTCGGTCAAAATATCTCATTTTTTTCTGTTTAAAACAGTTGTGATAGAGAAAACGAATGTACTTGTGAATTGTATTTCGAAGACGTGTGTTGATTTGCGTCAAGATCAGTTGAGTAGTTCTCGAGATATCCTGTCCACCAATCTTATAAACACATTTTCGAACAAAACGTGTTTAAGGTTTGGAGCACTTAGTGTGACTTCTCAGTTCTGCATCTCCAAAACTATTACTCGGATGAACTTGAAAATTTGGGACAATATTCGAGAGATATTGAAGAATAATAAAACAAAAACTATACATTTTTTTTAGTTTAGCTTAAACCACCTAACACCTTAAGCAAGTTTCTTGAAGGCAATCGCAAAAACTTCATTCTGTGCAACTGGATTTTGTACTGTGTTGTATGCTGTGTCCTGCATCTTTGAAACGTTTTAAAATTCTCACAATTCAACAAAAAACATACAGGTATAGTTCAGAGAATTTTGAAAATAAAACGGTCAAAAAGAGACAGATAGAGATATATTAAAGACAACAATTCTTTCCTTACAAACATAGTTTGGACCCGGATAAATAGGTAAATACATAAATAAATAAATAGGGTGGCGCAACAGAGTGAAGAGCCTCGGGACCTATCACACTTCTTCCAAAAATACCAATGGGAGGAATGGGGAAGGTGGGACAAGTTCTTGCCGATTACGAAGCAAAATAAATAGTAGAGAAAGCGCTTTTCAATGAGATTACTATCGGAAGATTTGCTAGATCCTCACAATTGGCGATAATGTTCTCGAGCTTTGCTGGATAACGCAGACTGGTGTCCATGGGTTAATGGTTAGTATACTACGCTCTGCCTGTTATGCGAGAGGTTCGTGGTTTAAATAATTATAGCAAACAGAAATAACGAGCACCATTTTTCGCAAGGATTAGGCAAGTCCTCCGATAGTAAATTAACTGCCATAAAAAGCGCTTTCTCAATTAGCCGTTCCGAAGAATTCGGCACAAAATTGTCAACACCCTCACAAGGTATCGTAGGCGCTAGGTCCGGGGGCTCCTCGCACTGTTGTGCCATCCTATTTATTTATTTCATTTGAATAACGTAAAGTAAGTAGACCATATTCTATTTGTATCAAACTATCTCTATCTCTATCTTCATTCATGTTACCAAAACTTATTTATGAAATTATCAATAAAGTACAATTCTTCAAACTTTGTTTTAATCGCCTCCGATTAACTGTCGTTAGGATATCAGAGTACAAACGTGTTCGTGAACGTTTGGCAGAGTAGAGCTGTTCTTAAAGCATTAACTAACCCTTATTAAACTAGAAAGGTTAACAGATTTGTTGAATAAATTGTGAAAGGTATTTATCTCCATTTCTTTGAGACAAAATGCCGGGTTTGTCAAGCATGAACTAAGACACAAAGCCCTTAACACAATCTTAACTATACCTTTTGGAATGTCGTATTAAATGTCAGTTTCCTGGTACCTTATACCTTCTATTCCGTGTCTCATAATACGAACAACGGTGGGAAATTAAATTTCCACATCCACCGTCATCTGAAGTGAAATTTACTATAATTTTCCAGCGAAATTCTCTTCAAACGCCCCCTTCCATTTGTAAAACAAGTCAGCTCTATCCATCGAAGCATCCACTAACCGGTGTGAAATTATCGCTCTAACATCGTAAAACGATCTTAAGATACACATTATCTAGCGCTCAATTTCCTCATTCATTTAATTCAGATCAACCTTCCTCATCACCCATGTATTGCATATACCCACTAATAACTGGCACACCGCTATAAAAGCAATCCCGTTGTGGCTTGGGAGAGGGAGATTAACTTAACTCGTTTCATAATACGTACAGCTAGCTATATCTAAAAGAACCTCTTTTCTCTCTCTCTAATTCCAGAGTATCTACCATTACGGCTGCCAACTGCTGGAGGCATCCCAAGCTCTAAGAACATCGTGCAAATTGGATACGGAAGCAACCAAAACAATGTCCAACCAACTGCGCAGCACCTGGCACAACTTACAAGCCATAAGTCAGGAGCACATGACCCGCCTGCGAGTGTCTGCAGTCTTTCATCGCAGCGTCGAAGAATACTGCAACAAGTTGCATGACCTGAAAATCTCTGTGTGTTCTCTAGGTGAAATTGAGGAGTCCGATTGCCGCCGAACTCGCCTCCGAAAGTATCTAACACTGCGCGAACGACTCCTAGTCGAAGTGGGTCGTATGGTGCGACTAGGCAGATTGCTAAAAACTCGACTCAAAGAGCCGTTTGTATTGGATGATGCCAAGGGCATTGCGACATCTGGCAACAGGTATGTTTCACACCCCGCAACTTGTGAAGTTTAACTGGTTTCTTGTGTTTAGCTATTCCATTTTTTCGCGTTTATCTAATCATGAGTATCTTGGCTTTTCTTGTTGGTTGTTCGTTTTTCTTCAGCTAGTGCGGTAGAAGATGAGAGAACAAGAGAGAAAGGTCATTTTCATAAGACTGACAGATGAGAAACAACTTTCTTTCGATCGCGCTCGGTGCGGAACAACTTTCGATGCCACAAACGTGTAGCACTCAAAGACCTTTCATCATTTGTGGCTTACCCAACTTCAGAAAAAAGAATAAAAATGAATAAACACAAATGATTCAATGAACTCTCATGCCTCAAGTCAGGGCAAGCACATTGCGCACGCGCATCTAACCGTGGTGGTTCTTTTTATTGTTCTTTTCTTGTTCTTATTGCTTGTGTTTTCTGATTAGCTTATCGGCATTGTAAGCAATTAACGGTTTGATGTTATGCAAATTTCAATTAAAGTTATTTACTCAGCGGTCCAACTTATGACAGGAAATTGTTTACTAAAGTTGCATCTAACGAATTAGTTTATGTCGTACTGTTCGTTTCTTTTCTTGGCTAATTGATTGCTTTCCGCTTTGCCCAAGCCGAAAAGGTTGGAAATTAAAAAAAATGTTGCGAAGTGGTTCAATGGCTTTCTAAGTTGAAAACGAAGATGAATGAAAAAAGGTTATTCGGGTCATGCAAAAGACTGGCGGAAAGAGTTTCTTCTGACGGGTGCAATCCAAGGTGGTCATAAAACAGAAAGTTTGTGGGAGATTTTTTTTTATTACCTGGAACATTATTTGAAAAAAAAAAAAAAAACGGTATCGATGTGTGTAAGTTCAACAAAGAGTAACACAATTTGCTTCAATCATAACGAATTTTACTAGACAAAGCTGTTAACTGGCCGCCAGTTCATTCAAAAGACAGATAAAAGACAGTAATTCACATGCCATTGCCTCTAAGCTCAAGGGCCCTGAATCGTTGACGTGTTGCGCTTCCAGAAAGGAGGCCCTGTTCAACATTTTACTTGCTTTAATAATACCGAACTTTTTAATAAAGCTGCTGAGTGGCTGAAAAATGAGACACAACAATTCATACGACATCCCTCCTGAACTCAAATGCCTTGGATTGGTGCTCTTGTTGCTTTTCTGCCAAAAAGACCCTGTTAACTACTTTATTTGCTGAAATAATATCGAACTTTGCTCAGCAAAGCTACAAACTGCCCGACAGATGCAAGACGGCAATTCATAAGCCCTCGTCTCTGAACTCAAAGGCCTTGAACTGGTGCCCGCGTTGCGTTTCTGTCAAGAAGGCCCTGTTCAACATTTTACTATAAGTTTAATAGCACTGTCTTTATGAATAATAAAGCTACTATTTGGCAACGCATCAAATAAAAACGATGATAGACATCAATTCAAACACAGTTGCCCATGAACGCAAGTGCGCTGGACCAATGCTAATAATATTTACTTAGATGGGCATTACAGTTCGGGGTGAACCTGGGCCTCAACCAACATTCTTCTGTAACGACTTCGATTTCGGGCGAACACTCTAAGTCGGTTGAGGTCTTCATCCACTCCACTTGATTGCGCAACATGAGACGATGTGTTCCCCTTCCGCGATTTCCCTGCAATGTGCTTTCGAACACCCGACGAGCCGGAGCGTTTGGGTCCATCCGCTCTACATGGCCCCACCAACGTAGCCTCACGATGCGAACTCTTCTGACTATGCCCATGTCGCGGCAGTACCGCTCGTTGTTGTATCTTCTTCTCCACACATTGTCTTCGCATACCAGACCAAAGATCATTCGGAGAATTTTTCTATCGAAACGACCAAGGGTTTCCTCATCCGCTTTCAATAAGGTCCATGCTTCCGCGCCGAAAAAGAAGGACTGCAATGATCATGGTCATATACAAGGTTACCTTGGTTTTTCTGGAGAGGGTTTTGTTTCTCAATTGCCTTCTTAACCCAAAGAAACAACGGTTGGGAAGAGTTATTCTCCGTTTGATCTCCGCACTGATGTTGTTGTCCGTGTCTACAGCGGATCCTAGGTAGACGAAGTCCTGTACTACCTCGAAGTTATGTCTGTCTACTGTGACAATTTGTCCAATTCGTCGATGTTCTGTGTCCTTGTAAGATGACAACATGTACTTCGTTTTGCCCTCATTAACCCTTTTCGCAGCATCTGTTTCTATGCTCGCAGAAGCACCTATCACATCACACTTTTTTCTTCCATTACGTCAATATCGTCTGCGTAGGCGAGTAATTGTACAGACTTTTGAAAGATTGTTCCTCTTGTGTTGACGTTGGAGTTTCTTACAATCCTTTCAAGTATGATGTTGAAGAACTCGCATGACAGTTTGTCGCCTTGTCTAAAACCTTTTTCGACATCAAAGGTCTCGGTGAGTTCTTTACCGACCTTGACGGAGCAGCGTGAATTCTCCAAAGTCATCCTGCATAGTAGTACGATTTTTGCAGGGATGCCGAAACTCGTCTCTGTAGATACTGTCATACTCGGCCTTGAAATCGATAAAAATATGGTGAATATCGATATTCTATTCTCGCGTTTTTTCCAAGATCTGCCTTATTTTGTGGACTTTGTTGACTTTTGTGGTCTATTGAGGACTTCTCTGGTCTAAAACCACATTGATAAGGACCTATCAAGTTGTTGACGGGGGGTTTCAGACGTTCACATATTACAGCAGACAAGATCTTATAAGCGACATTAAGATGGCTTACCCCTCTATAATTGGCGCAATTGTGAGGGTCTCCCTTCTTAAGAATCGGGCATATGATACATACTGAGGTTCCATTCATCGGACATGTTTTCTTCCGACCAAATCATGCAGATCAGCTGGTGCATGCTCCTTTCCAACTGATCTCCAGCTGCCTTGAAAAGTTCGGCATCAAGGCCATCTGTACCTGCCGTCTTATTCGATTTAAGTTTGCATATGGCAAGCTTATCTTCCTCTAGGTAGGGAAGACGGCATTCTTGATCTTCGTCCAAGCTGTATTGACCAATCTGTCCGACAGCGGAATTTGTATCCTCATCGCCGTTTAGCAGTCTGCAGAAGTGATCTTTCCAGATCCTCAGTAGCGACTGTGACTCCACAACTATGTTTTCCTGATGGTCTTGACAGGATTGAGTTCGGGGCTTGCCACCCTGGCAGGATCTTTTTACCTTTTGGTAAAACTTCCGTTCCTGTCATGGCATCTTCCAATTTCTTCAAACAAACGCATCTCATGCTGCTAATTTTTTTTGTGAGAATTCGGTTTTCCTCCGTTCTTTTTTCCTTGTTAATCTTTATACTGTTCGTAAGCAGCCCTCGTTCGTAATGTTGCATTTCTGCAAAGTCGGTTCCGTTCGTTGTAAGTTGCTTTACTACTACCAAACCTTTCTTGAAAAAATCTCTGCTTGGGCGTCAAAAGACCGACCATCGTTACTGAACACAAGAGCCTTGGACTGGTGCTCATTTTATACCTTTCTGGTTTCTTCCAAATAAAACCTTTTCGCAATTTTTTTTGTTTAACCGAACTTTACATTATAAGGCTGCTGACTGGGATTGGCCACCAGTTAAAAGAAAGACGCCAGACATAAATTCACATACCATTTTCTTTGAGCTCAAGAGCCCTGATTCATATATGTACGTGTTGCACTTCCACCAAGAAAGACCTGTTGTGCGTTTGGCTTACTTTCATAATGCCTAACTTTGCTCAATAAAGCTGTTTAATGGCCAACAAATTTAGGACAGCTATTCACACGCCAGCGCCCCTGAGCTCAAGGGCCTTGCACTGCACTCCTGTGGCGTTTCAGCCAAGATTCCCGTGTTCACCATTTCAATACCGCATTTTACATAATTAAGCTGCTAATTGGGACTAGCTGACAGTCAAAAGATAGATGCCAGACAGCAATTCACTTGTCACTGCTTCTGAGGCCAAGGGCCCTGGATCGTTGACGTTTTGCGCTTCCGCCAAAAAGACCCTGTTCTACATTTAACTTAACAATACCGAACTTTGCTTAATAAAGCTGCTTACTGGTCGCCAGTCAAGAGACAGATGTAGGACAGTAATTCAAACGCCATCCGCCCCGAAACTCAACGACCTTAGACCAGTGCTCGAGTTGCACTCTGCTCAGCATTTTATGAGAATTTAAATCACTTTTGTGTAAAGTGTAACACTAACGTAAAATAAATACTAAGGGAACGTCAAACTCGAAATGAAACGAGACAGAAAAGAACAAACAAACCCAAAGCACTCAAGGGTAAAACTTAATCAATCAAACTTAATCAAGAGTGAGTTCCTTTTACGAAAATCTGAAACAGTATCAATTTCAAAGACTTTTCTGATCCAAAAAGCCTCGGTTAACCTTAATTTGTCGCCGCCATAGAAATTAAAAGTTCCCACAACTAAAAGCGAAACAAAACACATATCATCTTCATATCTCAACTTTAGTTATTTATTATTTCAAGAAACCTAAACTAAAAATATAAATGTTCTCTAATTCTAAAAAAATAAAACGGTCTTCTCTCTCTCAGTAGTGGCTAGAGCTAGGTATAGGTAGGAAGAGTGCGAGAACTTTTCTGTTGTCAATTTAGAATAAAAGAAGAATCTTTTTCCAAGAAAACACAACATGTAGTCAAATGTGAATGTTTAGAAAAATAAAAACCTCTTGACAGAATTCTCAAAAAGCCATCTTATTTCATTCCTCAGTCTATTTTCGTGTTCGGGCCAGCGTAGATCAGCAGCTACCCCGGTTATAGTGTCACTGGAAAGCAAGAAAAAAGAATAAAGTCATATTTTCCAATAGTCGGGCACGTCATTCAAACAAGCGATCCCTGAAGTGCACGTTTTTTGCTCTTGTAGCGCCCTATAAATACACTCGCGTCTCCAAACCAAACTGAGGCATTGTCAAGGAGAATAGTCGCCGCGTGTCTCCTCATTTCCGCCCCTGTACCGTGTGTGCTGCAGTAGCTAAAGTGCAATGACGTCTTCGTCGGTGTATTCAAGTGCTATTCAAAAATATTCCTGCATTATCTGCACTTGCTGCTAATTTTAATCGTGCGACAATTTTTCCATGCACGCTGCTGGCTGGTGTGTGATTAGCGAATTCATTATTAGATACGAAAATACGCGCGCTCTCTGGCAGTTCGCCCAACACGCAAAGATTTATTATAGAAACTCTGACAGCGTACATAATTGTGCTCTGCTGTCGTCCCTTTGTGCACATCCTACTGACACAAGTGTTTAATTAAAAATAAATCCGACGGATAGAAATTGCCGCAGATAAATTAATAGTTCTTCTTTGAAACTCAGAAAAAAACTATTTAAAAAACAAAACGAAGGCAAAATGTTTTCCAGATTCAAAGAATTTTTTAAACGTTCGTCCAGCGGGGACAACGAGAAAAGTGAAGACAAACTGAGTGATGATAGAGCGAGTGCATCAGAACAACCGAAAACTGATGATTTAAATGTTAAATTTGATTCTATTCCCAGTGAAAGTGGATCTGCAGAGGAAAACGGCACAGCGGCATTCGTTTATCCAACTGGAAGGAATGAAATGGCATCAAGTGCCATTACCAGTAAGTTAACTGAAATTGCTGAAGTCGCGGAAGCTTTGGATTCAGCTCTGAGAGATACTCAGAATGGACTTGATCTTGTTGAGATGAATTCCAGTCCTGTGGAGAAAAAAAGTGATCATAGTCAGCAGCAACACCATCATCAACAAGCAGGAAGCAATATCGAGGTAAGAACTAAAGTCCTAGAAATAAGATTTCATCCTTCACAAGCATTTGTTTTAACTATCGCACTTGTCGAACTTTATGTTATTTGTTTACTACTAACTTAATTTGGTTTGACTATTTTCTTGTTGACTTAACTTTATGTTTAAGGAAATATTGATCAATAACTTCAAACTGTAGCTTCAATCAAAATAAGAGGAAACTAGTTTCTTTTTAAACCTTATATATATGAATAAGAACAAACAATCGGTCACCATAAGTCGACTTTACTGCTATGGCAGCTTAGGACTATTTTACTATTTGGAATGGCTTCTGGTGCAATTCGTTGTATGAGTTCATGAAAGTCAATCGCAAAACCTGCAAAAACCTGATGGAGACTCTTATTAGTCTAAGTGTGTCAAAGCGTTGTTTGTTACATCTTCTCCTAACTCCTTCTATACTCTCTATAATCCATACTCTGTACCTACAGTAAAAAAAAAAAATAATACAATGTCTTAAAGATAGGCAAAATGTTTGTTCATTTGTAAAAAACGTACAAAATTCCACCTCATCGGCGACTCCAACAGTAGTTTTAAATGTCACTCGCTTGATAACCGCTTAGGAAAAAGCAAATTTCAGACCTAAATACCGGTCCATTGTACTACCAGTTAGCAACCTTTTGTTTGTTATAGTTTTCCAGATGTTCGGAGAAAAGCCAAAAGACTCTGCCATGATAAGGAGCATAAGTGACCACCTCTCACCATGTCTGCTCCGAGTATCTGTAACCTCATGCGAGAAAAAGCAGGACATTCACAGAGGGATTGCTCTGCGGTGTCCTCATCTTCTCCACAAGATTCACAGAGTGTGGCATCACTTAAGCCTAACACATTCAAATGCTTGGCAAAAAGAGAAGTGCCCGCTGGAACCGCCAATAAGCTTTCTACAGTCTTTTCCGCTACGAGCTAGCAAAAATGTTGCAGTTGCAGCCTTCTGATTAACGTTGGGGAGATACGTTTGTTCTGTCTGCATCCAATGCAGGCATGCCATCAAGCAAGCGACGGTTCAGGTACTGAAAAAGCTGTCTGAGATCCTGGCAAGTTCATCGATCTCATTTCCAGTTATGCCGTGATAGCCCACAACCCAAATGAGACTCAAAGAATTCAAAGCATTCAGAGAGCTTGCATTCCTGGATCACTTTCGAAGTAGTTAGAGGGTTGAGAAGGGCCTTAAGCACAGCTTAGCTGTTGCTGCAAACACAGATACTTCTCCCCGTCCAGCCTTGTTGCTTTTGAATTTTTGTGAATCGTAATGAGGGGAAAACCAAGTCGGGTAGAGCATTCCGCATTCGGTGCGACTAACATATGAATCTCTATACTTGACTGGAACTCCGAAGTTGGGATGAAGGTAAAACTGATTGGCATTCCTAGCGAGGCGGATGTTGCCGGTACATTGTTTCAGGGGAGGAATGCAACTGCCTATTTCACTAGAGCACTGTTTGTGAAAAAGCCATAAAAGAAAGTGAGACAGGTAATCATCTATCAATCTCAAAGCTCTCTTTTGTATCCTGTCAAGTAGGCACAAAGTTGTCCTACATCGTCTGACGAAACCTAAGCAATTAGCAGCATTTTTGGCGACTTCAAATATGTGTTCGTTCCAACGAAGATCGTCGTTTACACACACATACCGAGTAATGACAGCATTTCGGTTTCTTGGATGCAGGTACCATTCATAGATAATCTCAATGGGTGATGTTAAGCTTAAGCGACAAAAGAAAACATTGAGTTTTTCTACCCCAG
Source organism: Melanostoma mellinum (assembly GCA_914767635.1). NCBI lineage: Eukaryota > Metazoa > Arthropoda > Insecta > Diptera > Syrphidae > Melanostoma > Melanostoma mellinum. The sequence continues at coordinate 204,296,377 of OU612058.1, forward strand.
GAAGCAATGATGTCAGGGTCAAAATTCAATGAGCTTATCAAACGCAACCATTCAAGCTCCACATCGAAGAACAGGGAGTGAATTTGGAAACGAATATGAAATATAAAAGCTGAGGATTGAGTCGTCAGCAAAACAGTTGAGAGGATTATTCTTCCGGTCTCTTTTCGAGTGGATGAAAACAGCTTTTGTCCAGCCTGTCCCAAAAAGGGCGAATCCTCACATATTCATATTCGTTTACAGATTCACAGCCCTGGTCTTTGGTTGTGCAACTGGAACGGCAGTGTATGATAAACACATTGGATTCCGAACTTGACAGCATTGTTTGAAGGAGAATTGTAAGTCATGTAGAGTTTGATCCTTCCATAACTCAATTCTGTCTGCTTTTCGTTGTGTGACATGCTCACGGGCCCCAACTCATTGGGTTCTAGATGAAAATGAACATTAGCACATCCGACTTTTCGGACTGATGGAAAACTGCATTTGCCCACAAAAGGCGAAGCTTCCTTCCCTTCCAATTTCAGTCTGATTGCACTAACGTTCTTTCTTTCCAAGGTCATGGTTACGTTGATAAACCGTCAACTCATGAAATATCTTGAAGAACGAATCTCAATGACCAACAATACGGCTTACGTAGCACAAGGTACATTAGTTAGTTGATGGCATATCTGACCGAACAGTCGAACCAATCTTTACACTGTTTTGAAGAAAGTAAAGTTAATGCCCTTGATATTTCCAAAGCATTTGACATTTCTCATATCGAAAAGGTGTACATTTGGTATCGATGAATCTATTCTTCTTTGGAAACTACCTTTCCCTCAAGATAAGTTTTATTCCATGGTTTTAAGTTTCATGCCCATTTTATAAATACTAGTGTGCCCCAAGGCTCCGTATTGTCTCCAACTCTCTTCCTTATTTTCACAAACGATCTCTTGTCTGAAACTTCTAATTCTCTCAATTGTTTTGCTGAAGACTCAAACTTCAGCTGCTCATATTCATTTCCAAATTCACTTTTTTCTTCTTTGCATGTGGAAGTGGAACGGCGCGTATGATAAGCTCATTGAATTCTTATTTTGAGAGCATTGTTTCAATAGGTAGTATAAACAGAGTTGATTTTAATGTTTCAAAATGCAATGCTGTCTTTTTGTTAAAGCCTAACATTTTCCCAATGCCATTATCCATAAAAAATGGTACCTGCATCAACGAAATCGAAAAGCTGTCAGTACTTGGTTAGAATAATCAAAAATGATGTTATAGGGTTAGGTTTCTTAAGAAGTCGCCGACGCGAGAAATTTTTCACCCCTTCTAACCTAGCTACGATTTGTAAATCCTACATATGTCCAAAACTAGAGTATAGCTCCAATATTTGGTAAAGTGTAAAGTGAAAGGGTACAAAACTTGTGTAATCTGTTGAGCTCATTGCTCGTAGGTGAAATAAATAAATAAATAAATAAAAAAAACAAACAGAGCGTTAAGGCTGATTGAAGCTTTCTTGAGAAATGCTATCTGCCTCACTCTCTTTTATCGCTTTTTTACAGTGCTCTTGCTAAATAGCCAGTTGCATTCCTCCTCTGAAACAGTTCATCCGCAACACCCACCTTGCTCATCAGTTTTACCTTGAGCCCAACTTCAGACTTAAAATCAAGTATAGAAATTATTTTTTTAGTCGCACTACTCGTATGTGGAATGCTTCACCAGACTCTACTTTTCCCCAACAGTACGACTCACAAAAGTTTAAACGCAATGTGCTTAATTCTCTCCTACTTTCCTAAATGCTCGAACTGTGTACTGTTACATTATAAGGGCAGTCATAATCCCTAGATGTGCGCGTTAACTATATACACAAAATAAAAGAACCGGAAATTACGAAAAATACATTTTCAACAGAAAAACGAAATTTCTAAGGTACGTTCGATTTTTGTAACACGCAAATTGTTAAATATCATGTAACTGATTTTGCTGGGATTCGAATCAACTCATCCGGCCTATCGACTGAGCACTCTGCCACTGCACCACGGCCGCCCTTAAATAGCGTGAACAGCAGCATTGTTTGAAAAAAATTTTTCTATAAGTCCAGTATCAGAATATTCAAATCGAACAGATTATCTCGAACTGTCGATGCACAGTTTCAAACGTGGTGGCAACAGGAAAACTGCAAATTTGAAGAGAACTATAAGAAAAATGTGTGTGAATAAAGTTTATGGGAAAAATATTCATTCGGTAAAGGGGCCTTTTTCTCATCGTTTAGACTGGAAAGGCAATTCTATAAAAAACTGACTTGAAAGGGAAATCTAACGATTTTTATCTTGTTCCGACCAAAGCCATCATCCCACATCATATGCCCAACACCCTGTATAAATTTGAGTTACACCAGGCTCTACGTTTCGCATCATAAGCGTAACGGCTAAGTTCAGATTCAAACATGCTCCAAAAAAGCCTATCAATACCATCCATTTTTCTATTCATTTCTTACTTACATCGGCATTCAGTCATTCCATCAACCATCTGAAATAAGACTCTCTTTTCGAATGAGCACTTGAGTTTTCATATATGCACCTCCACATTTTCGTGTTCTCACTGTGCTAACAATCAACAATTGGATTTGTACTTAAATAATTAAGAAGACATCAAAAACTGATAATTATTTCAATACTTCACCTAGCCCGCCAAGAATCTAAGGCTGCGAGGAAAGTAAACGCCTATTGCCCAAAGAGATACTTAGAACGACACTTTCAAAGGTCATCATCCCACCTGATTCTATAAATCCAATACCTTGTCCTACTTCCCACATCCCCCTATAGCATTTCAATATGTAAGAAACTTGAGGTACTTGTATAAGCCATTTTATTCAATTAAACCTATGAAAGAGTATCTATCGTCGTTAACAAGATTTTTTCTCTTTTAGGATTGGCATTCTCGTTCTACGGAAGATGAATCATTTGCCACAGCATCTGAGGGTAACTTTACACCTCATTCTCATTCGTCATCGTATCAAACAGCATCCGAGGACCGAACACCATCGTTTATCAGTTCGGGGAAGACTTCATTTGATTATAGCGACATTGAGGACACTACGTCACAAATATTCCCTCTCAACATGCTATCCCCTGGTAGTACTTCCTTCGATGGTTCATCCGATCCTAGTTTTGTTTCCGCACAACAATCTCTTACTACTTCTCCACAATCGGTACCTCCCGACTCTGGAATAGATAGTACATCTGAGTTTAAGTCTATCGGCGAACAAAAAAACATTGAAGGTGAGGACACTCGCAGTCGTAGTGCAACACCAACACCAGGAAACTTTTCGCCATGTAGATTGATCAAAACAGAAAATGCGCCCCAAACAATAATTGATCACACTGTTGCCGGAGAATCGACATCAACACCTATCAGCAATGGACACGAAGTGACTGTGGCATCCAACAGCGAAGAGGAGGTGAGCCCTAGAAATGTGTGTTCAACTAAACCGCCAGATTCGTGGCGCAGCAAATACTATGGCCACGTGACAAAACAAACAATTAAAGGCTGTTTGTGAAAATGTCTGCTGCTTGTGTTTTTCCTTTTTGTTTTTTATTGCTCGTAACTGCTGCTTAAATTGCTATTTAAAAATCTATTAACCGATGAATGAAGGACGCCATAAGCTAAAAATTGCAAAATTGTGTTCTGTGCCACAGGACGGCAATCAATTTGCCCCTGACACTGCCAAGATAAACATTGGGGATGTTAGATAATGTGCTGACAATTTTCCACCTACGCATTTAAAACCACTGCCTTCGCTGCATTTACTTTTTTTTTTCTCTTCTTATTTGCTTAAGATTTACAAAAAAAAAAAAAAAAAAATACAACAATAAATACTTTTAAGCGTCTTTCCACAATTTTCATTTAAATTATGTGATCGAAACTATTTTTGGAATGATTTATTTTGTATACACTCCGTGTGGAAGTGCACCACAAGAATGTGGCATGAGTTGGCAAAACACCGACGGAATACGTTAATGACAGCACATTAGAACTTTAATAATAGAAATTGTTTTTGTTTCTATAATGCAATAACTTACAAATTAAAAAAAAAATTGAATTGTAGACAATTATAGTTTATACCAAAACTTAAAACTTATAATTTTTTAATTTTATTCTAATCAAGTTAATTTAAACATTCCAAATAAACTGTTAACCTAACTAAATATTATTTATTTTAATTTATCAACAATTTTATAAGTAAATGCATGTTTGTCGAGGATAAATTGCATATAATTCAAGTAATACAACTTAAGTAAGATCATATCTATACTTAATCCTTAAAAAAAAAAAAACACATTATATGTGCATGTACTACTCAGTATTTAAGTGAAACAAAAAATGTTAATCTAATAGAAAAAAAAAAGAATAAACACAAATAACATGTCTATGTACATAAATAAATAAAATTAATAGCTATTGTGAAATATTAATATTCTTATAAATCTTATTATTCGAATTAACAAACATTTCAATTGAAATTTAAACACTTAAGACTTTTCAGAATAACAATATCGAGTAATAAGACACATTTTATCAAATAATAGGCTTTTAACCAATGACATAACTAGACAAGCCCAATATTCTCTAAAGTATCGGAGAGTAAACGGTTTGAAAACAATGAAACTTACGTATTCCAATACTTGAAGTGTTTTTATGACACAAATGTTTTTGAGCTTTTGTGTTTTTCTCTTTCCGAATGATGCAACCTTCTATCGACTACAATTAAGACATTTTCATAAAGAAGAAAAGTGTTTAGGGTATACGTTTCTATATTATTTTGTACATTAAGTACCAGACATTTAAAGAGTACTAGTATGACAAAAGCATAAATATCTGGCACTGAAAACGCAATGTAAGCTATGAAAACGTATACCATATCACGTCATAGATAAATTCTCTGCCCTACTTAGAATAGATTAGATTAGATTTAGGGGACGGGTAGAAGCCTTTTGTGACAGCCCATCTGGAGGTTTCGGGGCAGTTCATCTGCTCCTGAATTGAACAAGAAGTAAGCAATCTTCTGTGGTTGAATGAGTTTGAGTTTATCTAGGGGGATGATCTCATAGTAAAGTATTTGCTTTTTAAGGCGGAAAGTGCTGGACATTCTGTAATAATGTGCAGAGATGTTTCTGCATTATCGAGGCATAGTCTACAGACGGGGCCCGCTACCAGCCTCATTTGATGAAGATGTTTCTTTAAAGAACAGTGACCAGTTAGTAGTCCTGTGCAAATTTTTAGGGTTTTCCTATTGAGGTTCAGTAGGAATTTTGATGTTTTTTCAGTATATTCTGGCAATATTCTGAGTTTTGAACAGATTTGACCAGATGAGTCCCTCCAAGCTTTATTTGATTCCTCCAGTAGGATGTTCTTGGCAGTATGTTTGAAGGTGCTTTTATTTACACCGCAGAAGGGTTCAGGTCCGGTGAATGGTTTAGATGCGCCGTCTTTAGCTAAGATGTCTGCCTTCTCGTAACCATCATAGCCTTTGTGTGCTGGGATCCAGTGAAGGATTACAGAATTTTTCCTTGCTAGTTCAGAGAGTGAATGACATGACTGTCTCTTAGACTAGTTTTGATCTTATGACAGGTGAGCTTAACGCCTGAAAAAATGAATATTGTTTTGTTTTTCGTGTTCGATGAACATATTATTCTCGAACATTCGTTAATGGCAAAGACTTCAGCTTGGAAAATAGACGAGAGACTTACTGAAAAATTCGTCCTGGGACAGTCGCTGAAAATGCCGGAACCTATACCAGTTTCCATTTTTGAGCCGTCCGTAGACCAGACCTTGAAGGATGAGGTTTTGTGTTCTCCCAGTCTTCCCTAGGGGGGATGACAATGGAGAAGTTGAGTTTGAAGTTGTGCATGGGAATAATAGCATCCAAGCACATACGAAAGGTATAAAGCTTTTCTAGACTATCCATTATCGACAGATGTCCTTTCGGGTATGGATGTGATTTTATGTGTCCTTGATGAAAAAGAAGATGTGTCGCCTGTCTTGAATTGGAGGTAGTCCTACAATGACGTTTAGAGCGTATGTTGGTGTTGTACGCATGCATTCAGTAATGCATGATGTTGCCAACCTTTGAATCTTTTCAAGTTGCCCTACTTGGTATATTTCACTTTACTACGATGATGGCCACCCATGTCGACATCATTCGGAAAATTTTTTTTGTACATTTGTCGGATGATAAGAACTTCGCACATTTTAAACGAAAATTAAAAGCATGTGGTACTTGTGGCATTATGGTTAGCATGTCTGCCTGTTACGCGGGAGGTTCAAATCCCAACAGAAAATACAATATGTTTTTTACAGGTATCGCCTATCCAAATGATTAGGTTAGTCCTCCGATCTAAATTCATTGCTATGAAAATCGTTTTCTCGATAAGCCGATCTAACTCTTTAGAAAATTGTAGGTCCCCTCCATTCCCTTTCAAGATATGGTTGTTTTGTGAGAAATGCGCTCGGCCCCGGAACTCACCGCTCTGTTACGCCACCCTACTTAATTTTATTTTTATTTTGAAAGTTTATCGCTCTCTTTAAAAAATCTTAAACTCATTTTTTTAGTATTTACTGCTGTTATCTGAAGAAATAGATTCAAAGCAAAAGAAGAAAAGAAACTAAAAAATCACGGACACTCTACGAAATACATATCTCTTTGTATAAACTGAAGAAATCAGGAATCTTAGACAAAGAACTGACATTATCTAACAGAAGCAACTCAAATGATATCGCATCAGGACAATAAGCCATATACTTTTTCATACTTTTAAACACAATAACTAGCAACTAGCTCATTTAACCCAATCGAGTTCATCATCAACAACATTTGGAAGTGCGTGATAAAAAAGAAGAGTTGTGTTGCTCCTGCACCTATAAATGCCCACCAAAATGTTAAGTAGACGACTCCACTCGTCGTTTTACAGTGGTCTAGCTTACAGACTCTGTTCCAAAAGGATTTCAAGTCATTGCTGTTGGTTAGTTCGTTAGCAGTTCTTTCTTTTCTTAGTCTTACAAACTATAGAGAAGGTTTTTGTATTTATGTCTTATGTTGCAAAAATTGTTATATTTCAAAAAAAAAAAAAGGAAGTATTGCAAAAACGTTAAAATTTTGCAAAAGTGCCTAACTTAAAAAAAAAAATCAATCTAAAAGTTTTTAAATCATATGTGAATACCAAAAGTTTTGAGGTGCATCTCATTTTCGTATTTTTGGAGTTTGTTGAATTTTGCAAAACACATTCCTTTTGAGCAGATACTAAGAATATTTCCAATAAAGAGTCCAATGTTTGTGCACTCGAAAATCTTGGAGAGCGAGACACAAGACGGCTTAGTGAAAAAGATTGCGTAGGGCTCACGACTGCTATTGTTTCATAGAATTTTTTGTATGACCAAACTGTAAATCTGTGGGGCTAGTTCAGAAAAATTAAATAAGATTTTAAGTGATAGCTATATAAGAAAAGAAGTCTTTGTCAAGCACCTGGATACCCCCAAGAAAGTTCAACCATAAACATTAATCGATAACAGAGTAACCGCTTTCGGTTAAGAAGGCAAATTCTTTGTGCTGTTAACTATTGACTGTTTCATCCAAAGTCCCCCTCTCTGATCAAAAAGCTTCAGGTTAACTTGTGATTTGGAGTTTGGTACATTTCCGTCGTTATGAGCACGAAGAAACACGAAATATATCTCGCTTTAAGTGTAAATCGTGCAAGACGATATACGTTATGAGGTTTATATGCAGAACGTCATAAAAAAACGAGTTCAAAAGCATCTATCGACCGTGTCACACGGACTTGGGGTGTGAATTAACTAAGTATCAAAATCTTAAGGCGAAAAGAAGATTTTTGTTTTTCTAAGTATCATTTTTAAGTTGACTGTAGTTGTTTTTATCATTTGAAGATATCAAAATATATTTTTTCATGTCAATTAAATCACGAAAATATAATAAGACAAGCTGACCCGCGTGGTGTAGCTCGGATTCCATGGTGATCTAGTGTAGATATAGCATCGACTTTCCAATTTAATGTTGAAAGAATTTTGGAAATCCGTTTAGCTATTTTAATTTTCCAACTAAACGTTCCGTATTCCGTTTCCTGTGAAAATATGGAGATGAACATAAACTTCATGCTCCGGAGTAATTAAGCAACCTATAAATGAAAGAATTTCTGAAATCAGTCCAATATTTGCTTGGTTTCTAGTCACGCTCTCGTTTCCGTGGAAATGTGGGAATGAAATATAGTACATGTCCCTCGGGGATGTTGGAACACTCTAACAGCGAAAGAATTTTTGAAATTGGTTCAGTTTCCTCTTCTGTCCCTATCACGTTGGAATACGGAAATAAAAAATAGTCTATCATTTCATGACTTTTCTGATTTTCGAACGGATTTAAAATTAAAACCAAAATTGATTCCGTACGGATTGAAAAAGTGCGTCTTTTTTCCGAAGGAATTCACTACTAATTTCAATGCCCCTGTTCTGATTTTCAATCGGATACCATATCCTCCTGTCTACGAAATTTAGATGTTCTCAATACCGAATTCGTACTTTTCAATTCGCTAGTCATTTTGCTGGTTGATGAATTATGAAAAACACTATTGCTATACGTGAGAAATTGTAAATTGTCAACTTTATTAACAGTATCATATTCTAAAATAGTAAACAATTCCCATGAACATAAAAATCTAGTTTCTAGAACTCTTTTATGGTTCGGAAACAAGAACACACTTTTTAAACCCGTCCGCATTCAGTTTCGGTTTTCGTTTTAAATCCTTTCAAAGATCAGAACAGCCATGTTATCATTTATCAGACTCTAGACCATCTTTGTTCCAAATATTATCTTATTCGGTTCAGCAATTTCAAGGTCTATTCAAAACAAACTCCAAGTTCTTGTTAACGTCTTCGTTTTCGCTAACGAAGGAATATTGAGATGAAATATGGCCTATGTCATTTTATAGAGTCTAGACCATCTCTGTTCCAAATTTCATTCCAATCGGCCCAGTAGTTTTAGACCTTAAAATTACAAAAAAGAAATTAACAAACCTCTTTATCCTAACAATATTATAAAGAGGATAGATTTTTTTGTTTGGTTGTTTGTTTGTGTTTAATAGGTTCCATAACTACTAAGCTCATTTGAATTAAATTTTGAACGAAGATGATCTAGAGCCTCGAAAGTAAAATAGGCCATATTTCAACGGGAACGTCAACGAGAGCTTAGAGTTTTTATTGAATAGGCTCCAAATTTCAAAACTACTGAGCAGAATTGAATTATGTTTGGAGCAAAGTGGCCTAGAGTCTAACAAATGGTGTAGGCTACAGATCATCCCAATTTTCCAACGGGAAAGGGACGGGAACGGGAATATAGCCGGGGCATTAGAAAATACTGGACCGTTTCCAAAATTCTTTTAACGTTTGAGTGTTTCACTATCCCCGAGTGGCATTTTCACCAATAATCGAAAGCAAGAAGACATTTCAGGAACGCTCCAATGTGTGTGTTTTTGCTCTTTGCGTTTGGTTGATATTGATAAAAAAAAATTTTCTTCTTATTTTTTGGTCATTTTAAAAGCATAAAGACCACTTGCGAAACTCCTAGAAAGATGTATTTTTTTATTATTGAGCCGACTGAAATTTGCCAAAAACTGAGAGATATTGAACCATGTGTATTCGTAATCGTCGATAATTTTGAGTGTCTGCCAATCTTATATTATTACTGGTGATGCATTTTGTTATTTTGTCTTTCACAAAAAAATAAAATTAAATACGAGTGAGCTAAAAACAATAGGTGACATAAATTGTATTTTATTTTCAAACGAAACAAAAACAATTCGCCACTTTATGTATGTGGATATGAATTTAATTTGTGCGGCGCGTGTCAACGTGCGACCTGAAATTTTAAATATGAAATTTTAAACACAAAATCAGTGTTTGTGTGTCGCATTATTTTTATTTTTATTTTCTTAAATTCAATAGGTAAAAAATAGGTCACATAACATCGAAGTTTTAAAGGTGGCAGTTAATAAATAGCAATAACATGGAGGAATAAATATAAAATCATATCTTTCGTTTATTCAAAACTGTTTTTTGTTGATATCTTTAAAAGGTGTTAAGTAATTAGTGCTAAGAAAAGATCTTTCTTACTGAGCTTACTAGCACGCTACAAACAGAAGAGATGTTTATCTATTTATTTTCTGTGCCATCAGTATATATTGGTACATATATTGTAAAGTAACGCCAATGAACAAAACATGTTGGTTGTTGGTTGTTTACGATCTGGTATTAAATCCCCCAAAAATGGGCTACGAGAGGTAATATACAGGCCAAGTTGTTTTCCTGAACCTATAATCCTGCGATTATAGGTGCAGAAAAAAATGTTTGAGGAAACAATGAAACATGACATTTAGAGAATACGAAAAAGAAGGTCTTGCAATTTTGTCTGTATATCTACAACCTGAACCGCTTGATCGATTTTCTTCAAAATTTTCAGTTAGCGCCTGTCTACAAAGATCTATACGTATTAAGTTAAAGGTACCTGCAATACAAGCTATAAGATAATACTTATTTTTTCCGAAAATGGCTATAACGATTTAGATAAAATTTTATGTGTGGGATTTTTTCTTATGATGTCAAAATTTTTTTGCAAAAACGCTAAAACCAATATCTCCCATAGAACTGCTTTTTTCAAAACTTACTTTCTCGCAATGGCTAACACGATTTTGACAAAATTTTATATTTTAGAAGCCCTGGACTATTTTCAGAGAATCGCACACCAACATTTGAAAAATTATAATTTTTGAAATTTTTACTAATTTTTTTTTTTTTAATTTTGATTGGTTACATTACTTACAGAGCGGTGTCTTTGATTTTTTCAATCGTTTCGCCGAAGTATCTATTGGCAGGGTCTTAAAACTTGTATATGTACTTGATTTTCAAAATCCTTGGTTTAAAAAAAAAGTGAAAAATAAAAAACCGGTTCTTTAAAGCTTGCTCTAACGATTTTGATTAAATTTTCAACGTTTATGTGTATAAGCAACTGCAAAGAATGGCGTATTTTAATTTCACTAGAAACCTTTATAATGCCTAATTTTTTTTTTTTTGCAATGCTTTATGCAATATTATTCAATTTTCATAATTAATGTGTAGCTGGTAGCCCTGTACCACCAAATATATTCAAATACATTATGAAGATCGAGTGCTATAAAACTGCGTAAGTTATCAGCATATTATTTATAGCGACACACGGCGGCAATTATTAAAAGCAAAAAGTATGTGATTTAGAGGCATTGTTATTTCACACGTAAGGTAAAACGTAACCCAATACGTTGTGGAGCTTGAAATTGAGAACTTATGTTCCACAAAAAATGGGAATAGTTAACATTTAGCATTTAATGAAATAAAAAGAATATAAAAACAGCGAATTTTGCATACGATGGGGCAAAAACTGGGACTTTATTTTCTAATCAAAAAAGGGGCTTTCTGAAAAAAGTAGGTAGTTTCTGAAAATTTAAGAAAGGTGTGGAAGTTAGGTTAGGATTGAATAGGAACTTATAAGAAAATTGACTATTTAAAGAAAAAGTAACCCTTAATGAGGCTAAATTTTGTAAAAATTTTATTTGAAAAAAAAGGCATATTTTTTTCTTAATTCAATGTGATAGTTGATTACTCAAAAACTAAACTAAACTGTAAGTTAAAGAATTAAGTATTAACTTTTAAAAACATATGTATGTATAGTAGTGAGTGACTTAATTGATTTTTAATATTTTTTTTTTTTATTAAAATTGAGCTAATTTTTTGATATAATTGGAATTGCCTATCCTGCCTAAACGGAAGAAGAAAGCAAGAAAGAAAGTATTGACCCATTCTATATCCACCCTGAACTTTTGGCGCAAGGTATGCAAATCACAATGTATATTTGAATATGTGGATCAAAATAGGGTATCTGTCGATAAAATCCATTCAGTAGTTTTTGTTTGAAAAGGCAACGAACATCCACACGTATCCATCTATACAACCGTACTTACAAACTTTTCCGTTTATTAAGAAGAAGGATCATAAAAGTCCCGGTTATGTGGAATATTCGACCATAAGGTTATGAGTTCTAGATCAGCATAAGGAAGCTCCTTATTGGAAGACTCCATAGTTAAAAAATCTTATTTCACAAACAACGGTCACTTTTCTTGAGTGTTCACAAGCTTTGTAGTTTCCTAGAATATCTCTGTACCCTGATATCCGAAAGAGATGAATGATGAACCATCTGCCTGAGATTTAGATAGTTGAACCCAGACACCAAGTTAGTGGAAACAGCGTTGAGTGATTTAAGAACAACCATCTGAAAAGACACGGCTATTCACTGAGGATAAACGTTAATCATGTCTATGTCTAGACAATTACACAGATGGCAACAAGCGCAGTAACTCGTCTCTGAACCATCATTCATTGGAGAGTCTTGACGTCTTTTCTTAAGAATTGTCCCTGCTTCCATCCTGCATCTTCAAAGACATCAGGTTCTCATGTATTTTCAATCATTAGAGTCCTTAGAGAGGCTTGGAGCTTGTTTGAAATCGATGCCATTGATGCAAGGTTACCTCTGTCGAAAACTGCGACAATAGTCTTGTCCTTTAGTTTTTGAAAACAAGGCTGGCGCCTGTTTTGTACACCTTTGGCATTTTAACATTTTGAATGCCTTCTTTGAATGACTGTTAGCTGCTCTAACGTTAAATCTTCGCCGTGTTTTTTTCTTTTAGTAATGGATATAATTTGGAAGCCTTGCTGAGTACCTCCTTCACGGAGAAGTAACGAGCGCCGCAGGGTGTGAAAAGTTATTCTGTAGTTGAAATTCATTTTTGAAGATTTATTGATTAATTTCTTAGCATATGTTTAGGTGCTAGGCTTTGAAGGCGAATTGAGCTCTTTGAGAATTGCTGTCTTTATACTTATTTCGGGCACTGTAATTGTCGAACACATAAAATAAGTAAATGGGGTGGAGCATCAGAGCCCCAGGGACTAGCGCATTTCTCACAACTATACCTTGTGAGGGAACGGAGAGGACCTACAATTTTCTGCCGGTTCACAACGGCTAATCGAGAAAGAGCTTTTCATGACCATGAATTGACTATCGGAGGACTTGTCAGTGCCTCGCGAAAGGCGATACCCGTGGAAAAACATTTTTGCCTCTGTTGGGATTCGAATCACGAACCTCTGGGTAAACATGCGGACATGCTTACTCCACGGGTACCACAATTGTGGAACACAAAATGCCATTATTTTGGTCAAATTTCTAAAATTTTGCACTTAATAACTGGTATTTTATAAGAAAAATAAAAAAAAAAATCTATTTGACTACACATTGAAGCTCTTCCGCAACCCGTCAAATTTAACTCGAAGCCACTCTGTCCTAGTTTCCAGAGCAGAGTATAAGCTTAAGGTTGTAGTCTGAGTCTGAAAGTTTGATTCAGCGGAGTTGTTACCGAATCAATGGTTTTGACAATAGCCTATTTAGTGGTATTGATCTCATTGAGAAAACTTCTTGATCTCTCAAGCTGTAGTAGTTTAGTTAAGAGACAATTGACAGGCCTAAAACCTTAACTTAGGAATATTCTCAAGTGTAGCAAAATAGTTGTACTCACCATTGTTAATTTTATTAATTTTTTGATTGATTTATTTTGGCTAAATTTGCTGTCAACATTATCAATCAAATTGCCACTAGTTTTAACAGCTTTGAACGCCTACTTTTGGACTCCATACTGAAAAGTTCAAACATAAAACTATGAAAAACAAAACCTGAAAACACATTCTTCTAAATAAAATTACACTAAATTATACAAAGGAAAATTCCCAACAAAGTTTGTTTATTTCAAGACTTCACTGTATTTGCTTGTGTGGTGAAAATTGCCTTCTTCTTCTAAAAATCACGATCTCATTTATGATCTCTTTGCTCAATTCATTTTCAGATCTCAATGCAAATTATCATTTGCTTAAGTTTCTCTTTTAGACTTTTACCATCCATATCCATGGCTCTCTCGCCACTTGCAAACAAAACCAAAACATTGCCTCATCCACCTCATACATAAGTGCATCCTACCAAAGAACACTTATCGTATTGTACAAGAAAAAGCTATCATCATTTATCTATCTATCTGGGGAAAGGTTAAAATTTTCATCATTAGACAGATGCATTTGTTTGTTTATAAATATTTTGTATGTTGAAATTGTTTACATTTTCTCTTAGCACAGACGATTGGGATTTGAAGAGTGAATGTACATTGTACAATGTACATATATGAATGGTAATTTATTGTTTTGTTTGCATAATTAGATATTACCAAGATTTTGTATAAACAGTTAATTTTCAATTGATTTTTTCACATTGAGGTTCGAGATGACTTATAAGTCATTTATAAGTGAGTCATTTGGTGATTGAAAACGAATAAAAAAGTTAATCAAAAGATTTGAACTTTAAATTGGAAAACTTTCATTTGCCTTAGGTAAATGGATATGAGTTTACACAAATTTTAAAGAATACTTTTCATTGTGAGGTTTCCCACTAGATTATGCGTTAGTCAAAAGAAGCAAAGAAAGCACTAAGCATTTTGTAATTTTCAAAGTGAAAATTTCTAGCGCACAAGTAATTAATTTATTTCTTTAATGTTTGGTTTTTCAAAACACACAATGGATTAGTAAGCAATAGAAGATTCAAACGGATTATAACTTTTCAGAGCAATTGAATTAGGTCAGAATCTGAAATACAAGGCTCGGCCCCTAGGATCTATTGCGACAGTTCGCTGTCGGATTCAACTGATAGCTGTGAACTTTGCCAGATGCAACGGATAGGGGTGATTCATAGAATCTGTTGCGGATATTTAGCATAATATATTATAATATATATTATATGAATTAGTCAAAAGGAATAAGAGAAATTAGAGATGAGTCGATGAATCAACTGGAACTAGAGATGAGTGAGCTCTTCATTAAATTTTTCACAGTTGAAGTTTTTTGAGGTGATGGAGGGATACAGCACTTTGTAAGGTTTTTATAAAAGTAACACCTGAACAGCGGATCAAGGAATTATAAGTACGAACTATGAATACAAAGCATAAAAGTGAAGACATTTATTCAGACTCAGGTTTCACTTTTTCATAACACAAAAAAAAATGAAAACTGAATATGTCGCAATTTGTTAGTAAATGTGCTGTAAAGATGAATGCAGGTTTTCTGAGCTCAGAATAAAGTGCAGTAAACATTTCAAAATTTTGATTGAAAAGAGTTTTTCAAAAATTGTCTAAACTTTTCACTTCATTCATGAAAAAACCAATTAATTAATTGCTTCAATTTTCAACACATCTTCAAGAAGAGAAACAAAAACTAAAGTTCATCAAACAAAAATGCAAACTGCAGATGTTTGGTCGACTTATTGAAACTTCCTGGGAATAAAGCAACAGCTTTCTTGTTCTCCTTCCATGTTACACCAATTTGCAGTGTCCATTCGTTGAAGGTTAAACAAAGCAATCAATTTGGTTCAACAAATCATCTACGCTTCGCAATCAGCGGTAAATCTTTTTCTCAATTCTTGAACTCGGAAAACAGAAAGGAATAATCAATACTTTATTTATTGGGCTATTAAAACAAGTTTTATATTAAAATCCAATCGAAAATGTTGCCTCAATTTTCATTTCTGTTGCAGTAAAAATTAAAATTAAGGCACATCTCTAAGATTTTGGTTGAACTCATTCCATTACTAGCAGAAGAGAAAACTTCAAATTTATTTTGACAGCTAATGTCATCCGTGTCAGTTGGTCTACTTGTTCCATTGCGATGCTTATGGGTCACCCCTCATTAGAGTGTGTGCATTTAATCGGGATGTCAGCAGAATCCGGCAGTGAACGGACGCAACGGATTCTAAGGGTCGAGGCCTATACTCATATTGGTTACTTAATGTTTTGAAGTTCCAGGTTCGTACAACAAATACCCCAGACCTTCCATCAATAGATCATTGTATCCATCGCTTTTTACTTGCAAACATCTAAACAATTACTCTTCTGACAGTTTAACGTAGCTTCCAAACTGAAAAACGGTTTTTTTTAATGAGAAATGAAAAGAAAGATTATATATAAGATTATGTGATTTAATTTATTTGTCTATGTATTATGCTGGAACTATCGTTTTATGAGAAAGATCATTTTTCATTTTTTGTCGTTCTGATTGATAAGCACCTCGGAAAATTTCAATCCTCTCCAATCGTATCTATCTATTCTTTTCTCAGTTCAAACGTGACTTACTGTCTTTGTCAAAGGACGAGTATTGATTATAAAGAGTTGCTCAGTGGACAAGCAGAGTCTTGGTGGTTCCGATGGCAGAATGTCTGCCTGTTACGCGAGAGGTTCTTGGTTCGAATCCTAATAGATATTTTCAACGGGTCTGCCTTTCGCGAGGAAATTGCTAGTCCTCCTTCTCCGATAGAAGGTAAACTCATTGCCATGAAAAGCGCTTTCTCAAATAGCCGTTCCGAATCGGCACAAAATTTGTCAATCTCAAGGCATGGTTGTGAGAGATGTGCTAGCCAAAACATCGAAGGCGGCACTTCCTGACCTTAATCATCCCAGTCCTGCTTTACGGCGCGGAAGTATGGACCTTATCGAAAGCGGATGAGGAAACCCTTGGTCGTTTCGAAAGAAAAATTCTCCGAATGATCTTTGGTCCCGTATACGAAGACAATGTGTGGGGAAGAAGATACAACAACGAGCTGTATGAGCTGTACCGCGACATGGGCATAGCCAGAAGTACGCATCGCGAGGCTACGATGGTTGGGCCATGTAGAGCGGATGGACCCAAACGCTCCGGCTCGTCGGGTGTTCGAAAGCACATTGCAGGGAAATCGCGGAAGGGGAAGACCTCCTTTTAGGTGGCGCAATCAAGTGGATGAAGACCTCAACCGTCTTGGAGTGCGAAGCTGGAGAGAGCTCGCCCGAAATCGAAGTCGTTATAGAAGGATGTTGGTTGAGGCCCAGGTTCACCTCGAACTGTAATGCCCACCTAAGTAAGTAAGTAAGTAAGTAAGGCACTTCCTGTCAGCGCCAGTGGATGCACTGGTCCTTACTCTCGGGCTAATGGTAGGCGAGCTAAAAGAGCATACTTATTTAGTTAGGAGGGAATTACAGATCGGGGTGAGCCTGGATCATCTTTGCTAATAATTTCGATTTCAGGCGAGCTTTCTTCAGTTTTGCACTCTAAGTGAGGTCTTATTTCTATTGATTGCTTCAACAAAGATTAGGTCTTCCTCCGCAACTTTCGGTATGAACCACAATTCTTTGCCGCGCCGTAAGTAAGGTATGATCAGGTTCTTATAAAAAGATTAAAGAACATGCGGACATCAAGAGTTCTAACGGTTGGTTGGCAGAAGTAGCTTTAAGACGTCAAATCTTTGAAGAGTAGGTATAGACTGGGTCATAGAAATTCACAAAAGAAATGAAGTTGGTTTAAGGGGCTATTGATCTGCAGGCCTTAAGACCGAAGCCAACGCAACACAAAAAGAATGCCTGCTGTCGACTGAAATATCATTGATTACGTTGACAATCTATGAATCTAGAATCTAGACTAGAGTATCCTCCTTTGCGTACATTGCGATGTGTGGAATCCACTCCGATGTCATGGCATAACGGTCGGGGGTGACAAAGTCTAAGTCTATCAGCATGTGACCGTTGTCGTCGTGCACGCATAGTGATGTCGATTCAATGATACCTTACTCTCTTGCTTATGTACCAAGGTCGCCAACAACAATCTTGAAGGTGTGCCTCGAGCTATGGCGTTAGCTCGTGGGCCCCAGAGTTGTCAAAAAAAGACAAAGAAAACTTCGGCTGTGAAAACTCTATCCTTTTATTTGTCTTTAAACTAGTGCAATATACTTTTAATATGAGTTCAAAATAATCTTATAATAATGACTCCGATTTGGTCGGCAGCTTCAACACTAGTAAATCCACATTCAAACCACTTCCACTCAAAAATTAAATACAGGTTTAAAAACCTCAATCACTACCAATCTATAGCTGAATCGCTGGCAAATGAACAGCTCAGAAGTTGGAACATCAACAGCCAAGGGCTTGTTAAGAGAATGCCCAAAATATTTAAAAGGCTTTTAGAAGTATTTATACCAAAACGGAAAATCCCATGGGTATACTACTCCAAATTGCAACTTTTTCAACACGGGCTGACTCAATACTTCTGATATGTTGCAGCTTGCAGTGGGCCTTACAAAATTACCTGCACTTAGTGCGTGTGAGTTCTATGACAGTGAATGATAAATATCGTGAGATATCAGCATGCGCATTCGATGGTATCTTATCTAGATATTGTAGTTGGTTGTAGGGCGCTGGTGCTTAACCATGGTAGGAGACTTCTTTCCACACTTGCGGGACGCCAACACAGATCAGAGTGACTTTTTAGAATCAGCCCTAGATTCGGATCGTGCGATATCCACTTATATTATCAAAGCCTTAGGACCCGGCAGCGGAAAAGCGGCAGAGTAGCAAAATTAGAACAAAATTGAAAGTCATTAGACATTTTGTGTAGTAGTCGCTGCTTTCTTCCTCCCAGTCCTTGGAAACTCGCTTTAGCATGCAAAACACTTGTGATGATCATTGTATTTCCCCAAGGCTGCACCGGCGCCGGACCTGTCAAAATTAAATGCTGATTTAAAACTCGTTTTCCCCCGTTTCGTATGTTTTGGTCATCAACCAATGAATTATCCTCGTCCTTAGCTTCTCTCACAACCTAAACTCTTTTTGAGGCCCGATTCAAGCCGTAGTAAAGTTATAGGAAAGCACTTCATGATGTCTGAATATTTACACAAAATCTCGAGTAAAGCTCATTTTAAGCCCTTTAGTTAAGAGTCTCGAAATAAGTTCTTAGTTTCCACTGGTCAGTAATAATAACACTGTACGGACACCACTTTAGCGAGGTGAACAAATAGTGCTGTTCACCAATTCTCTTATTCGTAGTTCGCGAAATGCTGATTCACTTCCACTCTTCTCTCATGCAAGTTTTTGTTTCGTTTATGATGCCATGCTACATGCCTTGTACTATACGATAGTACCCCACATAAGATACTTTCATGATCGGCTAGTCTTGGCCATTTCAGCCAAAAGAGATGTTTTTTTTTTTTTTGTTAGATACACACCATCTGAAAACCAGCTACCGGTGAGTTTTGCCTCACTGCCAAGCAGTGATGCCAGACTTTAAGCTGACAATTTCCCACGATAATGATAAAAAATCCCCTTTTTACCCACGCTCTATGAAAGAAATACCCTTACTTTTTCCAACAGTCAAATGTATGTAAAAATACATATAAAAATACAATAAAAACAGATTTCACTTTATTCATGATAAAAAATAATGCAGTTTCAAACACAATCTCAAATAGAAATGTGGGAAAGAAGGGAAACTGGAATTTGCCAGGAACCTGCTTAGGGTCATTCCATGGTAACACCCGAAACGCACACTTTTCAACTCATAGTAATGTTGATCCTTTTGCTAAAATCTACAAATCTTACAATTAAGATAAAGCAATTAGAAACGTAGAAAATAAAAATAAAAATTAGATCGCTAAAGTATCAGCATAGTGCCTGTCCAGACGGGTTATTTCAATAACGTTATGCTGTTAACGCTAGGTGTCTACACGTTGTTATAATTCCTCGCACAAGTTCTCCATTTTGTGTTGGAAAGTGTATTGAAAAAAGCATAACGTTATGAGTATAACCTGTCTGGACACGCCAAGTGTACTGTTTAGGCAGATAAATCTGATTTCGTTTTGCGCATCCAGCCTCTTTCTTCCTCACCCCTTTTGCCCAGAAACGACCGATATAACGTTATTGGAATAACACTTGTGGACAGGGACATAAGGATTAACAGTTTTATGAGTCGAAAAGTGTGCGTTTCGGGTGTTAACATGGAATGACCCCTTACACAAATCCAACTTTGAGTAGTGTTATTTTGCACTAACTCAACTTTAAGTATTAAATACAAATGTCTACTACTTTAGTAAAAGCTTTCACAAAGATGGATTCCGTGTTACAAACACGACAATGTGATCAAATGGAAAATTGGCAAGAGAAGTTGAAGTTTGACAACAGTGAAACTGCTCCAAAAAGTAAAAATAAACCCATTCAGTTAGAGAATCAGAATAAATTCTATTAGAGATTTGGTTTTGTTTTTTGTCAGCGATGTATAACTATCAAATAGTTTGTAGAATGAAAATATCCCTTTTTTTGTTCAAGAAGGTAAGAAAACGCTCTTTTACCCTTTTAGCTATTTTTGAGGCACAAAATACCCACGGAATGGGTAATTACCCACGATCTGGCATCACTGCTGCCAAGCCAAGTGATCATTCCGAACAGCAAAACTCTGCGAGTTAGTCTCGTCAGTGAATCGCGCGTGTGATGATCGTGCGCTTCCAATATTATTTAATACTTTTTCGTCTTTGGCATTTGGACTCCCGAGTAGAATTTGCCTCTAAGCACCTAAATACACATACAGGAAAGAATAAATAATAATAAAAAAAAATAATTAGCAACAACATTGTAGTAAATTTTGAACACACAGTTTCAATGCCAACGTCTCGTAACCGCACGACAGTGGTATTTTGTTGTTAAATACATTCGACTTGTGTATTTTCTGTTTTGTAGTAGTTTGTGGATTTTTTCGATTTTTTTTATTTTGTAAATATTAGCGACAATCGTGTCCAGAGATCTGTGAATAGAAAGTGAACCCACCCCAACAAATCGCACCTTCACCTTTCTAACCATTACCGCTGTAAAAAACAAATTTGAATAAAGAAAAAAAAAAACACAAAAATTCGCGGAAGATCGTTTGGTTTTATTGTGAATTGAATAAAAATAGAAACCAACGAGAAAATAGAGACGAGAAAAAAAAACACGCAATCAAATGAAGTCATTTTTCGCATTAGAAGCTGCTTCGCGGCGGGCGTTGTAGAATTTTCATCGAGATTTTGTGAGTTTAGTGCAAATTTGGATACTTTCTTGGTGTGGATACCTGGGCGGAATATAAATTCGAGAAAAAAGTGAACTCTTGCAATCGCAAAAGGAAGTGTAGAATACCTGATTTGGGAAGATACACCGGCAGCGTGCCATAAAAGATTTCACGGTTAGTTATTACAAGAAGAAAAAAAGTGTAAAAAAAAGCCATGGATTCCTCGTTGTATTCGGGCTCACATTTGCGGGAGAACGATTGTGACGGGGTTCCAGGAGTACGAGCCACAACCATTGGGACCGTTGTCGTACGCAGTGGACCAATTCAAATGGTGATCGCATTATTGCAAGTAAGTTGGTTGTTTTACTGCGTGTTTCTTACTTGGAACATTTTTTTTCTTACATTCAAACGTTTGCTACGATCTCAGCTGGTTTTTTTTTTTGCTTCGAAGTTCGAACAAATATTTCAAGGTTACTCTTATGGAGTGTGCGTCCATGAATAAATTTGGTTCAGTGATTGAATTAATTTAAATTGGTAATTAAAGTGACAAACGTGTGTGATGTGTTTTTGTTTTCCTTCTTTTTTGTAAATATGGGCTACGATAAAGACAGATGACAGAATTTAGAACATAACAAAATGTTAGTTTTTAAAGATAAGTCATCATTTTGTCAATGAAATGCCTGATCTCAGTCAGTTTTCGAAATCAACTTCCTGTTAAAGTTCGATTATTTGCGTTGTTTTCTTCTGTTAGCTGTACAAATATAATTGGTGTTTAAACAGTAACTGCCAGTTGTGGTAGAAACAGAAAGAGTTATGTATAAAAATAGTTCAAATGGGGTTCAATCGTAGAGCTAATACTTTCAAACCTTACCAATATTATATCTTGCGTTCATTAAGAAAAAGGAATTCGACCTCAGGGACGGCAGAAGATATGGGGTGGGTGGGGTATAGACCCCACCTAACTTTTCTGAGCATGGGGTGCACCCCACCCTCTGGCCTTGGAAATATACCAATTTGTTTTTACTTAAATGAGGCAAAAAAAAAATTTATGAAATTATGAATATTGTTATACTAATTTTTGCTTGATTGAGACTGACCAAGTGATTTGAATCATTTATTTATCGGTTATAGACTAAACGTTATGCATTATTTCTTATCTTTTTTTTTCTCCTTAATTTTAGTCATTCTTTTTTAAAAATATGTATATAATAAGACGTACGTTTCACGGAATATCCATATGAATATGTATTTGTATATTGTATCTACAGGATGTCCTTTAATTCGTGTATTATCCTTTGGGGTGTGATTCTTGGTCATATTCTAAGAAAAAAATTGTTTTACAGTAAAGTTCGTTTCTTAACTTTGATATCACTTTTTGACAATTTAAAAAAAGGCTAACAGATTTTCAATTTTAAGTGGTGTTCAAATTTTCTTCGCCAAACAAAGTTTTGACTTTGAGGTCACTTTTTTTCAGAAAATGCCTGTTAAACATAAAGTTTCTCTAGTTTTTACAGATGAACAAAACAATAATAAAAAAAAACTTAGTAATAAATGCACTCAAAACCCATTCATTTTATGATATGTACTTGAAAAAAAACTAAAACAGGTAAAAACTCTAATTTTGGGTTTCTTACGGTTTTTTATTGCAACAACTTGCAAATTGAGTAGTTTTCCAAGAATTGATTGTTTTAATACAATTTTTATGACTTTGCACTGATGAAAAGGGTTGAAAGTGTATTTGACCTGCTACCAAAATCCTAATTGACTTCTCATGGAAATGTTTGGGGCATGAACGTGAAATGGGTCGTATAAAAGAATAAGAAAACAAATTTTTTCATCAGTTTATCAAAATAAGTCACGATTGTGTTTGATCGGAGAGCTTGTTGAAATGCCTTCATTTACGCAAGAAGAATACGCAGACATTTTATTCGTATATGGGTTTTGCAATGGAAATTCAAGAAGAGCACATCGAAGATACCAGGAACCTTATCCCAACAGACGACTTCCTTCTGAAAATGTTTTTGGAAGAACCTTTCGGAGGTTTCGAGAAACTGGATCAGTATTAACTGAAAGACCTAACGCAGGAGCTGCAACCATAAGAAGAGTCTCGGTCGATGAAAGAATACTGGCAGCTGTTGAAATCAATCCTTCCATCAGCATGAGACGCATGGCTCTACAGTATAATGTTTCCAAAGACAGAATCTCCAGAGTACTGCACGGCGAAAATATGCATCCATATTACCATACACCTGTACAGGAACTACTTTTGGAGGATGTTCCACTGCGTCAGCTAGTTTCATCATATTTCCAACATGATGGTGCTCCGGCCCGCTATGGTGGTGAAGTTAAGGATTGGCTGGATGAAAAATACGGTGGTAGATGAATAGGCAGAAATGGAGTGGATTTTTTTTGTATGGGGACGAATGAAAGAAATTGTTTACTCATCTGAAATAACCTACCTTAACTCAATTACAACAACGTATTTTTGAAGGATCACTACAAGTAAGACAAGAATTATCGAGAGCAAACATCCACGATGAAATCCAAAAACGGGCACTGGCATGCATTCAAAACGAAGGAGGGCACTTTGAGCACTTGTTGTAATTGTATTTGTATAAAATACATAAGACACTACTAAAAGTTCTTTTAAAACTGCTCCGTTTGCAAGTTGTTGCAATAAAAAACCGTAAAAAACACAAAACTAGTTTTTTGACTGTTTTAGTTTTATCCAAGTATCATAAAATGTATGGGCTTTTGAGTGCACTTATTACAAAATTTTTTATTATTGTTGTTTTGTTCATCTGTAAAAAATAAAGAAACTTTAAGTTTATCAGGCATTTTCTGAAAAAAGTGACCTCAAAGTCAAAACTTTGTTTGGGGAAGAAAATTTGAACACCACTTAAAATTGAAAATCTGGCAACCCTAAGCCTATAGAACCTCAACTCAAATACAAAGATTGTTATTTCTAAAAAAAATTAAGTCTAAGACTAGGTCTCTTTCATCAGTATTGACAGGGATATCGAATTTAACACAGGTCAGGATACACCAAAGTTAGCCTTTTTTTAAATTGTCAAAAAGTGATATCAAAGTTAAGAAACGAATTTTACTGTAAAACAATTTTTTTCTTAGAAAATGACCAAGAATCACACCGCAAAGGATAATACACGAATTAAAGGACACTCTGTATATGTATATTAGGGTGGTCCTTATTTCACTTTTTTGCGAAAATTGAGTGCGACGATTCTAAAAAATGAAAAAAAAATTCCCTAATTTTTTCATATTTTTATCTCTAACCCTTCCTGGCCCTATTTTCCTGTCATTTAGAAAATAATCAACGGAAAGACTTCGAATTATTCTCAAATGAAGCGTCTCTGAACACTCTACAGCCGCGTTTGTGTTTGATAAAATTTAGATCATCTGTTTATACTCTATTGTTAATAAACAAAAAGGCTGATTTCTTATTTCGCTCAATTTGCCAAAAGTAAGCAACATTTTGACATGGATTATTTTTTCAAAGATATCTATGGCAATTCTAATGACCTAACATTAAATAAGATTTTTTTTATTTATCATTTCATTTGTTTTAAACAAAAACTCGATAAACAATTTATTTATAACAGCAGCCGTTTTTGGACGGATGATCGAAAAAGCAAAAACTTCTAAATGAAATAGGGTCAGGAAGGGTTAGGAATAAAAATTTGAAAAAAGTAGGGATTTTTTTTTCCTGATTTGATCTGGGGGGCGTCCCCAATTTTTTTTTTCTTAATGACCACCCTAATGTATATATATGCATATATAAAACTACCTTAACTTATTTTATTTTATCATGCTCCCATCTAAAAAAATTGTGTTCTGCCGCCCCTGTTCGACCTGCCACACAAGTCCTTAGCGTGATAAGAATTCCACCAAACCAGATTTTGAAAGGCATGTTTTTTCAGAGCTAGAATTCAATTTTTTCGATTTCTTTACATGAAAAATTAATTATAAAAATAAGGGAAGATTTCTTAATGTCTGGATCACGAATTTTATTTATTTATTAGTTTCTATTTCAATAAAAGAAACAACTACTGAGCCTTGAGAGTATAAACTTTTATAAGAATTTTGACAGGAATTTATAACAAAGTTGCATTTTTAAGATCTTGGGAACTTTAAATAATAAAGAGAAAAAACTTATTAACATCCCTGGTAAATAATTCCATGACACTTATTTTGGAACGAGATTCTTTGTCGCACGTAGTTCCAAAAACAAATTTGAGCAAAAAATCTATAAATTCACGAACGAAGACATAGGATAGACGATAGAGGGCAGAGGACAAAGAACAAATGCCAGATGGCAGATGACATATGACAGAGGACAGAGGACAGAGGACAGAGGACGGAGGATGATGTCGCCTTGATTATTGAGAAGAGTAGAATTATTGTGAAAACAATTAATGACTGCACGAGTGTTGTCCGTTAACTGAATTTGTTCGAGCAAACTGTTCCTTCAATGGGCCATCACAATGCTGTCGCCACCTTTGGATGTTGTCATAAACAAGAAACTGTCCTTGAGTGTGGTTAATTAACTTCGGTGAACAAAGAATAAAATAAAGTACAACAAGTAAATACGGTGGCTCAACAGAGTGAGGAGCTTTGGAGCCTAACGCATTTGTAACAACCATTGCCTTTGTGAGGCAATGGAGAGAACCATCAATCTTTTGCCGATTCCAAACGGCTAGTCGAGAAGGCGCCATCGGAGGACTAGAAAGTTTCTCACGAAAGGCGACACCAGTGAAATTTTTTTTACTTCTCTTGGGATTCCTTGGATAGCTTTTTTGAAGATTGCTGGCCACTTAATTAATCAGTCTTTTCGTATTGAAAGCTTGGTTTACTACAGCAGGCGGGGCTCAAATTGCCAGCTTTCGGAATATGCCTACGAATGCGCATTGCTTGAAATCGATTTGACATCTTTTTCGATTCTTATATGTAACTTCATTATTTCATTCAAAGCGGGCCTTTTAACCTCAGGGAAAGTTTTTCAACAAATTTTAAGGGCCGTTTTCTAATAACACATCACTACTCTAGCGTCACTATTTCACAAATTGCTATCGTTTCTTGTTGGTATCCCTTTGAAAACCCGAGCAGGATGTGGCTCTCTATTGGCAAATTTTTCGAGGCAATTCTACATACTTTGTGCTGGGCTACCTGAATTCCGTGCAGCCCTGATAGTGAATACGCGATCTAGACAAATGGGTTTGATTAACTGACCGGTATCTTTTTTCCATTTAGACTTCAAGTTTTATCTGGACGCGGCCCATGAGGACTGAATTGAAACGACGATCACCTTGTTTGAATCTACTGAAAGCAGAGAATAGTAATTGAAGCGCTAAGAAGATGAAGGTGTTAAGCGACACTTTTAAAAATTTGAGTTATCAGTTTACCGCTTATTACAAAATTATTTGCTTATAACACCTTCATCTTCGGCTGGTGATGAAGAGAATAGATAAGTCAGAAATTTAAGTTTTAAATCAGACATTCATCTGTCGAGAAAACAGAATTTTCAAAAATTGTCACTTTACACATTCGTTATTGTTTAATATTTTTTTTTTATTTTTTTATAGATTTAAAGCAAACTTAACTATACCAAATATTTACTATTTAAATCATAACTGCAAGCTTTATTTGAAATGAAGAGTTTGAGTACTCTTCTCCCCATTGAGTTTCCCTTAACAACGAGTCTTTATTCATTGAACGTAAAGATTTAAGTTTTGCTTAGATTGAGTATTTAAAATGCACTACTTCAGTTTTAAGTACCGGATTGGATGAAAAGGGAGATAATGAAGATAAACTCTTCAAATACAACTTCTAAAAGCTGTTCATATCAGACTGATGTCGTTTGGCTCATTAATGTCGAGTGCAGTTGAAATAAATAGTAAGTCAGTTATAGGTAATTTACCTTAGTATTCAATTCATATCATATATGCGTATGTATATATGCGTATATGCGTTCAACATATGAATTACCCATATACTTGTAAAAATATCCTTGAATTAAACATTACCAAAGGCAAGACAATAACTTTTACTCGAAAAAGGATCCCACAAATCCTGTCATCTTCAGAACCTTCCCATTAGCCGTATGCAGCTTATCCGAGATTTAGGTGTTTTCTGTGACGGCAAATAAGATTTTCGTTCTCATATTGACGAAGTAATATCAAGAGGTAATCCCGCCCTTGGTTTTATTTAGAGATGGTCCAAAGAGTTCCGCAACCCCCTTGTAGCTAAATCCCTCTATATGGACTATGTTCTCTTAGAGTATGCATCACAGGTGTGGGCTCCTTATCAAGCGGTTCACATCTCAAGGACCGAAAGTATATTCAAAGTCATTTTCTACTCTTTGCCCTTCGGGATCTCTACGACTCTAGAAACTTTCTCACCCTGCCTCCTTACTGCGAACGTTTCTCAATTAAAATTAATTTAAAAATTAATCTCCACTACTTAGAAATCCGAAAGAGTGGCTTTGACATCATATTCATTTATTCATTCACCGACTTCTTAATGGTAGCACTGACTGCTTTCCCCTTTCAGAATTTATCTCCTTCAACACTAGTTCCCGAAATGTAAGATCATCCTGCATATTTCCTTCCATCCATCATTCCATCCATCGTACATCCTATGATCTCAACAAACCTTTTCAGGCAGCCATTACCTGGTTTAACACAGCATTAACCAAGTCAATGGTCCTACATTTGAAAGACCCTACTGGGATTCCATCAGCTTCCGCTGCCTTTCTATTCCTTAATCTCCTTAAAACATCCGCTACTTACGCACTCGTTATACACCCACCCAAATGTTGATTTTAATAGAATTAGCACACGGATTTAATATAAAAATGTGCCAAAAGGATAGAGGTGATTATGATTAATTGTTTCCGTTTAAAACTCTCAACTATTGAACTGCCAGTCGCTTAGACTCCTCTTCGGCGCTACCAGCGCAGTTTTTTTACTTAGTATCTAATTTTATACTCCCAAATACATTGTGGTGTTGCTAGTCACTCTGGTTAAGGAATACTTTCAGCCTCACGATTAATTTCTTCCTTGCATTCTTGCAGCCATTACTATCAAACCACGGTGCCATTGCAGACAATTTCTCTCTATTTGCACTACTGCAACCAGAATAAGGAGATCTTATATGCTGTTTACAATGTCTGTGAGATCATAGTTGCTGTGGCTTACAATCATTAAAAAATATTTCTGTACATATAAATAAATTGCAAATTAGTATCAGTATCTACGATTAAAACCGGATTGTGTTTTCTTTTTCTGTTTCCATATCAAATCATATTTCTTTTGAAGGATTAGCTCTGATTGATAGTCGCTGGAAATAGAGAATCTTTTTTTTAATTAATTTATATTCCTACTGTAACAACGATCCTGTCTAGACGTTCTTATATCCACATCATCGCTGCTACTTGAAAATTCCACAGTAGCGCAAGCACATAAGTTATTCCATTGGTATCCTTCCCCTAGGAAGAGAGACGCATTTGATCGTGTCAAAATGTACATGTCTTATGCAAATCCCGTAGATGTGTGCCTGAGCTGGTAATAAATTCCTCCAATTGGATTGACACTAAGACGCTTTCTCAAGACGTTTAAGTCTAGCATATGCTATTCTGTGGGTGCTGCCTAAGTCACAAGTATTTGAAGTAAATTATTCTCCAACTTAATTAAATTCATAATTCACTTTTTCTTCTCACTCAAACGATATGCCTATAAATGCGTTCCGCATTTGAAAATCCCTCAATAGTCAGTTTGAAAGCTTATCATCGCATCATGGAAATGCTTGCCGAAAGATCCCCGTTGCAAAACATGCACTCTAGTTCCAGTTAACGCGTGTAAGAGAATTATGTACGCGAGTATCTTCAAGTGAACATATTTTGCACGTTGTTGAAAATTGGAGCAAGACGAATGGCTGTTTAGATTTTAACCGACATTAATGGCTTCCAAACTGGGTCACTGGGCACAAATACACAAACGTAAACACTCGCCATAGAGAGCCAGGAATCATTAACCAGCGCTAATCAGTTCCAATCCAAAAGAGATATACTCGACGTCGGTCGCGTCGTAATTATTGTTCGATGCGGGCAAATAGTTCAATCTGGAGTTTTATTACCGTCCAGATACTTTCCCAATCCATACCGATTTGTCTGTGATTCATTCTTCAACACAGATTAGCCAGTTGCTAATTTTAGAAATCATTTTTACGACTCTGAAGACTTCGAATGTGTATCGCGTGTCGAATTCGTCGATCATCTCGATTCTAAATGATCCAAATGGATGGTTGAGTAATTCACTTTTAACCAGCGAATAGTTTTTGTTGTAGTCACTTGGGTGACTTAAAATTCGGTTTCGATGATGTGCCAATAGAATCGACAACAGTATTTTTCTAAAAGCATCAGTCAATGTCATAGTGCGTCTATAATAACAACTAATTGTGAGGACGATTCTGACAATCACCGCCTAATACAATGAACTCAACAACTTCAAATAATATACCTGCACATAAATGTGTGACAGACGTTTATTGAAAAAAAGCGTCTATTTCCTCAGCACTGACGAACACAACAGCGAAACCACCCCAAAGCTTTTGGATCACGGTTTTGGGGCAAAACGAGAGTGTGGTGATGTAATTGCCAAATGAGTTGGGTGTCCAAAATTTCGCTTTATGTACAAATACAAATAGCATTAGAATGAAAAATAATTGGGGTGTGGAATGAATGTGTAGGCGTTGTTTTGTGCTTGTGTTTCATTGCGAGTAATTCGGTATGCTTCGATTGAAAGTAAACAAAAAAAAAATAGGCATTCAGTAAATTCACTTTCAATTGGATTCGGTGTGAACGTTTGCTTTCAATGGGAGTTCCAAAATTAGAAATGATTCGGAATACTTTCTTTTTGATTTAAAAACCGCATTTGAGGCAAGTATAGTAAAGTAGATGAATGTGGGAGCATGCAAGAAAAGCATGTTTTGGCAATTCTTCTTTTGAACATGTGCAACCAATTAAACGAGAATAAAATTGTCAATCAGCGGAGAAGACTTACATTCCTTTGATATTTGGCTGAAAACATAAAAAGTACAGGCTTGTGTATTTGTCTTTCGAATATTGATTATCGAAGACACAATTTTTTAAAATTTCAAATCAATTCGATAACATCTATTCGATGATTCAAAATTATTTTAGAACTCAATTTGTGGTTTCGAAAGCATTTCAATGGTTCTTTTGATCAAATCATAAATTTCTAATGCCATGTTGTTTTTTGTTAATGTTATCGACAGCCCCCTTAGATTTTGAAAAAATGTATTTAGGGCTTACGCCTCACTTTTGGGTGGATGGGCGTTGTACTATTAGGGAAGGCTCTGACTGGTGTCCACTTGGCGGCGCCTAGATGTTGCAACTTATTGTACACGTCAATTGTGCTTATTATACCTCCACTCGATAACCACTGGGCCCTGGGATGCTCCTTCCAGGGCTGACCTGCTAAACTAGTAAGTGCGAGTGTGGACAAAGGAGTGCGGAAGAAAAGAATTATAATCAACATTAAAATGCTCTGCGAACAATGACTGAACGCCCGAATCTCAAAGGTCTACGAGAGCTTTTGCGTACATGTTCCAGCGGATGAATTTGAATGACAGAATCAACGGTGGACTTCAGCAGTCAAAAAAGCCAAAACCCCTGAAGGAGCTACTCCAGCACATTTGGTTTAAAGGTCTTTTAGGGTCTTTCAATACTATGACAGGGTATTGAAGTAGAGATGGTGGCGGATAAACTCATGGTGAGCCAACGGCAGCACTCATACCCCTGCAGCAGGGTACTGACAAAATATATATATATATATTATATATGGATATTCCAGTCCTTAATGTCCGAATTAATCCAAAAGGACCTGGCCCTTCAGGTTGAGGGTTGTGCGTAGGGTTAACTACCCAACCACGTAAAAAAGATATAGTTCCGAAACAATCAACAGCCTCGGATAACGATAATGATTTCAAAGTTGACGACCCAAGCAAACGAAAAAAGGAACACGACCTCCGGGTCTGCACGTGGAACGTAAAAACTCTTAACGGACTACGTGCAGCTGGAGAATTAGCGGGCGCCCTGGAATGCTGCAAAACAGACATTACCGCAATCCAAGAAGTGCGATGGAGTGGACCAGGCATAAAGAAGATGAAAAACTGTGACATCTACCATGGCGACTGCTACAGACAACAGAAACAGCGCTATTTGGGTGCGGATTTGTCGTTAGAGGAAGACTCAGGGATAAGGTCATCAGTCAATGAGCGTATAATGACCCTCCGCAGCAGGGCTAAATTCGAAAACATTAGCCTTATATGCGCCCACGCCCCCACAGAAGAGAAAGACGACGATTCCAAAGACTGTTTCTACGAGCTCCTCGAAGAAACATATGAGCAGTGCCCTAGACACGACGTGAAAATCGTTCTTGGCGATTTCAACTCAAAACTAGGGAAGGAGGACATCTTTGGAAACACAATCGGTAAGCATAGCCTCCACGACAAAACCTCCGAAAACGGATTGAGGCTAATCGATTTTGCTGCGGGGCTAAATCTTGTTGTAAGCAGTAAACGCTTCCCGCATCTCAAAATTCATAAAGGTACATGGCGATCCCCAGATCAATTAACCGTCAACCAAATAGACCATGTTGCGATCGACGCAAGGCACTCTTCCAGTGTGCTAGATGTCCGAACCTTCCGAGGGGCCAACTTTGACTCGGACCACTACCTTGTTGTAGCCAAGGTACGAATGAGGATATCCTGTTCACGCCCAGCACGAACTAACGCTGTGAAGAGATATGACGTCGGAAATTTACAATCGCAAGAGATTGCCAATGCCTTTTCCAATCGAGTGTTCAATTATCCTTAAATCCCATGCCGCCAGCATTAAGCATTGAAGACCATTGGCAGCAATGTCAAGAAGCCATCAGAACCGCTGCCTCTGAGGTTCTGGGTTTCACTCGGCCACCAAAACGAAACCCATGGTTCGATGAAGAATGCAGGCAGGCAAAAGCAGCCAAACAAAAAGGACGTCAAATGCTGATGCAAAAACGAACGAGGGCTGCTAACGATCAGTATAACGAGAAGGGAAGAACACCGACTTCTCAAAAAAAAAAAAAAGCAGCATGAGAAGCGCTCGTTTGAGGAAATAGAGAGTTTTAAGAAAAGGTAAAAAGATCCTGCAAGGGTGGGGAACCCCGAACTCAAGCCTGTAAAGACCAGCAGGGAAACATAGTTATAGAGTCACAGTCGCTACTGAGGATCTGGAAAGATCATTTCTGCAGACTGCTTAACGGCGATGAGGACACAAATTCCGCTGTCAGGCAGATTGCCCCATTCAGCTTGGACGATGATCAAGAATGCCGTCCTCCCGATCTAGAGGAAGTTAAGCTTGCCATATGCAAACTTAAATCAAATAAGACTGCAGGTGCAGATGGCCTTGATGCCGAACTTTTCAAGGCAGCTGGAGATCAGTTGGAAAGGAGCATGCACCAGCTGATCTGCATGATATGGTCGGAAGAAAGCATGCCCGATGAATGGAACCTCAGTATCATATGCCCGATCCTAAAGAAAGGAGACCCTCACAATTGCGCCAATTATAGAAAGATAAGCCTCTTTAACGTCGCTTATAAGATCTTGTCTGCTGTAATATGTGAACGTCTGAAACCCCACGTCAACAGCTTGATAGGTCCTTATCAATGTGGTTTTAGACGAGAGCAGTCCACCAAATTTTCACATTACGGCAGATCGTGGAAAAAAACCGAGAACGTAATATCGATATTCACCATCTTTTTATCGATTTCAAGGCCGAGTATGACAGTATCTACAGAGACGAGCTGTACAGAGCAATGTCTAGTTTCAGCACCCCTGCAAAACTCGGATGACTATGCAGGATGACTTTGGAGAATTCACGCTGCTCCGTCAAGGTCGGCAAAGAACTCACCGAGATCTTTGATGTCGAAAAAGGTTTTAGGCAAGGCGACAAATCATACTTCAAAGGATTGTAAGAAAGTCTAACATGACATGATGAGAACGAAGCTTAAAAATTATACTTCAGTATTGTATGTCAATTATTTATAATTGGGAGACCCTTACAACTGCTCCAAACAATAGAGGAATAAGCTTCCTTAATTGACAAGCTCTATATCTCACTTTACCAATCAAAATCTGCAAAAAAAAATGGATTTTCCTGAAATCTTTTTAGCTTCAAAGCACTTGGTCAACTAATCTATTTATTCTGACAATGCACTTTTTCATATGAATTTGTGGAACTTGCTTCCGCTTTGAGGTCTTGGTCCAACTGGTCCTATAAAATGATACTGGTCTGATCTAACTTGCTATAGGGCCAATAACTTGGTATAAAACAGCTTTGCAATTGAGGCATTTTATTTTTCTTCTGCAATAAAATAAATAGTTAGACAATCATCAGATTTTAGGTAAAAAGCTGTCCAAACAGCCTCGTCCTACCTTACTCTTCCAACATGAACATGAAAGCAATTTTTTGGTCCCACCAACAATGTCTATATGCATAGTAAGCAACTGAGTGTATCATCATTTTGACAATCAATTGACGAACAAATTGATGTTTTTTGAAAACGCTTTTGTTTATTCAGCTTTTCGACAGTTCAGTTAGTCATATAGTCACTCTTCACTTCTTCAAGCCGAGAAGATCAAATTCAACAACGAAAACACGTCTATTATTAGAATTTTCTTGAAAAGATTTGTCATATTTTCTGTCAAAAGTATCTCCACTCATAGACACAGGCGCAAGTTGAATAACTAATTCACATCTGAACCCTTTTCGTATAATTGAAAACCATCACATAATAGTTATTTACGACTTGAATAGCTAGACAAAAAAAAAAATCGTTGACTTGCACTTCAAATAACTAATATAGCGTCAGTAACTTTGAATCAACGCTCTTTAGTATTCACAACACAACTTCCATCACTTTTACTTTTTTTGTAAAAATAAAGTAAATGTGAAATGGCGCTTCTCTGTATTTGTTTGCCCACCAGCAGCACAGCACTCGTTTGCATAATTAAACCGCCAACAACGACAGCGCTTCAAAACTATCAATAAAGTTTAATTTCAAAAAATAATAACGGTGATTTCAAAACAATGATTCATGTAAATTATAAAAAACAGAGGAAAATTTAGAACAACTAATGTAAATATAATTAATTAAGCTGTTCTACTTTCAACTGAATATTTATAGCGTAAACCTGCCAAAAGAGACCTACACCCAGTTTTGAAGATGTCTATCTAGAATCCGAAAGATTTACATCTTAAGTTTTGGCAAACGAAATTCAGCATAAAAAAACATTGCATATGAAGTGCAAAATAATAATAAACGCATTTTTATGCATGGCGCGACATGGCATCGGAGGGGGATGGTCGTGTAAAAATATGCTCGCATTTTTATTTTTGTAACGCTCTTTTCAGTTCAGATTGTCGTGTTTTGTATTTATGCAAGGCTATGGCTAAGAACCAGCTCGACCAGATTCTCACGGCATCGTTTCAAACATTTTATGGCCCAAATGGCCATGAATTTAATAATGATAACCTGTGTGTTTTGTGAACCCGCATGTTTGAGGGACAGAAACTTTGCCGGGTGATGTCATTTAGGGCTCGTTCATGACAGTATAAGTTTTTTGAGAAGAACTGTTGTTTGGAAGGTATTCAATTGAACTTAATTCGGAAAACCTGCATGAGTTTTTTTGTTACGAGATTTTATCTGAGAAGAGGAAGATCAAAGAATTCGCCACAGAAGAATAAAGAGATAGAAAAATGTTCACTTTAAGTGAACGACACGACACGATAAAGCTAAAGTGGGGAACTAATGAATAGGTGCCTCTAATGCCTGATAGAATGGCTGGAAACCGGAAAATTAATACATTGGATGAGAGTAGCTGAATCTGGAATGTTACAAGTGTTATTAGCTGCAATGGTGGTTAGTTGTGAGTGGAATTAATGGTTTCGGAATTATCAGTGGACATTTGGATAGGAAATTAGTTTCATGTTTAATGGGAGTCGGCATTAGCCAATAGAAAGTTGGGCAGGAGGCCGGTATGTGGGGTTATTAATTGAGATTTCTTCATTGTGAAGTGCTTCTTGTTTCGAACGTAGTAAATCTGTGCATTCTCAGATCGATTTTACATGACTTTCTTGTTTTATAGATTTGAGGATCATGGATAACTTTTGCTGCAATTCTGGATCGTCTTTAAGAGTTAAGACCTACGCAGAATGAAAAGGTTCTTTTTTCGCAGTACATCAAGACTTGCTTATTCATATTCTAAATGAGAGCGTCCTAGACCAAAATTTGCGTTACATACAAAAAAAGTCACGCACCATGAGTCGCAATTGTAGACATCTCTGGTTTGAGCAAGGCTTAATAGCCCAAGAGGTGCGTCGTGGTCGAAAAACGTGCTGTTTAAAGCGAGGCAGCCTACCCCATGCAATGGCTTGGACTAGACATCCTTATATTATTGGTTTCAACTCATTGACCTCTAAAGTTTGGGATTGCTTTTGACCATTCAGTCGACAAGCTAAGCCATGGTTGAAAAATTTGCTATAAGTGTCCCGTTTTATTCGCCTTGCTCACGGTCTCTTGTTGGCATCTTGGGCACGTTATCTTTTACTCGAGAATCTCTATTGATTAGGATGTAAGTGATCCGACGCGACGGTGGCCTTTCCGCCTGTATAAGTTAGGCCTAAGCTGGTTAGGTTAGGTTGGAGAGAGGTATAACCGCAAGTGGCAACACATCACTTGAATCTCAACGATGCATTGTGTTTCCCAGATAACAGAGGCCGAGAGAGAGGTGATGAATAGCAGAGAATTGGGCTTGTAACTGGGTTCTTGAGGTTGTTAACCCCCAGTTAACCATTTGAAGCCCTGAATGAATTTTGAGGATGTTGTTCAGTTGGAGGTTAGAGATTTTACCCATTTCATCGGAGAAGCATTCTCCGGGGGATTTTTTCTCCTAGTGTGGGACAAGCAATGGCACTCACATAGAAGGTAGAATGATCCTTCCTCTGTCCCTTTGTCTTGGCCTTTGAGTGGCGCAATAGAGCAAGGTACCCCTAGGCCTAGCACATAACCACCATTGCCTTTGGGAGGGAATGTAGGGGACCTACAATTTTCTGTCGATTCCGAATGGCTGATTGAGAAAGTGCTTCTTATAGCAATGAATTTACTATCAAAGGACTTGCCGATTACTCTTGAAAGGCGATACCCGTGAAAAACATTTTTGCTTCTGATGGGATTCGAACCATTAACCTTCCGGCTAACAGGCAGATAGGCTAACCATCACGCCACTGCACTGGTATCACGTAAGTAAGTGAGATTTACTAATGCCATTCTCGTCAAATGCCAATCAGCACAGAGAATCTGCTGAGTTGGAGCTGAAATTTTGTTTCTTTCTTGGAAATATCTACACATAGGTTTTGTGGAAGTCTGGCATGTTTCTAAAGATGGCCACCTGTTATTTGCGGCTTTTTTGAAAAATTTGTTGGATACTGTCTTTTTTTCTTGCTCTAGTGGCTTGAGAACAGCGTTGTTTTTTTTCGCTGGATTCGAGTGCTAACCCGATTTTGGCCAACTTGTCCGCCATTCCAATACCGGTTATGTCACGATGTCCTGGAACCCTACATAACTTTACGTTGTTCGTTCAGCTGAGGAGTTTTAGGTTACTGTGACTGCTTTCTACTGATTTATTGATTTTGTGACAATAGATGAGATAGCTTAAATGGCCGCTTGGCTGTCTATAAAGATGTCAATGTTTGCCAAGTAATGGGTAGCCAGATGTTTTGAGACTTCACAGACTGCAAGTACTTCTACTTGGAAGACATTGCAAAAGTTGGGGATGTCTTCATTGGAGAATATTCCAAGAAGATGCCTGCCCCTACCCCGTCGTCCGTTTTGGAACCGTCTGTAAAAATGGAGACATGATTTGCTTTTAAGACCTTGTTTTTCTCCCTTCACTTTCTTGTGGGACCTAATATTAGAGCCCCTGGATTGAAATCAGTCAATCGGCTGCAGTTCTTGCGTCAATTTATTCTTGTAGGTAAGTAGACCAAGATCTTTTCCAACATTCGCCACAACGACGTCACAGAGATGTTCAACGCTTGAGAACGACGTGTAAGAGACACATTCAAAAGAGCGGCAAGGAATATGGCGTCGCTTTACTTTTGTAGCGTCCCTGTTGAAAAACCAATTCCAATTTCTAATTTTATTTTAATTTTAGTCATGGTCTTCAGATTTAACGATTTCTCTTATGATGGCCACCATACCAAGCAGGTAAATAGTTTTGGGACTAGGTCCCCATTCCGAAATATTTCGCTGTACCAGATAAGTGAATTGGTGTGCCGTTTATGGTACGTGGAAGTACATCTGGAATGTTACGCTTTCTCGTGATCAGCACGAAATCTGTTTTTGTAAGGTTGACATTTAGTCCGCTGTTTTCGATGCAGTCGATGGGTTCCTTGCCTGAGAAGCTCGAGCTTGGTTTATCAAGCCAACGACAATGTATGAAAAATTGTGTGTGCCAAATATTGATCCTAAGAAACTTGTAAAACCGCATATTCTCTATCTTTTTTATATTCGGAATGAATACTCAAGGACACAGTCATACGTTCAAAACTATCAAAATTTTTTTTCAACCGACCCAATAACAGAAAATTTCTTTGAAAATTTGTCCATATCTCGAAAGTTTATCTAATTGCACAAAATCGTCTGTATAGACATTTTTCTGTATACGAAAACCTCACATGACCCACTTTCCTCTTAACTGCAACAGCTGCAATCAGTACAAATAACGACACGAACAAATCTAAAGTTAGCATACAAATCTCGGCAATGTCGTGCAATAAATTGTCTCTTCTTTGCATTCAATACGCTGAACAAAAAGTGACATATATTTTACCTGCAGCGTCACCTACACCGAACACCGTCACTTCAATAGGCGGTTGAGTGAGTATACTAAAGAGTGACTGAGTACGACAGTAGGTTATTGTACTTCCAACCTTCCGCTGAGACAACAATATGGTAATCAAAGCTATTTGTTTACTTTATTGTTTTTTGTTTCTGTTTTCCATGAAAATACAATTTTTTAAACAGTTTGCAACTAGATTGATAGTGTTCGTAGCATCTTTTCACTTTTATAGGTTGTTATGATTGATTGCCGAAAATTTTTTCTATTTCTACGATCGATGGTGGGAAATGGTTAGATGAGAAGATTGTGTTTTGCTTCTTTTTTAAATAATTAAATGACTTAAAAGCTCTTTTTTATAAAGAGCCCAACAAGAAAAAAAATGTATAAAGGAGTGGTTTTGAACCCAATTGTGTCACCATTGTCATTGAGTCACGATTTGAATTTACACTTTTTATGTTAACAGAAACATACGACATGAATTCGATGGATAAGAAAGACAATTGAGTGAGCGTATTTGTAGAGGAAAACTGCACGTTTTACCATGAATTCAATTAAATTTCGATCAACAAGTTGTTTATTTAATTGATAAGTTAGTGCTCGTTTGCTTAAGTTACTTTGGAGTTCTTACCCGCGACTTCACTATTTAAATTACTGTTGTCATCCTTAGGAAATAAAAAAATTATATTACAATTGTTTTTAAGTGCTTAACGCCAGAATTAATCGTAAAATACTAAAATGCAGCTAAGTTTAAACACTTTGTTGCAATAATAAAAAAACAAATAGTAAATTACTCCAACTACTAATATTTTGAAAAGTGGTGGGATATAAAGTGATGGGATTTTAGAATAACTAACAAGTGTCGATACAACTTAATGTTTGAAGATTGTGTCATGCCAATGTTGGCCGTCTTACTTACCTACTTAGGTGCGCATTACAGTTCGGGGTAAACCTGGGCCTCAACCAACATCCTTCTGTAACGACTTCGATTTCGGGCGAACTCTCTCCAGTTTTCCACTCTAAGTCGATTGAGGTCTTCATCCACATGATTATACATTTGATAGGTCAAACTTCAATTCAAGCATTTATCATAGAAATTTTACATTAAAACTGTTGAGCAAATAAAACCGTGGCTGAATTCTCACGAACATACTTGATCAACAATGTTCATATTTTACCAACAATTCAGAATTGTTGACGAAACACAAACGTTGTTAAAGTATCATGGACATGTATGATTCTAGTATCACAACCGTTGTTGGTTAACAATGAAATTGAAAATGACGTTGTTGATTTGAGCAATAAAAATTGTAGCATTTAAATAAATAAAATGACAATGCCAGCTTGTTTAATTTAAGTATGTTCCTGCTTGACGCAAAAACAAACAAGTTTCCTGTTTGATTTTACCAAGGTTTTTCTTTCGGTGCGCTTCTCATGCTGCTTCCTTATATTTTTGAGAATTCGGTGTTCTCCCCTTCTTTTCCTCAACAGACTCTATGACCTGTACTGCGACATGGGCATAGCTAGAAGAGTACACATCCTAACGCTACGATATGCCTGGTACATGCGAATGGATATCAACTTATTTTTGAAACAATATTGCACGGATATCGCTGAAAGGGAAAACCTTGTCTAGTGTAGCGCAATTAAGATGAAGCCTCAACCAATTGAGATTCCAAACCTGGAGAGAGCCCGTCTGAAATCGAAGTCGTTATCGATAGATGTTCGTTGAGGCCCTAGGTTAACCCCGAACTGTAATGCCCACCTAAGTAAGTCCTTTCTTCTCTCCTTGTAAATATCGATGTACTTGTACATGTAAAAATCAGCCCTATTTTTTTTCGACTTGCTTTTTGTTTGGCTGCATTTGCCTGCCTGCGTTCGTCATCGTTTCGGAGGCCTATTGAAACCCGGAACCTCAGAAGCTGGATCCTGATGGCTTATTGGCATTGCTGGCACTGGTCTTCAATGCTTAATGCTGTCGGGTTCGGTATAGGATTCAAGGATATCCATAGGAGAAGGCATTGACAATGTCTTGCGATTGTAGCTCCGGCGTCATATCTTTTCACAGCGTTAGTTCGCTCGTTTTAGGATATCCTCATTCGTTATTTGGCTGTGACACGGTTGCAGCTCGAGAAAGTTCGAATATCAATAAAACTGAAATAATGTCTCGCAATTTGGTCAGTTTGGTTGACGGTTGATTGATCTGGGGATCGCCTTGTCTCTTTATTGAATTTTGAAGTGTTGGAAATGTGTACTACTTGCAACGAGTCTTAGCCCCGCAGCAAAATAACCTTGAGGTTATATTTGAAATTGTTTCCAAATACTGCAATACAAAAAAAAGGGAAGGCTGCTAAAAAGGCTGAAAGGTTGGTAGTACAATGGACCGGAAATTAGGTCTGAGTTTTCCTGATTAGCATATAAGCCTCCTCTTAAAAAAAACCCCTCCTGTAGAGGTTTGAAACCTGTCATTAGCCATCAATACCCTGTTCCAGAATTGAAAGACCCTAAAAGTGCTTTAAACCATGTCGGAGCATGCAGGGATTTTCGTTTTCTGACAATGCTGAATTCAATTGTTCGTTGGTTCTTCAAATCGAATTCATAAACTGTGATGTGCATCAGTCAGTCATTACTCGCAGAGCATTAAAGTATTACTCTATTGTTCTTCGGCCATTTTTCAATACTCGCACTCTTTTAGTTCGGCAAGACGGCAAGTCACCTCCGGTTGCACGAAGCCCGTACTCAGTGATAACCGCAAGGAGGTATAGTAAACACAATTGACGGGTACCTACTATAAGTTGCAGCATTTAAGGGTCGCAGCGCCAAGTTGACACCAATCTGAACCCTCTCGAATAATATATGTTTAACCACCAATTGCAAGTCAAAATTAATAAAAAAGCTTTGAATTTCGAAACCTTACATAGACACCTACATAGATTGGCGTTACAAAGTAGGCAGCCGTTAGGCCTAACGCATTTTTCACAACCATGCCTATTGAGGGAATTGACATAAACTGTAGATTTCTGTCGGTTCCGAACTGCTACTCGTGAAAGCGTTTTCCATGGAAATTGCCTCTTCATCGAAAATACCCGTGGAAAAACATTTTTTGTTTTCTGTTGGGATTCGAACCACGAATCTCTTGCTTAACAGGCAGAGATTCTGACCATTACGCAACGGGCACCACAATTTCGACAGCTTTACTTGAGAAAAAATAAAACGTACTTTCAAACGGAATACA
Source organism: Melanostoma mellinum (assembly GCA_914767635.1). Taxonomy (NCBI): domain Eukaryota; kingdom Metazoa; phylum Arthropoda; class Insecta; order Diptera; family Syrphidae; genus Melanostoma; species Melanostoma mellinum. The sequence goes on from OU612058.1 coordinate 204,337,574, forward strand.
ATTTGACGAAGTATTAGGGATTTTCATTACCTTGTTTGGCTCTACTTTCGAAACTGGAAAATAAATGCGTCTTTACCACAAAGGTCAATCCAAAGACTCTGTCGAGACGCACTTTTAAGGCCAATTAGCTCAACAATTGCCAAAAATTTGACATCAATTTGGTCCATAGCCTCAAAAATCAACTCTTACTTCAACAAAAAGTAGTACTAAAATAATCTTTTTAAAAATATTTGATTTAATGTTGTGTGTTCGGGGGCACACCCAAGAAAAATATGGAATTCAATGAGTTCCAATTCTTTTTCTAAATGGCAATGTCTTAACTCTTAAGTGAACTTTCAATTTATTTGTTTCACAAGCTAATAAATTTGAAAATAAGTCACGCCTCGACCAGATGTTTTCATTGTTTGCAATATTTTAATTTTATTTCCAGTTTCATTGATGTGAATGTCACTCCAAAAGTCTATCCCCAAATGAATTGCTTTTTGTCCGCTTTTAAAGTTAAATTTCTCTCGTCATCGTCATTAATCAAGTGACAAATATAATTAGTTCTTCTTTTGGACATATCCAGTCCACACACTCGGCACGAAATAACATTGAAAATTATTAAAATTTCAGTCCCATCAGAATCACAGTAGTTGCCAGCAAGTTGTCTATCGATAGAAGCTTCGATGTGCACTCAAAATAGTTGACATTGAATTAACATTTGCTTATGCAAAAGAAAATTGTTCGATTTCTTTAAATGGCGGTAGCTTATTCCATAAGAAGATTGCTAACTATCGGTAGTTACAAAAGAACTACCATTGGATTGAGTTATTGTCTAACTTGAGCACCTGATCACCATAAATGAGAGTTGTTCTAAAATATGTCTTTGCAGTGTTTTATGGAATTCAAAGCACTATAAAATTTAACGGAGTTACATGCTGTCTCGTTAAGTAGTCGCATGCATAATAGCAAGTCTCAGACGACCTCAAGCCAATAGCTTGTCTTTGAAATAGTGCTAACAGATTAGATCACCACCATTGCAGTTTGGTGACTACTCCACTCTGAAGCCATATATAGAATAATTAGAGATGACTTCATCTTCAACCAGTGTAGTAATGTTCTGTTTACTTAAGAAATCTTTCATGTTTCCGAATCGTTTCCAACTTCAATTTACATAATCACAAGTTGCGCGATCGATTTTATGTTCATCGGATCAGCAGTTCACATTAATGAAATGGCTTACATCAAAAGCAGCATACATTGCGCCTATTGCGAATACAAAATACAAAAACTTTACTCACAAAAACAGAAGCATAAAAGCCAAATAAATGAAATTCTAAAATTAAATGTTTACGCTGTTTCTGTTCTAAATTTCTAATTTCTAATTTCGTCTGCGGATTCGTGTGGAGAGGTAGGCAGAGAGTTTGGCGTATACATTTTTCAAACCAATCAACAACACATTTGCCAATTTATGCATCAGACAAACAAAACATCAATGAGTGTCTCTTCTCAGATGATGCAATTTGGTTTATTTCTTTACATTTTTTTCTTTTTGAGATTTTTACAATTTCATTAATTTGAAAGACATTAATTTAATTATTCAGTACATCACTTTGGTTGTCGTATGGCTGATGTATTATAAATGACAAAGTGCACCGTTGATTGACATAATAATTTTTTGTGGCGTTCTCATAATTTGTGTACTGTAAATTAAATAAATGGTTGGAATTATGTGCTGTGTTCAAGGTCGAATAACTGACAGGCCCAATTTCCTCTCTACATTTAGATACCAAACACAATATATAGATTTTGACACAAAAGGTATCATGCCGCAGTACCAGGAGCTGCACAAGCTCTACCCATTGGATAATCAAATCTAATATAGAGACAGTAGAGCAAGTTGGTACGATACTAAAATACCAATAAAACATACTACACAACACAATAAGATCTAAAAAGCCCAAAAAACAAAACAAAAATTCTCACAATAAGATCTATTTTTTATTTTTTATGTAAAAACTTGTTTAATACCTACATACAGAAGGTGACGCAATAGAGCAGGGAAACCCTGGGGCACAGCCTTTTCCGACGATCAGCCACCTTTCTGCGTTGGGAGGGTTTAAGCAGTTTATTTGAACCGAGCTCGATGCCGAAAGGTTGAAGGATAGGGAAAATGAATGAAAGTAAGAATTCATCAAAAAACAGTATGGATTTTTATTCTCGAGGTGGCAGTCGTCAAAGGGAAAATCCACCCGTAGTTTTCAGACATACAGGAGCACGGATTCTGGAGGCCCCATCTAACATACTAACTTCCGCCTTTACTGGTGGTTACACGCGAGTCGAAGTACCGTAAGCGATGACTCCTGCAGTTCTCTCCATGAAGCTCTTCGCGGTTTGAGCTGGAAAGATGAAGAAGGCAGCTCGGATGTCTTACCTCCAAAGCTAAATTCCCATTCTGGTTTCTGTTGGCCAGAGTGGTGCTACCTTGAAGTGAAGTTGATGAAGTGAAGTTGAACAAGTGGATCCCACTCTAACGATGACATCTTCTAGAGAACAGCTTTCCAAGCGTCAGCAGAGGCTGGAAAAAAAGCGAGCGGCAAATGCTCAATGCAAAGAGGACACCAGTGTGGCCGAAGGCACTGAATCAAGTTGCAAACCTTTGGTGATGGCGGTGAAAAGGGACAGGTCGCAAGAGGTCTCACCCACCAATTCAGGACAGTCTCCCGTAATGCAACCTCTGCAAACGCGAACACGGTAAAAAAAAGGTTCCCGGAAGTTTTGCCAATCTTCCTGTTGGTCTAATTATGGAAAGTCGGTGAATGAAACTAGAGGAACAAGTCGCAAGGCTTGCAAATTCGGTCAACGGACGCTGCGCTGGCTGGAAAGGACGAAGCCAGCATGGTAGAAACTCCTAGAGGTCCAACCGAAACGTTGGTTAATGAAACCGTGACTACCAGTGAGTCTGGTCCACGGACACTCACCGGACGGAAAAAAGCCTCAAAAGGAGTAAAATCCGTCGCACAGCGAAATAAAATATGGCTTCCTTCTAAAATAGTGGCTGTTTCCCATTTTAAAGTGCGTATATGTAGGCTGACAATGATAACAGCATGACCATCACAGAGCACAAGCACTGTGAAGATCATCTATGGGAGAGCTGGCTATGGCTGAGAGTACACAAATTCAGTGTTAGGGATGTTGTTTGGAGGACGGAACCTTTTTGGTCGAATGCTATAATCATAGCAGACCGCTGACTGGCTACGTGCCTCTGTGCGTAAGATTCCCCCTTCAAAATTCCACTTTTGAGATTTTCAGGGCGCCGGTTTTAACGAAAGCCATCTGCTTTATTCCGGGGCAATTCAGGCATACTGAAGATGTGCTACAACGTCTCGTTATCCAGAATGGTGGTATCTACACAACAAAGTGGAAACTTGCAAGGAATCGGGGTGGTGAGTGAATCAAGCTTTTGTGGAGGTCATCAAAGTTATAGTAGGGGAGCCCGAGCCGCTAAATTTGCAGTTACTAAAGCGTCATGGCGACTTATTGGATTGTGAAGTTTACGTTCTAAAACGAAAAAAAGTGTATGGCAGTTTTTCATTTTAGTGGGGCGATGGGCGTGTATGAGCTTTTAAAAATGTAAAAAAAAACAGATAAATTGAAATACTCGAGCGCGTCAGATTTTCATAGAGTATACGCGCTTTGTCTTTCTGATAACGGATATATATTAATCTGACGATTTACGGGGGGCAAATGGCCGTAAAGAGAGGTTAAAAAAACAAAAAATAAAAAGTTATTCGAGCGTGTCAGATTTTCAAAGTGAATGTTAAGTGTACTCTAAAAAGTGTATATTTCAATAATCTGACAATTTGAGTGGGGCGATCAGTCATGGCTGATTTTTAAAAATGTAAAAAAAACACGTGACCTTGAAATACTCGAGCGCGTCAGATTTTTATACAGAGTGATCAACTTGATGTGTTCGTCCTCCAGGATGATAATCTGACAATTATATGGGGGCGTACTCTTAGTCTGACAATTTTAAAGTAACAATTCTTTGTTGTTTCTATTTTTTATTACTGGATGCAATCAAAAAATATGTACACATATTATGTATTAAAAAATTTTGTATTGAAATTTTGTTGAGAATACTTTTAAAAAAAATCCTGAAAGTTTGAGCCCTTAATATTAATTTTAAGTGCTCGATCAAGAGGTGTGAAGATTTTCCATTGAAAATACACGGAAACTCTGATTTTTTATTTTTAAATTTCTATAACTCAGCGGCATTTCATGGGATCGCTTTAACCGAAGATGTTTTTTTCTCAAAATTGAAAGCTCTACAAAAATGTTCTTTTTGGCAAAGTCGTTACTCATACCGGGAAGGTGGTACGGGCCACTTAACCAGATTTTTCCATAAAATTCACGTTTTGTCGCAGTTATCTCGTAAATAACAAAAGCTACAGAAAAATTGTAAATTACAAACTTGTAGAGAATTTAGTTTTCTACAAAAAAAATCTTCTGGACCAATTGCTAATATCAATATTAACCGAGATATTAACCATCATATATTATACATTTCACTGACGATTTTACCTCAATCGCCCCAACCAAAATGTCAGATTATATGTTTTCCGTTATCCTGATAAAATTACCTTCAAAATAAAAAAAAAATCTATCGCGCTCGAGTATTTCGAAACATCGATTTTTTTTTACATCTTTGTGACTCGCCTACTTACGAAGGCCCCGCTCAAATTGTCAGATTATTGAAATATACACTCTTCTCGATGTAATCAACCTACCATCTTTTAATCTGACGCGCTCGAGTATCTCCGATGATCGACTTTTTTTTACTAATCTGACGGGCTGCCCTCAGCGAACGCCCCAACATTTAGGTTTAATATATGGTAGGAGTACATTACATGGTGCAAGGTTTCTCCCCATATGATTTTCTGACGCGCTCGAGTAACGCGCGAAATCCCCTCTTGGGCTCCCCTACTATTAGGTGCGACTCCCGTCTGCATTTTCATCTTGGAAGGATTAGTTTCCAAATTAATTCCAATCGGTCCAAATGACGGATGAATTACTAGTATTAATCAATGATAATAACTCAAATTAACCTTCAACATTCTAAGGCTGCTACTGCACTCCTATGTAGCAGGTTTTCAGTGTTGAAAACAAAAACTCACCTCGTAGCAATCCAAAAGCCATAGGCCTGGCCAATTACTTGCGAAAGGCGATCCCTTGGAAAAACATTTTTGGTTTCTTTTGGAAGTCGAACGACGAACCTCAAGCGTGACAGGCCGACGTGCTCACTATTACACCGGCGCGGCGTTTGTTAAATATCAACTTTTCTTTATTATAAGGTTACAAATCACCCTTCAGTAAATCTCCTGCATTTAAAGTTTAAGTGCTTCTACTGGGCTTGAAATAACAAATTGCTCTTATAAAAGTTTAGACAAATCATTTAAGATTTTTAGAAATCTTATATGGTACAGAATAACGAGGGATGTGGTCCCGCTCAGAAATTCTTCTTGACCCAGGAGAAATTATCTGTCTTTAACGTTTACCTGTCGCACAACAACTATATATTTACCAGCTTTAAGGTTTTTTTTAATCGTGTGGCAGTAGGTGGATATTTATCGTGGTAACTGCTTTCCATAATAACTACCATTCCTGGAAATTTTATCCAAATCGATTTAGAGGCTCGGTTCTTAGATTTTTTCCGCTCTCCCATACAAAAAGCCCCACTGTGCGGCGCTACGTAACTGTGCTCCCGGTTGGATTCAGACTATTTGTTCCAGAGTACAAACTGCACTAAATCTGATTGACACCTGGTGTGTTAGAAACCAGGAGAGACTCTCTGTCTCTGACTCAACTGAGGTCCGCTTTACGAAACACAGGAAATTTACTGGTCAGACAACATGGAATTTTTTTGTTGAAAAAAGTTAAAATAAGAAAATAGTCGAAAACAACTAAGGCACTGTCAGTCTCCTGGGCAATATAAGGGACCTTCGGCAAGACATGGGGCCTGTCACTGAAAAGGGTCCTGCGGACATATGTATACCATCCAACTAATTCGAAAATGATCCAGGACTAAAAGATCTCTCTGAACGGGGTCGGAAGACTCAATTGTATCTTTGAGTCTCGTTGGGGCTCTACTCCATTACATGATCACTGGGAACGAGACTGACGATGATCTTACAAGGCACGAATCTCAGACAGCTTTCTCAGCAATGGTATGCCAGGGTCCTCAGCGACGGCTTCCAGCACCGATAAGATATGCTAACTGCACAACCGTAGATGACATACCTCCATTGGCTGCACGACGCGACGTTAGTAAGAGAACTGCAACGTTTTCGCTATTTCTTAGCAGAAAAGATTGTAGAAGGCTTGTTGGCGTTGCCACGGGGCACTTTTCTTTCCAAGCGTTAAAAAGTGTCACACTTAAGTGATAGCACACTCTACGACTCCTATGGACGGCAGGGCAATTGCTCTATGAATATTCTGCATTTTCAACAGGTTATAGATGATCGGCGCAGACATAGTGATGCCTGGTGACCTAGATTTCTTTTCATGCCTCTTTTTTAAACTCCTAAGAGCATCTGGAATGCTTTGACAAAAAAAAAGGTTGCTATTTGGAAGTTCAATTTAGGTTTGAGTGCCCCATTTAGTAATTCAAAAAACTAAAACGACACTACAGCGCATTGTGGCGATAAGTCGGTTTTCCGAGCTAACTCAATTGGGTGAGATTTAGATTTCTAACATTGAACAGGTTAGAGAATCTGGGCACGATTCTTTCCAAGATAACAGAAACCACGGTTAAGTTAAAAATTATCTGGAAGGACGAAAGAGCGGCTTTCGAAGCAATACACCGGTGGTATGATGACATGTCTCTCCAAACACTGATATAAATCTCAACATCGTTTTGGAGAAAGTAAGATTATTGCCCTTCATATTTCAAATGAATTCCAAAGATTTTCGCACAAAGCTCATTTAACTAAAATGATTTCATTTATGATGAATCTATTCTTAGTCCAATACAAATCGTTTTTGGTGTACCGCAAGGCTCTGTTCTTTCTCATTTTTATAAATGATCTTCTGTCTCGAACTACTAACACACATAACTGTTAAAACTAAATTAAATTAGGACAGCGATTTCATATAATTTTTGTGTGCAGTGAAAAAAAAAACGAAGAAAAATTAGAAAATCAAACAGGGTAGAAGGAAGTTCAGAATACACGCATTGTCCACAAATGTGACTTCACCATAATCGCATCGTTATAATGAAAATAATTTTCCATGCAACTACCCAAGTGCATATTCAAATCCGAAGTAAAACAAAAAAAACTGTTAACTTCCTTTGAAACAAACAAACTAAAACTTTAACGCACTGTTATACTCACTGACCTAAATAACCATCATTGTTTTAAAACTCACCACTGAATCGAATGTCTGTTTTAATTTCTCCGTTAATCTCACCTAATTACCATCAATTAGAAATTAATCTGACAAAATTAATTCCACCGATATCGCACGGAATAAATTGCATGCTTAACGCACCCATTATGTTTCTTCCAGATACTGCGCATAATTGCACTCTAATGGAACACAAGGGTATAGCCACGGTCGAGAGCCTATAGCGGCGGCGCCAAGACAAAACTTCCTCTACCGTTTGCTTTATTTTCCTTTACTCTTTCGGCATGCTGCAAGTTTGACGTTAAGCCAAGATATCCAACTTTAGGAAAAGTGCCTCTTAGTTGGGAGTATGCACGGTGCACGCTTTCTGATTACCAGTTAGCGGTACAAAATTAAAATGTAAAATACCCCAGAGCAATCGATTTACATTGTTCTTCCTGGGCTATTGAAAGATTGAAAACTTTTAAGGAGTCTCTCCAAGGAATTCGACTTGAGTTTCTCGTGTTTGTTGACAATAAAAGAGCCAGCCGATTTAAGCGTCTTGGACTTCTTTCTTCAAGTGCACACCAATTAAGTCGCAACATGTCCGGAGACAAGATATCTAACATTTTATATGCAGATTTACCTTCCTTAATTGCTTTGCGACTTCGAATCTAATTCTGCATGCCACAGAACCATTTGCTCTCGTACAGAATTCCCAATGCCAGTTGTTGGCCGGGAACATTATATGTTAAGTGTGTAAGCGACGCGGCATGCCGCATCCAGTGCGTTTTTACCTCGAGACTAGTTTTAAGTGAATCGCTTGAAATGGTGAAGTGGTCCGTTGGCAGCCTCAGCAACGAACCAGAAAAAAACGTTCTTCTTTTCTTTTTCTATTGGATGGCGAAAAGATTCGTTGCCGCTTGTCTCTGTGGCGTTTTCACGACATGACTTCTAATCGTGGAATTTTCGTTGCGCTTGGCATGCATGCATGAAAAAACTAGACAAGACGAACATCATGTACATGGTTTTTTTTTGTTTATTTGCATGCAGCAGCGAACGCGTTCATAAATTTTAATTTAGAATCATTCGCCAAGAATGTTTAGTGAGTGGTCCAGGGACTGGAAAAGTAATGACCCGCGGCACTGACACTTCTCAGTGAGGCACACACTAATGAGGAAGTAAAATTTTCTAGATAAAGAATGCTTCATTAAAATTGTGACGTTTTAATGGCGCAGCAGCTGTTGAGATTGGGAGATTTAAGTGAAGGCAACCATTTAAGTTTGGATTTTTTAAAGGACTTACACCACGGTCATTCGAATTTTCGTGAAGTAAAATGGATTGGTTTACTGATGGACTTACATCGGTGCAAGTTTGAGGAGGGTATCGTTTGAAGCGACTAAACCTCAAGCTTATGAATTGTCTTAAAAAGATGGAAATTGGAATACCTCGGAGCAATGTTTGAATAAAAAATAGAAAGTTTTTAAAATCTTCTAAAAAATACTAAAAAGATTTTGTTCAGAACAACGAATAACCATTTGTGGTACCCTTGGTGCGATTGTTAGTTAGCACGTCTGTTAGCTAACCGAGAAGTTCGAGTGCCGGATCCCAACCGAAGCAAAATTGTTTTCCAAAGAGATGTCCTTTCGCGAGGAATTGGCAAGTCCTTCGATAGTAAGTTCATTGAATGAAAAGCGCTCTCTCGATTAGCCGTTCGGAATCGGCAGAAAATTGTAGATACCTTTTATTCTCTCACAGAGCCAATGGTTCTGGAAAAAGCGGTAAGCCCCAGGTTCATTTACGCCACCTTATTTATTGATTTATTTAATAAACAACCAAGAAGAAGAGATAAACTACTAAACAATTATAAACTTCACAATACCTAAATGCCCATTTGTACTTATGTCGCATGTATTAGACTTATTTCTGAGAAGCGGTCAATTTCAAGCCCAAATATTTATTTGTTTACTTGAATGGCATTTATAATACAAAATCTTGACAAGCTTCCATAAAACTAACAATTACTTTTGACCATAGCCAAAAAAAAAGGTACAGGGGGCGTATGAGTAACTTTTTTTTACTGTGACTTGATTACTACAGGCACCTAACCTGAATTTTTGTTTGTGGCGCAAAATTCAAAACTGATTTCTTTATCAAGCGCGACTTTACAAGTGAAAACTGAAACATTGAATCCACCAATGGGGCAATTCGATGAGGGAATTTGAATTGAGTACATAAAAACCCTTCTGAAATGTGATTTGACTTATGAAACTAAGGCACAGCAGAATTAATCAACTTTTAAGATTAAGTATACAAATAAGAACAACTATAGCACCATCGATCAAATCTACAATCTTTCATATATCCGTGGTTTTTAAATTCGTAGCGGCTTTCGACAGCACCAACCGACAAGCCCTCTTTCCCCAGCTAACAGCTTTAGGTATACTCTCGAAAATGATAACAATTATGAGACCACTCTATCAGGATACAGTTGCAGCAGTCTGGGATGGAAATAATGCATCAAATTCTTCAGCACTAGCAAAGGTGTTAAACAAGGATTACGTGCTTTAGGTACAGTTTTTAGATGGCCTACACTCCGAATTTTCTATCGGAATATTTTTGGAAGGACACGGAATAAACGTTGTTTTGTTTGCAGATGACATTGTTGCTCTTAGCTTACAGTCCCAATAAGCTACAAACTATCATCAATAATTTCAGCACCTTTTACCAAAAATGGAACCTTGAAGTAAATTTAGACAAGCCTGAAATTGTTATTTTTAGGAATGGAGGCCACAGGTCACAGAGCAGCCAGCGAAACATAAGTTAGGTTAGGTTAGTTAGAATGGGCTGACGGTTGATCTTATTTCCACGACACTTAGATCAATGTGATACCCTAGAGTATTGTAACGTCCTAAAAACCTATGAGTTTATGGTTGGTAAATATTTAACCATTTTTTGGCCTTAATGATGTTCAACACGCTGTTTCTTGGAGTGCCTGATTATTCTTCTAGTTTCTTGAAGAAGTAACTGCCTAGGCACTTTTTCCTAGTGTGGCAGATTGCTGGGCAGTGACAAAGAAAACGCGTGTAATCCTCATGCTCGTCTTCGTCATTGCATCCTCTACATAAGTCGTCGGTGCAAAGACCCATTTTCTTTGTGTGGTAGACTAGTAGGCTCTGCCCTATTATAATACTGATAAGCGATCGTAATGAAGGCCTATTCAGAGATAATAGCTTTTCAGATCCGTTCTTATCGTATTTTTGCCACAGTTTCTTGGAGATGACACACGAATCTAGGCATCACCATCTTTCATTGGACTTTCGTATTATTTTGTTACCAATGGTCTGTTTAATTTCACAGTGTGGGACCCTGATTCATTGGTCAATGAGAGAAGGGTCAGAGCTTTTTTTCGCTAATTCATCCGCTTTTTCATTTCCCGATTTTGTCACTGTGACCGGGAACCCATCAGCAGAGTCTAACGTTATGCTGGGTGCCAAGAACCTTCAGCTCTTCGCGACAGCAAGAAACAAGCTTTGGTTTGATAAGAGTGGCCGAAATAGCATTTATTGCTGCTTGGCTATCAATGAAAAAAGTGATATCAGCATATGATCATGGACACCTGTTTTGTAGCGTTTGCAGCTGCCAAGATCTCAGATTGGAAGAACCTGCGTTGATTTGGAAGTTTGAAGGAACTGGCCAGATTTGGGCTTTATGGAAAGAAACCTGCACTTGCTACAACTTCTATTTTCGAGCCGGGCGTCCGTCGGTTGGTGTTAATTGATATAAACGTCTAGCCAGTGAAACATGGTTGCTTTATAAAATTGAAATTAGAATAACAAACCATTACAACAATCTCGGCGTCATATTTACTTACAATCTGACATGGTCCGAACATCTAACAAAAAAAACTGGCAACTTCGAAAAATCCAATAAACGCTACATGGTCGAAGTTCGAAAAAAAAAAGAAGTTTTGAATTAATTGAATTGAATTTAAAGTACGCGACGCAGGCACAAGATTGATTATGCATTATGGTGCACAAGTGTGGGGGTACAAGGAGTACAATAAAGTCTAGTTTTATAAGAATTTAGAAAAAGAGCGTTTATATGAAACCAGCACTTGCTTAACCGAATCATTTTAGTGATGATCGTGTGAATCGTATTCATTCGTTTAACATAACCTTTTTGAGTAATTTAAGGTGAAATAACACATAGTGATACTCGTATCGGTTTGTTTCACTCAGTCATTACAAACAAAAATAAATATTCTTAGTTGGATCCTCTCATTAATTTACAGAGCACATATTTTACTTCAACAAAACAGGTCTTATTGTGAAATGGCCTAACACATTTCCAGTACCTACAATTTTATGCCGATTCTCAATGAAAGACACATGCTACTTTTCTATCTTTGATGTTCCTGGAATTTGAACCTTGAACCTTCCACGCAACTGACAGATTTGCAATTCATTACATCACTGGCACCTCTTACTACTATTCACTTCACGTATTTGAATTTTAAAACTATTCTCCTTAAAGGATCGATTTTTTCGATTGATCTGCCTTGATTGAGGTTCATTAAGCTATTTTCGAATCGCAAGTGAATTTAGCCCTAAAAGACGAACATGTTCGTGTTTTCTATGTTTTTCTCGTGTAAGGGCTGTCTCGCAAACTGTTCCATGTTGGAATAAATTTCAATTTTTTTGTTTTGATTAGGTTCGATTTTCGTCATGTAGGGCCGTGCTCTGGGAAACCTTACTGTTGCCATGGAATTACTATGAACACTAGGGTGGTCGTTTTTTTGTATGGATGAAAAAAAAAAATGTTTTTATTGAGCACTCTTTTTTTATATGCTATTATATTACAAAAGTGCACAAGAAATAAATTAAGAAGATCGAAATGTGTTAACACTTGCCTTGATATATTTGCAAAAATTCAATTGAACGCAGGCTAGTAAGTTTTGATTGCCAGAAGTAAAAAAATTATTTTTGAATTCTATTTACGCCTACAGAGTAAAAAAAAATTATTGCAAAAGAGGAAGAGAAAGAAGCATACTCAAATGCATACATGAACTTTCATAACTGTAAGCTTAATGCGGCACGTGTTGATTTGGTCGACAAAAAAAAGGTAATGTTTTGAGAAGTTAAAGAACAAAAAAAGGGTGCTCATTAAAAAAGTTCAACTTTTGAAAATAGCGACCACCCCAATGAACACACTAATTGCGCTAACATATCGCATAAGCTTACACGTAACAGAATCAACACAAAATCGATGTCCGTCCTATAAGGGATAACGCAAACAAATAAGTTTAGATTTGTTAGAGCTACACTAGGGTAACGTTAAGGCAGCTGTTAATTTGTTTGATACCTCAAGGCCCAGTTTTCCGATAACCCAATGAATCTTTTTATTCAACATGCCTATCGTTTAAACATTTGTGGCTTTCAATGAAATGGGTCTGGTCATTAGAATCATTTAAAAATCTTGTTTTCAAAGAAGCTTACGCCTTCGTACTAAAGCAGGAAATTTATAAAGAATATAAAAAAATAAACCTCATTGTCCAATAAATATTAAGAAATACTTTCAAGCAAGTGCAAATCTTAAAACATTTCAGCCTTTAAAGTCATTACGACTTTGTGTCGTAATGTCATCTATGTTCACTGGTTTGCAATCCTTTAGGAGAAATGAAACCTTTCGAGCAAGGATCACAATGCAAAATCCATATAAAAAAGTTTACCTAAGCTTGATATGTAAACTTTTACACAGCTTTTTTCTCTGAGTGTGAATACCAGAATTGCCACAGGCTTTAATGACGTGAGGTTTTGCTTTCCATACTGACGATGGCCTACTAATACATTTTTTGTCTTTTGGTTTCAGACAATCTGATATAGTAGGTCTGAGAAGATCTTTCGTGCGAGTTATGAGAAGATTCATAAATTGCCACATGCGTTAGTGCTTTTATTTTTAAGTCCTGGCAAACGATACGAGGTTTCACTCACCGCATAGACCTGTTTTTCATCACATAAAAAAGATCAGCTTTTGTATGGTTCTCCCAAGCTGAGCGTCCGCCATCTGTACTTTCAAAATTTGAACTAATGTATGTTAAAATTTTGTCATAAAATATGTCTAGTCGTATTGAGCGTCATCCGATCAATGCATTGAAACAGTGGCAATAAGAATTGGAATTTCGTTTATCAATTACTGAGCAAAGATCTTTGGTCAAATTCGCTAGGAATACCAGAAAGCTTTACAAAAACAGATTGTAAGATAGTCCTTTGATATAAAAGCTCGTCCACCACTACAAATAAAATTATATTGTGTAACAAAATATCGAGCTCACAGCACAATCAAAAATCAAAAAAAGATCACCCAACCAAAATGAATAGTCGATGTTACCAGGAAGGTGTCATCAGAATATGTATTTACAGAATATTTCCAGACACGATTATAACTTCTTTTTGACATTCTAAGTTCTACAAACACAGGAAATGCCACAACATTTGCAACAAAATAAAGGACACCCTGTTAAGTCAAGAAAAAAAAAATCAATTTACCTTAATTTGTTTTATTTCATCTTAACAACTTTTATAAAACTACAAAATTACTCTGACCATGAAAAGACTTCATGCCAATTATTTCACACATCTCCATGAAACCCATCATTATCGACTGGAGTTCTTCTTGCCATAAATTAAGGTTACCGATTTGGTAGCACAGCACTCATATCATATTTTTACCCTTGCCAACGTATTGTACATATCCTTAGGCGAAAATCGCTATCAACATCCAATGCTACTTCAAAAGCATCCGATTTGACCACTGCGTGTAGTCCACTTCACACTGCTTCTTCTCTTTTCGATTCCGTTTGGAAAATTATATAGTGCCGCTGTAATTGCACTCAACTTTCCCCAAGTCGCCCAGTAAAAATAAAAAAAAAAAAACAACATTTTTATTGCATCCTACGACCAAAGCCGACCGACCAACCGATTCGCATTGTGGTAAATAATTGTTTAACCTTTCAACTCACGCTCCACCATCCATCTCCCGAGGCTATCTTTGAGAAAATCTTGGCCGGCAGAAGCAAATGTTGGGAGGAGCATTCTGAGCCTACCTATTTCGTTGGTATACTGAATCTAGAAGTGTAGCGGGTTGGGGGGAAAGGCGAGATTTTGCATTAAGGTAATTCGAGACGACAAAGTCTCCCCGTTGTACTCGATTAAGATTGAGAGACAGAGAGACTTCCTCAAGGTTTGTTTATTTGCATTTTTGTGGTGAGACACTTCGAGCGGCTGGTGCATCAAAGCGCCTTGCATTGACGTGCGATAGACATTTTCATTTTTTCATCTTTTTTTTCATCTGAAATTGTAGTCAACAGTCAAGTGAAGCAACTTGTTATTCTTAAACAGTCTTGATATACTGACACAGTTAATGAAATGGAAAATAGTTTTTATGCCCTTTTCGAGCTTGGAAATTATTCTTGCCCACATGACGGTGGCTTTAAGTGGAATACGGTCCGAGTAACTGCATAGGTTTAGCGGTTTTTATGTTGGTATTAGCAATTTTAGTATTAGTCTCAGAAGATTAGTGAGTTTAAATGGAATGGGTGCAATCTTCTTCTTGTTCCTTTTTTTCGGAGTTTGACCTCGAAGGGATTAAGATTCTTCCACCTAACCGCTTTACACTACTGATCCGCTCGAGGGGAACAATGCCTGGATGCCTAAGCCTGCACTCAACTGAACGCACTAAAAATCGTTAAACAAAGCTCTTCGCAGCTTACTAAAAGACCGATCTAACTTTATTTTGCATACATCGCTCACTGGTGAACCCGTGTCTTGAGTTTTAGGGACTCCCATAAGCCAAAAACGTCTTGCCACAACAAAGTCAAAACGTTATCACTTCCGAAAATGAGTCACTTCAATGCAGCAATCGGCAAAATTAGCTTGCAAATTAGGCTCACCCATTAACCTACAAGCTATTAACGTGTTACAATTTAAATGGTGCACCATACCAATCAACAGCTCTAGAGCCACTTTGTGTCGTCCAAACACATTGAGCACACGCATTTCAAATAACAAAACGATTGCAACCGCATCAATGTACCCCCAATCACCTATACTCCCCGCTGGGTGCGTTCAATGCTAGAGCCACCACAAATTGCTACAGTTGCGGATGTAATCCGATCAGCCGCATGTCGATCAACGCTAAGTGACTCAACTGATAGCCAGCCAGCGTTTCTAGTTCTCATGCAAAAAATAATGCACGATTTTAAGGTGAATTTCACAAGGCCGACATACAAACGAAAAGAGTGATGTTGGAGTCCAACTCAGTGTGGGATGGTCAGTGAAATTCTACAAAGGCGTTTGAGCAAGAAAATAAATCCACAATCAACCATGGCGAAATTTTCCTCAGGCATGAGTTGGTCCAGGGACGATGACAGTGGCGGGGGTGGTTGGCGTGGTGGCGTTGGTTTGAAATCACAAACAGAGTTTCTAGCTTGTCTAATGTCCACTCACATTTCATAGACACAGCGGCTGCATAACTTGACCCCATGAGGTTACACTGCACTACTCCTCGTTCCAAATCAACGGCGGTATTTGAGCAATTTTTGTTTTTTGGCTAACGACGACGCGACGCAACGCAGCGTGTTTCCAAGCTGATTCATCGATCGATCTTGTTTTGTTAGCAACATGTTGCTGCTGTTGGAATTTTATTTATTTTTAATTTTTTTTTTTGTCTCAGAGTAAGGCAGCTTCTTGAACATGAATTCGAACATCATGGCTTCTTATGGAAATCGAGTTTCTCTCCGGATCAAACATATACAGGAGAACTACACGCTCGTGCGATGAATGGAAGTAGGGAAGAGCTGTTTTTTGTTGGCAGTGTGTGTTTTTTATGATGGGATTCCATGTTGGATTGTGTTTTTGTAGTCTGAGATATGTTCTATCCATCGGGGTGTAGACAATCACGATAAATGAAGGTCAGAGTGTGCCTTTTACGGAATGTATCCGTTAGATACACAACATAGTGAGATAATCTGGGGGGCTTGTTCGGATGTAGACTCAAGATTGTAAGTAGGAGATGTTATAGTTTTGTTAGTTGGTAGACATGTTTGCAAACAGGCATGAGATTGTAGCCTTGTTTTATGATTCAAAGTTGCAACTATGGAATTGTTATGATTTAAGAAAAAGTTTATCTTATCGGTTGATGCTATCAGATAAAAAAGGCATTGAAAATATGAATTTCACGCAAAATGAAAAACATTTGTAAAATTTTAAAATCAATCTGGAACAAAAGTTGTTGCCTGTAAGATTTTTCAATAGAAGCATTCTTAGAAGGATTGTCGACACTCAAATGTTGAATGGATTGAAACCATCTAGGGCTCATGTTGGTACTTTTCTAATTCAGTACTGATTTTTTATTAAATTTTAGTATGATCTTTTTAGATCGCTATTCTTCGAACAGGTTGTTCCAAGTTCGCACTCCAGTACAAATATGGTGATGAAATATAATTCAAGTTACTCAAGGGAAATGAACCACTTTAATGGTGAAAGAATTTTGAGATCGGTAAAGTATTTTCCTAGTTCGAGGCTACGTTCCCGTTACCGTTTCCGTTCTCGAAGGAATATGGAAAGGAAATAAATATAGCCTATGTCATTTCTTAGGTTCTAAACAAATTTATTTCTTAATTTCATTAAAATCGGCTCAGTAGTTGAAGCCTTTTTAAAAACAAACACTTAGTTCTGTAATGTGAAAGAATTTTGAAATCGGTCAAACAGTTTGTAAGTTCCCGTGTATGTTTCGATGTACATATATTCCAGTTCCCGACCCCGTCAGAACATTGGAATGAAATATTCTAATAAACCTTCCCCTTGGATCACTCTATGATTGAAAAAAACCGCAGCAAAATCCACTGCGTAGTTTTAAAGATGGGAGCGAACAGACAGCGAAAGCGAATTTCTTTTATACTATTTAATGATGGAGCTTTACATTTTTTGGTGAGGAGGCATAGGAACTTTGAAATAAGTGAAAAAATACGAAAAACTAATTTTACGAGAGTGTAAGACCTGCTCTTAAGAGACTTTCTAAGTATTAGCTCTATCCTCCAGGCATGAAGAAGTTGAACACGAAAATAATGGTGCCAAAATCTAAGCAACTAGAACGGAGGGAATGAATTCTGAGCTGAGTGTACATTTCAAATTTCAAGTCATTCGGCCAACCGTTTTTAAGATACGATGGAGAAAAGCATGTAAACTTAGTTTTGAGAAAAACGCGTTAAAATTTTCAAGTCCGCTTAAAACAGCTCAGAACAGCTCCTTTTCCTTACTGCTGTTTCTTTAAAACGATTTTTAATTTTTAAAAATCACTACAACCGTGTTCTAGCCATGTTAAGGAAGCAGTTTGTGAAAAAAAAATGTTTGAGCCCATCACATGGGATGACCCCCTCAAACCAAACTTTTCAAGAAATACAGGACAACAACAAAATGGAGCAACAATCTTGAAAAAACCGTTCAAAGGAGATGCTCAGAAGATTTGTTCGCCGAAGGTCATAAACGAGGCTCTAAAACATCCTCCAAAGGTAGCTACACTGCCGTCCTAGGCAAAAAAAGGGCGTAAGCGCCAAAAAGGGAAAATTGAGTTTGAGGCATATTTCAAATCGTTGAGCAGTGTCTTATTTTTGCGTGATACCATATTCTGCAAAAGATGATTGAAAACTTGCTAAGAAGGCTTGCGATTTTCATTTCCAAGCTTGTAGCCTTGTAGGAGGCAATAGTCTGCAGTGGAGGGACATGTAACCTACTGCCAATGTACACAGGGAAGGGAGTTACATCAAATTCCGATAATTAACGTTCGATCAAGCTGATATCCCACACTTTGAAGGTCGTCGACTGCGTACCTATTGGAAAGCTGACTACGAAAAAAAAAAAATAAAGCTAATGCTGGTTTGGATAAGTCAGCAACAGACGCAATCCAAAGTTTTAAGATCCAAAAAAAACGTGAAAAACGAGGATTTGCATGTTGTGCTGGTTGACTACAAAAAAGGATTCGCTCGATAACAGCGAGATCTGGTATAGGTAACTTTCAGGGAAAGAGGAGTTACTGAGACCTTTGTGCAGATGATCACGTAGGAATTGTGTACAGTCCTCTGCACCTTATTTCAATTCTAGACTACTTGCTGAAAGAAAATGTTCAGAACACCAAAGAACATCAGCTATTCTTTGATATCTTTTTTTTCTTTTATGTCGCTGCCCAAATCTACTGAATCATTGATTGTAGAAACGTTAATCGTCGGCCACTGTTGCGCTCACCACCAACCCAACTGTTTAGTTGGCGTTGTTTGCGCGCTAACAGCCCGAACTATTGGCCG
Organism: Melanostoma mellinum; assembly: GCA_914767635.1. Taxonomy (NCBI): domain Eukaryota; kingdom Metazoa; phylum Arthropoda; class Insecta; order Diptera; family Syrphidae; genus Melanostoma; species Melanostoma mellinum. Next base: position 204,356,301 of record OU612058.1, read on the forward strand.
AGAAAATGTTTGTGGTTTGCGGGGACCCTAAATGTTAGGATCTACAATCAATAGTGAAGCAATTTGTGATGACGAGTAATTATGGCGGAAATAGGAGCAAGAAAACTCCGCCATCTCTGAGATAAAAACAATACTTCTCAAAGATGAAAGGAAAACTCTACACCGCAGTTGTGCGCCCAGTTCTCACATACAGTTCACAATGAGGCAGAATGTAAGCGTGAGAGTAAGTTTACTGCAACTGTGGTGAACTGAAGAAAATATCGTAGCTGTATCGGCGAGTTTAAGTCATAACCGTGAATTGATCGATTAGTCGCCGGTACTGCGAAGTTTGAACACTGCGGAAAATGGAAGAGCTTGATTTGTATGAAACGTGGTTTCACGCTACACAGCACGCTTAGCAATGTACTAGCTGAGAAACGAGTTCGGTGAACAGATTCCTTTATCGTTGGGACGGTACATCTGGCCGACTAGATCATGCGATTCAACGCCTCTAGACCGTTTTTGAGGGGTTTTGTTAAGACTCATGTCTACAGAGACAAGCCCGCTTTGACTGAAGCCAACATTGAACCATTTATTCTTAAGATACCGATTGATATATTTATTAGAAGTCCGAAATTCGACTCAGCGGCTGAGCCATTGCAGCAGCGGCCAACATTTACATGAAATAATATTCAAAAATGAAATTAAGCTTCTTCAGAGAATTTTTAAGTGCAAGCCTACTCTCCGTAAGGCCTCCAGAAACTCTCACTGCAAGTTTTTCCAAATTTCCAAAAAATATAGTTGTTTCACGAAATACGTTTTCAGAAACTTCTTGTGAAACTGACAGGTTTTAGGTTATGAACGAAAGAGTTTTACTTATACATATACCTTCTTTTAAATGTGGTGTCTTTGGCGTAGTGGATAGTTACGTAGGCGTTTAAGGTTCGATTCCCAGAAACCTTCAATTGGTTTTACTGTTATGGCCTTTCGCGAAGAGAAAGAAAGACTACCGGAAGTAAATTACACTGCCACTAGAAGTGCCTTTACAATAAGCTGTTCTGTATCGACAAAAACTTGAACGGTCCTTCCATTCCTCACAGGAAAAGGTTGAAAAAAATGCGCTAAGCCCCGGAGCTCTCCAAGCTCTGTTAAGGTGCGTCCATACTAAGCCGACCGGCATATGGATCCACTTCAATCGGTTCGAATTCGGTTCGGCTTTCGGTAAGGAGGAAGGCCGATTGGGGCTTCCACACTAAGCCGGTATTGCCGATCAGCATGTGCCGATTGATGCCGCTCGGCAAAGTGTGGACGCACCTTTATGTCACTTTATTAATTAATTTTTTTCAATACGACAGAGGTGTCTAGGCGGGGGCTGCTTGCTACCATGTTTGCCTGTTACGTCCTCACGTTCTCGAGGATCGAACCGCAATCCAATTGGTTTTCCACAGGTATCGACTTTTGTGAGGGCTGACACCCTTCTTCAGAATAATTTTAAATGACATGAAAAGCACCATTCGATCTTAAAAGTACGAAATAGACAAACAAGGTAAGGGTCGCTCCAAGTTATGGTAAAGAAAAATTCACTAGGCCCCGGCTTAGGTTGCTGTGCACACTCATCAAATTTTATTTATTTTTATAAAAACTCTTGAGATCCTGCGAATGTTTATTACTCTGAGCCACATGACGAACAGTTTTTCCCAATTTTCATCTCACAACTCAGTTTCAGCCGCAAAAAGGCAATACAATTTACGTCTTTTTGAACATTGCGCCAATTCCTCAACAACTTTCAGATTTTCTAATCAATCTGTAAATTTCGTTGCTTTCTCAACAAACAAAATAAAAAATTAACAAAACCATTTCGAAAAACATTGGCTATCTACCAAAACCACAATCTGTGGCAGTCTCGAACAGTTTTAAAAGCATCCACAAAACGATTTTCCAATGGTCTGTCGGAGGAAAAACAAAAAGAAGTGAATCCTAAACAAATCGTTGCATGTAACATGTTTGCTTCTGCACCAAGAATAGCAATTCACTCTGGAACATTATCTCTCATCAGTCAGTCAGCGTTTGCTTGTATCTATTTTTATATTTCTTTGGACAAAAGCGATGAGGTAATTCTTAATATGCAACCCTTCTACTCGAGTTATTTTTAAAGGAAATTTTGCATTTAAATGTAAGAAACAATGTGTCTTACTGGTTACACGGAAATTCGAAGACATTGTTATAGGTGCCGAGTCGGTATATGATTTAGATGGAAACAGTACAACACATCACGCTTGGCTGAGTGAGAATTGTTTATATGGAAAATGCATCGGGTGTACCTTCAAACTATGTACATGCAATGTATGGAAACGGAAGGCGAAAACATTTCATTTATAACGAGGTGATAATGTGTTTTATATTTTAAAAAAATTATTTCAAAAAACAAATTGTTAACTTTGTAAGGAGTTCAACTTCATTTTTACAATCGGGGGTTCAACTTCAGGTAAATAATTAATGGTGATTCGCCATAGGAGGTTAAGGTGTCGGATAGGGGCGAACATAGCATCCACAATTCACTTGGACATTATTTGCTGATAAGAGGTTCGAGTCTAGGAGAATAGGTTCTGGTACATAAATAGAACAATGGCAATGAGTGATGTACGAGGTGAACCTATTCGTTTGAAGAAAGTACTATGGTCGTAGTAGATGGTAGGAATTAAATTCAAATCAAGAGATTGTGTGGGTACGTTGTGGGGTGACCAGGGAGGAAGTGGTGCTCAATTTTCATCATTTTGTCACTGGTCGTGTAGAAAGTTGGTACTGGGTTTTCTTGAAGAGCGAACCCGACGGTAAATTGGATGGCCTTACGGTTGGCCTTATTTGAGCAGTATCGAAGCTTGGAAAGAAACTCAGAGCTATCCCGGAAAATGTTTGACAGGCACCAGCTTCCTTCAGAGCAGTTAAACAGTAGATTGAGAATTCCCAAACAGCCCCAGGAAATTGTTGAGCTCTTAAAGCTAAATGTAAAGAGGAGGATGGGGGACTCCTGATAACGTACCGCACAGACAGTCTACCGGAAATAGTGTATGTTTACTGGAATATTGAAAAGTACCTGAGTGACCACTAAAATTCCCAAAGACAACAACGGTTCATACCACCGGCACCGCCACGCCACAATGTCTCTGAAATAGAAGTGGTTCAATAATGCAACCCGTACGAGGAAGCGAGCAGTCCGAAGTCCAAACAAAGAGGAAAACAAGAATTTTGAACTGTTGGAACTGTAAGGCTAAGGGTCATTAATTTTTCGAGTGCTCGGATCCCCAAAGGAACCTGTTTTTTTTTTTCAAGTGCGGCATGGTAAATGTCACCTCCACGCAGTGCCCTCGATGGTCGGGAAACGGCCTTCGGAGCAGCTCAATGAACCGAACAAGCTGCTCGACAAAGCAGATTCCGGAAGCGAACTAAATAAACCACCTTAAGCCCAGAGTACAACAAACAATTTTTCAGATAAAAAGGATCCCTCTACCCAGAAACATTCCGGGGAAAAAATTTTGATGCGCGATCCGAAAGAACTCCACAACGAAAGTTTCATACTGACGACTCAACCATCTAAAATTCCACCAAAAATACTCCATGAGCGAATCCAAAAATACTATCGAGTGAGGCAATGGATTTTCGGTTCTCGAAACATAAGCGACCAAGTCTCAGAAAAGATTAAGAAACTTCGACAAAAATTTAAAGCTAAGAAGGATGTATGGCGAACAATAGAAGCCACGACGTAAGGCTCAACTGAAGATTCACGACCGTACGCGTCGGTGCAAATTTTCAGTGAGACAATGCTTGGCCTTCTGGACAGTGGCGCAAGTATTAGTTGCTTGGGGTTAGGGTGCTGCCGCATAAATAAAAGGTAGAGGTCGCGGTTGCAAAGTAAGTATCATGCTGGTACGTGGGTGGCCATATTGCCTCTGGAACAACAACACCTAATCCGCTCCTCTCCCAGGGTTGCAAATCTACTACGTGGCAAAACTTTTTAACTCAATCTCCGCTCAACGCATAAATAAAATTCCTTCTTTGCTAGGACGACATTCGGTCTCATTTAAAATTTCCTCGCACCAAACAGTTATTTTTCGATCCATATTCGGCATGAAACGTAACGCAGTTCTCATCAACGATGGCAAGAACCCATTCATCCGACGAGCAGAGCCTAGGCAAAGAGCAAGCATGCCGAGCCATTGTAGAGAGTACACCCTTCGCCCCTGCCCTCAGATTCGGTTAACCGAGACCTGTAACAAGGTTAGTTGCTCTGTGGGTAACAAGGGGTGAAGGTTAAATAGTTTTTATTTGTTTTCTTCGTAAAAGACCGACCGACCGATGGTATTGGACCGATGGTATTGGGATGGGTCACTCCCTTCAGGGCTTCAGGTCCTCAGGGAGGAGATGAGAAGAATATGGGGGTCCTTGGGACAAACCACTAGTTACAACTTTCCAAAACAATAATTTCACCACATTTGTTCTAACTGTAAACGAAAATAGTTGCAAGAGTTGTGTATGTGTGGGACCAATATTTGTAAGGTCGGGGCTCGACTCCCAGTAAGATAAGATCTTAATACGCTCTTCGCGAGTATCGCTTTTCGTGGGGGGTTGGCAAGTCGTTCAAAAATATACAAATACGAAAAGGCTTTCTCAAGTATTGTTTGGAGGCATACAACTAAGGTTTTATATAAAAAAAAAATATATAAAATCAACAAATAGGGTCGAACAATAGAGCAGGAAGCCATTTCTTTTGTGAGGAATGGAAGGTACCTACAATTTGTTGCCGATTTCGAACGGCTAAATGAGAAAGAGATTTTCATGCCAGTGTTCGAAAACCTTAAAAAAGTCATAAGTTCGTCCATCCATAGAAATGAGTGGAGGAAATACACAATATCTTGGCTCATCTGGAGTTGTTGTTGTCCGTTTACGTATATATTTTTATTAATTTGAACGAAAATAGATCGTCACTTATTATTTTCAACTGAAGTCGTAGCAAACGTTTTATAGGATCCTTGCAATGGATCTCGTTCAACAGAGTAACATTGAAATTTTGTAATTTTTTTAGAGTCCTGATAAAACCTACATTAAAGTTGTGGAACTCGAACCCAGACTAACAACACTTGGAGAAAATATTGACGAAGCTGTTTCCCTGCAAAAGCAACATGACGAGACTCTCAGGAAAGTACAAGTAAGTTTTGAAGTCATTTTTGAAAGTATATCCGAAAAGAAAGAATACAGAAAGCTGGTTTTGATAAAAAAGCCCATGTCAAAACCAGGCCTCCTCGAATTGCTGACAGCTGGTGAATACATTAGACTCGTTACAATTTCAAGAAGGCTTGGAATATTGATATAAAAGGAAAAGCCAATTTTCTTTCTTGTCACACATACAAGTTGACGATTTAACACCTCCCTTCTTTGCAGAATCTCCCAACACCCCTCGATGAATTTGCTCGAAAAGCTGACAAACTTCTTTCGAGCAAACGGATCAGTCCGGATCTCATCACTGCGATGGCCGACACTCTACACATCGTTTGGGATGACATACTCAAGCTACTGCATGATCGAAAGCACTTGCTGGATTTGTGTGCGAATTTCCATGAGAAAATGGGTAGTTGTCGTGGTAAAATGGCATCTCTAGAAGTTGCCTGCAAGGATACCATGATACCCATTGAAGTTGAAGCAGTCCAGGACTTTCTCAACAAATTCAAACAGCTGCGCATCGATGTGCTGACGACAGTCATGGCCGCACTGAAAGAGGGCAATGAACTACTAACACAACTACAGGAACTAACTAAACAACAGACGTTAGACACACGACCGGATCATATCAAACGCGATGCACAACGAGCTGTAAATCAAGTCCAGCATTGGCTAGAAGCCCTGCATGATCGTCGAAACTCACTGGATCAAGCATGGCAGACAAGGAAGACACAATTAGAACAGTGCCTGGCATTAGCCATTCTGGCCAGAGATTTGGACGAAGTCGAATCTGTACTCATGAAAAAACGCAATGAGTTCTCAGTGGCGTTTAGCTTGGGTGAATGTGAGCACACTTCAAATGAAGCACTACAACAGTATCATGAACTGAAACACAATGCATTGTTGTTGCGGGATCGCGCTCTTAAAATCACATGCGCTGAAGAAAAACTTGTTGCTTCCGGCTGTTTTGCTGGTGATGAGGCTCGTTCTAGAGCCTACAGCATACTCAGCGGTTGTACAGAGTACTTAGACGCTGTCGAGCAACGAGAGCACTGGCTAATGCAATCAAAAGATTTCTTCGGCAAGGCTGAGAAAACACTAGCAGTGTTGGAAAAACTAGAAATCGAGCTATCAACTGTCAAGTTCCCCACTAACACTCCCGAAAGCTTTGCAATGTTTGCGAAAATATTGAGAGATGTCCGCGGATTGACTGAAGATCCATTACGTTTGGGTTATGGCCTTCTAGACGAAGTTGGACGAACGAAGCCCGAGACACAGGGCGTGAAGCGTGTACTCGAAGAAATCGAAAATCGAAAAATTTACATCGAAAGTATTTGCTCGTCGAGCACCGAAGAGCAAGTGCGTGTTGAACAGGCACTCAATGATTTTCTTGAGCAGTATAATCAGCTCTTGGGATGGTTGGTGTCCAGTGATCAGAATTTTCTACAAAAGTCTGTTTCACTAGGCAGGAATTTACAGGAGAGTCGACGATTTTTGCTGCATCATCATGAGCTGATGCAGCTCTTAGAGGTTAAATTATTATATCACTTTTTGCTGATCAAATTTTATCGAACTTATTTCTCTTGCAGGACAAAGGTGAACTTATCAATAGCCTCCTGAAAACAATCAAATCACATTTGGAATCACTGAGTCCACAACAGAGATACGATGTGGACAGTAAGGCTGAAGCTCTTCATAAACATTGGATTGAGCTGAAGGATATTGTGTTGAAGCGTGTCGATGTAGTTTCCTTACTAATTGAGTTCTTTGAGAAAGCCGAACATCTTGACGATCAATTTAATAGTCTAGAACAAGGACTTGAGCAAGTTTCTGATGAAAAGAAACTGCGATTTATGCAAGATTCATGGTCCCAGATTCAAAAGGAATATAACGACCTCAAGGACTTAGGAGAACGATTGATAAACTTGAAAGTGCGTACCACATTCTATGACTTTAAGGTCCCTATTGTGATTGTCGATGGCTGATCGATCAATGACATTTGGCGACTGTTCTAATATTGGAATTCAAACTGTCGAAAACTGATATGATAATCTAACAACACAGTCGACAACTGTCAAATCGATTGATGATCAACAATATTAAAAGGGGTTTCTTCTTTTGTGTCACAATTTCACTCTTAACTAATTTTGAATGTTGATAGAAGTTTTATTATAACATTTTATATGTATGTACATATTTATATAAATGAGGTTTGAGAACGAACTGTTTAAGAGTTCCTATTTTATGTTAGTAGTTTTTTTTTTAGTTTTTTTTATTGAGTCTTTCTGGTATACAATTACAATTACGTATTATTATAAACTGGGTTTTAGTTGAAAATCGCGGCTGTTATGTATTGCCTGCACACTACTTTTGCTTTAATATTTTCGCCACATGGCTGACAGTTGCTTTTATATTTGTTTTGCTCTTGCTCAGGAGCTATGTTTGGGTTTCGTGTGTCTTTTTCTTTTGACACTTGTGTGTATTTACAATTATGTCTTCTCTTAACCTAACTTAATTCTATCTGGCTGCACTATTGCGCATGAGTCATTTTATTTTTTGTTTCTTTTGTACATTTTGAACATTTATTTGATATTAGAGCGAGAGTGCCCTAGTGCTGAAGGCATTTAAGTTTGAATTTAGATTTTAGATACAGTGTTGTGTCAGTCAAGAGCATACGAATATATCTGATAATGTGATTGTTTTTCTTTTCTTTTATTTTTATTTTCTTTTAATTTGATATTTCTGTATATTACATTAAATCGAAATGGGTTCTTTGAATTTATATTAGATTAGAGCGAAAATGCCCTATTACATTATATTTCAGTTATTTTGGTTCTTAAGTGTTGGAATTTTCGGTTTAGGATTCCATACATACATTTGGTAGATGTACAATTAGTTTGGTTGAATTAAAGATAAGTTCATTTGAATTTAAAGTTTGAAATTTGAAATAAATTAACAATTTATGTTTACAATCATAGTTAGCTTATTGTCTTTATCTTTAAGTAAGAGTTCTTTCTTTATACAGAGCAGTTTATTGTAATTGGGTTTATTGAAGTTGTTTATTAATACAAATTGCTTAGTTATGTTTCGGTTGTTTCGAGTGTGTTTATCTTTGCGGCAATTTTCATATGTTAGTGAACTATTTTAGGTTACAATTTTTGTTAGTACCATAACTTAGTCAGGAACGGAATTGAGTACCGTCCTCCCATTATTATGCATTATAAATTATAATCGAGTGATTGTTTCATTTGGAGGTTTTTCTTTCGTACAATATAGTGAATCGTGTAGTCAAGCCACAAATATTTGCATCATTGTTTGCTTTATTTTTACATTTATCATTTAGCCCCGATTGTGACCAGTTTGGGTCACTTGGTAAAATGGTGGGGGTATGTTAGTAGGTATACTTTCAAGATCTATTGAGAAGACACTGATAGGTGAGGGATATGGTTCATCATCCCAGGAGGAGCCCGCCTGTGAAAGAGGAATTTCTTTCATTAGATCGTTCTGTAAGAGCTCAAGCTTTGAGGTGGTTTTCTGCATGTGCATTAAAACATAGTGCAGAAACGGAATGGTGTTAGCTTCATTGTAGATGTAAGTGTTAGAGTATTTCTTGATGTGGGACTCGTAATTTTTCTCTATACATAGTCTAAGAATTTTTCTTTCAAGTACCTCCAGTTCGGTTGAAGCTGTTGGTGAGATAGAGAACCATATAGGGAATCCGTAGGTCATTATGGGTCTTACGAGTGTTTTGTAGAATAGTAACTTGGTTTTCTTTTGCAGCCCCTTGTGCTTGAAGTATGGCATTAGCATATTGGAAATTTTCCTTGCTTTAGCAAGAGTTGTCCTGGCATGAATGTTAAATTTAAATAGATTCGTGAAGTTTACCCCGAGGTATTTAATTTTGTTCTTAACTTGTATAGGGTTTCTATTAATGTTGAGAGTAAGGTTTCTACTTTCACAGACTACACCCCCAGGTCCCTTACCGCTTGCGTTTCGGAAGCAAATTAGTTCAGTCTTGGGGATGTTTAGCTTAATTCCCCAAGTGCTGTAGTAATCATTTATTTTTATGATATGTTTCTCTAGGTGACGTAGAGCAATTAGAGGGTATTCATGGCTGCAGTACGCAATAGTGTCATCTGCATATAGCAGACCTATTGATGCAAGGTTATCTTGAGTGAACTGGTGTGGGAAGTCCTGAAGGAAGATGTTGTACAGCGGGGGCCCCAAAATGGATCCTTGGGGCACTCCTCTGTTACATTCGTTCTTTTCGGAGGTTGTGCCCTGTATCTGAATATAAAAATATCTGTTGTCAAGAAAGCTCTCGAGCAGGTTAACAATATGGGGAGGAAGGTTCATCTGTGAGATTTTAGACAACAAACCATCCCTCCACACACTATCGAACGCCTTTTCTATATCTAACGAGCAGGCTACCGTGCATCGTTTTTCTCTGAGGTTTAGAGTGACGTCATTATGTAGTTTAAGTAGCGCATGAACAGTGGAGTGCCCTCTCCGGAATCCAAATTGGTGGTCCGGTATGGGATCTATGGGATTTTCAGTCGGTGAATTCATGTTGTTGGAAATAATTCGTTCTAGGATTTTTCCTACATTAGAAAGGAGAGATATTGGTCTAAAATTGTGTATCTCATAGTTATTTTGCCCTTTCATGATTGGGACGATTCTAGCTGTTTTCCAAGCTATGGGAAAATAGCCATTATTAATACAATTGTTAAGGAGTAGGTACGGTTAGGAAACATATGGCTTGGAATGATAATTTTTTTAATATGAAATTGGATACCCCATCGGGTCCGGCAGATTTTTTTGGCCTTAGTTGCCCAATAATACTTGAGATTTCCCCAGAAAATGTAAAGATATTATCCGCTATCGGTCTTAACGCTGTATTCTCGTGATCAAACAAGAAAATGTGTTCTGGTTTATTTGCCCTAATTAGATTCGCAGCGGATCTAGCATCAGCTGATGTAGCCGGACTGAAGTCTGGTATTTTTTCTCTATACAAGGTTTTAAAGTGGGATTCAAAGGCTTTGACTATGCTTACCTCATTAGTGACGGTAATGTTGTCTACTATTACTTTGTTGCAGTAGGGGTTCTTCTTTTTGCCAATTATTCTGAAGACTTCCCTGAATGCCTGGGGTCCCGGCTTGATATTGGCTATTCTTGACTTCAGTTGCTGATTGAGCCAGATCCGTACTTTGTCTTTAATAATGTTATTCAGAAGACAGATTCTGGCGGATAGTTCGCGATACGAGGCGTTTATTCTATTATATGAATGGTGGTATATATTTTTAAGTTTTCTTTGCCAGTTGTGTTTGGTTTTAAAGAGATTCTCTATTTCGGGGGGGAGGTTTTTATATTTTTTAAAGGAGATCACATTTTGGGTGGAGTTACTGTTTAGAGTAGCTTGTAATACCTCATTGAATTGGGTGATAGCTTGATCTATCTCCGTGTTCGAGAGGCAAGCAGTGTGTGTTGGTGTAATGTCCAGCAAATTGTTATCTAGCTGTTCTTTGAAGCTGTCCCAGTTTGTGTTTCTGAAGGACCTCGTACTTTGTGGTTCTTGAATATAAAGCTCCGCCTCCTCGAGTTTTATTGTAAGCAATATTGGACAGTGTTCTGTGAACGTAGAGAGGGATTTAACATTGAAATTCCTGTCATGGTGGTTTAATAGGTGATTGAAATGAAGAAGTGATCTAGGAATGATGAGCTGCGCGGGAATGTGGGGGTGTCCGAAGTAATATTGGTAAAAGAAGGGTTATTGGCATGTAACCATGCTTCCAATGTCTTACCGTTTAGGTTGTACCAAGCGTCACCCCAATTAGTGCTTCTAGCATTTAAGTCACCTCCTATGATGGCTTCATCATACAAGCTGACTAATGCTTCGATTTTATTTAGTTCGCTCTTGAATAAAGGCGGTGGGCTGTTTGTGGGGACATATATTGATCCTAAAAGAATTTCTTTAGGGTTATCTTGCGATTTTGTTTTAATTTTAATAAAAATAGCAGGGAACTCTAACAGTGGACTTTCTACTACTTCGTACACAATGTTATTTTTAACCAGGATTGCCACTCCTTGATTACTGTCGTTTCTTAAAATATTGAATTGTTCTATGAAGACTTTATGTTTGTTGTTTAAATGCGTTTCTTGAATAAACGCTATTGAACATTTGCAAGCCAGAAGAATTTTATTAAGTTCTATTCTTCTGGCATGGTTTACTAGGGACGAAATGTTGAATTGTAGTATTTTCAGATTCATGGCTGGGAGTTTATTAAGAGCTGGTTTACCAAGTCAAGGTAAGCCAGCCTTTTTTGCAGGATTGAATCCATTCTCCCCATGTTTTTCATGAAGTTCTCAATTTTCTTAATTAATGAGTTCATGTCCAGACCAAACAAGTCCTTAGAGAGGTCAATGAACTGGTTGATGGGGTTACCTGAGTCTACTGGGAATGCCGGGTTACGCCCTGCATTTGTTCTGAGTGGATCAGGGCCGTCTGTGTACTGGTTACTACTACTGTTATTAAAATGACTAGCAAAAGTAACACTAGGTGAGACAAAGTTACCGTTTGAAATGGCGTTGGTGAGAACTCTCGCGTTATTTCTTCTTTCTTTAACCTCCTTTAGGCTTTGCTTTCTTTTGTTCTCGAATGCTTTGAAGATTTTGCAGCCTTTAAAATTGGCTGGGTGGTTTTCACCGCAGTTTACACACACGGCCCTGCTCCCCTCTTCCCTTAATACCGGACAGCAACCCGGCTCATGGGAGTTTGTGCACTTAACGCATTTGTATGCGTTCGCACGATTTTTTGCCAGATGTCCAAAGTCTTGGCAACGCCTGCACTGAAGTGCACCTTTATTTCCCCTGGGTTTTTCCCAGTAGACCCTAGTGTTAAACAAATATTTAATCTTAATAATTTCGTTATGGCTAGTACCAGGTTGGAGTCTGACCATAAAAAGGTTGTACTTGATTTTTGCCTGCTTGGACCTAATTGTTTCGAACAGGCTAACTTTATCGACGTTGTTTACTCTAAGCTTGAGCTCCTCAAGAATCTCCCCTTCTGGATAGTCGGACGTTAGCCCCCTAAGAATGACGTTCGTTGTTTTGTCCTCCTTCATTGTGAAGGAGTGTGCCTGTATATCCTTATTGCTTCTCAAAAGGTCCATAAGCTGCCTATGGACATTACTATTATCTACATATAATCGGCTTTTACTGCCACGATTCACTATCTTGTACATAAAATCTACCTCTGTTTTTTTTAAATCTGCTACGAGTTTTCTTATGTCTACGTTATACATAATAATAGGAGGACAGTACTTACTTCCGTGGATCTTGTCGTCAATTTCAGTTTTACTTTTGTTGTTAGTAGTGTTGGTAATTTTGTTTGCTCCCTCGCTGCTGTCATTTGTTGCTGGTTGATGATTGCTGCATTCCGGTAGATCGCTTATTGTTGGTTGTACTGGGTAGCTTGACTCTTTCCGTTCGTTTTCGCGCGTGATTATTTTCAGGTTCAAGATGTTGAACCTGTTCTCGTCCGTGATATCCGTAATTTCATCCTTCTTTTGATAGATATTAAAAGCGGTGTGCTTTTTTGATGGTTGGAGCCATTCATCTGGGCTCTTGTTGCACTCGCCTCCGTTACTTTGGTGTGCAGCCGTAATTAGTGAGATATCACTATTGGTGCTCTTTTTTAGGGATAGTAGTGCCTGGGCAGCAGCAATGCTATTTTTCCCCTGTACGTCTTTAGAAATTTTGTACTTGTTTTTATCCTTATCCTTGTCGTGTCTCATTTTGGATGCGTGTCGTGGACGCCGAGTAGGAAAGTAGGGTTATCCCCTGTGGCGTGGTTTTATTTAACATCAATTTCCTCGATTTCCTTAGTTCCTGGATAGTTTTCCTGAGATTTTTGTGTCTCTGGTGTGTTTTCTGATTTCTATGCACGCACGTGTGCGCGTGTGGTTTGGTAAATCCAGCCTTATTTTATAGGGCTTTTGTTTTTTTTTATTTTACTAATTTATAGCAATAATTTTTTTTTAGATTACTTTTGTATTAGTTTTTTCACCACTTCTGTTGTTTTTTCTTCAAAAAGTTTTTAGATTGCTTAGATATTTCGCGATTTTGTTTCACAACCGCATGTGAATTTTCTTTCAATTTTTTTTTTTTTTTTTTTCCGATTTTATTTGGCTCTTACGTCTACTCGCTGTCAAATCTTCCAAGCAAAATAAACAAAAAAACCGATCTTTATGTTAGTAGTTGCATTGTTCGAAAAATGCTTTACCTATCGATTCTTATTAGTCTTAAGTCTTATGTATAACCTTTGCTTTCGCTTAGGCCACTTAGCATTCAGCATAGCGCTAGTTTTGCAATCTAAGTTCGCTTGGTGATCACTTTATGTTTTGATACTAACAACGTAACTCAAGCAAACTTATCTGATTTCATACTAATCATTGATACAAATTCATACTTCCAACAAGCCGATGTGCTAATAGTTAGGTTTAAAATAAATAACAATCTTGCTTGTAACAGAATGGAGGTAACCTACAATTCCGCTCGGCTAATCGAAAAAGCTTTTCATGGCAATGAATTCAATAACGGAGGACTTGCCAATTCCTCTCGAAAGGCAACAAGCGTGGAAAACCTTTTTTGCTTCTGTTGCGATTTGAACCACGAGGCAGTCATGTTAAACATGACGCCACAGGTTCCACTTACAACGTATGATATGAACGTATGCGCAAAATGTTTGTACGTACTATTTCATACCAGCAGAGTAAACCTCTTAAAGCTTAAATGTAAATTTACTCATAAATAATGTGGCATTCCAGTAAAAGAAAGAATTTTTTTAGTCGGTCACGTTTTTAAGTTCCCGTTCCCGTCACTGTTTTCGTTTTCGTGGGAATGCGAGATGAACTATAGTCTACGGCACTCGGTTATAGTATGGCATTCTAACGGTAAAACAATTTTTAAGATCGTTGCATTAGTTCTAGGTCCTCTTTTCTAAATTTACTTTGTACTAAAGTTTATTCAAATCGGTTCAGTAGTTTAAACGCTAGATACCAGCTAAAAAGACGGACAGGCAGAGTTACTTTTGTATTTATGATATTAGTATAAGGATTAACAGATATCATTTGTATAATAGTTTGATCAAAGTATCTGTGCGTCCAAACGCTAAAACTCTGAGTTCATATGAATTGGAAAAGCTAGCCTTTGAGGTGTTCTTACAAAGAAAAAACGGAAACAGTTGTTTGGGGCATATGAGCTCGGGCATTATGTAGAATTTTATGCTACAATGGAACAATACATACATATGGTCGAATTACTTACTTATTTAGGTGGGTTTAGCCTAGGTCTCAGTAAACATCTTTCGCCAGCAAATTTGATTTCGGATGAGCTTTGCTCAGTTTTGCACTCCAAGTCGGTAAAGGTCCTTTTTCACTCGAGTGCGCGACCTGAGATACGGTTTTCCCTTTTTCGTAATTTCTTTCCAATGTGCTTTCGGAAACCTATCGAGCCGGAGCAATGTTAGCGAGCCCTCCTCGTCTCGCGATACGTGTTTTTCTAGGTATCTAGAAGGTCATAAAGTTAGTTGTTGCATTTTCTTCTTCACGCATTTTCAGTTACTGATCTGAGAATACTCGGAGTGTCTTTCTTTCGAAACGACCAAGGGTCGCTTTAGATAAGACCCATGCTTCCGAACCGTTGAGCAGGAATACAGTGAACAAGGTTTTATTAACGGTTACCTCGGGTTTTCTAGAAAGGGTTTTGGTTCTCAATTATCTTAACCCAAAGTGAGAGTAATTCTCACCTCACTAATGTTATTTGCCGTGACTATAACGAATCCTGGGTAGACGAAGTCCTGCACTACCTACAAGTTAAGTTTATTGTGGCTTTTGTCCAATTCTTCCATGTTTTTTGTGTTGTGTTTTATAACAACAGAACAATTCCATTTGTTCTCATTAAGAACAAAAATCCATTTCTGCACTTCTGTTTCAATTTTACTTCCCGTTACGTCAATATCGTCTGCGTTAGCGAGTAATTGTAGACTGGTGTTGACTTTTGAGTTCTGCGTAATCTATTCACGTATGATGAGAAATAATCATGACAATTTGTCGCCTTGCTTTCTTCGACATTAATGATTTCGGTGAGTTCTTTACAGACCTTAACGGAGCAGCATGAATTCTACGAAATCATCCTGCATAGTCGAACAATTTTGCAGTTTTGAAATCGATCAAGAGTCCAAGAACTACAACAGTTTTTAAATTTGGTTGCGTTTGGAGTTCTCTGTTCTGAATGCACATTGACAAAGACCTATCAAATTGTTTGAGTAAGATTTCAGACGTTCACAATATTGTCGAGCAGATAAGGTCGAATAGTGTTTCAAAAATACGCAAAAATGTGGTAATCGAAGTTTAATTTTTCTCTCATTTTATACAAAAGGGAAAAATGTTTATGAAAATTTTTTTAAATTCATACAAAATAGAAAACTGCTGTTACTTAGAAGAGCAATTGTGGCAAGTTTGTGGTATACCCGAGATGTGACGGTTAGCATGTCCAACTGCTAACCCAGAGGTTCGTGGTTCGAATCCCAACAGAGGCAAAATGTTTTCATAAAAAGCGTTTTCTTGATTCAGAACAAAGAAGAAAGAAAAAAGGCATGGATGTGGGAAATAGGCTAGGCCCTGAGGCTCCTCGATATGCTGTGCTACCCTTTTTTAATTTATTTAGAAGAGCGATACAGTCATGGGTGAACGGGCTCCATTGCAAATGAAAAAATAAAATCAAGAACTATTTTAGTAACATTTCGCTTTGTAGAAAAGTATGTTTTTGTAATAAAGTTCAATTTAAGTTTCAGTCAAAATCATTCTTGAATTTTTCTTGTAAAATATTTTTTAGAAAGGCTCTGAATAAAAATTCATTCATTCATTCATCAGTTAACACATTTTAAGCTGTCAGGTTGAGCAGGCCGCAATACATAATAAAAATGAAGAATCGGTAAATGAACTCACCTTTAGCTTTTAACTGTGCCATTATTTTGAGATACATATTTAACACCACTCTCCAAAGTATTCTCGAGCAGAAAGTTTAAGCCTTGTCTGAAAGAAATAAAATATTTCATAACTAATTTATTTAAATTAGTTCACAGAATGTGACGTTGAAGTAAGATTAGTTGCTTTAGATTTTAGAACATTAACTATCAAATGAACATTAAATATGGTAGTTCAAAAGTAAAATGTTCAGTAATATTTCCTTTTTTGTGGATGTATAATAATAAATTTACTCAAACTATGTATATATTTCAAAATTAACAATACTTAAATGTTAATTTGAAGTTCAAGAAAAAAAGAAGAGGGACAAAGTTGGGTTCAGGAGTTAGAGAAAGGAGGTGTATGTACATAATTATCTGAGGGATGGAGAAATCTAAAGTATTCCCTGTTGCATTCACTGAACGTAACATTCCGCACATTAGGATAAAATTGGCTTAACTGGCGGGTTATTAATAATCGCAAACGTAGAATTCATACTTGTTTTTTTTTTTCATTTGTCATTGACTGCTACATATATGCAGCGCAGCGCTCTTCATTATCATTGAAAACTTATAAGTAGGGCTACCAACAAAATTTAAACATAGCAACGTTAGACCAGAATAGATTACTTGAGGTAATGTACTCGAATAACTACACGTAGTTAATCTTTTGTAATGTGTACTTTCACCCTAAAAATAAAAATTTTAAATGTACCCATATGACAAAGATAATAAAATTTCAAAATGATGTAAAATTAGAACAGCGACCAAATATTAAGCCCAACTAAGTTTCCGAATTTAAACAAAAAAGCACATTTTTTAACACAATTTCGTTTAAAAAGGCAACACGAAAAAGAAGTGCATCTGCACTACAGAGTAATTCGCCAATATGGTGGTTGAAGTCTACTATATTTAAGCACGTAAACTGCACTTAACTACATAAACGGTGCAGGGAACTAACTTCACGGGCACTACCTTCACATGGGAAATAACTTCACTTTAAGTGGGAAATAATTATTTTTTCTGGTGAAGATATTTCCCACTGTATATGTAGGTGGGAAATAACTTCACCTGAAATTTGTGTGATTTTTGTAGAATTTCTCACCTGCAGTTTGAAAATTATAGACATTGAACAAAAGAGAAATTATAGCTTTTGGGCGATTTATTTGAACCAAACAAAATTTTACAAAATAAACAAAGGTACAAAAATGAAAATAGTTCGCGTTTGTATATTCAAAAAATATATAAAAGAACTCAATTCTGGAAAAAAATATAATAATGCCAAACTATATTTTCAAAGCAACAGCGCTTTGAAACGAAGACTTGGAAAGTTAAAAATATGCTAAATAGATTTTTATGTGACACATTTTCAAAAACAAATTTTTTCGTTTTTTTTACATTTTGTCGTTTTAGTGCTTTATACGAGGGCACAGTGAAAAATTGGTGCGATTGAATTTTACATCTTGTGTCTATTTCCTTTTTTCATCTGCACTAGCAGATCCAAGTAAGTCCAGCATAAGGCTACTTAGCTGCGAATATGCGTAGCTGAAAACGCCAATTTAAATAAATAAACATATTTTCAAAAACAGATCTTTCACTGTATATTATTGCACTCATTTTACATTTCATTAAATGAAAAGTCTGTTTTTGAAATATGTTAAATAAACTAATATGTGTTTCAAAAGCAGATTTTCCGTTTTTGTGTATTTTGTCGTTTTAGTGCTTTACACAAGGAAATAATGAAAAATTCGCGCGAAAGTGCAAAAGTGGCCTCTCCAGATCCGCAGGAGTGACTGTGATTTTATCACTATAATTCCCTGCTTTGCAAATAATGCAAAGTGGGCCCTTCGGAAAATTCATATATCAATAGCAATGGAAGATTGTTTTTTGTTGATCGCATCATGATCAATTTGGTTGACGATTTGTTGAACTGGGGATCGCTATGTACCTTTATGAGTTTTGAGATGCGGGAAGCACATATTACTAACAACAAGGCATAGCCCCTCAGCAAAATCGATTAGCCTGAGACCGCATACGGAGATTTATTGAAGTAGGTTAGGCTTACCGATTGTATTTCCAAAGATGTCCTCCTTCTCCAAGACAATTTCACGTAATATCTAGGGAATTGCGCATATTCTAGATGAAGGAGATCGTAAAAACAATCTTTGAAATATAGTCATTGTCTTATGTGGGGCGCGGGCGCATATAGCTAATGTTGGCGAATTTTGCCCAGATAAGCTCACCGCCAAGTCTATCTCTTACACCAAAGCCGTCGCCAAATAAGCGGTTGTTTGTAACAGTTCCCATTCAAGATGTCGCAGTTTTCCATCTTCTCTATGTAGTTTCCGTGGTGTGATGGAAAGCGCTTTCTCGATTAGCCGTTCGGATTCGGCAGAAAATTTTAGATCTCCTCCATTCCCTTACAATGGTTGGCATGGCATGGTTCTGAGAAAGTTGTGAGAAATGCGCTAGGCCCAGGTGCTTCTCGCTTTATTGCGCCAGCCTATTTAATTTTTATTTTCCATTCTATCACACTTTTTTATGGTTTTGGATGGCGGCAATATCTGTTTTGCAGCAGTTAAAGGCGTGCGCTTATTCTCCGGCTGCAAGCAGCCCGGTAAGGTGATACTGGAGGTTTTTGTAGTTTTTACATAGGCTATGGTTTCCAACGGTGAGATCTTTATTGCTTTCCAAGGCTGTTGGTTGCTTCGGAGCTAGGTATTTTCTACGTGTTTGGGTAGATAATGCCCAACCCCCAACTTAGAAGGTCAAGTCTTTTTGGAATTCCCTTTGGTATAAAACCTGAATAAGTTGGTGTCAGCTTCTGTAGCAGGGGTTTGAAAACTCTACAGAAACTCATCCGCCATTTTCTTTATTTCAATACCCTGTATAGGTGCTGAAAGGCTTTTAAAGAGACTTGAACCAAGTATAGCAGAGTGCTCATTCAAGAGGCTCGGCAACCAACCAGCCGTTACTTTCAGAGCATTGTTGTGTTGCACTTTGGTCAACACTCATACTTACTAGTTTGTAGTTTATCAAGTCACGTTAAATTTGACATGATCATTTCGTACTTATGCGTGTTCATGAACTGCTCAAGTCAAAAAGTTTTCCTTTTTCCTAAAGTTCTATTCTTTGGTAGTTCTATTTTTTGGTACCATAACATGAATTTGATTTCATATAAAAAAAACAGGAGTGTAGAGATTAAGTGCATCCATTCTTGTTTCTTTCCTGCCTTTTTTAAATGGCAATAAAAGCCAATCCCCTCAATTCGTTCGCCTCATTGCTTATTCCAGAAATAAAACCCATGGCTGTGAGTTCCTTTTTTTGAAAAATAAAACACATGGACTCAACGCACAGGACTTCTCCTAGTCCTGCCTGAAATTATATTTAGGGAAATCGAAATTAAGTATAGCAATAGACGCAAGAAACCTAAAAGGGAAACTTTAAAATAAACATTCAGGTGACTAGACTTATGTGTGCAATTCGACACTTTAAAAAATATACCTATACACGCGTTTTCAAATTGCCATCATTTTCATCTTAAAGTCATGGCGCACCTGGCATGTCTTCTAAACATAAATAGCTCTGATTTTTCAAATACATGCATCAGTCAAATAAAAGTTCAATAATGCAGCTAACCATTCCATATCAAACACTGGAACTTGACGGATGGAACAAAACTCAGTTGCTGCCCAAAAGTAGAAGAAAGTCTTCCAAGAAACCAAGAGAATCATTTACTGAGCTCATAACGCACTTACAACTTTTTTTTCGATACATTTAAATAGAACTGCTTGCAATTGCATTTTATTTAAAGAAATGTTCCACAACACCAGCAGTAGGTATCCAATACATGGACACAAAATCCGATCAATTGATTTCTTCCAAAGAAAACAAAAAAAATCACTTTCAAGGCATTACATCATCGACAAGCAGTGTGCCAAGAAAAAGACACAATCTTTTAAGCAGAGCGTTTCAAAACTCGTGTACGGCACACGCTAACACATCCTTCATGAGTAAAAAAAAAAAAACATTCAAAAAACTTGTACCGAACGCACTGTTTTGTTGTTCTCTTTTCGGAGAAGACGATCACAGGGTGTTTTTGTTTACTGCATAAGCTTCTATTGCTTTTCAGTACTCGTTGGGACATTTCAATGAAGCCAAATTGCGAATTGTTTAAAAAATAACTATTTTAGCTTTCAAAGACAAACTAGAAATCCATCACTAACCCTTTCTTCGATTGAACAACTCTAAACAGCAAACTGTCTCACATCTTTTAGCAACGTCAATAAAATTACTTTTACTGAATAAACTTATATCTAAAAAATTGTGCGCTTGCAAAAGTGTATAAGATTATCTTACCTACTGACACTAAACGGCTATTCAAAGCTACTCTACATTTCATGAATTTAATAGTTGAGAGTTGGAACAAGTGACTCTTTTTTCTAATAAATAAAAGATTAATTAAATTAAAACAAATAATAATAGAACAGTGTTTTAGTGCAGAAAGTTTAATAAATCTTTCGGTAATTACGCTACAGTCTAAAACGAATGCCTTCCCGCCTGAAGACAGCTTATGACCACAAAAAAGTAGAAAAGGTTTATACTAAGAAAAAATAGAACACCCTGTTTGAAGAGCCGCATGGCACAGCGATGCGATCATGTAGACCAGAGCAGTTTATTTATTTTCTTCCAGAAGCAGCCGAGTGTTTTTACTAATCCTAACAAAGTATCTATCTATCCAAACAGTGCGAAAGAAAATAAAAAAACAGAAAATACTTTACCATCCCATCGCAACCCTCCACACGCACACTAACACATTCTGGGGAGAGAAAATCGATGTTTGTTTGTTGTGTCTGTCGCTGGCTCTTTTCTCCATCTTACCACATACTTGCTGTAGAACATTTAATTCAAAAACTATCTATTTATGTCACACGCAGATTGTGGATCCGTATCTTGAGACGAAATCTCTTCGATCCGACATCGAAGATATCATCAACAGCTTCAGTAGCCGCCAGATCGATGTAACAACGAGTTTGGAAAATCTGACAACGAAAATCGCGGAAAAGCGTGAAGTTGAAACAATATTAGAGAAGATAATGACCGAGAATGAAGAGGTAAATATTCGTTTTTTTTAATAAAAACAATTATCATTAAACTTCCTTCTTCCCCAGACTGTCAGCAAAACAACAAAAGTGGACACCCAACTCTACCCGGTGTTCTGTGTTCCCTCAGAAGATGCAGAATTTCTGCATCGCGAAACCAAACAAAAACTAGCAGCCGTGGTGAATGACATTGAACGAGCCCAGGACGAGATCGAGCAACGCATCCAGACCACCCTCAGTATTCAAACAAAAGATGAGGAATCACTGCAAAAGATCGACCAAGTAATCGCCAACTTACGCACCCTCAAAGGCAAGTTGGACAGCATCAAGTTCTCCTATCGGACACTGCTCGAGAGTATATTGAACTTTGTCGAGAACGTCATTCAGCTCCGCCACCAAATCGATGAGTATTTTGTGGAGCAAAAGTCAAAATTCCCCGATAATAGCTGCGAGAAGATCGATCGGGTTATTGCCGATCACGAGAGGTTCCGAGAAAATTGCATGGATAAATTTAGATCGCTTATAGCACAGAGCGAACTGCTGATTGATCGTGTGCGTGCAGTGGAACCGTTGGATGCACGCGATGTCGATACTGATCGTATTTTAAAATTGCTGGAGAATTTGCGAATTCATTTCGAGTCGACAAACACTGCTAGGATGTCCGATTTGGATCGTCTGGAAAAATTAGAAAGCTTCAGGAGTGACCTCTACGACATTAATCGAAGCTTGGACAGTGTGAGTCAGCAGCTAAGTGACATTAAAGGACAGAGCATTGACAGTTTGGCATCAGCCAAGACCACTTCGTTGGCATTTGAGTATTTCGAAAGGACAGTCGAGGTGAGTGTTTTTGTCAGCTGTTTCATTTTATATGTCTTTCAAAATATATTCAAATTGTGGGGGTGTTTTTGTGGCGGCAGGCAATGGTTGAGGAAAAATAAAACATTAATTCTACAAGAGATATTGAAACTAATGGCGATTGATTGTGAAATGTTTTTTCTTCTTCCCCATATACGAGTCGCATTTAGAATAATTTATTTAGTGAAATCCAATATTTCGTACAGTGTCAGTGGGAGTTTCCGAATCGTGTGTGTGTGTGTGTTGAACGATTGTTTTCGCGCAATTATGTGCCAAAAATTTCCAGACTTATCTGCTTTAGCAAAAAGAAAACCGGAAGATGATGTTTTTCGGTCTCATTTTTGCGTTTTTGTTTATTTTTTATAAATTTATTTATTATTTTTGGGGCTAGCGATTACATTTTCATCGATTTAAAGTAAATGGAAATACTTTTTAAGGCCAAAAAGGCTTCAAGTTTTGGTTTTACGAACAGACAGATAAGCTCTTCCAGGTCTGAGTGCCTAAGTCTTAACGATCCACACCATTCAAGTTCGTAAAAACAAGTGTAATTACAGGCTACAAACTACAATACCCACCATTTTAGGGCCATCCAACTTTTCTGAGAATAGTCAATAGTATTTCAAATGGCTCGATTCCAGCCTTAAATAATATGGACTTCTGTCTAGACAAATCATAAATTTTTGCACAGTTCTGATCAAAAGTAGCATCAAAAGAATGAACAAATAAACGGGGGAAAAAAGGGAGATGTTTGAAACTGTATCAAAGGCACGAAAACAATTTCTCACTAAGCACTGGATTGGGAGTGTATTTTTTGCAACTTATTGTTAATGCTTAACATACCTCCTTCCGGTAACCATCGGCGCGGCGTCTGGGCTCCGGTGGTGACTTTGCCAAACTAGTTAGTGCGGGTGCTGAAAAAGGGACGAAGAAAAATAATACAGCACTATAAGGATAAACAGGTAATGACTGACTGCCCAAATATTAGTCGTCTGTTAAAGCTCTCTGTTGTGTTCATTTTCCTTTAAAGTGTTTCATTTCTCAGGAGGTCTCTTATTTGTGGCCCAGTTAATATGCCCTCTTTGATTTTAGCTTTGGAAAGGTAGGGTAGTACTTCAAAAATATGC
The DNA here is from genome assembly GCA_914767635.1 of Melanostoma mellinum. Classification (NCBI taxonomy): domain Eukaryota; kingdom Metazoa; phylum Arthropoda; class Insecta; order Diptera; family Syrphidae; genus Melanostoma; species Melanostoma mellinum. The sequence goes on from OU612058.1 coordinate 204,379,598, forward strand.
ATGAACGCAGGACTTTCGTTTCGGCTCATGACCTTCACCAGTTGCTTTGCAAGACCGAGTTTTATATGCAAAGGGGGAAGAAGAACTTTATCGGTTGACATTAAACTTAAACCTATACAGCCTTATTATAAACCCATAATAGGGAGTGAATAGCGCTATGTTCCTCTTATAATATCTCTGAACAGGAAAACCTATTTATAAAACTAAAATATGCTGAACGCCGATTTAGGTAGTACCTATAGCGAGAGCGACTGAATAGGTTTTTGTCTTCGCTATTGTGAAATGACAAGGGAGTGTTAGTACGCCGGCCGGCGGATACATAGATGGCTTTCAGAGACCGGTTTGTTTTCGATAGTGAAGTACACCTAGATATTACCGCTCAATATTATAGATTATATTAAAGATTATAGATAGGTAAGATATACACATCATAACTATAATGGTTTATAAAAAAGAATTTATTCAACGTAGAATAGAGTGCTACTCATTACATAACTATTCATCTGTTCAGAGCTATTTAGGGAAATCTAATAAATACGGCTGATAATGTTTTTTCCCTGGAATTAATTCCTTTCTTCTTAATGGCCAGTCTTTTTTTACATAATGCTCATCTCGAGCCCGACTATTCCACTCACAAATAAAACAGGGAAAAGAAATGTTTCCTTTTTGCAGACCCAGTAATAATGTAAATATCTTCAAGTTTCCACAAAGTTGCAACTTTTGTTTTGATCATACTTTAACTTTCGCAAAAGTAACTCCAAATAATGATATTCTTCATCTAGTACAAAAGAATGAGCTATTGGTAACAGTATAGTTTTCAGTCTTCTTTTTGAAGAATATATAAACAGTCGCCAATCACTTGCTATGTGCTCTACAGTCTACACCGTATTCTTGCACTAATCCTTCAATATTATGGCAGTAGCCTAGATTTTTCATTTTGGTAAAATATTTTCTGAACGGACGTTCTATCGAACAATAGAAAGAAATTCTTGTTTCTTTTGATAGACACTTCTTTTGCTTCAGTCTAGATGCTAAAAGCTCCGATCTATCTTTCGAGAGTCCTAAGTCCCTGCAGAGATCGCTTGATTCGTTTTGATTACACGTTTTGTCTTCCGATGTAATTTCTTCATCATCTGATTCTGATGTGCTAAAATGTTCAGTTCTTGAAGTTGGACTATTTCGTCTGGCATATCTTCATCAATCACTTTCTCTTGTTCTGATTCATTAATCTCCATGATGTGATCAGAATCTGTATCAATAAAAACCAGTAAAGTTACAGATGTTACTAGTGAGTAAGATATAGAATTCTTATTTCTTCGGTTGTAACCCTTCAAATTTGTTAAACAGAAGTAACAGTCAGTGGTATGATCTGTTGGTGGTCTCCATATCATTGGCTAAAAAAATACTTTCTTATTAATTCCATTTAAAACGTTGCGGCATTCATGAAATATAGATTTTGGTGTAAGAGCGTTATCCAATGATATTAAAACATTATAAATTTTGCACTATTTTTCTTTCAATGAATCTGAAAATGTGATTCTATTTTGTGGAACATACTCCCCACAAACAACACAAAAATGATCGAGTTTCATGAAGCATGATAAGTTTTTTTGGAGCATTAGACTCTACAGAGGCCAAGCTTCCGTGAACCTGTCTCGTAAGTTTTTTATGAGTAGTGCCATAACGGCATGTAAGCCGTAACCCAGGGACGTTGCCGGATAGTGAGACAACTCAGTTGCCCACCGTCACCACGTGGAGGTGCTCGGTGCCCCCCCCCCCCCCGTACTTATATTAGATTTTAAGCTTACAAAATACACACAGTATGATTCTAAGCATTCCTTACAAACGGGTTACCGTATGGTAGTGTCTTAGGCGACCACCGCATAAGAGCTATTTGGTTGGAGACAAAGTCTTATGGTCAGACTAACAACAGAATCCTACGCCTTGAAAACATGCGCAAAAATTTTTCGCAGATTTTCCGTGGAAATATGTCGATTTGATCAAAAAATGACCTTCAACAAAGGCGAATGGCTAAAAAAATTACGGAACAAAAACAAAGCAATGATTTTTTCAGATTTTTTCAGTCGCATTAAGTCACTTTGACCGTCAATAACCTTGAACCTGATGTGATAAAGGATAACCAACTCACTCACCGTCATCAGCGTCCTGAAAAACCCCCAGAGCACTAAGACGTCTTTCGTGTTTTTTCTTATATCAAATGTTGACCTGATATCAAACACTCTAAGAAACAGCCTGGTGAACTTCATTAAGGTCACAAAATGGCTAAATATTTACCAACCATAAACTCATAGGTTTTTAGGACGTTACAATATTTCAGGGAATCACAATGGATTTACATTGATCTAATTGTGGCGGAAATTAGATAAACTGTAAGCCCATTCTACCCAACCTAACCGAACGACCTCATATTGATAATCACTATAGCATTGGCCGATACAGCTGCGATATTTTCTTGAGTTCGCACTCTACGTGAGATCGTTGGTTAATGGTTATATCTCCAACAGCGTAGATGTGGTGCGAAATTTAGTCACAATAGCCTCAATAGCTTCCTCAAAAGGTCGATTAAAAGCGAGCGATGAACTTTTTTAAAAGTACAGGCGTTTTGATATCAAAATTCAATAATTTGCAATCGTTATTCGATTCTAAGACGATGCATGGTTAAATTAAAGACCGGATTGAAAATGTTTCACAGTCACACAAACACGAAACGTGCGTGAGCTGTCAAAGCCAGAGGAAAATGGCAAACAAAATCACCCATCAAAAGCACAGAACAAAATTGACACATGGAAATACGCACAGCGCTTACTAAATACTTTCTTTGTCTGGCGGGCTTGCCGATTACTGCGAGAAGTTCACTCTCAATTTCAAAAATTTGAGCAATGGACTTGAAGATTTAAATAGACGTTAAGGTAGCGTCGTGTAGGTATGGAGCCTTACACTTCCACGGCAATTCAAACTATTCAAATTAAGAAACCACGGAAAATTGCAGCCAGTTTACGATCTAAATAATTAGATGTCGATTGTTCAACAAAACCGAAAGTTATAAACAAATCGATTCTATTTGTGTGTTTTCCAAATATTCTTTGACTTCACCAAACAAAAACTGACGTAAACACCAAATCGCAAATTGTTTACATTTCGAAAACTTGTTTTCTATTTTCTTCTATGAGAAAATCAATTGAATAGCCCACTTTCTGCTTATTTATTCGATTGTTGCATCGCGCATTATTTAGACAATCCTATTGACAGAACGATTTTGAATTTATTTTTTAATTCAGTGTCAAAAGGAAGATTAATAAATTAATAAGCGGAAAAATCGAATTAATTTCTTTTGAGTTTGAACCAAAAATAAACTCTTCAATGACATCACTGCTAAAAGCAAGAAATGAACAAATCCTAAATAGAAAAAAAACGAAGAGATGTTTTCGACCGGCTGTTTGCCATGAATTTAAAAAAGATTCCAAATCGATTTCGTCGTCATTGCGGATCGAAAAGTAAATGGTGTCGGGAATGTCTAAACAAACTGTCAGTGGTGATGGTTCTTTTTATGGACTTTAGAGTTAATCAATTTGTATTGTTTTTTCTGCTGTTTTCCTGACAAGATGCAGTTCCATTTAGTTTAGAAGTTTGGCAACATAAGCAATTATTCTTTGGTTTAAAAAAAAGTAAAAAAAAAATAGTGTTCTCTTACATAGATGGCATTGTTACTTAGACCAAAATCATTTTATTTGGCCTGTTCAGGAAACAATGACTGTGTACTATGTTCTCAAACATGTCTAATCGAGCATCGAGCAAACTAGGTTCGTAAATTACATAAGTTAAAATGACCTTTATAGTCCAAGATAAAATAGGGTATCAACCAAAATACTCTTCCAGTCAGTTAGTTTCTGTCAAGTTTACACAGCTTTCAGACCTTTCTCCGATCGGAACATATTTGCTCCAATTTTGAAGAAAAAATAAAATCTACTACGACGCACGCTCTGATTTTTTCGAGACTTACTTCACTTTTTCAACATAAAACGTATTGGATGCCTAAACTCCATACAACCGTGGATTAAAATCGAAAATATAAATAAATAAATGAAAAAAGTAATTGGGGTGCAACAAAACTCGGGAAGTTATGAGGCCTAGAGCAATTCAAGGATCTACAATTTGATGCCAAATTCGGACAGTTAGTTGAAACGGTGCTGTAACTTGCCGATTCCTGGTGAAAGGTGATGATTAAGTGTCTCCTAATTTTTGGCATAACAATAGTAGAAATAGGCTGAACTCGATATCCTGATAACATGATTTGGCAATTTGGAATGATTGCGTTTCGAAGATTGACTGTGTGATTAATGTCACCCACCGATATCCGAAGAGTAGTAACGTTATCGTGGATTGAGTCTCACACTCTCGGCTGCACTATCACTCGCATCACTTAAACTTACTTACACTGGAGCGCTTGTTGCTTTTTTTTAATGAAAAAGAGGAGGCTTATGCTAACTCGAAGCACTCAGACCTAATTACCGGTCCATTGTACTACCAGGGTAGCAGCCTTCCTTTTTTTTGTGGTGCATTAGCTTGAAATAAGGTGGATGTAATTTCGTATATAATCTCAAGGACGGCGTGCAGATGAAACTGAGAGGCTGAAAGAAAGGGATTTGAACCCACGTGTCCGGACTACCTACCAAACACTCTATCACTGCACCACGGCTGCCACTTGCTAGATGCTTCCCTTCTGCCAAAACTTTTTTCAAAAAACTTATCGTTTGAATACACAGTACCATATATCATAAGTTCATAATGGGAAATAGCTGTCAGTGTTAAAAAAAGAGACAAATTATGTGGAAAAAAAACATTGCCCACCCTTTACTTGAATAAACTTTTTTAAGAAAAAACAAAGATTTTCCTTTTGTTCCAAATTAACTCCGAAAATTTTACATTAACTCCACTTTTTTTCTTAGATTGGCACTGAAATTTCATGACCTTGGTTCGAACCCTGATTATCACCTTCATTTTATTTATGAACCTTCTACAATCGATCTCTCCACTTGAGAATGCTGCAATGTCCTTTAGTAGATCAATTGAAAGGGAAAGACAAAAAACTCAGTGGAATCCTCCTTTCGCTGAAAAAAACATAAACATAACGCCTCAATGCAGCTGCAGACCACATTTCAATTTGAAAGTGTCAAAATCCTAAAATGCCTACCCCAACAAGATGAAAACGATTAATTCGCTAATCCTTCAGTTCTATTTTGGAATACAAGCCAGGGTATAACTTTGGCGCACTTTTTATTGCAATTAAAAATGAATCTTTTAATTTATTCACGCCTTTGCTCTAACGCTTCATATACGAATTCGTTCCTTGGCATACAGTTTACCACCCACGCGTCACAAAAGAAAACTTTTTTGAAAGCGTGCCTCTGCTGTGCTGCACATCGTCATCGTTCCAATGCGTTTATTTCGTAAGAACACACTGAAACAATAAATCTCTGGCGCTAATGCCGCGAGTTCTATTTTTGAATTTCGACTTTTGAAAATTTTAATGAAAAAACAAAACACTCATTTGTTTTTAATATCAAACTATCAAACACACAATTTATTTTTGTTTCGTTTTGCTCCCCTGACAGCTGCTGGAGAAAAGAATCACCAATTTCACGGATACTTCACAGTCCCTCTACGCCACGAATCCGGATAGTAAACACTTTGTTAGTGATGAACTACGAAAACTGGACGACAAATGGCGAAACTTCAAAGACCAAGTAAAATCGAAACGGAATTCTCTTAACACGGCTACGGACTTTTTCGAAATTGTTGAAAAGGTAAACGCATTTGATTCTCAATGTCACATTACCCTCTGACCTATTTTTGTCTATTTATAGATTGATGCCGAGTACCGAGAAATCACGTACTTTTACACAAGTGTAGCAAATAAGGTCACCTACTTGAAAGACCCTGTGGAAGCATCGAACTTAGTCAATGACATTGAGACATATGTCGGAGCAAGAGAGGGGCGTTTGAATGATAGTATACAAAAAGCACACCAAAGTGGACACGATGCTCAGAAAGTGACAGCACTTCAAAATGACGTATTCAAATTGTTCCAATCATTTATTAAACTGAAGACAGACATAAGCATTGTTCAAGAACGAATGAAAGTAGAGGAGCGCATAAAAGAACAACAAGCACAGGCTGCTAGAGATCAGGCAGAGAGGGAACGACTGGCAAGAGAAGAGGCAGAGAGGCAACGTTTGGCTCGAGAACAGGCTGAACGGGAACGTTTAGCTCGAGAGCAGGCAGAAAACGAAAGACTTGCTTGGGAAAAAGCTGAGAGGGAAAGATTGGCTAGGGAACAAGCTGAAAAAGAACGGCTAGCTAGAGAGCAGCTTGAAAGAGAGAGAATCGCCTGGGAACAGGCTGAACGTGAACGACTTGCTAGGGAGTATGCTGAAAAAGAGCGAATTGCCAGAGAGAACGCCGACAGAGAGAGGCAAGCTTGGGAGCAAGCCGAAAGAGAAAGATTTGCCAAAGAGCAAGCCGAAAGAGATCGCTTGGCAAGAGAGCAAGCGGAGAGAGAGTTCCTAGAGAGAGAACGTTTGGCTCGGGAACAAGCTCAAGCTGAGTTCATGCATAGAGAGCTTATTGCAAACCAACAAGCTGAAAGGGAGCGCATCGCCAGGGAGAACGCTGAAAGAGAGTTTGCTGAAAGAGAACGGTTGGCACGAGAACAAGCCGAGAGAGAACGCAATGCTAGAGAACAAGCAGAAAGAGATTTCTATGAGCGTGAACGCCTGGCAAGAGAACAAGCTGAAAAAGATCGACTTGCAAGGGAACAAGCCGAACGAGACCTTGCAGAAAGGGAACGTAAGGCTCGAGAGCAAGCCGAGCGAGAACGATTGGCTAGGGAGCAACTAGAAAGAGATATTGCCGAGAGAGATCGGTTAGCAAAAGAACAAGCGGAAAATGAAAGAATCGCTCGTGAAAAGGAAGAAAAGAACAGAATAATCAAAGAACAGACAGAAATCGTGACCATAATCAAGGACAATGGCAACAACGACCAAGTTGCGCACACGGAAAATATTGAAGACATCCGCAAAGAGCTGCACATCAACGAAATGTTCACTGAGATCAAGTACTCATCTCCAAGGTTTACCCGCCTGCTGAAGGACGCTGTAACTAAGGAAGGTGGTCGTTTCACTTTTGAATGCGAGGTAGTTGGAAGCCCAGCTCCAACAGTAGAATGGTACAAGGATGGGATCCTCATACACAACAATCCTGATTACAAAACTTCACTAACCAAAGAAGGAGTCTGTTCACTTGTCATTGAAGAAACTTTTGTCGCCGATTCAGCTAGATTCAGCTGCAGAGCCTCAAACTTAGTTGGAGCCAGTGACACAACCGCAACCTTGTCTGTAGTCGAAAATCCAGCCGAGGTACAAATGACTCCTCCTCGAATTGTCAAGTTCCTTCAAAGTGGCAAGGCCACTGAAGGCAGTCCATTTGAATTCACATGTATTGTGACAGGAAAACCACTGCCCACTGTACAGTGGTACAAGCACGACAAGTGTATTGATGACTCGCCAGATTATGTCATCAGCTACAACAATGGAGAAGCAAAGCTTAAGTTTGAAGAGGTCTTCCTAGAGGATGATGCAATCTACACATGCAGTGCCTCGAACCCAGTTGGAATAGAGCATTGCTCAGCTAGTCTCGTTGTAGAACGTAAGCTTATCCAAACTTTTGGTACAGAAATATCTCTAAAACGCTTACTTTTTCAGCTCTTGAACCAACCGAGATGCCACACTTTAAGATCCCACTCACCAATGTTATGGCACGTGTCGGCCAAAAGATCAGACTAGAAGCCTTGGTAGGGGGCATCCCTAGACCGGAAATATACTGGACTCATAATGGAAAACCATATGCAAGTCGAGAGATGAGGGTGAGTGTTTAAAAAAAAAACACGATTTTTTAATTTTATTTGTTTAGAAATAAGAAAAAAAATATGTAAAAACTAATTTGGAATCTAGAACGAGTGGGTGGAACCGTTGAGCTACGTCATTTCTCCTCTTTTTTTCATTTAGAGAATGAATTTTAGATTTATGATCTCAACACGCCGCGGAAAAGCGTTGGTGGTGAAATGGTGGAGCTTCTAGTAAATGTGAAACATTTATAAGTTATATTTGTTAGATGTCATTCCTCTTCATAAAAACCTCTGATGAAGGCGAGAATAATCGACACAGTGTTTACGACTCAAGCATCTCCCAAAAGAGTGTCATTTGAAACAACAGAACAAAAAACTCGCCCTGTTGTTTGACTTTCAGTGACAGTTTCTTTGTAAACATTCACTTACGATATTTCAGTGTCAACTTAATTGGATGAGATGATGTAATGTTGACAGGGATAGTCCATTTTATTAGACTTTGCGTCTGTTGAAATAAAACGCACGACTGGGTCGCTGCTCTTTTGGCGGTGATATTTATTGGATGAGAAAGATTCTCCTCGGCATTTAGAACCTGTTGGGTTCGACGAATGAAAGACTTAGAAGTTGGCAAAAATTTACGAATAAGTTGTACGGGAAGTATCGTCAAAAATGTTGGTGAAATCCGTCTTTCCAGTTTATAAAGCAACAACTTGAAGTCATATTCAATCTGAGTAATTGTCAACCAGATACCGTTCATAATGCGATAGTTTTTCATTTGAGAGACATCAAACGATCACTAAACTTCACAATGGCCGACGCATTTTAAAGTGGCTCTTCCGCAAGGACGATACCGATTCAGTTTTTGCTCTGATCTGATCCATAGCAAAATATCCATCAAAAAAAGTCCCAGTTTCCTGTATTACATTAAGTTAGGTTAGGTGGAAATGGCTGTCAGCCAATGAGCAATGCCTACGTACATTACCTGACACACTTAGGCCGCAAGAGTCCATTGTGATACCACAGAGATTAGTAAGTTAATCACCTACTGATTTCAAAAACCCGATGTAAGATTAACGAGTTGATCACCCATTTATTTTCCATTACGGGACTAGCCGGTTAATCACCCGCTAGTCGAACCACGCGGGACTTCTTATATATTTTGAAAGACTTTTAGGGTCTATGTAACACTACTAGACAGTGTCCCGTAAGAACACCTATGGTAGAACGTAGATACAGGCGGTTCAGGGCTACCAAGTCTTCGAGCGTTTTTTAGTCTATACACACAGCCAAACTTTTTTGAAGGCAGTTGTTACTTGTTACTTCATTTAGGTTTTGTCATCCTCGAAGCGTCTTGTCTAACTAGCAGTTTACATGTAGCGATAGGTAAATTTATGTTGTTCCTTTCTGAGCGTGGGGAAGTGGTCGTGCCCTTTTTGGCTGAGAATCCAGCCACGTTTTTATTTGCTCAACAGTTTTAATGTGAAATTTCTACAATATATGCCTGAATTGAAGTTTGACCTATACATTTGATAGGTTGTTGATTAACAATGAAACATGTTTAAATCAACCAAGGTTTTTTTCTTTCGGTGTAGTGACGACATTTTTTGGTGTCCGTGGTGTGTAATGTTCACTGGTTTCCAAACTACCAAATCGCTAAGCATTCACTGCTGTAGGCTCAAACCTCTTCGCACTAACTGCAAAGTTGAGGGATGGTAGTGGAAACAACTTGGAACTACCCAAGAACTGCCTTCGGCTCAATGCCTTATATCAACAAAAACCAGAGATTGTTCTAGATCGAGTCCACGATCACTATTGACATTTTATTTGTAAATTCATTCCCTATCTATACAAATTTATTAAGCTCCATTTCTGGTTATCGAACAATCGACCACACTTCGATATCCGATTAAAACGCTTCATCATCACATTCTTTTGGGTGAGCGCCAATGACCTATATCATAAACAAATGCTCATACCCAAAGACTATTGCTGTGACATAAACAGCGCGCATGATCCCTTATTACTTCTGTCGGCTGGCAGTGGCCTGCCGTTGAGAATCATATTGTTCCGAGTACAATGCACTCTATGGATACACAAGCAAGTCAAGTGTTATGCATTTCTATGCAATGCAACTGAATGTGAGAGGATCGGATAACGAGGCACAGTCGAAGGTTGACAACCCGTTAATAGTTGTAGAGCAATTAATTATAGTGCAGTCAATGAAGCATTTTAGGTCCGAATTTTTTTACTGTGAACCGATTTGCATGAAATTTTGGAATTAGGCTCATCTTACCCTTAACTTCAAAAGTGAAAATGATTTGAACACCGCCACCACCCTGGGGGTGGTTGCCACGCCTTCTCGGGGGTGAATTATTTTTTTTTCAAAATAACCACGAATATCGATAGAAGGCCTAATTTTAAGCAAAAAATCAAATATAAAGTTTTTCATTAGGTCCAATACTTTTCGAGTTATTGGCAATTGAAAATTCGCAATTTTTTCACGTTTTTCATCTATGTATTTATTGTAAATATCTCCAAAACTATACGTTTTATCGAAAATATTATAAAGAACAAAATTGTAGCAGGTAAAACAATGAACAATTTGGTTTTTTATAAAGTATTCTAAGAACAATATTAAGCTAGATATAAAAGATCAAAGCCATTTTTTATTTTGTCTGAAATTTAATCGATGGCATTGACCAATTTAGCGGCGAGCAGATGCATTTTATGCATTCTAATACAAAAGAATGTTTTGTAGTGCTTGAAATAACTTATAAAATGAGCACTATTAAAAGTCTTTTGCACGTAAAATAAGTGAGCTGTAGTGCAAATAAGGGGAGCATCTAATGTTTTTTTCTTTTAAGTCAATGAGTTTTCGAACCATAACTCCTTAAACTTTCATGCTATCACAACTTATAAAAAACCATTGTAAAGGTAATTAAAAGAGCTACAACATCCTTTATTGCAATATATAGTGAACAACCTTTTGCTAAAACGGCGAAGGGTTAAAGGACTTAAGAGAGGCTGCGACTGCGCTGCCACGCGCTCTTTAAACAATCATATCTCCGTCAATTTTTGTCTGACAGAAAAAACTAAAAAACCAAATTGTTTGTCAGAAAAATACCTAAATTTTTACTTTTAACACTTTTATACGTATCTGTCGTCATTTTTGAGATATTATGAAAAAAGTGGGTTTTTTTTAAATTTGAAAATTTGTTTTTTTTTTTTTAATGGTGACTTTTTTGAAAAATATGTGTCCTGAAGCAGCCAAACTGATACTATCTATCAAACTCTTCATAACAAACTTAATTTTAGGCGGAATACCATTAAATTTAATTTTGGTGGAAATGGCACTTATGGAACCCATTGATTTAAAAGAAAAAAACATTAGATGCTCCCCTTATTTGCACTACAGCTCACTTTTTTTACGTGCAAAAGACTTTTAATAGTACTCATTTTAAAGGTTATTTCAAGCACTACAAAGCATTCCCTTGTATTAGAGTGCATAAAATGCATCTGCTCGCCGCTAAATGGCATTGACCACAACGATTAAATTTCAGACAAAATAAAAAATGGCTTTGATCTTTTATATCTAGCTTAATATTGTTCTTAGAATACTTTATAAAAAACCAAATTGTTCATTGTTTTACCTGCTACAATTTTGTTTTTTATTATATTTTCGATAAAACGTATAGTTTTGGAGATATTTGCAATAAATAGATGAAAAACGTGAAAAAATTGCGAATTTTCAATTGCCAATAACTCGAAAAGTATTGGACCTAATGAAAAACTTTATATTTGATTTTTTGCTTAAAATTAGGCCTTCTATCGATATTCGTGGTTATTTTGAAAAAAAAAATTCACCCCCGAGAAGGCGTGGCAACCACCCCCAGGGTGGTGGCGGTGTTCAAATCATTTTCACTTTTGAAGTTAAGGGTAAGATGAGCCTAATTCCAAAATTTCATGCAAATCGGTTCACAGTAAAAAAATTCGGAGGTAAGGCCCTATTTTTCGCTTCATTGACTGCACTATTAAGAGGTCGTTGGCTGTGAATCCTTCACAGGTGTAATGGTTAGCATGTCTGCCTGTTAACCGGGAGGATTGGTGGTTCGAATTAGGGAGCTGCAGTCAATGTCTCGTTTTATCTTTTATGAATGCATTCACTTATACATTGCCTTACGCACTTTTCAGGCACCATTCATCTTAATCCAAAGCAATACACTTACTGCGTTCTCTTTTAGTCAACAAGACAGATTCTCACTCACTTAACTGAAACAATGGCAGGCAATGACAATGAGTGTATGCGTATGAAATTTTGCAAATATTGTCTCTCTAAAGCAACGAATCAACTACAGTGCAACGAATACTTTATAAGGCAACGAATACTCACAGTGCAATACTGTGATGAAGAACGCATCTGTCAAACTGAAAAAACCCAAACAATATAAATAACGCTAAGGTCAGGTCACAAAATGTATATTCAAACCTATCTATGAACATAAAAAAAATATTCGTTGTCATCCCTCATCATTCGTGAACATTCGCTTTTTTCACATACAAGCGAATGGTGGGTGCGGGTGCATAACTTCACAGGTCATAACTTCACATGGGTCATAATTTCACCTCTAGTGGGTTATAATTTCAAAATTGCGCAATTTTTTTTTCGGTCGCTTTACTGCATAGCGCCAACAACGCTTGTTTATTCACACTATTTATATATAATATAATTTACTAAAACGAGAGATCTGTTTTTGAAAATATATGATGTCGAAGTTCGTAATTTCAATAATTGATTTATGAAAGCTACACTATATTTGAACATATTTCTAAGTTTTAATTTATATTGTGCAGTATAACGGAATATGTATAAGATTTTGTTATAAAAACTTATGCATTGCCAGTTTTTATGATTAACTAATAATTTTTGAAGATGATTTCAAAAACTTACAATCACTTTGAAAAGTAAACAGCCTTAAATACTCACATGTTCTGCGTATGCAAAGTGCACAATTAATAATTGTTTGTAGCCAGTGGATGTTGGAACAATGTTGAATGTTCCATCAACCAAGAACCTTCTCTGCTCACCAGAAGGAATATTTGAGTTTATTAAGTCCACAATTATTTCTTGTAACTGTAATAAAAAGTGAAATTATGTCCCACCTTGTGTGGGAAATAACTTCACACAGAAGTGAAATTCTGGCCCACAAAAAAGTGAAGCTAATTCCCACCTAAGGTGGGACATAACTTAACCCGAAAAAAGTGAAATTATAACCCACTAGAGGTGAAATTATGACCCATGTGAAGTTATGACCTGTGAAGTTATGCACCCGCACCGAATGGTGTACCTGTTTGAGTTTGAATGGTCCATTCATTCATCATTCGTGCCCACATGCAATGCGAAGGCTCGTATTCAAGAGTGTTGTGTACTTTTTCTACAAGCATCACACTTGTTTCATCATTGTGAGGGTGAGACTGTGTACGGATTGTTTTTCGTGGGGATTTGAAAGCGGAAGTAAATGCACTCATTCAGTTCTCTGTTCGAATCCCAACCGAAGCCAAAAATGTTTTGGTATCACTTTTCACGAGGAATAGACAAGCCTCTGATTGTAGATTCATTGCAATGAAAAAGCGCTTTCTCAATTCACCGCGCAAGGCCCCTATAGGCTCTCCTCTCTGCTGCGTTACCTTGTGTATGTATATTTGTTTTTTGGAACCGGGGCAAAGACACATTCAGAGAAACTGCAGGACCGATGAACTAGCCAGAAAAGGAACTTCCATGCCAATGGTTAACTTAGGTTAAAGTGGCTGTTAGCTCGGCTAATGCACTTAGGTCCATTGGGCTCATTGTGATACCACAGTGGATCTTATGTATCCTCATTCTAATTGAACAGTTTTGAACTTGTAATGAAGTGGGAGAGACGCTTGTGAGCTAAAGCGGGCATGAACTGAGAACTAGAGAATAGTCTCCTCCTAATCTCCATCCACACAGCTTCGTTTGATCGTTTGACGCTACTCCTAGCCTTGCGGCATGTCTTCTAATGAGAAAGTGTCCTGTGAGATCAAGCTGTTTGACCGATAAAGATCAAGTTTGGGCCAGATTTGTTTCGTTGCTTTACACATTTTAACCTTACAAAACAAAAATCGGCATGTCTGTTGCAACATGCAAACTTATGCTAAAGCAAGATGCTGTTGCATCGCCGACCGAACGATGAACTTCGGTCGGTCGCGTTGCTTGTTGGTAGTGCTACCACAATGCGTGTCTTAATACCAGTCGCATTATGCTCATAAGATCGCGAGACCTTTTCGTTGAGTGCTACTTCCTACATGGAATTCGAATTCCATTTTCGCTTGCTATTTGCTAGCTACAACTCGACGAAAATCAAACTGGTTGATTTGAAGCAACCAGACTACAGTTTGAGTCTTAATTATAAAGCTTGAACGACCATGAAACAAGCATATGCGACCGTTATACCCCATCGCGCGACCGCTTTCCTTTGTTTATAAGGACACGAAGTAGGGTTATACTTGTTTGATATTTTGATCGTCTGATGCAGCGCCCGTCGTTCGTTGTTCGGTCGCACGATGCTCAATGTTCCATCAAACGACTTCTGTGGAAGCTGCATGGATGAGGCAGAAGAAGAAACCGTTCCACATCTTTTTTGTACATGCCCGGTCCTTCCTTAAAGCACACACTTAAGAGAACACTTTTTCGACGATCCATGTGATTTTAGAAACAAAAACATTCACAGTAAAAGAAAGTTCAAAATGGTTCAAATAAGAGGCAATTCTTCAAATATATATGTTGTAGTACGACAATGGGATAAGTGCGTAGGTCGTTTTCCCGACAGCCACCTTCACCGGTTTATATTTTTTCAACTCAATTTCTTTTTCGTTAGAAATCATTGAGAAATTTGACAAAGAAAGTCCAAAAAGAGCTGGAGACCACGAGCATGGCTACTGAATACCCATTTCCGCAATCTGTTTAGGCTTTTCGTTTAATGTTCTGTTTTTCCTCAATTTTATTCCCGTAATTGATCTAAAGAAATATAAAAGACGTTTTAAGGTACCCCCATTCTGAAAAATCAAGGTGAATGCAAAATGGTTGCCAAAAAAGCATTTAAAAAAAGCTGGCTTCATTTGAATTTGTATGAAAATCAAGTGAAACAATTCGAATCATTTCCAAAAACAAATTTCATGAGTGTATACATAGAATCCAATGTGTTTTTTTTTCGGATAGAGCATTAACCGAAATGCTAAAATGTAATCTCATTCGCAAATCGATTTAATCGACGCGACGTTCCACTTAAATAATAAAAACCGAATCTCAAAGAGCTTAAAACAGAAATTCCAGTACACTTCATAAAACTGCTTGCTAAAATCCTTTCCTTCCACTCAGTTTAATTTAATTTGTAACATTTGTATGCCAAACGAATTACCACAAACGTCTTGTCGTTGACAAATCGTCGTCTGACCAGTCTCCCAAAACTCGGCCACTTAATTCGCAAGCGAATTAAATATTATTCATAATTATCTTTTATTACGACAACCAATATACAACATCCCACTATTGACACTCTTGTTACGTTTCAACGTCAAAAAAAAACACCACCACCACCCCCTTCACTCATAGCATAGTTTTTTTTAACTTTTGTAAATTAGGATATTTCCTCTTGTGTTGTGGTACACAAAATACAGAATTCAGAATACAGAAAACAGCCCATCCCCACCACCCACTGTCGAAGCGTTAAATGTATAAAAATAGCCAGGAGATCACATTATTACAATTCAGATGGTTTTCCAACACACAAGATCAGCCATCGCTATAAGTTTGAGTAAAAAAAAAACAATTTTTATTGCAATTTTGAAAAGAAAAACCGACTGCTTGAAAGGAAACCAAATGTATACCCACACTTCCAAACAAAAAACCAACTCACACTCTGCCAATGAAAATGTTTATATTTCATTAATTTGTTTCGAAATTTTCAACGTTTTTCTTGAATCTACTTTCAGTACGAGTATGGACGTGTCACGCTGATGATCCCCGAAGCATATCCCAAAGACTCCGGTGTATACGTATTAACAGCAAAGAATCTCGCAGGTGAAGCATTTAGTTCGTGCAACGTGATGGTAAAGGGGCGTCTGCCAAATGAGACATCTGATTCCGAAATGGCAAGTGACATGGAGCCAATCAAGCCATCTGTGCAATTGCCTTTGAAGGACGTCTCGATATTCGAAGGAAAATCAGTGCGATTGGATTGCGTGATTGTTGGACAGCCGGAACCCGAAGTAATCTGGTACCATGACGAGCGTCCGGTGAAAGAATCCGCAGATGTTCAACTACTCTTCCAAGGCGATCGATGCTCGTTATTGATTCAAGAAGTTTATCAGGAAGATGCTGGTCATTACAAGGTAGTTGCCATCAATTCAGCAGGAGAAGCCTCGAGCAGCTGTGAGTTGAAGGTCACACCGTTGAACATCGCTGAACCTGCTACAAGAAATCATAGTGAAAGTGTTACCGTGTCGATCGACAGGCAGCCAAAGTTTGAGAAGTTTTTGAGTGACGTTTTGGTTGCTGAGGGAGAGCATGTCGAAATGGAGTGCATAGCTGTTGGTGATCAGCCCCTGGAAGCGAAGTGGTATCTAAGCAACAAGGAACTAGAACCTTCTGATAGGATCACAGTCATTGCAGACAGCGACAAAGGTGTTTTCAAGCTCGTCTTCAGCAGCGTATCGGTAGATGACAAAGGTGTTTATACGGTGAAGGTTTCCAATAAATCTGGAGATGCTAAGTGTTTCTCACACTTGATCGTAAAAAGTGTAAATGCACCTGACAATCAACGCGTCCAACATATTGAAATCGAAGAAAAGCTCGTCTGTCCAACATTCACTGAGTTGTTCAGCGACAAAAACGCCCACCCCGGAGAAGTCATCAAGTTCGAGTGCATTGTCAGGGGAAAACCAACACCCAAAATCCGTTGGTTCTTCAACGACCAACCAGTGCATGGAAAGAACTTCCTCATATCAACCAGTGGTGAAAGACAAGTGCTCACCATTCCCGAAGCGAGTCCCGAAACTGTGGGAAAAATCTGCTGCATTGCCGAAAATGAAACAGGTAAAGCGACATGTATTGCCTTCTTGAATCTCATTGGAAGTGGGTTCCAACCATCATCGGTGGCTGATATGCAACAAAGCACTCAAGAGCACAATACTGGATCTTCAAGTGTTACAATCAAAAAGCAAACTTTCACCACAACGTCATCTTCCCAAGTCAACAGCTACGAGGGAAATCTTCCTCAAGCGGAAATTCACACTTCAAGTGCCCACATCGATCAAAGTTTGAAGCAAATTGGTTCCCAACGCCCCGAGGTGGTTGAAAGTCATCACTATCAAGAATTCCACAAGAGCAACGATCTGCCGACAACAATGCAACAAAAATCGATTATTTCCGTTCAGTCGGCCAGCGATCTATCACCACCAATCCAGTCACCAAAAAGCAATCGCAAACAAATTGCCCCAAGGTTTACCACTCCTCTTGTGGGCAAGATCGTCGATCAGGGCGCTGATGTATACTTGGAGGCTATCTATGATGGATTCCCTTCACCGGAAATCAAAATTCAAAAGAACGGCGTCGAATTGTTCGATAGCGACAAGACGAAAATCACTAACAAGCTCAACAGAGTAACCATCGATTTGAAACATGTTAGTGTCCTGGATGCTGGACGATACTCGGTGATGGCATCGAATACCATGGGACAGTCAACAAGCACCGCAGATCTGGTAGTGAAAAGTGAGTAAAGACAGTGTATCAATGTATCAGTGTTGTTTATACAAAAATCAAAATCACATCTCTTGTTTTCTCGACATTTTTATCGCTTTAACTTTGCTCGTCGACATTGACTCTTTGACAGATGTTTTTGGGGAATGATGTATATTTCGTGGATTTTATTTAATTTAAGTTTTTGGGAAACAAAAAATTTTAAATGTTAGCGAGAGCCAGAAATCTGCGATGGTAGACGCTAATTCAATTTATTTATTTCGTGGTCATAGCACTGAAATTTTTCTTTGAAATTTTAATTGCTCGTAAATATTAGACGGGAAAAACATCATCAGTGGGGGGGGGGGGGGGGATTTGGTAAGAAGTATTTTTAGATCTATCCGCCGCCAAATGTCATATTTCCGATTTATGCCAGAATAACATTAGTTTAATCGAATGGTATGGCGTTTCCTTGGGAATTTGTCTAGGAAAAAATAATAGAATCGGTGTTTTGACGCAAATTGACAAACTGATAGAATGCAGACAAAAATAATAGTTTGTATCCATCTGCAGGTAATCATAACCGTTTTCTTAAATGGCACTGACTTTAAGCTCATATGTACACACTTATCTAGAGGTTCATCATCATTTGTGCAACTGCTAGTAGTTAGGAAATCATTGCCAACACAAGCAAAAGAAAGGAAGATACGAGAAGACATTACACTAAACTAAGAAGACATTACAATGAACAAAAAATTAGTAATTCAATAAAACAAAATTAAACTAGCAAAATAATACTCAGTATAAATTAGTAATAAATACAAATTTCGTTGTATTTGTTTGCACCATGAGTGCTTTGGTCAATCTTTTAATTTTGTTCGTCGGGATCGCGTCCGTTCATTTTTCGATATTGCAATTTAGTCTCTATATCTTCCAAGATCAGAGGTTTATGTAAAGGCTTCCAAGGATCTTGGCCCTTTCAATACGATCAAGTTTTGTTACTCCTGCTGTCTTACGGAGCATCTTCACATCAGTTGCTTTCAACTGTCTTAATTTATGTACATTGTTCAACATATGTTCAACATATAGGAAGACTCAACAAACCGGGGTGCACGGCTTTCCCTTGATCTAAGTGGAAATGTTTCGATCAAAGAAGATGGCAGTTACCTTGGTTTTTCTAGAAAAGGTTTTGTATCTCAAAGAAAGAACGATTGGCAAAAGTCTCCGTTTGATCTCCGCTCTGATGTTGTATTCCGTGTCTATACCGGATCCTAGGCAGACTAAGCCTTGTATTTCCTCGAAATTATGTCTGTCCATTATGATGCTTTGTCGTCGATATTCGCTGTCCTTGTTTGATGACAACATATACTTCGTTTTGCCCTCATAAACCATCAAACCTAAAAACCAGAAAACAATGACATTGATACTTTAATGCTAGTATACAGTGACACTGCCTATTTAATGCCAGAAAACTGCGACGCTAAAAATTTTGTGCCAGAGTACTATGATACTAGTTTAGTTGCAAGAGACTGACACTGAAAACTTAGTGCCAAGCTAAAACTTTTGTGCAAGGAGACTGTGACACTGAAGCTTAAGGGGGACGCTGGTCTAGAGCGTGAAAAAACGGGCATAATTTATGAATTTTTTGTGACTCAACAAAAAGATCAATCGAAAATCTGTGAAAGAGGTTTTATAATTTAGGTCTTAATAAACAAATACAAATTTTTTCGTGTCAATTAAATTCAAAATGGCGGCTGTTCAGCATTTCTTCGGAGGCACTTCATTTTATAGATGGGTCCATGGCCGAAAGTGTAACCTCCTTAATTTTGATCCTGGAACAAAATCCCGAATTTTTTAGTTTCCTTATAACAACAGCTAGAGCCGTACATAGGATTTTACGATATTTTGTTTTTTCGCGAAATGGTGTACGTTTGAACAAAAAATTCAAATTTTCACTAAAAAAATGCGACAAAATTGTTGATTAAAAAAAAAACAATGCAACATAGAAAAAATATCCTACGTACGGCTCTGGAGAAAGGTACTGTCAAAATTTCGTATAGATCGGTGAAGATTTGCTCAAGTTATGTTTTCGGCCAGTCAAAAAAAAGTGATTTTGAGAAAAACGCGTTTAAAGTTTTAAATACTATAAAATCATACGGCATACCAGAGGGGCGCTGCCGCAGAATGGAAAGTTTGGGCATTTAGACATTTTTGCCGGCATTCATTCTTTGGTATGTTAATTTTAAGACCCTAAAGTACCTTTTCAGACAAAAAAAAAAAAAATTCGGTTTCTTCAAAATTCTAAACCAGCTAAAGGGGGGACCCTTAAGCGAAATGGCACTGCGAAAGTAAATTAAGGTAAATGTTATACTGAAATTTAAGTGCCAAGATACGGTGACACTTTAGCTTAAGCGACAGGACACTGTAAAATTGATATTTTTCTGCCAGAACACTTTGACACTGATGATTTAGTGCCAATGTTCTGTGGCACTGACGATTTAGTCCCAAAGCACTGCGACACTGAAGTGTTTGTGAAAGTATACTGCGACAGGGCGCTACGAACCGACAATTTTGTTCCAGGATATTATAACTTTGACATTTTAGTGCCAGGTTGCTGTGACATTGACAATTTAGTGTCAGAATATTGTGACACCAAAGTTTTTTCAGACGGAGCACTGCGAAATCGAAACATTTGTACCTGGGTTGCGTGACAGTGAGACCAGTGACCAGTGTCATATAATATAACTAGGTTTTTATAAAGTTTTACTACAACTTAAACTTAAGTGCTGAGAAACTGTAAAACTGACAATTTGGTGCCAGTATACTTGGATACTGCTACACTGAAGCTTCTGAGCCAGGCACTGTGATACTGAAGGTGTAGTGACAGCACAATGTGACCTGAAACTGTAGTGACAATGGCACTGGGGTACCAATATTTTAGTCTCAGAGCCTTGCAACATCGAAATTGAGTATTCCAAGATTGGTTTTTGTCTTAAAATAAATAAAAATAATAAAATAGAGCTTCCCGCGAAACTCAAAGCATATCCCATGGCCCACTGTCTTTTTGAATGTCAGAAAGAAAAAATCAGACCGACAGGTTAGTTGTGTTGGAGCGTTTGCAGTGTACACTACAGCTCTTTACAGTTTTCAAAAACTGTAAAATAACATCTCCAATTAAAATATCTACCTTGGATGTGATGCTCTTAAACAGCTGTCGTCTGAAATAAAACCACCAACTAGTCTACCTATCCACCCTTTTCAAAGCAAACCCTACTTTCAAACGAAACACACTCCTTCGCTGCCATGATGCATTAACATATCTCCCTTAAGTTCCCAGTAATAACTTGAAACACTTTTTTAACGTTTCCTCTAAAGCAAAGTTAAACATTTGATGACCACTTTTCACTGCTTCACAGTCATCAGCCAGCAGGGAGTAAGAAATGTCTTTACTTTACGGTGCACGTGTGTATTGACACATGTAATAGCTTGAGTCCACACCAAGTCGTGGTACTTGTTGGCATTGGCATATTATAATACGAATGCCTCACACAGGACAAGGACAAACTATATCGCAACAACAGTTACAGCACGCGTGTGATGGCTTTTGATAGCTTTTTCCGCTGGTGTTGACGTTTCGGTTTTGTGCAATCTTTTCAAATATAATGTTAACAAATCGCATGACAGTTTGTCGCCTTGTCCAAAGTCTTTTTCGATATCAAACGTCTCGGTGTCTTTAGAGGCCTTGACGGAGTCATCCTGCATATTCGTACAGAGTTTTGCAGGGATGCCAAAACTAGCCATGGCTCCGTACAGCTCGTCTCTGTAAATCATGTGAAAATATCATAAGAAAATGGTGTATTTCGATATTATATTCTCCGGTTTTTTCCAAGAACTGCCGTAATATGAGATTTTGGTATTTTGTGGCCTTTTTCTGGTATCAAACAGCATTGATAAGGACTTATCAAGTTCCTAACGTGGGGTTTCAGAAGTTCACATATTACAACAGCCAAGGTCTTATACGCAACGTTAAGGAGGCTTATTCCTCTATAATTGGCGCAATTGTATGGGTCTCCTTTTTTAAGATCGGGCATACGATACTTAGGTTCCATTCACTGAGCATACTTTCTTCCAATAACATAATGCAGACCAGTTGGTGCATGCTCTTTTTCTATGTCGGAAGGACGGCATTCTTGATCATCGTCCAAATTGGATGGGGAATTCCGGAATCAGTGTCTTCATCGCTTTTGAGCAGTCTGGTCTTTCCAGATCCCCAGTAGCGACTGCGATTTTATCACTAAGCTTCTCTGCTGGCCTTTGCAGGCTTGAGTTTGGGGGCTTGCCACCCTGCCATGATCTTCTTACCATTTGGTATAACTTCCGAATCTCATTCTTTGCATGACATCTCTCAATTTCCTTAAACGAACGTTTGTCATGTTTCTTCTTTTTCTTTTATGAGTTCGGTGTTGTTTTATTTTCTCGTTGTAAATCAAGAGTACCAGTCAAAAGCAGCCCTTGTTCTCATTTGTATCAGAATTTGTCATGCTTTTTGTTTGACTGTATTTAACTACATTTTTTACCTTCTTGGTTTTGGGGCCGAGTGCAACCCAGAGCCTCAGAGGCTGATGATGGGCATAGGATTCCAGGGTAGTTGGAGGGACACTCCGTTGGAACTGTTATTTGCTATCTCCATAGATTGTAGCTTTCCGAAGTCATATCGTTTCACAACGTAAGTTCGCACGAGTCATGGATATCCTCATTCGTAAATTGGCTTCAAGAAGTTCAAGGTTGTCTGCTCGGAAGGTTCTGACATCTTTAACACTGAAGGAATGTCTTGCGCCGATCATGGTAAATTTTTTTAACGGTTGATTGATCTGGGGATCGCCATGTACCTTTATGATTTTTGAGATGCGCGAAGCGTTATCCCCGCAGCAAAATCGATTAGCTAGACCTGGTCTTACGTTAAAATCACCAAGAATAATTTTATCGTCATGTCTAGGGCACTGTCATATGTTTTTTCGAGGAGTTCGTAGAAATTCTCTTTCTCTTCTGTAGGCGCATAAAGGCTAATGTTGGTAAATGTAGTCTTTCCACTACAACTGCAATACGATTACTCGATGATGTCGTCATTAGAAGTTGATTCACTATTGATCATACATTGAAACGTTTTGAGTCCTCCTCATGTCCATTATCATCCACACATAGGTCTATGTAACTGCTCCTTGTTTCAGAGCCACCCTTGGTTGACCATCGAGTGCTTTTTCGTATTCAACCAGTGCAACATGCAAAACCTCTAAGGAGTCACAAAATTTTTCAATTAGAATCCTTAGTCATTGGATTGCAATAGTTGTTGACTTACCCGCGACGAACCCGTATTATTTATCAGACACTCTCATTTGTCAATTTCCCAAGAGTTACCCGCTAAATGATCTTGATAGTGTTGGACATCAACTTGATCGAACGGTAGTTATGACAATTTTATGTATCTCCCTTTTCTTTGTACATTGGTAGGAGGTAACTTTCGCTTGGAGGTTAGAATCGTGAGACATATAAGGCCAATGTTCCCTATATTCTCCAAAACTCATATTGTATGTAACTCGTTATAGGGATAGCACTATTTCCATTGTTGAAGTTATTAATTATTGCTTCACTTACTTCTTGCACTGTGATGTCGAGTATTTCCGAGGAAACAATTTGTCCGACAGGCCATCACGTACTGTCGGTCGCCACCTATCCAGAATTTTGTGGTCAACCATGAGAAGCCGTCCTTGAGCATGAGCATCGTTAATGAAATTCGGCTAGTCAATCTCTTGAGCATATCATCTAATTTGAGCGGACATTTTGCAAATGGTTGTCCTTTATTCAAATTGTTGAGTTACATTTTAAGAATAGCTTGGTTTGCATTAGCAACTGGGGCAGACTTTTATTCAAGCTCCTGATACACGAACTCTTTGCTTGAAGTTGGAAGCACTTCCTCTGCTTCGTTTTTTCCTTGAAGCTTCTGTATTCTCTTTCGAGGCGAGCCTTTCTTTCTCTACTGTTTTAAGTAATGAATCTCTACATTACCTTTATCTGCCCGCTCCTTGAACACGCCTGTCAGATGTAGTATCCTTACAAGCAAGTTCATACTTTCAGAATTGAAAACATTCAACTTCTTCGGATAAGTGGTCTTTCTTAAAGTAAATCTTCGATTCTTCCACCCTTTCTTTATAGCTTCAAATTCCTGAGCTTAATTTGTTTAAAGCGCAAAGAGAAATATTCAACATTCTCTTAATCCATCTAGTTTTTCAGGAACTGTTGACTGCACAACCCTTAACAACTATGTCTTCCTCAACACGAACTCTTGCCAAACAAGAAGTTCTCGTCTTTTGATACTTGATTGTGAGCATAAAATTTACTCGCAACTAAAAGGTCGAACAAAGAGATAATTAAGATGAGAAACAAAATGGTACCGAGTGTTCCTCAGGAAGTTCCCCACTTTTTTTCTACTTCTTTTAAGTAAGACAAAAAGCAGCTGAACAAAATGACACAGCAGTTTGAAAAATCAAATCTTTATTTCCATCGTTGAAATCATTGCTCAAGCCAACAAACAGCAAATTACTGGGCAGCGCTCTTTACTGGTCCGATTGACACTCAAATTTTATTTAACACTTCAATTAATATCATTCTTTTGCCGTGACAAAAAGTTTCTCAGTCAAGAACGTTTTCTATATGTGATTTCATTAATATCGCATTGTTTTGATGATGAATTGGAATAAATTATTTGCTGGCAAACGTTTTTTTTTTTTTCTTGTGTCGCACAGTCAGCAAATGTGCATTCATCTTCAAGTATTTTCAATTCGACAACTGAAAATTTGATGGCTCGTAGCCAGCTTTTTCGTACTACTCATCCATTCAAATTGCATACATATTAGTAGAAAGTGATAAATTTTTAGGAATTATTTCATCATTATGATAAATGCGGGACATATTGACAACGAATATTAATTTAAAACATTTAAAAAAAAAAACAAAAACAAATGACATCACTAATCTTATTTTTTTTATCGCAGAAACCATTTTTCCTCCCGTTTTTGGACACCGACTGCAAGCACAGGTTGCCAAACGCGGTGAGCGCATTATCATGGAAGTCGAAGTAACTGGCACCCCAGATCCAACTGTTACCTGGCTGAAAGATGATAAGCCTTTGAAAGAAGTCGGCCTATCAGAGCATAGAATCAAATCTGTCGGGAACACACACACTCTGATCATCGAAAAAGGTTTTAATCTCACATTTTGAACAGAAGTTAAATCTGAAATGAGCTTTTCTTTATGCATAGGTCAAAGCAGTGACTCTGGAAAGTTTATGGTGAAAGCAACAAACGCTGGAGGTGAGGCAAAGAGCATAGCAGATTGTGTCATTCTTGAACCGACACCTGAACGAATGGTAGAAGTGGTCAAAACAGTCATTTTTGAGGATGCCAAGGATATCAAAGCAGAGGTATTTACGAATTTTCAAACAAAACTATATCGTCTATCTCATTTCTCATTCTATCAACTTCAATATTCATCCTCTTTAATCTTTCTCATTCATTTCATCAACTTTATCTTGTATATGAAGCCCTTTAAGCCAGAAGCACCTGGTTTCCAAACAAATCATACAGCCACCACAACCGAGACAGATTTACATGGAACATCCGAGTCAAAAATCATCACCGAGCATCGGTGCACTACGGCTGCAACGATGCGCCTTGAGCACAAGTCTTCCTATCTAGATCTAGACTTGCCAGTACTGCACAGGCCGACAACTCCTCAGACTGTAAACGCTGCCCCAGAACCATTCAAGCCTGAGTTTAAAAACATACCTACAACTCTTCAGTCTAGTCAAACGGTACCCGATGCTGTTCCATCAGTGCCGATCGTTCCACCAAAACCCTATCAAGTAATAGAGAATGGCCAAACTGAATCGACATCGGTGAACAAGAAGTCTTCTTTGGAGTATTTCAAGAAGATCGAGATACAACATCTACAGCAGCAACAACAGCCCACCAAACTGCCATCTGGTGAAAAATACATGAAGTACGAAGACCTTAGCAAACCCTGTGCTCCACAACTCTCCATTAAGCCGGTTGCTCCTCCTCTTGAGATAGACTTCAATCTTGTGCCGGGATCTCCTCCAGAAATGTGTTACATCCCCAAGGTTGATTATCAAAAGCCTCAAATCACAGACAAGATCAAAAAGATCGAGCAGTCTCAACAGATCATAAAAGAAACACCTATGGGTGGGATTCAGCTTCTCCCCCAAATGTCACCGATTCTTGAAGAAACATCAAGAAGCTCTTCGTTTGTTAGGGAAACAAAAGTCGAGTACGGCCAGCCGATTCTAAGACCAGCTGCTAATTTACCACCTTCAACAAGATCATTCAACCGATCACCATCCCCAATGCCATCTGCTGAGGGTTTGAGAATGGAAAAACTTTGGACATCAACACCAAACCAAAATGGCGGATATGAAAGCTACCATAGCGACTTTGAACAAACCCACAAATCAGAGCCAGAAAATGAAGTTCCGAAATCAATTGTGCAGACTAAACAGATCTTTGAGGAAAAAATCAAAGAATTTGAGACCAAAGAGCTTTCCGCGCCATTGTTGGTTAAACAAGTTACCTCAGCACCGGCACCAGTGGTCCCACTGGCCCCTGTGACTTCAGCCCCCAAACCAGATCCCCTGCCTGATATTAATCTCGTCCCTGGTTCTCCGCCAGAGATCTGCTTTGCTCCTCAGCCAGAAGAACGAAGACAGTCGTTAGTAGAGGCAATGGAAAAATCTCTCGAAATCGATTTGCTTCGTGGACCAACGAAGGTCTTGCCCCATTCGGTACCAACTTTCATCCCACAACCCATAACTAAACCCACTCCACCACCAGTTCCCTCGAAGCCTATTCCAATCGAGACACCCAAGTTCGTAAAGCCACCACCACCAGTGGTCCCACCAAAGCTATTGCGCACCGAAGCTTCAGAGAGTGAATATGAAAGTGATCGTTGGAAGTACAGTGGCAGTGAGTCGGATGAGTCATGCTTCAAACCGGTCAAAGCTCCACAAGTTATTGGCTTACGTCCCAAATCAATGGAGACCCAACCCTTACCACTAAAAGTCAGTGGGTACACCGCCGATACAGAGGAGTTGAGTTCTCGCAAGTTCGAATCAGTGTTCGAAAGTCGGCAGTTCTTCGAAAGTAAACAACAAAGCAGCACACAGCAATATCAAAATGGCTTCGCTACATCACCCATTCGGGAAGAGAAGGTTCGACTCAGTGTGTGTGTGTCTGTTTGTATTTTGTTTTGTGTTGTGTATTTATGCGTTTCACTTCTTTGAGTTTCAGAAACCGCTTTTGCATGTTCATTTTACTCACTCTAATCCGCTTTTGTTTTATTGTCTGAATTAGTAATAACAAAAGAGTACCTCTGACATGTTGAGTGACAATTGAGTGGCTTTACAAAAGAGGATGGGATGGATGGCAATTTTGGCGCAAGACTAAATTGCGCTTTCGTTCCACTGGATG